>OZ023240.1:22997533-23597533 GCA_964006365.1 Trididemnum miniatum
TATTAAATTTTGGCTCAGTAATCGCTAGATAAAGTTTTGGGAAATTAATTCTATGTTCAGCAAAATTAATTAATTGATTGCTTGAACCGATATTTAGGCACATTGCCGTATGGGCAAAGACGTTTTTATTGAGTAAGAGTTTCGTGAAATGTATTCCAAACCTCTTGTAGCGTCGTTCTTGTAGATTTGCATTTTTATGCTGCTCCAATTTGAAATTTTACGCTTACTAAATTTTGTATTGTTACTCCGTCTTATTTAGTAGCTTGAAACGTTTAGCCAGCTAGTCAGCGCTTAATTTCATAAAAGTATTCCCCTGCGAAAATACACCTAATGGACAAGCAATTTTAATTCCATTAATATGTTGATGGCGAGTGGTACATCTCTTAGTTTTAGCGTCGCATTGAAGACTGCTCGGTGTATGTAGAATTGGTAAGTGAATCGGCTTACTCAGTTCTTGATTTTTTTTGTGAAACGTGGTAAAAGAAGACTTGAACATCAATTGATCATGGGTGCAGCTCTATCACTCTTATGCTTATTAGGTGAGAAACCATTTGTTGGCGATTAAAACTAAATGCCGCGTAGGGCTGCTCGCATAACAATGAAGCATTTTGCTCCCAATTTAGTTAACTTCAGTTAGCTACAGCCGACCAAGCCGAGGCCTTGACCTTTACGCGGGTATATTTTCGTCAACAAAAATTTCTTGTGTTTATTCAATCTTTTTTACCAGTAGTTAATACATTTTTTTGCTGCATATTGATCAAAATATGAAAATCAAAGTGCAGTCGCAGCACTTATTAATTGCGTGTTAAACGCGCAATTGCATTTCATGTCATAAAACGAAATTAAATACTAAAAGTTGTAAAACAAATTTCTCAACACTTTTTGGTTAAACTAACGTCGAACAATTTTGAACCTCCTTAAAAATAATATCTCACGAAACTTTTATCAAGCCGTACATATAAAGTCGTTTATTGTTTACATTTAGCACTTCTAAAACGTGATGATTACATACGTCTTTTCGCACATTCTAGCGCGAAACGCGTCATTAATACGTCTTCTAACAAATCACACCTTTCCACGCCGAATCGTCTTCACGTGGAGACGTCCCAACGTCGAGTAGTCCCAACGACTAGTCGGTCACGCCGAGTCGTCTCACGTCGAATCGGTCAAGCCAAAAAGTCCTGCCTTGATTTGTTTACCACAACTGCGTTTCAGATTGTTTCGGTAAATGTTACCACCAATGAGCGTGACCCATTATCGTTGAACGCAAAAGCTCCACTTAAAGTCAAGTTCACTTACAGTGTAGTATGGAAACAGACAAAAATGGACCCAGCTAAAAGATCATCTATTAATAAAGATTCTAGGTAACTTGCTATTTACTATATGATAATGCAAAATGATGCCGTAAAATTAACACGTAAAAAACTGTGTGCACTACCTGAAGCGCTCTGATCCAAGAACTGAATCATGTTGCAGCTTGACTTTTGAAATTATGCCTTGGTCTACAGTTGGACTGCGACCACTGCACAGCCTTTTTTGCCAACTCAAGTAAAGCTCCTGGAAAGTTGGGTATATGCTAGATCTTCCTAATTTCGTTGAAACAAAACACGTACAGACTAACATCAATCACGGAATAAAAAGGTTTTGGACCTTATCTACTCTGGATTGTATGCATGAGAAAATTTGTGTGTGAGACTGGACATATTGTCTATTGCGAAGTGGCGTATGTCGCATTGTTGCTTGTTTTATGTTAATTAAGTTTTGTTCATGTAGACTACGTAAATTTACAATTAAAAATTTTGCAGCTTTTTCCCGAAAACTTTGGAAATCCATTGGCTTTCGATCATCAACTCCATAATTCTCGTTTTCCTCTTAATGGCTTTTGTTGTTGTTATTTTAGCAAGAGTTTTGAAACGTGATTTTTCAAGATACAACAAGTGGGTTATACTGCAATGTTGATGTTTTGTTGGTTCTTGGATGGACATGTGCCCTTCTTTATCACCAACGTTTCGAAGTATTTGATACATCATACCCTATAAATATACTGTATTGGCGATTTGCAGCGCGAACGGTAAACACCCTATAAATACGGTTTACGACATTTGGGCGCAAGACATTTAAGCATAGACATTTGGGCGCGAAATGCGTTCTATCGCACTTTTTGAAAGACTATATAGATTGTACAGAATCTTAAGGTTGTTCTTTATTAAACCTATAATTACTGTAATGTCCTACGAATCATATAGTGATGATTAATCAAGAATTGAAATACGTCTTTGCATGGTTATGCGTAACTTGACTTTGACTTCGTATGATGTCAATAAATTACTACTACCACTATGCTACTATACTTATTTTTCTTATAATGTTTCCGTAAATAAACATAAATCGGTTTGTTTGCTTGTTACTTGCTGTAATTAAACAATTAGAAAAAATGAAAACAGTTACAACCACCGTTGCAAATAGAAAATTTGTACAGCATCTTTAGGTTGTTCTTTATCAAACCTATAATTACTTCTACGTTCTACGAATGATATAGTTATGCATATATCCAAGCCCTTCGGTTGTTCTTAATTAAACCTATAATTACTGCAATGTCCTACGAATCACATAATTAAGAATTGAAATACGTCTTCGCATGGTTATCTGTAACTTGACCGTGACTACGTATTTGTTAATAAATTACTAATACTGCTATGCTACTATGCTTATGTTTTCCTATAATGTTTCCGTGAATAAACATAAATCGGTTTGTTTGCTTGCTACTTGCAGTAATTAAACAATTAGAAAAAACGAAAACAGTTACAAACATCGTTGCAAATAAAGAAAATTTGAAAAATTTTGTTAATAAAATTTACGAAATTCGATCAACAAAAGTGATGGTAAGAAGTGCGTTCTGTACAATCTATAGTCTATTAAAAAGTGCGATAAAACGCATTTCACGTCCAAATGTCTCTGCGCCCAAATATCTCGGTGCCTAAATGTCTCGCGCCCAAATGTCTATGCGCAAATGTCGGGTTTTGGTATTACTCATAGTTACAGCTGTACTGCAATGGTGTGATTTTGCTTGGATTATTAACGTGATTAATATATATTTATAGCAAAACCCGACATTTGGGCGCGAAATGCGTTCTATCGCACTTTTTAATAGTCTATAGATTGTACAGAACGCACTTTCTGAAATTTTAATTTCAACACACTTCTTACAATCACTTTTGTTGATCGGATTTCCGGAGTAATGCTTATAAGGTCGAATCCGGTTAATTGCTAGCCGTTTAATTGCATAATCCGTTGTATTGTGTGAAGATAATAAATCCCAAACCACCGTCAATCGTTTGTTAAGAAAATAATTTGGTTAATCGCATGACGGTTTATCGCATAGTCCGCTTAATTGAATGGACTTGAATGGCATTTTATGCAATTAAGCGGGTTATGCAACAAAATTTAACGGCAAAAGCACAACTTTCTGAGCAATAACGATAGCGGCTACACAATAGCATGCGAAATAACATTAAGCAAACGACAATCGCTCAGTATTTTACAGCAAACGAATAAATGTTTACTATTCTACTTAATTTGCCTGCAGTGTTTTTTTTTGTTTGTTTTTGAATACGAGTACTAGTAGGGTAATCGCTTAGTGCTTGGTTTGAAATCTTATGTTTTGACGTTTTTTAGCGTGACGCTCGTTACGCGCCACTTGAACTTCGTACTTCCGCATAAACGCATAATCCGCTTAATCGCATAAAAATGTTTGTCAGATTGACTATGCAATTAAAACGGATTCGACTGTATTAGCGGTAATCCTTGTATGGTCATCCTTACTGTATTGCGCATTTACCAGTACTTAATTTGTTTGTTTGCTAATTGCTCACTAGTTCTTAGCTGCAACAGCATTGTTGTTCATGCAATATCTAAAATAAATAACTAAAGTTATTATCAAATTATAATGAACTGAAAATTCAACCGAAATTAAGAGGGACTGCGAAATGAGCTTGCGCTCTTTGAGTCAGCAGCCACCTCACATATATGTCAAATGCGATCGACTCTAGCTGTGAATCGAACCCGTCACGTAGGATGTATCACCAGTAGGCGGTACAGCTCGGCCATGTCGCTGACAAGAGGAAATTATTGGACCAACACAATGAACAACAATATTTTGATGTGTTGTTTTTTTTTGTGTTTCTGAACATGACAAACAAGCTGGGTTTTATGCGTTAATCATTTACGACGATCAGGGCTGAAGAAGAAGAAGATTTTGGAGATGATGAAAATGGGTGGAAGATAATTCACACTGATGTCTTCCGCTTTCCACGATTTAAATCTTTGTTTTGTTCAGTGATCGGGGTTGGTTCCCAGCTGCTAGCCATTGGAACTGGTGAGTTTTACTTGTGTTTTTAAAACAAGTTATGGATGATGTAAGAAGGAAAATAAAGGCACAGTAATTCTGAAATTGGAAGTTTTGACAACATAAGTTCAGCTGTCATCAAATCTGAAAAGTTTTCAGTAGGGTAGTGCCTTGCTTGCACTGCTGATGACGACTGCTGAATCTGTGTTGTCGAAACGTCCAGTTTTGAGAATTACTGTGCCTTTGTTTTTCCTCCTTAGCTATTTTCGCCCCGTATTTATTATATTATAAATGATTTGTTTTTAATTATATCACGCTACAGTTATTAATGCTATGAATTCAAGGTAACCGGCAAGATTTTTGTTTAAAATGTAGCTATATTTTATTGAGGAATTGCAATGCTTTGCAAAATCAGTGATGCAGATCTTACGCTTTTTAGTAAATTTCGCCGATTTTGTTGCCAAAACAGTTATTTTCGTGAATCGTCTAAATCCGTTAAGATAGGGGGTTGGGGGTGCACAATGCATATTCAGGTTGTTTAAATGAAACTAATCGATAGTTTGTAATGGCTTTCGCTATTGTGATCCAATGCTATAATCAGAGTAAGTGTCGTGTTTTTGATATCGAAGAGGGAAATGGTTTGTCTGACTCATTAGATCTAGCTCGCACATTGCTCTTAGAAAATCGTTGGCATGGCGTTTGCATGACCCCACCCAAATACATGATGTAAAATTCCCGCCCCAAATTTTCTCGTTCTGCACAAATTGAATTATTTTCTAATTCTTCGTTATTAATAACGTAGTAGCAGTAGTAGTGTTTAAATTTAATCCATTTCTAATAGGAATGTGCTGGATACCATCCGGTATGTATATCCGTTATCCGGTACTATCCGGCACATTTTGAGGTATCGGCCACAGCATAGGCAGGATACCGGATATTTTCAAAGTTCAGGAAAATTGCGTGGAGTAGACTCGGTAAAAATAAAATTTACCTTTTCGATCTATGTGAAAAAATTTGGTGCAAGTTTTAAAAGTTTAGTTTTGTTTGGATTCTCTACAAAAAGTAGAACCGCATCCGAACCTTAGACTACGTTGGTAATTTTTTATACCAAGTGGATTTAAATTTAGTCTACAAGTTTTTTTTTTTTCGGCGTTGCGAGTTTTGTCATACACCATCGTTGTCTCCCGTGAAGACCATGCAAATAATTTACGTTTAAAAGCCTGTCTTCTGTCCTATATTTTGCACGTTCGTTTTTTGTGCGAAATGAAAAAAAAGAAACGCAATGAACAGCCGACATACGTGCCAATTTTTTCTCAAAGGCAGTCGGCAGGGGGAGAGAATTTTTATAGAAACTTTGTTTTCTACGTTCAAAAAACGACGTTTCAAGGTACCAGTAGCATTGTAATGGATGTGCTTCTGCTTTTAAATGTTGTGCGGTTTTGTAACGTTAGTAAGTTGAAGTCTTTGATTCAACGTCCTTAATTCATCAATTGACTGTTTGTGTTAAAAGTTTGACGTAATTCACCCATCATTGCAGATTTACCGCAGGATCGGTTATTTGCAGCAATTTTATGGTATTTATAAACCATACCCCTTGCGTTTTTTAGTAGCTCTGGTGATAGCGCGAAGCAAGTGAAAATTCAAATTCAAACTTGCCTTCTATCGACCTCTTAGCGTAGCGTTTTCTCTAATTGTGGAATAGTATGGCATAGTATGGAATAGTATGGCATAATATGGCATAGTATGGCATAGTATGGAATAGTAAGTAAGGTACTGTGGTATAGTATGGCAGAACTGGGCGATAGGACGTTTGGGGCACTAGAGTAAAGGGGCCCATATAAAGAGTTAAATTTGGGGTGAATGGCCCTCGGGATGAATGTGCCTCAGGCCTAACTTAAGGCAAAAGGACCTCAGGACAGGACGGTTGAAGCAATAAATAGGCCGTAGGTATAGAATGTTAATTTAGGTAACTGGGGCATATCCTATGCATAAATGGGGCTGTAGGACCAATGGACCTCAGGGCATTTGGGGCAATAGGGGATCTGGGTCTCAGCATGGTTTGGTCCCTGGGACAAACGGGCCTTAGGACGGTTGGGACGAAAGGGCCGTTTGAAGCTCTGGGGCATATGGCCCATGTGGGATTCAGCACATTTTGAGTACTATGCACATTTACTATCCCATACTATCCCATACTATTCCATACTATGCCATACTATTCCATACTATGCCATACTATTCCATACTATGCCTTACTATTCCATACTATGCCATACTATTCCATAAGTAGAGACTCCCCTTAGCGTAGTGGTTTAAGACATCGCTATCGGTGTGGGAGGCTCGCCACTGTTGCGACGTTTTTTTTTCGGAGTTCGAAATTGTGTTGCACAGGCGCAGAGATCGGCTCCGCCACTCGTTACATGCTTCGGCGTAAAACCGCGAGTATAATGACGATTTGATCTTTTTTGAAGTTTGCTTTCGATGGGTATCACAAATTGCTCACAAGCGCAAAACCGCAAAAATCAACACAATGTGTGGTAATTGTTAACTCGATTGTTTTACTCGTAAAATCACGCCGCTGACGCAGGCCACACGCTTGATAGTTTTTCCATCGCTTTATATATAGCAGGGATGGCGAACCTTTTTAAATGGTGGGTCAAATATAAGGTCGTAGACCGAAAAAAAGTGGGTGACGGATGTAATGATATTGATGAGGGGCTTGAACTAGGAAAGCAAAAAATAAAATAAAAAAAGGTCTTCGCGCCTTCCGATGTCCCAAAGTCCGCCGAAATCTATGCGAAGAGCAAAAAAAATGGTCTTCACCTGAGAAATTCCCAGCTTTCCGCAAATAGGCTATTGGGTGTGAACAGCAAATAAAAGGTCTTCAATACCGTAGCATAGGCAGATAAACTTTTCTTCATTACGTAAATGTTCGTTACATTTTTTTCCTACAGTTTTCGAAACTACAGGTGGGTCACTGAAATCTGCAAATGGGTCACTCAGTGACCCGGGTCAGTGGTTCGCCATCCCTGATATATAGCATGAGCGAAAAATTTCGTGAAAACAATGCTAAGATTTTGCGCTGTTGCATTTTGGAAGTGTTTTAGCTACCTTGCAATGTGCATGCAGTCAACTTTTAATGTAATAATGAAAACACCCCGGAAGCCGGACATATGTTGCCTCCTTCGGTATTGCCTCCTAGTACGCATTTTTGAAAATCCTCGCCGATTTTCACTCCAGCCGTTTGCATCACTGCAAAATGCATTTACGCAGTAATTTAGCGTGGTAAGCCTTCGCTCTCTTTGCAGTCTCCCTCAATTACAGTTGAATTCTCAGTTCAATATAATTTGAAAATAACCTCACTTATTTATTTATTTATTCACTTTGAAATGCTATCCAATTTCCTATGTTGGTTAAATTTGTCAAATTTGGTATTTTCATGTCTTGTGTCTTTACATATTCTAGTTCATTAGTCATACTATAAAATTATAGCACTTTTTATCACGTTTAAAGTTTTTAATTTACCGTATAATTTTGTCAGGAATCATTGGAATGGCTTTACTTGGATTGTTTAAAGCAAATCGTCACGGTTCAATTAACACTGCTGGGATTCTTCTTTATGCATTGACGTCATGTATCGCGGGATACGTGTCGAGTTCGTATTATAGGAAATTCCAAGGAACCAGCTGGGTGTCCAACATTATACTTACATCTTGCTTGTTTACCGGTAAGTCGATAATTGCTTTAAAAAAAATCAAATTTTCATTATACTTGCGGTATTATGCCCAAGCGTGTAACGGGTGGCGGGGCGTAGCTTCGTCCCTGGGCAACACAGCGTCGATAGAATGTCGCAGCGGTGGCACTACTTCCGATGGGACCGGCCCTGGAATCGAATTTCCGACTTCTCGTGCCGATTGCGTGCGTATAACAGCTGAGCTAACAGGCTGGAAAAACAAAAAATGAAAATATTACGCCCAGGCGAACCGTACTTCGCTGAAAATCCAGAGCAACATAATCACATTGCGTTGACAATGGCACCAATAGTAACCCGAAACATCCGCCAAAATGTTTTAAGCTGTCTTTTGGCTATGTTATTGATAAATAAATTATGCCAAGGCATTAGCAAAAATATTTTAGACTAGTGGTGTGGTGATTTTGAGGTAAAAACAATCCTGTTTTATTTGAAATACGAACTTTATTTTCCTTCGAACGTTGCATGGTTATTTCACTTCCGTATGATGTGGTTATATCCGCATTTAGTGAATGTTCGATTTCCGTAGTCGTTTCCTTAGAAGTGCAATACCTAATTTAGGGACTGCCAATTCCAATATCGTATTCTCAATTGTGAATTCGCAAGCAATGATTCGATTCACAATAAGTAGTTCGCGGCTTCTTAAATAATCGACCCTTTTTTAATCTGATATCGTTCGGGCCAAAAGTTTTTGTTCTTTACAAAAAAAGCAGAATAAAATTGTGGTTTTGATCATAAACATTACAATTTCTTTTGAAAGTGTGTTGAGATTGCTTTTGTTTCAACAGTGCCCTGCTTTTCTGTATGGAGTGTTGTCAATACAGTTCATTGGTTGAATGGCTCTACTCAAGCTCTTCCATTCACTACTATTTTGCTGCTCGGATTTATTTGGATATTGGTGAGTGTTGATAGTTGTAAAGACGATTATTTCAGATCTGGGAGTAACAATATATATGTTTGATTTTTTGAATTCGTGTAGACAAATCAGTTTTTTGGTCTTGATTATCTTGTACTGTCTTTTCAATCGCTTGTATTCAATCCAGCTGATATCATCATAATTGTAAAAGCCAGGACAAACATTGAATTAAAACAATACCAAGCTGTGTGGAGTGTGTGCGGTGCGATGTATTACCACTTATACAAAGGCATATAATGTTTTAGATTGGCTTACCGCTTACAATCGTGGGAGGCATTGTTGGTAAAAACACGTCAACTGATTTTGATGCTCCATGCAGAACGAAGAACATAGCTAGGGAAATTCCCCCGCAACCGTGGTACCGTCACACTATCTGTCACGTGTTATTTGGCGGGTTTCTCCCTTTCAGGTTGGTACTGAATTTGCACATG
Source organism: Trididemnum miniatum (assembly GCA_964006365.1). NCBI lineage: Eukaryota > Metazoa > Chordata > Ascidiacea > Aplousobranchia > Didemnidae > Trididemnum > Trididemnum miniatum. Next base: position 23,006,974 of record OZ023240.1, read on the forward strand.
TAGGAAATTCTCGTTTCGATCAACTACAATGGTCATTTCTTGTTGACAATATCACAATAACCAAGCGTTATCGCTCATGGGTTGTAGGCCTGCGTACCTGGCTCAATTCGTGGCCACAAACGAGTACACTCGACTTTTTAATAATTTTCAAGAATACAAACTCGATCTTTATCGTTGCACTGTTTTTAATGTTCAATCGTTTTTAAACTTAAGTTAAAAATTACTGGAGTCCAAATTCACTAAGGGGCGATGTTTTTTGTAAGGTTTGGCTTGAGAAAGCGTTAGGCAATTCTGAAAGACCGTCAATTAAATATACGAGGCAAAACACAGCTTTCTACACTCTGCATTATATAGTAAAAGCAGATTTTGAGAGACCGCTGGACAATTATGAGAGACCATTTTGGTTCCTCTAAACGCCTTAAAAACATTGCTAAGGAGTGACATTTACCCTGTCCAGTGGACTTGTCCACATGTCCAATTTAATTGCACCAAAAGACCACTGGGCTCTCTGCACCACAATTAAACTTTTGATGTCATAATCACTTTTTTCAATTATGACATCAAACATTTGATTATGACGCAGAAAGTCCGTGAGCTTTAGGCTCGCTTACACTGGGCATATGGAAAGTGGACACTGGACAGGGTAAAGGGCAGTGTCTATTTTGCCGTTAATGGCAAAACTCTGATAGACTAGCGTCTATGTGCATGACTGTTGATTGGCTTGCGTCTATGCGCACGACTGGTTTTGAGAGAATTAGCCATTCAGTATTTTGCCCTTAACGGCAAAATAGACACTTCCATGATTGTCCACTACGTGTAATTTTCTATTTTTTCGCGATTTCGGATAATTGGATGCAGTAACCGTTGTCCGCCATTTTAGTGCCATCTCGGTGGAAATGTATTACATCTTCGCCACAATCTGGGGTCGAGAAATCTACACATTATACGGGATTTTGATGTTGGTATTTGTGATCGAATTATCAGTGTCGGCATGTGTAGCAGTGGCTCTCACCTACTTCCAACTAAGCAATGAAGATTACAGGTGAGAAGTTGTCCGCTGTTTTCACAACTTCCATAGTCTCCGCATTAGGACTCGGACTGTTTTATTGCGTTGTAATCGTTAGAGACGTGGATTGATGGTGCCGAGCGCAGGTTGCAGCTTCTACATGACAGAATCGATTCACGACTACAATCGTTCGCGTTTGACATTTACGTATCGGGTGGCTGCTGACTCGAAGAGCGCAAGCTCACTTCGCAGTCTCCCTCAGTCTGTTGAATTTTCAGTTCAGTAGAATTGGATAATAGCTTTAGTGATTTATTTAATCAATCAGTGTCTTTATGAGGATTTGAAGAAGTTAATTTCTTTTTGTAGGTTACAGAAAATTCTATTTAATGTAACTGCTCCTAGCATGCTTTTGAGGTTATGTTATTTTATACACTTGTGCTGTTTTTTTTTTGTTTTTTTTCGGTCAAATTTCGGTCATAGTCCAAATTAAATTTGCAAAAACCGAAAAAATTAAAGCCATTTCGGTCAATTGGCCGAAGTAAATATTTTGCCAATATGCAAGCTACAATTACAAACGGACTACCGGTGTCTCAGTGTCAGGTTTAACAAACATCAAACTGATCAAAGTAGTTTTAGTTTGTGTTGCGATTACAAAGGAGTAGGTGTATATTTCCTTTCATGTCTTGTTACTTCAAACATGACCGAAAAATAATTGAAATGACCGAAATTTTTGTAGACTGTTAGGTCAATTGACCGAAGTCAAATTTTGAAAAAAATAACCCAGCACTGGTGTGGTAACTAATATTATGCATCACGAGCCGGCGAAATATTCTCACGTTGTTGGTTTAAACGTCAAACTATGTCGCCGAACCAATGCAGAAGAGTCTGATGTTTCTTCTGCTTTTAGGTGGTGGTGGAGATCGGTGTTCAGCGCTGGTTCAACTGGATTCTTCGTTTTTACGTAAGTTTTTGCGAACGTGTAGTTTTGATAGTTAGGACAGAGAGACTCTTTGCGTTAAAAATCTGCCTGGTGGTGTTGAAATATTGCGGGATATAAGTTCTATGAATGGTTACCTCTTACGAATCATTGTGATATAGGGAAATACCAGCTTAGTCGATGCTACCTATTGGTTGAGGAAGTTTTATTTAGCATGTTAATGAAGAGTTTTTGAAGCTTTGAGTAATATGGTGGAAATTGCCTGAATGGATACCGGTTGATTAGCTCCGTTGTTAAGACATTGCTATGGGGTGGGGGAGGTCTTGGGTTCGAATCCTGGGTCGGTCAAATCGGACACAGTGTCATCAACAGCCCGCTACCGCTGCGACGTTTCTCCGGACTTTGTTGCTAGGGCGCTAAGCTGCGGAGATGGATCCCGCCTTTCGTTACACGCTTCGGCGTAATAATGCGAGTGTAACGACGATTTGATTTAATTTTTTGCCTGGTTGACAAATTTATCGTGTGATTACAAAGGCTAGCTAGTGACAATATTTGCAAATTAACAATTTACAGTAGAATGCATGCAGTTTCTAGCCCAAATCGGTGAAATCACTGCAGTACTTCGTAAAAAGAAACGAATAGAATGGTAAAATAGGTGTGTTTTTTCAGATACGCTTTGTTTTTCTTCGTCCGCCGCTCCAATATGTCAGGCATCGTGCAAACTGTGGAGTACTTTGGCTATTCAATGCTGCTCTGTTTTGCTTTTTTTCTTTCCCTCGGAACGGTATCGTTTTTCGCATCACTAAAATTTATTCGCTACATATACGTCAATTTGAAGATGGACTAAAACTGCTTGAATACATTTTTACTTTTACCATTTTTAATGGATTTATTAAATGCCAAAACGTTGTACGTTAAACTGAGATGGACGTCGCTTTGGTTGATCAAAAAGCTTGTTTATAGGCAGATTTTTCCGGTGAAACGGTTCTGCAAGGTCTTAATAATGCCCAAAAGAGAGAATTTGTAAGCAAGCTTTGAGTGTAAAGTATTGAGTCTGTAAGCACTTTGTACATTTTATGTGTGACACGAATTATTTTGATTTAATATATAGAGCTGCTATTAGCAACTGTTTCAGTTCACACGGGTTGTGAATACTAGGCTGATTTTTCTTGCTACCCTAATATAAATGATTTTGTAAACGATTGTTCGAAAGTATTTTTTAAAATTATAATTATCGTATGCGATAAATACGCTAAACACACTCTGATTTCCACCGCGTTGTCGTCTCATCTAATCGAATAAAAAGCTTAACAAATTTTTATATTGCACACGGTAGAGTATTGTGATATGCAGCTGTTCACGCTGTGGATATCTGTGTGTAATATACAGTATACAAAAATGGTCAACCAAAAGGGTCTTTGGCAAGGTTTGTCAATGATGGGGATGTCCGATTGTCCCTATGCGTCAATTTTATGTTTTTCCCCATAGATTGAAACTTCTGCGTGTCACATGCTTATGACTACCCAGTACCCAGCAATTATTAAGGCAGTTGCTATAAAGTTCAACTGTTGCTTGGCGAAGTAACTGCTGCTTTCTGTTATGTTTTTGTAGCTGGCCGTCGTACTATTCTAAAACTTGTGCGACCTCTCAATATTAACTCTGTTTTTGTGATGTTCCATGATATGCTGTAGTTTTCTACACTTGTTACTCATTGCGAACTTAAACCGGATGCTAGCACAGTTTAAGGTAATTTCACGGGCGATAAAAATTTTTTTGCATTAACTTTTGTTTAACTGTTCAACGTCCTTGTGAAATCCTGATGCGGTTACTTTGCGTTGTGATGTGTAATTACTCTTCCGCTGGTCAGAAACCGGTAACAGTACCATTGAAGATGCTCGAGGTTTTTCAACTCATTCCAATATAATTTAAATGTTTTGTAAACAATATTTTCCAATTAGGTTGTGTCCTGTTTCGTGTAGATACTGTTTCGCAGCATCTACTGCGAAAGGTTTTTCCTTCACACTCTGTTTTGTGTAATGTACTTTCAAAATTATATTGAAAAAGTGTTTTTTTTTTTCTCGGCCCAGCTTTGATTCATGTTCTGTCTACGACACGACAAAAAGCAAATATAACTTCAAAATGTGTGTGCTTTATCGGTATCAACTCCTTATGTCGTAACATTCTAGCTTAGTGATGCTTTGTGCATGCTTGTTGAAATTTCAGCTTGTTAAGTTAGTATGGAAGCCAGGCATGTAGTTTATTCATTGCTTAAAATTTTTTTTTTTCGTCGTTGCTCTCTAAAGTTGAAGTGTAACTTCAGAATAAACTGCGAAGGAAAGCTGCTTTTGATGAAAATGTGCATGGATTTTACCTATAATGCACAAAAGCTGAAAGCAAAGGGATGTGCCTCAAGGAGAATTACTCGGACTCGCCGAGTAACGAGTATTCACGACATTACTCAGCCGAGTCCGAATCCGAGTGTCTACGACGTCAAAAAATGAACTCAAAATCAGGTGAAGAGCGAAAAAAAAAGGTCATCACGTCCGTAAAAGTCCTAATTTCGACTCAAATTCGGATACAGAGCAAAAAAAAGGTCAAAATGATAATGCTTTAATACTCGGCCGAGTACTCGGACTCTACTCGGCACATCCCTAGAAAGCAATACGACCTTTTTTCCAAGTCAAGAAGGCTACTATATGCTATAACTACGGAATTTTGATCGGTTATTTGTGACGTATGGTTATTTGGCAATGTTCGAGTGTAAACCTTTTTTTACATTTATGCAAAATGTCGAAGTTTTTAAATTTTTTTAAACTCAATATCTTGATTCATGGCTATTGGAATTGTTCTTGAAGCTTCGCAGTTAATGACGAAAGACCTGGTATCTTCAACACTGTAACTACCCTGTCTATGTTAACGTACGAAAGTTTACAATTCTAACTTGACCAGTTTTTTCACATTTTTTGTGTGGTTTAGGTTACAGTTATTTTGCTTGATGTGCTTTGTGGTTAGAGCGTTGAACAGCCGTGACTAGACTACAAAACAATTGGCCTGGTCGAGAAAGCTCTTAAATAAACCGATTGTTAAAAAGTGCACAAGCTATTTTACACTTTATTGGTTGGGTAGGTATAAATTATATGTTTCAGCCTATCTTACAGTTACAGTAGTAGTTTTTTGTTTTCGAGTGGTTAGTGCATAAAATAATTCCAGCTACTTTTCAATAAAACATAGTTTGTTAGACATTGCTGTCGGTGTGGGAGGTGTGGGGTTCGAATCCCAGGTCGGTCAAATCGGACTCCCTATCGCCAATGAAGCGCCTCCACTGCGAGGTTTCTTTGGAGCTGTGTTGCCCAGGCGTGAAGCCGCGGAAATGGGCTCCGCCACTCGTTACACTTCGGCATAATTACGCGATTATACGGAAATTTTTTTCAAAGAAACCTTCAATATTTAAGGCTTTAGAATTTTAGTTTTTCGATTTTCGGTCAATTATAGCTGAAGTAGTAAGCTAGTGAATTTAAGTTGAAAGCAGGTTTCATAATACACTCAATACTTTTTTCTGCTTTTTGTCATTGTGTTTCATTTCAACAGTTTAGTATAAGTTACTTTGTTTTATGGTGTGTTTGTTGGCTTTTGGCGCTCGCTGCAAATATAATGAGGTGAGATGAACAAAAAGCGTGGGTAGTAAGTAATTAGTGGCGCACTGGCGCTGCTAGTACACCGCTACTTTAAATTTCATTGGTTTGTATTTAGTTGCATACTTATCTTCTTATTACGAGAAAGCGGTCAATGCGCTATAATTAGCTCACTTAAGGAGCTGCGAGCCATCTGTCTACCACTCTACGATGAGGAAATCCCGTTAAGTGCCTTTCCCAACGGCACAAATAAACTTGGCGGCTTGTTCTCCACACTGTGCCTCTTATGCTGAACGTCAAGGAGGAAAGCTGTAAATACTAATTTTATAGTCACTGGTTTGACCCAACACGAAATCAAACCCAAGTCCCCAGCTCCATAGGCGAAAGATACCTGTAGCCTGCTAGGGAGAGTCTGTTTCGTTTAGGAAGACATTTAACATTTGAGTTGAACGACGCGGTGATTTTTGGAGATGAAGATAACGTAGGCTAGCACGTGACAAATCTCAATTTAAAATATCTTTCTTTGCTCGAAGTTTGCATGGTCATAGTGGCGTCGTAACACTTGTTGCAATTGATTGGCATCACATCATGCAAACTGTCTATCTATTCCTCAGTTCAAGAGAGAAAATCCATTCTCATATCTTGCACAAGCTTAGCCGTGCCACTGTCATCAGTGGGCCTATGTCATCTAGATGCAGAGCTGGGCACTCGGTACTTTAAAAGTAACGACGATATCGGTACCGATACTTAGCTAAAAAAGTACCGTCGGTACCGATAACGGTCCATTTTTGTACTGATAACGACGATATCGTTACTCGGTACCAATTTTCGGTACTTTTTAAACAAAAATTTTATTCTTAAAAATTAATGTTTGGTTTGGTTTACGTCTTGCAAAGCAACAAAATTAAAATCTTATTGAGCTCTTTGTCGCATCTGGTGCTAGTGTAAGATCTAATTGTAGTCGCGCGCGAATCTTGATACTGCAAGCGAACACGTCGATTATATATTAACAAGGCGACAGCGGCACGCTTAATAAAACAAGCATTCTCATGTATGGCAACATGAATAATCTGTTGATGTCCTGCATTAGTTATGTGGCTGGGTATCTCGGCAGCGTGTCCGAGTGGTTCGGAGCGTCGTTTTTACGACGGCCATGATCGCAAGGTTAATGGTTCAACTTCCACCCAAGCCTTGTTGTTGCGTCCTTGGATAATACGTTTCACGGCAGTTATCTCTGCTCGGTGGAATCTAACAAGCAGCAAATGGAAGAAGTCAGAAGCACAATTCAAGCGGAAAACTCGGAAACAAGGGCAACTCCTAAGCGAGTCTGGATTCGTCCTATGCATAGCGCCTCCTTCGCTTTCTCATGACAGGAGGATAAAAATGAAGAAAATCTATCCTAAAAAAAATTTAATCTAACGTAGGTATAAGGAGTATCATTATTGGAAACTCGCCCTGGAGAGCAGAAACGTTTGTCACACCCCTGCTTATCTGGCTACGTTGTTACATTCGAACAATACTGGTACTAAGGTATGGGGCGCCGTGTGTAAAGCTACGCAATATAAAATTTTGCATCATTTTTTTGGTTAAATTACGTGCAATATATATTGTTGCAATTTATGTATATTGCTGCAATTTGTGTAAATTGTTGCAATTTACGTATATTGCAAAAAAACCTTTAAATCGCCTTTTGATTGTCATGGTGATATGCTAACTAAAACAGTCAGTGTTGCCCTTTCCCTTTTTCCATGAACTCATGTAATGCACTGGCCTGAGGCGCTGTTGTACTGACTGTGCAGTGTGCGCTTATTGGTTTGGCTGAAACATTTAAGCTACTGGTTTAATGAATCATTTAAGCTACTACTGTTAAGCTACTGGTACCGGTATCCTTTGAAATACCAGCAGCTAGACTAGACTAGACTACCGGTATGGGGGTAACAACTAGTATCAGCTCCCAAGTCCAGTTGGGTTAGATTAGAATTAGGTTCAGTTAGGGTTAAATTTAGTTAGGATTCGTTCAGTTACAAAATATCGGTAGACTAGTTTGACATTTTTAATTTTACAGTTTACCGTATGTAACTGGCTACTGGTGTATCGGTGTGCTGATCTGCTGATGTCAGGATGTAGCCTACCTGCTTTCTGTGGACAGATCACAGAAGTCACTGTAATCTGACATGTTTCAGCCATACAGCATAAGCCATTCTGCATTAGCAACGAGATAGTAGTATGTCACAAAAACATAGGTTGTGTTACGAAACCGTCGCAACACGTATATTGACTTTCCTCGTAAAACTAATTGCTCGGGCGGAACGCCAAAGCCTTCACTCTTCACTCTCGCCTTCCTGTCGACCAGACTTGACCAACCATAAAAGATCTCTTTATTAGAAGGGCTAAACTTCTTCTGATTTAAAATGTAAAAAGGTAAATTAAAATACGGCAATATCTCGGTACAACAAGGTGAGGAAAGGGGTGTCCAAGATTTTCTATGAGTCAGAGAGCGAGCGAGCGAAATTTTACCGAGGAAATCCCAGCTATATAAAAACTATCTTTTCTTGTTTTTTTTTTAACTCAAAAATTAAAATCTAACAGTCGATTTGACGTGCAATTCAAACTCAAAATATCTCGAAAAGAACCAGGTGCAAACTAGTAAAGCGTTTTTAACTGTGTCCAAAGTGCAAAAAAAAAGGCGTTTTGATTACTGTTATACTAAATTAAATACAAAGTGTGAAGCGCTTGTACCGGAAAACAAATTGAAGTGCTTACAAAACAAGCTGCGCAACAGTGCGTTGGCTCGAAAGGTGAAAAGATAAGTGAAACATTAAACTACGGTTCGAGTCCTAAGCTAACAAAACAATTACAGAAATTAACTATTTGCCGAAGCTGGAACAGGTTGAGGTAGCTAGACTTGGCCTAATGTCGGGTTACTGGTACTGTACTTTAAAACAAGATTTTTCAGATAGCGATATTTTGTAACTGAACGAACCCTAACTGAACCTAATTCTAATCTAACCCAACTGGACCTGGGAGCTGATACTAGTTGTTACCCCCATATCGGTAGTCTAGTCTAGTCTAGCTGCTGGTATTTCAAAGGATACCGGTACCAGTAGCTTAACAGTAGTAGCTTAAATGATTCATTAAACCAGTAGCTTAAATGTTTCAGCCAAACCAATAAGCGCACACTGCACAGTCAGTACAACAACGCCTCAGGCCAGTACATTACATGAGTTCATGAAAAAAGGGAAAGGGCAACACTGACTGTTTTAGTTAGCATATCACCATGCAGTGGCGCGGGAACGTTTTTTGGACAGGGGGGGCTCAAAATAGTAAGATCGTGTCAACGTCTGGGGGGCGAAGCCCCCCAGACCCCCCTTTTTTTCGAACGCACGTTTTTGAGAGCAGGACACTCAGTAGACCTATTTTGATAGACATCAATTGCATGCCCGCTTAAGTGACCGGAATTTTTTCAGGATAATTTTTTATCATGGAAAACAAGATTGCTTACTACCATTAGGCTTTTCTAACCATGCTCGAATTACTACTCATGTATTTGTAAAATGCAAATCCCTCAATGACAAAACCGAAAAGTAGGCAAACAAAATTTGTCCGATCTAACTTTTGCTTTGCTGATCAGAGTTACATGCAACAAACAATGCCCCATTGAGGTTTAAAAATAACAAAAAACACACAATCAAAATAAAGCACTGAACCATTTTTTAACATAATGAGATGTGTAGATATAGGTATTTAGGTAGGCGTACTAGCTCAATTTTAGTAACAATCATCGGCAGTGCTCGAGTTGCGAAAACACTTATGGGGGGTGGTAGGCTACAACTTTTCACGCAGACCTAAAAAGAGATGGTCATTATAGTTGTAAGGGAATGGTTTACGCTAAAATGTTTTATGTGGGGATGGTGTTGTTTTCAGGGTGGATGGCATCCCCCTCAAATCGAGTAGCCTACTGATCATCGGTGCCAGTTTAGTAGTGATTTAGCCGCTTCATTGGGTTGGTAGAAAAAATTCAAAACCATTAAAAAAACTCAACCAGAAGAGAACTTGCACCAGCTCATATAAGCTTGATTAGGGGTGCCCAACTAGTCGATCGCGATGTACCGGTCGATCTTTGGATGTTTGGCTGTCGATCGCGGGTCAATTTGGCATGTATACAAATCAGGTTGGCCACCAACATTTCCAGTTCATGTAACGCGTCCGGGCCGTGAAGACCTTTTTTTTTAGCTCTTCACAAAAATTTTGGTGGAATTCGGAACATCTGATGGATTGAGGACCGTTTTTTTGCACTTCATCGCATTTTCGTTCACGATTTACGTAATTACCATGATCAGTAGCGACTTTCATTCGAGCATTCAGAGTAGTTTGGCGTAAAGTGTTTGGCAGCTACAAGAATTGGCAGCTATTATACTTTTACTGGTCCATCGTCCATGACTGCTGTAAAGGTTTGCAAACGCTGATATAAAACACGGTTAAAAATGAACTTCAAACATTGAAAATTTTACGTTAACCAAGTGAATAATACGGTAACTGATTGATTTTTAAAAGAATAGTGATTCTTCGTTGGTTAAAAGCACTTTAAAAAATATTTGCTTCATTACGTATGTACGTTGCAGGCATTAATCCCGTCGCACTCAGTGCATAATTTTTTCAATTGTCAGGGGGGGCTCAAATGGTTCAGGGGGGGCTTAAAAAAGTTCAGGGGGGGCTTGAGCCCCCCCTGGCACCCTACTTCCCGCGCCTATGTCACCATGACAATCAAAAGGCGATTTAAAGGTTTTTTTGCAATATACGTAAATTGCAACAATTTACACAAATTGCAGCAATATACATAAATTGCAACAATTTAACACATATCGCAGCAATATACATAAATTGCAACAATATATGATATTGCACGTAATTTAACCAAAATTAACCAAAAAAATGATGCAAAATTTTATATTGCGTAGCTTTACACACGGCGCCCCATACTAAGGACGTAAAAGAGCTTTTGGCCTATACGCTGTACGAAAAAAATGTTGCAAAGGTTCTTGTTGCGCGAATTTCATTATTGCATTAAAGGGAAATGTTTTCATTTTCAATGCCACTTTCAGTAAAGGTTGGTGTGTCAGTAGCAGCATAGGCCTACTCAAACCATTTAGATGGATCAAAATCGACATTTTTCTCAGACTTTGCAGGTCTATAGTTTTACTTTGATTCAATGACACAGAAATAAATTTTTCGATGCAGTCTCTAGACCAGTGATATTCAATCTTTTTTACACCATCGCTTTTTTTTGAAAAGTGTGGGTCCAAATTGCCCTCACAAAGCATTGATAAGCAAAAATATATAAAAAGTCTACACGTCGCCCGCAGATCTACTATTTTTCCACATAAAATCGGTGAAAAGCAAAAAAACATATTTGTGCAGCCTGCAGTTTGCCCAGCTCTAACGTTGAGAAATTTTTTTATGATTTTTATAAAATTTCGTTAATTGCTACGCATTAGTAAAAGTTTTCGAAAGATCATTGAATTAATATGTTGCTGATAAATCTAATTTTATTTCAACAAATTTTAAAACCCGACAGTTTGTTTCACCTTATCTCATTCACATAGAATAGATTCTATTTGAATAAGATATCCCTGATGATCTCTCTTGGGTGAAACAAACTGTCGGGTTTTATTAGATGTTATTAAACTGTTGAGGGAATTTGTATATTTGCTCTTACTAAACTCAGTTACGAGCACTTTTTGAAACTCTGATTCGCATTGCTTTTGAACTTATTTCTTTTCAGAAATCAATTGGTAGCAATATTGGCAGTAGAATTCGTCTATAATGGCACCTCGCAGGGAGTTTTAAAAAACCGCCGTTACAAGCGAATTTACGTCATAGGTGCACGCAGACAGATGGGGTTACGGCGCCATGCCCCCCCCTTTGGCCCTGTAATAAAGTGCTAAAACCTAACTTTTAGCCTATAATTTCTCAAAGTAATAATGGTTGTAGCCTCCTTTCATTTATTTTAGCCAAGCTTCTGCCTTAGACATATAAGCTGCGAAAATATTTTTGCATTGACTATGGTGACTGCACTCACTGCATGCCCTTTTTTCACAAAAAGTTAGCTAAAATCCGTGTTTTTTAAGTGAAAACCGCAAAAATTCGTTGGCGGCTGAAATTGCGGGTAACGTTATAAAAATGTTTCATATTCAAAGCATTTATTTATTCTGAAAACGCATGCGGACCGGTAACAAACTTCGCACGGGGCCGCAGCGCGGTGGTTGCCGACCACTGATCTACAGCAACGTGGTTTCCCGGTATTTTTCGAAGATGCTTTTCGAGGAAAATCCCGGAAAGTGTTTCGCTTTTGCTCTCTTAAGTTTATTGAAAAAAAGTTGCAGTACCGCGGTACTTTTGTACCGCGATACTGGTCAACTCTGTCTAGATGTTCCAGGTAAATACTTAGAACTTGATGACTGCCAGTCTATGGTGCCACTCGATTTTATTAACAAATACATGAAAACATATATTTTCTCAAAACAATCAAGTTGAAAATGAAATCAAAATGGCGGTTCATTGGTGCCACTCAATTTTTTCAACAAATACATGGAAACTACCATACCAGTCTCCATAACGTGTTTTTTGACGACCTTATCTATCAGTTTTCAAGGCGCGTTTACCGATACGCGGCACGCGTCAAAATTTTTTCGCACCTTGTTTGTTTTATTTTAGTGATCACCATTCACCGATCACGCGAAAACCTGCAAAATTCTTCTGCATTTACTTACATTATAATTTCAGTCGCGTTGCCGCGTGTCGGTAAACGCGCCTTCTAATTTCTCTTTTTCAAGAAATAAAAAGTGTTTCATCAAAAAGTGCTTTTTTGATATATTCATTACACTGCATTCTCTCCATTATACTGTTTCGGAATTGACTTCAGCACTGTCAGTTAATTTTCATGTATTTAGCCTATTATGCCGCCTGGATAATTTCACGAGAATGGTTTCTTTCCACTCATCGTTGGAATGATATTCACAGAGGTCGTAGTACAGCTTTTACTTGGGCGCTGCTATATTTTTTAAGCTCACAGGCCAAGACCGCCGATCGTGTCTTTTCTTCCAAACGTGAAGCAAGTTGCGTCAAATTCGCTTCAATCTTTCTTCTCTGCTCTCTCCAATTCTCATTCCCAATAGTGACATTAACCACTAGCGTAGCCAGGATTTTGCAATGGAGGGGGGGGGGGGTGAGAATGACATCACAATTGACCATACGTTGTAAGGCCTATACAGGAGCGGATCTTAGAAAGTTTTGGTGGGATAGACGTAATTTTGAGTCAGTTTGAATGTTAAATAAATGCAAAGACGTTTAGGCCCGGAAACGGGCATAAATGAGTCTCTTGAAAATGTTTTCATGTCAGGGGCGTATTCAGAATTTTTTTCAGGGAGGGGGATTTTCGTCACTTTTCAAGCGTAGTTTGTTTCGACAGATTCAATTTTAAGCAACTCAAGTAACAATAGCGACTCTAGGGGGGTCCGGGGGCATGCTCCCCCGGAAAATTTTTGAAAGTTTGCATACTGCAATGGCCATTTTAGTGCTTTTTGAACAATTTTTAAGGAAAGTTTGTCATATTTTCGGCCCCTAATTTTGAGTGCTTCACCAAATATGATGCATTTTGTTCGCACAGTTTCGATTACGTGTGCTTGAGGCAACTAAGGCATATTGTTATGAAAAGGTTCGAAGTTATGGAAAAATTCTATTCATCCAAAACATTGTTGAAAATGGCTGGTGGGGGAATGCATACGCAGCATACCCCAAATCCCCTCCTGGTTGTATACTAAAAAAAGATGGCCTTAAATTTTAAGAGAGATGTTTTAAACCAGAAATACCGAAGGCAGTTAAGGCATGATTGTCGTAAGGAAGTCAAAGGAATGCTTTCTGGTGAAACTGGTAAAACGATATTCAAATGTTAGCGATTTAGTTTTGTTTTGAGCTACAGTACGTACATCATTTTTGCTTGAAATCGTTTAGACTTTTTTCTACGGAAAGTCTGAGGGCCCGAGGGCAATTGCATGTGCAGGAGCGGCACTGCTCTGCTGATAAAATTGCGTCATTGCTTCATTAACCGTAACGGCAGAGAACAAAATTCAGGAAACAACGCTAACCTACGTAATTCTACTGTAGTTATTATGACAATAAAACAAAACCAGATTATCAATGACAAAGTATCGAGCACTTCGAAATAAATATCAGAAAAAGAAGTGAGTATGACGTCATTTGAGGCTCAATGGGGGGAGTTGTAACCCCCCGCCCCCGTGGCTACGCCACTGACACTAATTAACATTTCCACGTAGGTTACTAAATAAAACTCGGAGAGCATGTACGCTCCAGCCAGCGCTTTTATAGGCTACCACAGACAAAATTAAAGGAATATTGTCAGTAGGCCTACAGTACCGCAGGAGATTTGAAATTAACACAAAGGCTCGATTCGAATGCAAATAAGTAGGCTACTAATCAATTTTAGAGTGTCTCTATAGAGCAGGGGTTCTTAACCTTACCTTTTTGATCCCGCTCACCCCTTGCCGAAAGAAAAAAGTATAACTTACCTTCAGTGTACTACTACTGTTTTTTTAATACAGAAAATTTAAGTTTTTTTAGTTTTTAATTCAGAAAATTTACCCCTCGGCAGGTGAAATTTACCCCCGGTTAAGAACCTCTGCTACAGATCTTACAATTATGATGATGAGGATTAATTGACCGGTTGCGAGATATAAAATTAAATTTCATATAAATACAAAGGCAAGACAACTTTACGATTTGAACTCCGTTCTGGCGTCTTTTGTAGGTGTGACGTTTGGATGAAAGGTTGGGATGAAGCTGTACGGTGTTGTAAGATAGCCTAAATGATTGGGGCGTTCATACATTCGTTTATTGATGTACCAGTATCAAGCCAGTACAAATTTCAACAATGCCAAAAAAATGAATATAGCGTAAAAGTTGATACGAAGGCACGCTAGGAGACCATAAAAGAGCAAAAGCTCACCTAGTCATGACCACCCATTCTTATTCTACCGCATTTATCCGACTCTTAAATCAAAAATAAAAGAGCAAAACAAAACAAAAAACGAAACGAACGGCAACGAAAACCTAAGCTCAACAATAATAATGATAATAATTGAAAATAATGATTCTAATGCACAAGTTTTACAGTGTTTACGGTAATTGAACAAGAAAAATTTAAATCAGCCAGACCGGTGACCAGAGATAAAATATATCAGTCCTATTTGTTTCAGTGTTAGTAGGCCTACTTGGAAATTAAGTGATCTTTCACAAATCGCTTGAATTTATGAAAAGGGAAATTCTTCCATTTTGGTGACCAACTGTTCCAAATCTGAACGCTATTAAATTGTATTGCGTTCTTCGCTGCATTACTGTCAATTGAACTCCGATAGAGGTTATTGTTGCTTGTGCTACTGCTGTATTTCTGAATTGACGCTATTGGGGTGAAATGAAAAGTACACCAATTTGGTAACTCGTTGTGTTGATGTTAAAGCATAAATTTGGAAACTTCAAGCTGATACATATCTTTAATTTTTAGTATTTTTGGCTGCTTGTATGTGGAATTATTAGTAACGCGTTCATTTGCTTTAAAGTTGGAAATAATTCTTACGATTTTATTTTGTTGAACTTGTAAAGGGTGAATCAAATCAAATTAAATTTTATTTCAACGCTCTTAAGCAGAAAAATAGAGTAGTTGCCCAAGATTGACAATATGAAATAACTGCGATGTAGGATGCAACGAAAGAGCAAAACGATCACCTGGTCGGTCTGACCCTCACGTTAATGAGAAAAGAGAATATTTACCATAATACAAACGAAACAAAAGCTTGAGCAAAGAAAGGTTATCCTTGTCTATTTACAATATTTACACAGTCACAACTGTGACATAAAAGCATCGATCGACAAAATAACAGCACAGTAGCCCACATCAACAGGAGATGCATTGGCCAACATGGTCGCAACCGAAACATATCAACACTTGCAGAGGTGGGCATTTTTTAAAAATGGTTGAAGCGCAGCACAACAAAGCGCAGAAGTTCTGTTAAGTCACGAAACGCAACGCAACTAGCGCAACCTAATTTTTAATTTGACTGAAGCGCAACGCAACTTTCGCAATCAATAATTTTTTTGCATTAAAGCGCAACGCAACTTCCGCAACGAGGTTTATACAAAGAAAAAGCGCAACGCAACTTTCGCAATGAAAAATTTAATAAATCGCTACGAGTAGATGTACAGTAGAATTCGTCTATAACGGCTTCGCCTATAACGTAAATTTGCCTACAACGTCACATTTTGCTTGGTCCCGGCAAAATTCCTATCTTTTGTGTACATTTCGGTTCGCCTATAACGGCATCGCATATAACGTCAATTCGAATACAACGGCACCCTTTTTTTATCTCCCAAAGCTATTTTGTTCGCTTACAACGGCACTCGAGGCTTGAGCCATTCATCTCTCGCAGGAATGGTCGAATTCAGTTAAGCTTGCAGCTTTCTTTTGTTTACTCCGCAACATCTCGTTTTGCAAACAGTCATTTAAACAAGTTTTATAGCCTCCAGCTCTGTTTTGTCTAAAGTACAATACAGGTACATTACGTAATGCTACGTCACTGAAGCGGCGATTTGAAGAGAAAAAACTTTGCGGATTATCTCATTGTGTGCGATAACTATTGCAAGCTGCAGTGTTAGTTTGATCACAAAATCAAGACAGTAAAATGCCAAACAAACGAAGGCATTTTCCTCTTTGGCAAAAATATATTTGTGTTTTGTGTTTTTCGACTGTGTAGCACTGAAAACACTGTGTAGCACTGTTCTATTGCACTGAATATAACAAGCTATAAACTGCCTGTACTACGAACATTGCATTATAGTACAAGTACACTATTTCTGCACGAGTTTGCATTTCTGTGTTGAGTATTGTTTTTTAATTTTCGTGTTTGCCATTACGCTGTAAACCTAACTGGATAACAAGCCTTTTCAGACACGTAACCCTGCTTTATTGAGCTAAAAATGTAATTTTAGGGCGATTTGCGGCAGTTCGGCTATAACGTTAATTTGTCTATAACGGCAGTTTTTTGAAATCCCCTTAGGGTGCCGTTATAGGCAAATTCTACTGTATAAGCAATGCAATTTTTTCTTGAGTTATTTTTATAGGTGCTTTTAACAGCACGCAGTTGACTACAACGCGACAAAGATTTTAATGCAAGTGACTGTAACAGGATTTTGCGTGGTCAATGAACAGGAAAATTAAATAAGAAGCGAAAAAAGATGCGTTGCTGATGATTGCTTTCTTCATCTTCATCCTCTTATCACGAGAAAGCGAAGGAGGCGCTGCTTAGGACGAATTCAGACTCGCTTAGGAGTTGCCTTTGTTTCCGAGTTTTCCGGTTGAATTTTGCTTCTGTCTTATTTAATTTGCCGCTTGCCAGATTTCACCAAGCAGAGATAATCAACGTGAAGCATCTTATCCAAGGACGCAACAACGAGACTAGGTTGGGAGTTGAACCTTCAACCTTGCGATCATGGTCGTCGTAAAAACGACGCTCCAAACCACTGCGCCACGTTCAGGGCCGGATTAAGGCGGGGGCTGATGGGGCTGCAGCCCCAGGCCCACAACCCAAAATAGGCCCACCACTATTTTAAGTCAATGAAGTGATAAAAGAAAGCGTAGGTTATTAGAAATCTCCCACCTATTATATGGAAAACACTATTCAATTTGTGTCCATTTGCACTGTCACTGTAAAACCCTACTCGCTCACTGTGACGCAACAATTCTTTTTCGCGGCTGCTCGGCCAGTTATACCAATCAGAGATGCGCACGGAGCCGGATCGGAGCCGAAGTACGGCTGCATTTTTTGGATTCGGAGCCGGATACGGATTTGGGTTTTTGAATTAAAGCCGAATTCGTAGCCGATCCGGATTTTAGTCTGAACCAAGGTAAGGTACTGATGCAAGCAGTTAAGGTACCCGTCAAAGATTGGCGCGGAGCGGAGCCGGACTCCGGCTGCATTTTTTGGATTCGGAGCGGATTCGGATTCAAAAATTTGTCGAAAAACAGGATTTCGGAGCGTATTCGGAGTTGAAGTCTTCTGATTTGGAGCGGATGCGAAGTCAAATTTTTGTGACTACGCCCATCTCTGATACCAATATACCATCAATAGTCGATTCTACTACGTAGCTTGAAAGGTAGGAGATTCCATATTATGTCGGCTAGAGTAATTTGAAAATAAAAGTGAGAAAGTATAAAAGCGGTTCGGAAAAGGAAAAATCTAGAAAAGAACCAGAAGATAAACGTAAAAAAGTTGTAGCATAATTCAAAAAAGTGACTGACTATTTTGATGTAAGTGAACCGAAAAGCAACAGCGTAGAAACGATGTCCAATAAGCTATGCCGCTTTGCGTTCTAATCGTTAGGCTGTGCCTTTGTGTGATAATTTCTAATTGCTCTGGCAAACGCTCATTTTCAGCGTTAAAAAAATAAAGAATCATGTGCGTTCGTCTATTCTATGGGTCAGAAAAGGTTAAATTTCTTAGCTCTACTCGGCATCGAAAACGAACTCTTGGAAAGAATAGATCCTATCTTTGTGTTGTCTAAATCCAAAAAACGTGTCATTTCAATGTGTGCATGCAAATTAAAGACTTTGTTTATATGTTTGTGCTTTGCTTTAACTGTGGTTAGTTTTTACTTCAACGAATAGGATGAAAAATAGACCCCTAACAACTATACAGCCCCAGGCCCACGAAAAGCTTAATCCGGCCCTGGCCACGTTGCATTGTCGCGTGCCGTTAAAAGCACCTTATCGCGGTAAATCATAATTTGCATATGCGGCGAAGTTCTCCACAACAACAAGTAAATACGATTTATTCAACACTCAATGATCTCTTTAAGCACTTGCAATTATTTTAAAAAGCAAAAGACTTTAGTGTACCACATTTCTGATGAGCTGAACATTTCTGCTACAATAAATTGACCTATTGGCCTGTTGTACGCATCAAGAAACAAACTGCTATTCTATTAAAAACAGTTACAAAAAACTGCTTACTCCAGCACATTGCGCTTTAATTAATCCGACAAAGCGCAACGCAGTATTTCAACTTCCGAAAGTGCGCAACGTAACAAAGCGCAAGCAACCAGATTCTTTTCAGTTCGCAGCGCAATAATGCGCACACTATTATATATTTTTTCAGTTCGCAACGCAATAAAGCGCAAGAAGGATTTATTTTCCTTGAAGCGCAGCGCAATTTGCGCAATGGCTAAAAATAATTTGTTATAGCGCTTCGCAACTTCCGCACGTGCGGAAGTTGCGCAACTAGTGCTTTGCGCTTCAAATTGCGGAATGCCCACCTCTGAACACTTGTCATTCTATCGTACGGTTTTTCATACGAAAAGTCTGCTACGCCTTGATGCCAAGTATTTCACCGATAAAAATATATTACAGAGGTTATTTTCAAATTGTATTGAACGAAAAATTCAACAGTTATATTGAACGGAAAATTGAGGAAGACTGCGAAGTGAGCTTGCGCTCTTCGAGTCAGCAGACACCCGTTGAATATGACGAATGCGATCGGTTCCAGCCGCGAATCGAACCCGTCACGTAGGATCTGTCACCTGCGCGCGGTACCGTCAGGCCATGTCACTGTCATATAATAGGCCTATGTAATCCCAATGTAAAAACAAATACTGGAGATGCACATAACACATACATATTCATGTCATAGTGCAATAACGTTGAGAAAAAAAACATTGAAGAACACATATTAAAGAACAGTGTTGTTTGTTGAACCCCACGTTGATATACCATACAGTAAATGGGAACGCGCGAAACTATTGTATAATATGAGCAGGATATTCTGGCGAACATAATGACGAAAAGAGCAAAACAGTCCGCAGATTTGTGATACCTTTTTGCAAAGACGCTTTATGTAGTCATTCCACTTTAAATTATAATTGACATGAATACCCAAGTACTTAGCCACACTTGTTTTATTCACACTCTTGTACGTATTTACAGCAAAGTTGTGTAAGATTTTTTTTCGAGGAGTGAACACTGAGGTCGGAGCCAAATCAGTTAAGTGGTCGGAGCTATATCAGCTGATTGAGTGGGAGTGAATCAGCTGACTGAGTGGGAGTGAACTAGTAGCAGTCGCACTGCTAATTCGAGGTAGATTTGTGTTTTGTTACGTCGCAATTGTGTTTATTTGGTTTTGCTAGCTGGAACTGCCGCAAGCGTGATCGTTCTCTTTCTTGTTGTGCGGGATCAAGTTAGCGGCGTTTACAACTTGGATTATATTTCGTTAACAGACTAGTTAGTTTGTACCGGGCAGTGTTAAAGAAGGCGGTGGTAGGACACGCACAGAGCCGACGCTCGCTAACAGCCTAGATATACAAAGGAATAGCTACATTGGTGACTTCAGACTACTTTTTGCCACGCCTTCTGATTCGGACAGCCTAACAGCCCTTTGAAGATTACAGCAACTGCTCTTTGAAGATTACAAAAGCACTTTGCAGCGCTTCGAAGATCACAGAAACGGCTCGTGAAAGCCTGATTTTGAGAGAACATTTCCTACTCACTCAGCTGTTCTTGCAAAGAGTTTATAATTTGACTACTGGAGATTCACTGCCGTGAACAGCTTTCCGAAATCAAATTTTCAGGTGATATTTTTGCTTATTCGACGATCGTCTCGGTGTTACATCTTTTTCTCGGATAAAACTGTTGGTATGTCATCAACTAACGTATTAACATTATTTAATCAATTATTTTCCAGTGTTTATTTTCTATATTTATTAATTAGCTCTGCTTTGTTTAGTTTGTTTGTAGTGATAACTTTATGGTGTGTGATCAAATTCAGGGCATTTTTGAGAAACGCAGTCGCATCTGAGCTTCACCAGCAAACACCTCTCGATTTACCCACACCCATTTTGACTTCTGCACCAATCCCACGACAAAGACATAGGTGTTACGACAACCATGCCACAGACCACACGTCATCTTTGTCTCCCACGACACACTCTGACTCGCAACTAAACGCTTCTTTTCCGATCACGTCTTTTTTTTTACCTGAGCCGAGGCCAGATGATATGTCAGGGTATTTTACTTATGTCGAAACTCTCTTTGATCAAAGTGGCATCCAGTCTGAGCAGCAGCGTCACACCATACTTATGACTTCTTTGGGTAAACACAGAAACATCTTAAAAAAGGTGCGAGATACATTACAGAACACGAACAGTGCTACCCCTTACACACAAATGCGAGATTGCTTGCTGGAACGTTTTACACTCCATCAAAGTGACTCTCTTCGCTCACTACTATATGATTGCACCAGAGGAGACGATAGTGTGACCGAAGACTTGCTGAGATTGCGGTCATTGCTCGGTGATCGCTATTCACTTGATTCAAGTTTGTGTTTTTGAGCAAGCACGCGAATTTAAATGAATGCAAAAAAAAAAAAATCAAGCATTGCCACGTTGGTTTGCTGGAAATCACACCTTCTATTTCGGAAAAACCTACCTTTTCCAGGACGGAGGAGGAGAAGATAAACAAAATAACAAAATGGGAAAAGATTGGAAAAAGATAAAAAATTGCACTATCGATGGAACATGTTGAGAAATAGCCAGATTTCGTATGGGAAATAGATTGCACGACGTCCAGCAACGTCCAACGAGCACGTAATTGCCACAGTGTCAAGACCTTCTTAGACAGCGAATTTTTAACTCGTTGGACGCGACGACTCGCGTGAGCCTGGTGCATTATGAAGAATATCCTTTAGAGCAACTGGCAAAATACGCCGATAGAGTACTCTCCCTTTCTAAATCAACCAAACCACGGGATACCCAGCACTCGTCTGCAATGGCAAACAGCCCGCCTCCTTCTAACCAAAAGTAAATTAACGAACAGTTTGAATCTAAGCTGGATACCTTACCACAAAGCTTTCATGAACTTTTTCAGTCGCAACCACATTCACCATTTAGCCGTAATTTTGACCAGAGTCCACTCGAGAACTCCACAAACCCGTCAATGAAAGGAAGGAGCCAGAAACTATGTAACTATCACTACCGATTTGGTTCGGCTGCTCACAATTGTGCTGACCCACCTTGTCCTTTCTTCACTCGTCCTACGGGTAGGCCCAAGAGCCACCTGCACGGGTTCAGCGCTTCCCATGCGCTTACTGCAGAGCATTTGTTTTTCGTTCAAGAAAAAATCAGCGGTATCCAGCTTCTAGTCGACACAGGTGCTTCACACAGCATTTATCCTCTTCAGGAGATAGGAACGGAAAGACTTGACCATTGCGATTTTTCTTTGTATGCTGTGGGTGGCGACAAGCTAACAGTTTCGGGTAAGTTTTATCAACATCTGGATTTAGGTTTTTCCCGACAATTTGGTTTCGATTTTTGTGTAGTAGACTTACCGTATGGCATCTTAGAGGCAGATTTTTGCAGCATTACAACCTGTTAGTAAATGTATCAGCTAAACGTCTTTCTGAAACTGTAGACTTGGAAAAGTGTGGTTTACCCAACTCTGGAGAGTTTGTTACTGACAATACATTTGCTCCTACCAGCGACAGACAGTCGGATAAGAACATAATGACGGAATTGCATAGAGATTATCCTGAGGTATTTGATCCAGCCTTGAGGTCGCGAGTCCCTAAGCATTCCACAGAAACAACGGTGGACACTGCAACCGAAGAACCAGTGACAGCTCGATGCCGCCGTTTGAGCCCCGAAAAGTATAAAGCTCTGAAGGTAGAAATCAAGAGACTGTGCGACCAAGGAATATTGGAGCGTAGTCAAAGTGCTTGGTCGTCACCCATCGTTATGGTAAAGAAAAAGAATGGATCTTATCGCATGTGTGCCCATTTAACCAATTTAAATAAGATTCTGGAAGTGCAAAAGTACTCATTACCGAATCTTGAAGATTTCACTCCCTTTGCACACGGATGCTGTTATTTCAGTAGCATAGACATACGCGACGCTTACTACTCAAATGGAGTTAAACCAGAGCATCAACACAAACTCAGTATATGTACCCCTGTCGGTAATTATTGTTATCGTTATTTACCCATGGGGCTGGCCTCTAGCAGTTGTTACTTTCAAAGGCTGATGAACGAAGTAATTGCAGACATTCCCCAGACTATTGCTTACATGGACGACGTCTTTCTTGCAACGTCTAGTCTGGAGGAACACTTGGTTCTTTTGCGGCAAATTTTCTCTCGCCTTCGCGATCATGGACTCATTGTAAATGCGGAAAAGTGCCACTTCTGTCTGCAAGAACTAAAGTTTTTGGGCCACAAAGTGACTCCTGCAGGTATTTTACCAAACGACGAAAAAGTCTTAGCCATACGCATTTTCACGCTGCCACACACGAAAAAGCAGCTCAAACGTTACATAGGAATGAACAACTTCTTTGCGAAATTTGTTCCTCACTCTGCCGAGTTCCTGCAACCCCTGCACGCACTTGCTGCTCACTCTTCTAATAACTGCACCTTGAGTTGGACAGAGTGAAAAAGCTTCTTTTGAGAAGAACAAAGATGCCCTTGCTGAAGCAACTCTGCTAGCTTTTCGGGATCCTGAGGCAGTACCCGAGCTCGTGGTGGATTCATCTCAACAATTTGTGGGATGCCGTGCTCCAGCAGCGACGAGAAGGTTTTTTCACCCCATTGGCATTTTGGTCGAAAGCACTTTCCTCATCTCAACAGTCATGGTCTGCCTTTGAAAGAGAGCTTTTTGCTTGTTTCTCTGCTATAAAACATTTTCAATACTTTTTACAAAACCACGATTTTCACTTGCTTACCCAGATAGCCATGTAGCTCTGGGCCAGATCAAACAACGATCTGGCTGTATCATCTGGGAGAGATCTGGCTCAACCACTTTAACAAAGATGCCAGATGTGCAGAGGGGTCTGGCGTGCACTACTGGGCCCGATCGGGCATGCAGATCTCAGCCCGATCGGGTATTCCGATCTCAGCCCGATCGGGTATTCCGATCTCAGCCCGATCTAGTGTCGAGCTCTGAATGTGATTTGGCTTGCTTATCTGGGCCCGACAGTGGATCCAGATCCGACCTGCCCTCGATGGAGATTGGAACGTGATCCTAGAACCCGATCTTAATCGCATCCTAAATACGCCTGGCTTAAACATTGAAAAAGACAATATTCTACAGAACAGTCATTTATTCCAGAATATTACAAACGTTGTACTACGCAAAATCACTGCTTTTGCAAACTGCTACTGGGATCAGTAACAGCACTGGTTCTTTTCTTTCTTCCGCCGTTTCGGTCTCTGGCACCATCCAACCAGTGAACGATGACGTCACGGTAACTATGGTCGCTAGCGTCAGTATGAATTTGACGCAAAGCAGCTGAAAATAACATTCAACTATTTTAAACCCAAGGAGCAACATAAAAGTAAATCATTTTATCTAACTTTATTGATATGGAAAAACTTACTAAGAGTTAAGTGTAATCCCACTGTCAAAGTATGAGCCTTTCTTAATAAACGTCTCCAGTAACCACTATCAGATGCCGCTTAGAGCAAGAGAACGCTTTATGTGAAAGCTGTTCGTGCCAGATCTTATGTTTAGGCAAAAAGAAGAGCAATAGAAAGTCAGCTTAGGTGGTAAAGTGACAGATCGTCAGCCCTAGAATGGTAGTTTTGAGTTAACAGAATTTAATCCAACCAAAGACTCAAAAATTGGTATTCCCAGGCTTGAAGTTCCGGCAAAGAAAAGTGTGTACCCCAATTTACAAAACAAAATTCAAAAATAAATATAACTATAATTAAAGTTTCCACTTACTGAATATAATCTTGTACAGCCGCAAAAATTGAAAGCCTTTTCGGCCAGACAATCCTTTGCCACTTAGATTGTAACTGGCTGCCATCTCGTTGCTAAACACAGCACTTAGCATGTTTCTCGTAGTTTCCGCTAAGCTGCGGCCATTCAATGCCAGCAACATGTTTACCTAAAGATAAGTATTATTACTTTTTGGAAGGAACTATTTGGTGTTACGCAGAGTCAAAAAAAATGCAAACACAAAACTTTTAATGAAGAAAAAAATCATATTTTATATGTGATTCAAATCATTGCAAAAAAGCGAAGAAATAGCTTAAAATACCGAGGCAGACATTTCGCCTCACTGCTAGCACCATTTTTCAAAGCCTAGCCTATGCAAGGCTGAGTTTTTTACTCTAGCCTATATGGTAAGGAAATTACTTGAGGCAATTAAGCTAAGGTTTCCCCTTTTCCACCTTTTTTTTTCTAAACCATCCCAGGTTTTCGGAGGGTATGCATTGATAATGGCACAGTGGTGAGATGAAACATCCACTCGAATCTATCGTTTGCCTAAATTCAAACTATTTTTTGCTGTTATGTAAGTGTATTTCACTATAATCATGGTAACGACGATGCAATCACAGAAAATTATGCTGCAACTTTCGTGAAAGATTATAGCTAGATGCCGCAAAATACACACAACACAACTAACCACATCATCCGCATATGCGCTGTCCAGCGCTTTCCTTTCAAATTCTTCTATTTCTTCGAAAGACTTTAGTGGAAAGCATCCACTTGAAATTGAAGCATATTTTTTTTCGTCGCGCTTTTCCATCGCTTTTCGTAGGGTTTTCATTTCAGATTTCATTCCTTCAAGAGTTTCAAAAATTTTGTCTAAAACGTTAATTAAATTAAAATATTTAAAGTTTTTAATTTTCTCAAGAAAGTAGGTGCCCAGATAGGCGAGTGGATAGAGCATCTGCTTCTGGAACAGCAGATGTGGGTTCGATTCCAAGTCACGTCAAACCAATGACTTAAAAATTGGTATTTACAGCCTTCCTGCTTGACGTTCAAACACTAAAGGAGAGAGGGGAGGTCAAGCTGACAAGTTTTCTTGTGTTGGGAACGGCATTTAACGTGATTCCGCCATCTTTAAGTGGCAGATAGGTGGTGGGGCCATGTTGCCTATCCATCAAGGTGGCCCAGTCAGCTTTAATCGCTCAGATGGCGCGCGTAGATAGGGCGTTTGCCTCTGGGGTGGTAGACTCGGGGTGTCAGCTCAGACCAACAACCTTAAAAAAATTGGTATTCACAGCTTCCCTGCTTGACGTTTAGCATTAAAGGGACAGTGTGGATAACAAGCCAGCAAGTTCGCTTGTTGTGCCATTGGGAAAGGCACTTCGTAATGTGATAAACAGGTGGCCGGCAACTCCTAAGCGAACTCGTATAGTGCTTCCGTCACTTTCTCGTGATAGGAGGATAAAATGCTTATATTAGTAACTAATAGTAATCAAGACTTGAGAAAAATAGCATTCATTGGGCGCAAACGCATAATTGCGCAGCCTGCATAACAAGATCTAGCACAAGTGAGGTAGCAGTTATGCTTGTTCTTAATACATGCTTACGTAAAACAGGCTCTAATTGATGAGCAAAGTGAGTTCTATCCTCATCTCTCGAATTAGATCGTGCAATCCCTTTTCGAGCCGATTGTGTGCCTGCAAAATGATTACGTACCATGTCAAATGGCAAAAAAGATTAATATGAAATTTTACATTTTTCAAAAACTCGAAATGACATTATACACTTTGTATCATCGAAACTATGAAGAACATACCAGCCGAAATTCCAGAAAATGAGAGTCTCTTTTCCAAAACTCTGCAGTTGATTGTGCTTGGTGTAGAATGCATTATTGGCAACTCCTCGTCGTCAGAGGTACGAACATCGCTGGAAGCTTCACATGCAATACAATTCCATTAGCAAATTTGTTTATACATACAACACATAATAAAACCCCTATCTTAGTGTGGTAGACAGGCGGCCGGCAGCTCCTAAGCAAGCTCGTGCAGGGCCTCCCTTGCTTTCTCGTGATGGTAGGATAAAAAGGCTATCTTCATGCTTCAATCAACACAAAGTGATCAGTGATCAAAGAGTAATAGTGAGTTCGCGATGGTAAGAAATACAACGCTATATTAAGGAGCAGCTAATCTTCCACATAACTAAATCCATCATAAAATCACTGCTAGCCTCCGGTTCGTTTAAAAGGCTTATTATATAAACGACCACATCAAACAGCTGATGAAAAAAGGATCCAATAACAGAATTGCAGCTTAATATTTAATATACGAAACAGTAAGAAAAAGCTTGTGTTATCTATTTTTGTGCTAAATTCGAGAAATGAAGTAGCAGATCTATTAGAGCATAGACCACAAATCAAGCAATCGTAACTGCTGTTAATAAAATCTTCATTCACTAGTCTGATAACCGAGTGAATTAGGTCTAGTTTGAATTCGAATCCCACTAGATATCAGGCAATTCTGGTTTTGTTAACTCAAAACTGGTGATTGTATAACAACACAAGATTACGTCGTGTACACTGTATATACTTACTTGATTCGGTCAATGAAGGCGCAGGTGGTGGATTAAATGATAGTCTCGACTTTTTGCTACTCTTGTGACTATGTTTCGTAGCTTTTTGGAATGGGATAGGTGACGAGTTGGATGAAGAACTTATGTCCCTGCAGCGCTTTGAAGAACTAAAACAACAAGCACGTGTTATTACATCACACAGGGTGTCCCAAAAGTTTCGCCCAATTCAATTAAAATCAAAAAATTGCTGGGTCATTCTTTTATAAATCCTGAATAAAAATATATTTGTATATCACCCCTCTTTGATTTAGCTTATTTTCGCACATATCAAAGATAATGCCAAAAAATGAGGCTTGCAAAATTTCACTTTCCTACTATCAGGGGTTTAGGAGTTATAGCGATTTGAAATTTGGCCACTAGGTGCGATTTGGGGGCTGAGCGATAAGAAAATTTTGCTGTTTTTCTTCATATCTCAAAAAGTATATATCATAAATTGATGAAATTTGGTGGAAAAATGTATCAGCACTTGCAGATTCCATTTTTCAAGCAAAATTTTGTCAATTTAGTTCAGGAAACTTTTGAACTATAAAATAAATTTTTGAACACTAGGGAGCGCTGCAGCTATATGCAAGATGTGGTGGAGTCGCGATCATCACCAATGTGCAAAGCAGGCCTTGCCCTTTCACTAGATATATAAATAGCTTATGGTTATTGACTGGTTGAGCTTTAATGCAGTTTGTCGTAATGATGCTAACCTAGTAGCTTAGTATGCCATTAGTTCATAATTATGTTCAAGTCATACTGGTGGACCCTGCCCTGCCATCATGCAAAATCTCATGTAACCACTTGAGAAGCATCAGTACCATAGTTTATCATAAGAATGCATTTCTTTAAAAATACATTATTGCTCAACCAGTCAATAACCGTTTTTAAGCAATTTATACTTATAGTGAAAGGGCAAGGCCTGCTTTGCACATTGGTGATGATCATGACTCCACCACATCCTGCATATTGCTGCAGCGCTCCTTACTGTTCAAAAATTTTATTTTTTAGTTCAAAAGTTTCCTGAACTAAGTTGACAAAATTTTGCTTGAAAATTGGAATCTGCAAGTGCTGATACATTTTTCCATCAAATTTCATCAATTTATAATGTATACTTTTTGAGATATGAAGAAAAACAGCAAAATTTTCTTATCGCTCAATCAGTGTGGCGCACATGAGCAAACAGCAGATCACGTTATTTCCGCATGCCGAATACATAGTGTACCATGACGAATTCGTGGTCTGATGCTTCTGGATGACGATACCAGAAGCTGGCAAAGCAACACCACTGCTAGCTTCTGATCCGGACAGTGCAACGACCTGGGGTGGTAAAAGGATAGACCCTCGGCCTCAGAGTTGCTGGCACTTGATCCGGAGTGGATGCCCGTCCAAACGCAGTATAAGAAATCCCCAAAACGCACCTAGTGGCCAAATTTCAAATTGCTCTAAACTCCCAAACCCCTGATAGTAGCAAAGTGAAATTTTGCAAGCCTCATTTTTTTGGTATTATCTTTGATATGTGCGAAAATAAGCAAAATTGAAGAGGGGTGATATACACCACTCAGGATTCATAAAAGAATGACCTTGCTGCGATTCGACCTCATTATCAATGTGACTCAAATGCAACTAAAGCAAGTTGCCGCCTCAGTGAAGAAATAAATATTCTTGTGCAGTATTCATTTATCATACAATAAAATTTATTTAAAACTTATACAGTACAAAATCAGGAAACCCTATATTTATGCACAGTGCAGTAATAAATAACAGAACATTTGTAAGAAACATGGCCTAGCTGTACCGCACGCAAGTTACAGATCCTACAAGCCGGGTTCAATTCACGGCTGGAACCGATCACGTTTGACATATAATTTAGGTGGCGGCTGACTCACTTTGCAATCTCCCTCTAATACAGTTGAATTTTCAGTTCAATAATTTGAAAGTAACATGTTATATTATTATTAAAAAAGAAGCACACTACCATTTTCAATATCATCAGACTACCTTTGCACTTCTTTTCGTTATACGTGTCCTACAGTATAAAAATGTTCACAAAGAACTTGCAAAACTACTCCAGAAGCTAAAAATTTCTTGGTTTTGAGCACAGCCAAAATTTATACAGCTTTTTGCTATTTTGTGACAACATATTGCCCAAAAAATCAAGCTTACTTCTGCATGAAAAAAACTTAAACAGCATGTTTTAGCAAAAAATGACTCCTTCTTTACATACATTTTTTTTCGTTTGGAGCGGCCTCTGTCTTCGACGTCTGTGCTGTCCAAGTTTGAAGTTATTTCCAATCGACCTAGTTGCTTGTTGGCTTCATCCCAGCTTTCTAATGTTAATAACAAATACAAAAATCATAGTTTCATTATATCTGCAGTAAGATAAGTCTGCAACCCTATTTCGGCAGCAAAATGCTGGAATAATACAGGTTTAAACGAAGATATGCTTCAGAGCAGGTAATTTTTGCTAGATTCTGGAATCCAGCCAGAAACTCCAGCACTAAGACCCACCTTGCTAAGCACAACACTACTTAAAGATACTTTATATTGCAGAACTGCATATAGTTCTTACTTACCACAGTAAAATCTATATACTATGCTACATCTTAATTAACACATGATTTAGTCTGTTGTAGCACCATTACAGGCTAACATTTTTGTTACAGGTTACCAAAAACATATCTGTATAATATCACGGTAAAATGCATGCAAGTGATTTTATGCCTGCTTTTGTTACATACCGTATAAGAATCAATAATAAAGTTCAAAAAAAAAAGTAACAGTTGATAATTTAGACTCTAATCAAAAATATTTACCACATCTGGCCCATTCTTTGATAGCAAAAGTTTTCCATGTATTTTGCGGGGTTTCGCATCTTTTTGCAGCATTTTGATTTTGCGTATTATTGTTGTACGGAGGCCAATAGCTTAAGGTGTGTTTACACAGAATACGATGAAATTTTTCGTACGTACAGTGACGTAGGTTACGAAACAGTTAGAGGTTATGACGTAAGGCTACGTCACTATCCGTGGCATTCTAGAATACAATCGTTAGGGGCTTCCCAAAACAACAGGTAGGAAGCAAAGCTGTTTGGGTTTGTATTGTGTGAAAAATAATTTCCTCAACTGCTTACGTCAAAAATCTGATGAAACTTCGTACGACAGCAAATCGGACTGAAATCGCATTTAGTGTAAACATACCTTTAAATTTCCATCCGATGATAGCCAAATTGATGGAACAATGGCAATACTACCTTCTTCGACAAATTCTATGACACAGTACACTTCAGCCATCCTTAACGTCTTGCAATAGCCTAACACTTCACTGATCTACATAAAAAATAAATTAAGTTATGAAAGCACCACCAAAGCCATTATCATCAGCGTTGGTTCAATTACAATTACACCCAAACATTTTCAATTACATTACAAATACTTCATACCAAAAATTCAAATTACAATTAAACTAGTGTTGAACAGAAAAATGCAAATAAAAACTAAGGGTACAACAATAGCAGAAACGACCACAAGACCACACTCTTTAGATAGGCAGAATATACAGTGCTATTCAAATACAAATGGTGAAATCAAAACTACTTTTATTCAAGGAAATTAATTCAAGCAGCTGAGAGTGGTAAAACTTTGTAAATTGTGTAATGTTGACAAGCGGCACAGTCTGGAAGAGTAAGCAATTTTATTAAAAACAAACAGCCAAGAAACAGCTAAAAACATTTGGGCGGACGTTTCGGCTCACTTCTGGTGCCATTGTCAATGCTAAGTCTACGCAAAGCTGGGATCTTAAGCCATGCTGCAAAAAAAAATAAAGAGTCTTCTTTTTTAGAATTGGATTCGGTCCAGAATTAGATCAAGTACAATTACACTCAAACATATTCCAACTACTCATAAACTTGTAATTTAATTATAATTAAACACTAGTTGAACAGCAAACTACATGTACCGGTATATATAACTATGGATGAAAAAACTGGAAACAGATGTAAATTCAAACAAGATGTAACTTTTTAAACAAGCAGGATAAAAAGTACTTTTCATAGATAAATGGTACAGTCAAAACAGGTTTTATTCAAAAGAAATTTAGAAAACTGATAATGGTAGAATTCTGCCAACTCATTAAAAGTAGCCCTCAGATGGCGCGAGTGGATAGAGTATCTGCTTCTGGAGCGGTAGACTCGGGGTTCGATTCCAAATTGGGTCAAACCAATGACCTTAAAAAATTGGTATTGACAGCTTCCCTGCTTGACGTTCAGCATGGAGAACAAGCCGGCAAGTTCGCTTGTTGTACCATTGAGAAAGGCAGTTAACGGGATTCCCCCATCTTAGTGAGTAGTTGGATGGCCAGCAACTCCTAAGCAAGTTTGTATAGCGCCACCATCACTTTCTCGTGATAGAACAATTAGTTGAAATTAGGCCCATAATTTTGCAACATTACAATTACTCAAAACAAGAAACCTCTATTACAATTACATGAAAAAAAGTATATAATCAATTATATTCAACCACAATTGTAACTGATCCAATCTGCTGTAGTCTATCCACAGTATCCAGTCCGATTAAGAGAAATTTAACAGTGGAATTACAACAAAATTTTGCTGATGTGGTAAGCGGACATACTTGCACTTAATATCAGTTATTGGGCAAATACTAACATGCCCTGATACATGGGAAACTTCGTAAATACCCAGTTTTGACGAACATAAAGGATAGGTAAAAAATGATTCAACTTTATTGTATGTTTCACACACAAATTTTACTTCTTCCCCTTCTTTACAAAGTATATTTCTTATGATACAAATGTTTTTGCCAATTTTAACACAGTTGTCTGGCGCGTTAATAGAGTAGAATAAGCCCTTATAGGTCACAGCAGTAAACTGGCAATGTGCATAATGTGAAAATGGAAGTGGCCCCATGGTGTGCTTTTTCTTCGGCTCAATTTTTTCATGTTTGGCATGCATTTTCACATGCATTGCATTAGCTTCACTTTCTGCCAGCCGTCGAATGAGTTGAGATAATGGCTGGTTGGGTTTTCTCATCAACCTCTTCAGGCGACCTAAGAAACTTTCAAATTTGAAAGCAGAAAACGTATCTAATGGTCCATATCGCTCAACATCAGTGGCTATGTGAATTAAGTTATGTACATTGTAAACAAGCATGCTGTTTCTATATAATGAACCAAAGTGGCTAACAAAGCTATGTAAAAGTTGATTGGCGTAACCAGAGAAACGTTTATACAAATCTGGAGAAGAAAGCGAAAATACAGCAACGTGCAATAAAAGAAAATGTTCATAAGCTTGAGGAGAGAGATGCTTTCTTACAGCCACTATGCCACTGTACAAGAGAAATTGCCTTAGTTCAGTGGCCTTCCATCTTTCCATCTCATAAAGTGAGCGACATTTTCTTACGAACTCCCGGGGAATAAATCTTTGAAAATTAACCAAACATCCAGATATTGCTCTGACTTGTATTGAACCAATGCGACCACTACTGTTTACTGGAGCTTTTATCCACAACCACAACAGTCTTCTTACTACTCCAAGATAAATCAAATGCATAGGATCTAAAACAAATTGTGACACTAAACCGACTGGCAGTTTCTGCAACGGTGACTCTGTTGGTCCATGATGGTCTATGTCTCGTTTCATTGCAAAATCTTCATCTGTTCGAAGTGAGGCTGAACAATCAGGAAAAGTAACCTTGTTTAGCCACACACCATGTTGAGTACATCGTTCGCAGCCATGATACGCATTATGACCTTTTGTTTGCTTGAGATAGGCTCGAGCTGGAGCATCACATATAAAGCATTTAACTTTAACCGAAACAGTCCTTCCACCAACTTGTAGTCCATTTTGATAAAGCGATTTCATCTCACCAACAAAATCATCCAAAAATTCATTAACATTACCAGGTTTGCTGTCCCCACAAAACACGCCTATTGTAAATGGATCGGAATTAGGTACATCGTTGATTAGACCCAAAATAGGCCAGAGTTGTATTTTTGAGCTTTTAAAAAGAGGAAGACCATCAATATTCACTGAAATGCAAACTTCATTGTTTTGCACATTATAACCACTTTGAATTGTTCTAACAATGTACTTTTCAATGCCAAAATGAAAATAAGATCCATTAGTAATAGTTTTAATTTTGTACTTCCTGGGAGTTGAAAGCAGGCTACGTGGGTCGCAAGGTAAATCCTTAAAGAAAGGTTTTAATATCTGAAGTAAGTGATTTAATGATACTTGAGTAATGTTAAATTTAACAGACCACTTAGCAAGCTCTTCTTTCAAATCTCCGATTCCTGGTAAGTTATGAATATTGGTCTCATCATATTCATCACTGGAGCTATTATTGAGTCCAAATGTTTCATAATCGCCATTGGTATCGGCTACAGTTTCATTGAAAAAATGTTGAAGCACATCTGGTATATCATTTTCATCACTGGAGCTGAGTAAAATTTCCTTGTTTTCGTAACTGACACTGTTATTTGCTGCTGAAGTTAAATTAAACAGCTGAGAACTTTCTGGGTTAATTGCAGTGCTTGTGCAAGGTGAATTGTTTTCTTGCAAGATTTGAGCAGCACCTCGAGTACTTCGCAATAGTTTTTTTGGGAGATAAATCTCCTCTAATTTGGTCGCTTCATTTGATGAGTCATTTGCAATATTACCTTTGCAATTAGCAGCATCAACTATTGCATTGCTTTTTCTTTTTTGCAGTAACTCTCTCACTGCTCCCATTTGGTGTTCAGTATTTTCTCTTATTTCCCGCCACTTAGTCCAGTATGAGTTACCTTTTCGAGATCTTGAAAAGCTGGGATCCATTGTGAAATTAGAATGTTACGCTTCACTTTAAGTAAACCACTATAAATAAAAATGTGTTTCAACATTAACATAGGTGTATTAACGTTTCGCTTGGATGCTATGAGTTACTTCGATGTTACTGGAATTCACTATCAAGTTTAAGAAATAGGGTTTATATTTTACCAAATCATCTCAGTTAGGAGATAGCAAAAAATAGAAAAGGTAGACAGCTTGGGATAGGGAAAACTTTATGCTTAATGGTTCCTTTACCTAGTAGGTTCCAATTTTTATGCATAAATCTACTATGCATCAATTATTAAAACTATCAGCAGTTTAGAGTTTAACAAAAAAGTTACTGTGCCATACCGGTAACTATATGCATGGAAGTTTGTTGGTAATGCAGGTAAACCATCGAATAAGAATCAAATTCTGTACACTAGGCCAGTGCTTCTTAATTGTTTTGCTCACCCCTACCATAGAGTTCTGCATATCATTAATCCATGACATTTCACATTCGTACAATTTCATTACACTGATTTATGTACATTTTGTACACAAGATATAAACTTATACTGTGATATTCAGAGGCAGCAACATATATGGGGTTTTGTAAAGACAACTCTGTTGGGAGAAAACAAGTGCACCGTAGTAAAAGAGATTGTAAGAGCGCGCAGCAGAAAAATAACAGCACGTCACGTGACTTACCTATGGAGTTATCTTAACAACGCCCCATATATAATGTTAAATGAGCTTTAAAGTAGCAAAAGCGCAATCATACTTGAGCTATTTCAAAGAGTACCTTTTAACTCACAAACGTGGCCTTACATGCCAAAATAAAACAAAAAATAGAACTACAGAGAGCAGATCAGGTTCACTAGTAATTGTTTGCATGGAGTCGACACAAAGAAGCAAAGAGTGGTCTTGTCTCCCCTGGGAATCAGAGAAATTCAATACATGCCTACCGGTAATGTATTTTATGAGCAAAATTGGTCTTTTGCTCGTTTTGATCCTGCGGGAAGAAAATTTGGGTCTTGTTAAGATCAAACCGTAGGTACCGTAAGTCACATGACACACTCTTTTTTTCCCAACGGCATGATTTTAACAAGCACGAAAAATCATGATTGCCTCCTTAGAAAAAACTTTTCAGTCAATGCCCTTGACTAGTTAAGATCACAGTGATCAGCTTGATACAATTTATACCTCTAATCATATCATTGGATCTTGTGAAGATAATATCATATCGCACCTTAGGGAAACGTTCGGCGTCGATGCACACAAACGATTCTGGTTACCGGTACCTTTTTTTCCTTACGGTGTGATATTAACAACACCCACTATTTGGTAAGTCTCTAATAAATATCGTTGCCTCTCACGCAATACATTCACTTATCAGGCAATTTGGGTGTTGTTAAGATCACACCATAGGGAAAAGGTACCGGTACCGATAACTGGAATTGCTAGAGATCACTGTGATCTTAACAAGCGCTATATGATCTTATCAAATAACCGAAAAGCAAGGTATAGTCAACTGATACGCTATTAACACTTGAGCACCTAATTATTATACTGCTGTATCACTACAAAGTACAGTAAAATTATTAGGATGACTTATCGCTTCCAGACAAACTTTCTATTTTATGCTGGCTCACCTCTCATTCGACTCTATTTATTACGGTAGTTCGCCCTTGCAAAAATCTCACGCACCATTCACCCTTTTAAGAAACGCTGCACTAGGCCAAGCAGCTGCTGCTGTAAATTTAAATAGCTACTGTTAACTTACAGCCCTATACCGGTATCTAATCTTCTAACACAATAACGTACAAACTAAAAGTAGGTTTGTTCAAAGGCAGAGGCTAAGGTTACGTGACCGTAACATTTGTCTTTTTGGTTTATTTTATTATCCCTTCACGCTTCCCTGATTGTACAAGAGCGTAACGAAGTAATAAAATAAACTAAAGGGCAAATGTTACGGTCACGTAACTTTAGCCACTTCCTTGTTCAAAAGCTGCTGTTGCACTATTTTATTATTATTACAGTGTATTTTGTATTATTTTGTACCAATTTTATTAGCTTGATTAAAGTTTATCTTCATACTTCACATATTCTCATTGTTTCATATCCTTTATGTTTCTTGTTATACCGGTACCTGGAAACAATATTTGGATTATGCTCCTTTGTGCGCTTGCCGCAAACTGCTTTCGCACGTGGAAAGCGCGCATGCGCGGTGTCGATACGCGATTCTCCTAAGAGGGATGTAGGCACGTGACTGCCAATGCAAGGTTGCCAAATAATAATAACAAATTACAGTAAGTGGAAGCCCTCGCACATTACGAAGTAGTAGACTGAGGTGCTAAATGCTTACGCTTACAAAATGACCGAACAACTTAATAAGCATAATACATAGTACAAGTGCAGCTCAACTAGATTCAACTAAAATTAATTAAGTTTCAGCCACCAGGGAACAAAAATCTGTTACCAAATTAGAGTAGCAATTTCATTGTCCGAAAAAACGCATGAATTATTGTTATCCGCAACCAAACAAATGTTTTATTATCGATGCCCTGCCAGTGCTGAAAAAGATCAATTGCAGATCTGGCACGACTTGGGTTTAGGCACGAAACCATGCCCGGTCTTTACGGGATCTATGGCAGATCTGGCATGGCACATACCCCCATGCCAGATCTCGACATGATCTGGTGGTGACCTGGCAGCGCGCCGCCAGATGGTGCCAGATCACTAGCAGATCCGGCCCAGATGTTCATGGCTAGCTGGGTACAGATTACAAACCGATTTTCACAAAATTTTACAGCATCACTCCCACTGCTTCCCCTAGACAGCAGCGCTTTTTCGACTACATTTTACAGATGACCAATAAAGTTGAATACGTCCCTGGTGAGGATAATGCTGCAGACGTTATTTCGCGACCCAGTGTTGTAAAAGATGCTGTCACTCCCATTACCAATCACGGTGATGATCATGCAGTTCCATCTATGAATGCGATATTTACCCCTACAGCTGGGATCGACTATTTACGCCTAGCCAATGAGCAAAAGAAAGACGCAGAGTTAAACGAAATGCAATCCATGTCTACCAATTCCTTGGAACTGGTTGAAATCCCTTTGGCCGAGCAAAACATAGCTATTTTGTGTGATAAATCATGCAACCGACTTCGCCCTGTTATTCCACAAAACATGCGTCGCACAGTGTTTACACATGTACATTCACTGTCACATCCCGTAGTCAAAACTGGCTCGAAATTGGTTGGCCGTCTATTTGTATGGCCAGGCATGAGACGGGATGTCGCCCAATGGACTAAAGAGTGTCAACCTTGTGCTCGCGCCAAAGTGCATCGACACAATGTTGCCCCTCTTGACGTTGTTTCTCCTCCTCCTGCTGGTCGTTTCCGAAACGCCTACGTCGACATCACCGGCCCCCTTGGTTACAGTAGTGGATACAACTACTTGCTTGTAGTGATAGATAAGTTTTCCAGATTCACCCATGCTATTCCGCTTGTTACCATCACTTCCGAAGAGTGTGTTGATGCGTTCATACGACATTGGATTGCCACCATCGGTTGCCCTACCCATATCTTTTGTGATAGGGGTGCTCAATTCAAGTCATCTGCTCGGAAAGAAATGTGTAAGTACCTTGGATCCCAGTTGCACTTTGCATGCTTATATCACCCACAAGCTTAAGGCAGCATTGAACGTTTCTACAAAACTATAAAAGCAGCTTTGAAGTGTTACGAAAACCCTTGCGGCTGGTATGATCAGCTCCCTTGGGTACTAGTGGCACTACGAAACAGCCCCAAGCAAGATCTGGACTATGCCACTCCGTGTGAAATCACGTTTGGCGAAACCCTGAGGCTCCCTGGCGAGTTTTTTGAAGAACACGCGCATTCCTCTTCTGATTTACCCGATCAAGCTTTCGTACACAATCTGCACCGGTTTGTACAGTCTTTGAGGTACCAGCCCCCACGAACAGCGAACAGGCCATCACATCTTGAACGTGAACTGTTTGGCCCTGAAACTACTCACTGTTATGTCAGGATCAATTCCTACAAACCACTCTTACATCCATCTTATCGAGGCCCTTATAGAATATTGGAAAAACATCCAAAGTACTTTGTCGTTGATTTCCTCTCTCACAGGGACAAAGTTTCGATTGACCGCATCAAGTGTGCTCATTTGAGTTTTTCATCTTTAAACGAAGCATGTACCAGCAATGACACAGCTATTTCCACCTATCATTCTTCACCTCAAACGCCAACACCACACTCACCACTCTCCAACACTACACTCACCACCACTAGCCAACTCCACACTCCTTCACCACAACTGACGCCATGCACCACTCATACTCCTACAGTTCGCTTGCCAGCTAGATAACACGATTATCACATGTATTAGCATCATTTTCACGTTCACAACACAGCACACGAACCCGTCTCAGAGATGCTTGTTTCCTCGCATAGGGGGAGGGGGTAATGCGCAACCGACCTCTAGTCTGTTCGCAAGATACTTTACATTTGCGTAGATGGTGTGCAACTCTTGCATTGTTTTATGTGTTTTGCTCGTTCCTTCCTCATTAGCGTTTTTGATTTTCTTTAAAAAGGGAGGAGCAGGAAGCCCTGTAGCAGTCGCACTGCTAATTTGAGGTAGATTTGTGTTTTGTCACGTCGCAATTGTGTTTATTTGGTTTTGCTAGCTGGAACTGCCGCAAGCGTGATCGTTCTCTTTCTTGTTGTGCGGGATCAAGTTAGCGGCGTTTACAACTTGGATTATATTTCGTTAACAGACTAGTTAGTTTGTACCGGGCAGTGTTAAAGAAGGCGGTGGTAGGACACGAACAGAGCCGACGCTCGCTGACAGCCTAGATATACAAAGGAATAGCTACAAACTGACTGACTTAGTGAAATCAGCTGATCTGACCAAAGATATCTGACCGAGCTGACTAAAATTGGAGCCAAATCAGTCAAATGGCTGCGTAAACATTAAAAATTAGTCTCTGAGTTTGTATAATTGTACCAAGACCGGTTTGTAGGTTACATGGTGCGTTATTATAATCAATCCGGAATTTTAAAAAATGTTACTCCGATCGCGAAGAGAAATCTCGGAAATGTAATCCGTAAAAGCTGTCTTTAAAACTTCCGAAAATAGAAAGTTGGGTTAGCAGGTGACCAGGTCATCAGATGACTGCTAATCAAGGCTTATCTAGCGTAGGATTACATTCACTCACGAGCGGGATTGTGTTAAGACTTTTGAGGGGCCCCCCATGAATTTTTGTAGACTTTTAGTTTGACATTAGCCGTAGACCTTTTTTTCTGGAGGACACCATCCTACTTTTTGAAGTTTGGTATGGTACTGGTAGGCCTAGTCGTAGTCCCTGCTGACTGAGGTTCCATCCTTGACAACTTTATGTTTGTCATCATCACCAATTTTTGCTGGAAAACACTTTTTTGTGGTACTGATGTAGATTAGACCACTGGCACAGTCAGGGGGGAGATTAACAGATTAAGGGTCCTACTAGTCTAAACACTGCTAAGGACTAAAACACCGCAAAGGACCTCGAATTGATGTACTGTGTACTAAACATCGCAGAGTACGACAAAGGACCCTAAAATCCTAACCTAATCATAATTTAAAGTCCTTTGCAGTTCTTTGATGGGGTATAGTCTAGTCTATACCGTATGATTCCAAGTTCTTTGCAGTGTTTAGCAGATATTTAAAATCCTTTGTCGTTCTTTGCAGTGTTTAGTACATCAATTTGAGGTCTTTTGTCGTCCTTTACGATGTTTCAGTTCTTTGCGGTGTTTAGTTGGACCGGGAGATTAGTTCCTTGTTTTCAAAGTATCTGAGTAGGCTGTAGCCAGATAGGCCAAATTTCAAACAATTACCGTATCTGATCTGATCACCGCATTAAACAATCAAATTGTCATTTAAAATATTTTTTAAGGCAGTATCTATTTTGCCGTTAACAACATAGGCTAATAGCTTTTTAGGTCTATTTTGCCGCAGCTACATAACCCTATGCTGCATGTCACATGAATATTACATCTGCTACATCTTATTTTATTCTGTCTTCACGCACCCAATTGTTAACCCCAGGTCGCACGATTCCAAAGCCACCGAAGCAAAACAAACCGAAGTCGCGACGAGAATCGAACCCAAAACTAGTGCAGCGCTTCCCATTATATGCTGCACTCTATCCATTGACCAATCAAGAAGTCGTGGCAATCTAGCACAAAATGACGCTTAAAAACCCACGACGTCACTTACGCTTCCATTAAAAATTGTTAATGGTTCAAAACCGTAAATGGGAAAGTAAACACTACCATTTTTTAACCTAAGCTGTAAGCACAATTATTAATTAAATCACCAGTACTGAGTAAAATGGGGGTAGGGGAATAATTTGTTGAGTGATCATTTAACAGTTAGACACAATGATCGGGGCTGGATTTTCCAATAAACTACTGGTACAGAACTAGGCAGGCTGAAGCCTAGCTAGGCTAGGGCCTCAAAGAAAATCGACCATAAAGACCATTAAAATCGACCGTGAAGACTTTTGCTGTATATATTTGGGAGATGAATCCATTCATTGATCACTAGACAGCTAGACTAGCTGCAAGTGTGGAATCTAAATGACCTAGCAGCTGGAGTCTATCATTGTCTAAATCCGGCATTGATAATGATCATAGACTATCGGTACTTTTCATAAATAGTTTCAGGGGCGTGCCCATAAACAGTGTTTCCTCTAGGATTTTGACCAGTGCGAATTTGCCCAAATAATAAGTTTATTGAAATTTTTGCCCAAAGATTTCACTACTTTGAGGACCCCTCTTACAAATTTTTTGCTTTAAATTTGCTTTTTCAAGATACTAGCTACAGTCTTGCATTAAAATATTCAAGTTTTTTGTTTAAGTTTTTCAGTTTTGCACTTTATAATATTAATTTCTGGTTCAAAATCAGTAAAATTTGCACAAAAATTTTGCATTTTTCTCAAATTTTTCAAGAAGGAACACTGCCCATAAATTTGAAAAGGGAGGTGAAATTTAAGGAAGTGAATATTTTTACAGGCTCGTAACATTTGTCTCTTTGGTTTATTTTATTACGGTATCGTAGGTACAACTCTCATACAACTGGAAGAGTGCAAAGGGAAAATAAAAGAAACTAAACGCTTATTTGTATGAGCCCGTGCAAATAACCACTCTCGCAAATTAATGCCAAACCACCTGAGCCAACAGGGCTGGAAATAGTCTAGTGAAGAGCAAAAAAAAAGGGTCATCACGCCCTCAGACAGTAAGATTGTCCTTTATACAAATGTCACCTGTATATAATCTGTGCATTTGTCTGTAGGGGGAGGGCAATACTGGTACCTCAGACAACCAAACATACCAGTAACAAATGATTAATTGCTGTCGCATTCTTCTACTTACTGTCTCAGTATCAGTATAGTATCGGTACCTCTGTACCTTACTGTAATTAAAGAAAAAAGTTTCCTCTGTTTTCTTTGGGGGGTTCTGGCGGTTGCCGGAGCATTCGCCACACCATCAGTAAATTACACAAATATTATTGAGAATTTGCGGGTGAGCGTCAGACAAACGTTAGCAGAAACTTACAATGTGGAAGTGAAAGATTTGCGGAAGTGAAAGAAGATTTCTGGTGTGTAGGATGAGATTTGTCACGTGACTTGCCAATATTTTTTGGAAATTCAATCAACATAGGTGCAAATCCAGGGGGAATAGGGGGATGTATTCCCCCCAATAGTGTGGCAGCATCCCCCCCAATAGACTATATTTCATGGAAATGGAAAATTTCCTATACCAGCCAATTTCATCCCCCCAATATCGAAAAATGATCAGTTTTGCTAATTAAATCATCCACCCAATATCCAAAAATGGTCAATTTTGCTTAATCATCCCTCCAATGCTCAACATAGATTTGCACCTCTGTCAAT
The DNA here is from genome assembly GCA_964006365.1 of Trididemnum miniatum. Classification (NCBI taxonomy): domain Eukaryota; kingdom Metazoa; phylum Chordata; class Ascidiacea; order Aplousobranchia; family Didemnidae; genus Trididemnum; species Trididemnum miniatum. The sequence continues at coordinate 23,048,745 of OZ023240.1, forward strand.
GAAGTGTGATTTTGGTTACTTTTTATCAACTAGGCCTAAAAAGTTTGTTGTGGCGAATCTTCCACTTCAGAACTTTCGTTAATGTTCATCCGATGCTCACGCGCAGAATCGTGGCAATGTTTTTGTAGTTCACCGATTTTGTGGCGAATCTTCCATGTGGCAAATCTTCCATGTGGCGAATCTTCCATGTGGCAAATCTTCTATGTGGCGAATATTCTGTGGCAAATCCTCTGGCAATCGTTCTGGCTGCGTCAATTCCTAGGCTAGACTGCTCATTCTTTTTTTTGTTAGATTTAGTATTAGCTGTTAGTTTACAGTTTTGTTAATTGGTTAATCAGTTAGTAGTCTCTAGCGTAATGTCTGGTTTCATGAGACTCTTTGGTGGCAACAGGGGAGGAAAACCACCAAACCCACAAGAAGCTATTCAGCAGTTACGAGAAACAACAGAAATGCTTCAAAAGAAATCAGATTATCTTGAAAAGAAAATTGAAACTGAAATTGCCACTGCCAAGCGCCATGGTACTAAAAATAAAAGAAGTAAGTCGTTCATGTTTTGTTATCGGCAGCATGGTGAAGTGGTTTAGTGCTTAAATTTTCCAGTATTCCTTGCAGTATTTTTACTTTTGCTTTTGACATCGCTTAGTCAACACTCTACGTGTTGAGATGTTTAAGCGGTATATAAAGCTGTTGTTGTTGTTTTGCAATGGTGATGATCGCAACGTTGATGGTTTAATTTGTATTTAAGCATCTATGGATAAGATGCTTCACTATGATTATCTGGAGCCAATTGTTTTAAGTTGCTTTATATTACAATGGATGGTTCACTTCAGTGCATCAGGCAAAAATTCTTCCCCAATATATTAACGCGCAATCAAGACATGCATTGGATTAGGGTAAGAGCATGTCTGCATCAAGCATGACATTTTGGGGAATTCCCATGAGCTTTGAAGTGAACTATCTATTGTAATATGAAGCTGCATAGTTCATACGAGCCTTGATTATATCTGCTTGGTGGAATGCAACAAGCAGCAAATTTAAGAAGTCTGAAGCAAAACTCATCTGGAAAACTACATACGGCATAAAACGAAGGCAGCTCCTAACCAAGTCTGGATTTGTCCTATTTATAGTGCCTCTGTCTCTTTCTCGTGACAGGAGGATAAAAATGAAGAAATCAGTCAAGTTTTGAGCTATTTTTTCAGTGGGTTTATTCCAAAGGATTGCTGTGCATGTGTGGGTAGCATGAAACATTGCAGACTAGTGTATGTGAATCAGTGTAGTCTGGAGTAAATTTTATTTATTTACTGATCTGACCATTTGGGCATGAAGACTTTCTGACATCAAGACCAGACATCATTTCAATTTGTATTGCTATGTGCATTGTGCAGTATTGGTGTATATTTGCATAAATTGCTTACTTCGTATCACTATATAATTGGGTCTAGGTTTATGTTACCTACTGTAGTCTTGAAATGACTTTTTGCTATTCCGACTTGTTTTAATTTACTATATACCTGTGCAATGGTGTAGACTTCAAAAAAAAAGAAAAAATCAAATCTTCATTATGCTTGCGATATTTCGCCGAAGTGTGTATGGGTAACGAGTGGCGGGGCTCATCTCTGCAGCTTAGCACCTGGGCAACAAAGCTTCGAAGTGACATCGCAGCCGTGAGCAAGGCAGTACAAAACCGAAAAGTGACAATTTCGAGTTCCTTTTTCTTGACAGTGGCAATTTCAGTTCTTTTTCAGTTTTGTACTGCCTTGCTTACACTGCTGATGATGACAGCTGAATCTATGTTGTTGAAACGTATATACAGTTTTGAGATTTACTGTGACTATTATGTTTCCTCCTTAAGCTGTCTTTATTGCATGCTGACTGGAACTGAAAGGAAACTAGGGTTGGGCTTTCTATAATTTCGAATCGAATCCTTAAAGATTCGAATCTAAAAAGTCAATTTATTTCGAATAGTTGGAACCGAAATGATAATTCTAATTTACTAAATTTTGCAAACGAAGCAGCTTATCTCTTTTTTTTAGTTTATTTTTTTAAGTAGTTGTAAAAGTTGCTCTTTTTTGACTCGCACACTCAGTGCTTTTATCCTTCTTTCTATCTTTTTTATAGTGATGCGCTAGGTTTCTTAATTTGCATTTATAACTGTGTATTTTATTTTAAATACATATTATAAATAAGCACTTGCTTCTACTTAATGCCAAATAAGCGGGTTTAACTGATCGTTTTTAACGATGGGTTTAGTCTGTGGGTGGCTGCTTGACTCGAAGACCCTAATCGGTCCATTCGCAGTCTCCCTTCAGGCCGCCATTAAACTGCGCTATACTCTTGTCATATGTTATTATACATATCAGTAATAACAATTTTACTGAGTGTTTATTATTCATTTTGTTTTTTTGTTTTCTTGAAGCTTGAAAAATAAAATATTTCTGTCTGTCTGTCTGTTGCTTGGTCTCTTTTTTATCACCCATACAGCCAAGCAGAAAAGTCACGCGCATTGTGCATGATTCGGGCATTAAGGTCATATAACCGGTAAAAAATCAGTATAACTTTATGTTTCCAAATTTTGAAGAATTATTCTAGAATAGGATTCGAAATTCCAGATTTGGTTTATGATAATTATTCTAAAATATTCTAGCGGGCCGCATGCGGCCCATGGGCACTTACAGAAATATAAACCTTGTTTCTTACTAATATTTAACAGCTCAGATGGCCGAGTGGTATAGAGCGTCCGTCTTGGCAGCTGTAGACTTTGGTTTGATTCCAAGTCGGGTCAAACCAATGACTTTAAAATTGCTTTTCATAAGTTCCCTGCTTGACGCTCAGCATTGAAGGAACAGTGTGAAGAACAAGTTGGCAAGTTCACTCGTTGTACCGTTGGGAAAGGCACTTGGCGAGATTCCCCCATCTTGGTGTAGTAGACAGGTGGCTGGCAACTCTTTAGCGAGTTCGTTATAGCGCTTCGATCGTTTCTCGTGATAGGAGGATAAATCTGCAACTAAATACAAAAATCTAAAACTAATGCTTGGAATATACGACATTTGCGGACATTATGACCCATTTTTTGCTTTCCGATTGATTTTAATTGGAAAATAGGACATCTGCGGTCGTTATGACCTTTTTTACTTTTTTCTTGCAATCAATGCGGCCCTGTTTTTTTTTTTTCGCCAAAATGTTTCGGACATTTGTCCGACACTACTCAAAAAATTTCGCACATTTTAAATTTAATTCGGCACATTTGATTTAGTGGTTTCAACCGAATTTTGCTGAAATTTACAGGCTTACTTTGGTCCACTCTATTAGTGGTAAATTCGCTATTTTTCCTTTAGATCGCAATTTAACCAATGACACAACTTCTAGTTTTAACGCATTTAAACTTTGATCAAAAGCGAATGAAAAATCAGCAATTTTTATGGAAAAAAGTATGCTATTTATGCGCCGAAGCAGACGTAACTTTCATTCTCTTCCGAACTTGTTTATCGTGCTCCATTTCGTGATTAAGTTTTAAGTTTTGCATTCAATGGCTACCAAATAATCTTTAGGGTATATATAGGATATACGCCATCGATTTTTTTTCCATTTTTTTGATAAATCCATAGCCTAATCACTTCTATTAAATTGACTTTGATCCGGCATATTTATTAAGTGCCTCTGTTAAAATTCGTCGTCTTTAAATCAGTTAAAAGTGCCGGTTGTTTGTGATACTTTGGGAATCCTGTGGACATTGTGGCGAAATTTCAAAGCGGTGCCAAATAGGCCTCTAGGACGCATCCAGATTTTCAGGCATGCGCTTGAACCCCCTTTCCAAATATAGAAAAAAGTATTTTCTCTTCGTCAAAAAATTGGCAGCCCAAAGCGACTCTCTAAAGCCCCAGTCTCACCTAACGATACGACCGATTGCCGAGAGCTTACGATCAGTTTTTTGCTCGCAGTTCCTAACTGGGCAGACTAAGTGGTCGGCGATTGAAAAAACAATCGCCGACAGCAAAATTGATCGGCTGCAGTCGCAAGTGATCGGCATCGGTCGTAAGTGGTTTTACAAACGGTTCGCAAAGCCAATTACGACTCCTGCGGTCTGCGAGCAGTCTTTGATAGTCGACGAGCGGTTGCCGACAGGTCCAATGCAATCGTATAATTTTTGCTGCCTATTTATGAGTAGAGAAGACTGGTATTTAGTCTACTGTCTATTATAAACGAGTTGGAAGTTTAGTTATTGAAATGGATAAGAGGAAAAATGCGTCCGCTGCTGAAAGTGGTGTAAAAGAAGAGATGTGTGTCTGAAATCTTGAGTCAAGAGCAAGAACCAGCTGAGTGGTTTGCCGATCACTCTCTTTTTTATGATCAGACACAAATCAAAAGGACTTCAAAGATAAACAGTTATGATATGCTATGATTGATGGGCAAGCACAGAAAAATGGTATCAACGGTTACGAATTATGGCAATGGTGAAATTCCATGCGAACAATGTTGGGTAAAATCAATAAAAAAAGTGGCCGAGCTAGGACAACCCTAGCACCACGGCAAACCTGGCTTATAACAAACTTCGCTTTTCTTACAACACTGCTTTTTTTCGATCAGTCGCAAAGCCATGCATCACGGTGTGACTGCAACAACTTTTTTTGTGCGACCAGTCGGGACAAATCGGTAAAATCGTATTGCTGGGTGACACTGGGGCTTAGCATAACTTCAAACGACTCGCTTTTCCAGTCAGCATGCAGAGAGTGATGAAACTTCAACGATTTTTTTATTAGAAGTTTTCACGACATGATTTACCGAGTTTTTCGAAACGTTTTCTTCAAAGAGTATACGCGTAATAAAGCAGCCAAACATTTTTCGGACATCTTGTCCGAAATGACATAAAATTTTTCGGTCATTTCATAAAAAAATCGGTCAATTACCGAAAACTGTCCGAAAAAAAAAACAAACACACACAAGTGCGGCCCTCGGCTTCAAAATTTTTTCCTATGCTACCCTTTTTGCGAAAAGTTTGCCCACCCCTGTTCTAAAATACCGCATTATTCTGAAATGCCCATCCCTAAAGGAAACAATGTTAAACCAAAACCCCTCCAAAAAATGATGTCCGCAGTTTGCTACTCTGCTCCACTTTTAAATTCCTCGTTATTTTATACATCACATTTGTGCGCTTTTTGTGCAGGTGTTATGTTGCAAGCAATATTCAATTAAAAATATAGTCACTTTTTTTATGATGTTTTTGAGCTAGGTGTTGCAATCTTTTTAAAACTTTTGTATACATTTTAGTGGCAATTAGTGCGTTGAAGCGCAAGAAGAGATATGAAAAACAACTTCAAAACGTTGATGGTACCTTATCAACTGTCGAATTTCAACTTGAAGCATTACAAAACGCTACTTCCAACAAACAAGTTTTAGATACAATGAAAGTCGGTGCCCAGGCATTGAAAAAAGCTCACGGAAATCTGTAGGTGTTTTTATCTTGTTACGTTTAAAAAATCAACAATCGTTTCTCGACTGCAATTTGTTGTAGGAGGCCCCACACTTCTCCGTTGTTGATTTGGTTTTTCAAGTTACAAGTGTAGATGGTTTTCATCGACAGCTTTAGTTTGTTACGTGGCAACCTGCCCCAATGTCTGACATTGTGGTGTGGCAACTATTCTATTTGAATTAAGATTTTATTTGAATCCGATTTATGATGTCCGCTTAAGGACGAAACGCATTTCTTGATATAACTGATATGGTAAAATGATTCTTCAATTTTAAATGAAAATGGTTCTTTTCGATATATGAACTCATTTAACCTTAACATTCAGTTCGCCTGATGATGTTCATGATCTTATGGATGACATCGCTGATCAACAAGAAGTTGCTGATGAAATTACTAATGCTCTATCATCGGGATTTGGGCAAACTGATGATATCGATGAGGTAAAAAACTAACAGTTGCTCATTAATAGTTTTGCCTCTTGTTGTGAGTTTGCTTGGTAAAGATACTGAATTGCTGAATCTCCATGTTTTGCGTATATCGTGTTATTTTTGTCGCTTTCGCCAACAATTTTGCATAGCTGTTAATTTTTTTCTTTTTTAACTGCCAACTCCATTTGTTATTTCGTTTTTTGCTTTGACAAGGTACTTTTGCCAACGTACCAACTTTACATTGTACTGCCCATGTGAAAAACCTTGCTCTGACAAAACTCCAGCAATCAATGAATTGCCTTTTTAACATATTTCTCAATGGCTTATCGGAACATCTTGTTCCAAACTGTTTTTATGTGTTGCTGCTTTTAGCGTTTAAGTTTTTTTTCACAGGATGATCTTTTGGCTGAGCTTGAAGAACTGGAACAAGAAGATTTCAACGAAAATATCCTCGATATACCATCAGCTAACGAGCTGCCAGATGTACCCAACAACCCACTTCCGAAACAAGCCACCAGAGGTAAAGATTTGTTTGATTTTCGAGCAGTACTTGTGTGAAACGTGCCTTTCCGTTGATATGTGAGATTTTTCACAGCTTTCCTAGTTTTAAAAATATACAGAGATTGAGGCAGACATTAAGACGTACTCATATTTTGGAAGGGCCTAACTAGGCGCTTGTGGACAAATAGCTTCTAGCTGATATGTGCTTGTTTTTTGCTGCATGGAACAGCGAATTACATTACATGTAGTGGGGATATTAGCATACACTGTTGTTATTTGACTATGTATAATAAAGCTCAACAACAGTTTAATTGTTTGTCTTCACTTCCGCTTGAAGTGAGACGAGTTTGCAAGTACTGTTTTGGATTAAAAATGTAAAACACTTGCCAGTACTGTACCAAATCATGTGAAAAAAGTTCTTCCTAGCAGAGACCTGTCTAAAATTAGAGCTTTTCTAGTAAAAGGGCGTTTAGAAAACTCGTATTCACCTTCTCTGTATGTTTGTCTTGTTTGATAAAGCGCATTTCTGCTTTATGCCACAGCCGCTATAGCTTTCTAACTATTAATTGTAGCGATGGCACTGAGGTAGAGAGCACTTGTTCCCTCAAAGGTGCAAAATTTTTAATAATGAGTAATCTTGGGCAAAGTTTTTCCATTTTTTTGAAAGCTTGGCAAATGGAATGGTAATTTTTGAGCCAATTGGAATTAAACTGTTCGATATTTTGGTGCAAAACAAACGTTTCGTACTGTGGAAAGTTAACTTCGAGGCTAAAATGAGATCAAGCTTTCTTTAAACCCTCTAAATTTTTTCGATTAGTTTTTTTAGTAAAATTTGTGTTTTATTGCTCAAAATCGCACCGGCTGAAAACTTAAAGGGAACACTAGCAGTGGTAGAGAGCTTGCAAGTGTGGGTCGCAGGAGATGATTCACGTGTGTCGTGTAAATTTTATGTAGCTAGTATTTCCTATAAATGGCAAAGGCCAAACTAAATACTACTATCTCAGTTCAAAGCTGCATTAAATATTACAAAACGTATTACTTTTGTGAACTTTTAGCGAGGAAACAAGAGGATGACGAACTGGCAGAACTACAGATGTGGGCTTCCTAAAAATTCTCGCCACCGGTACCGTGCTTATGCTGACGTAGAATGTGTAAAAGTAATATTTAGCGATGAAATAACCTTTTGAGACTCTCCTGCCGATCATGCGATTTTTTGTTTTTTGAAACTCTAGGTTGCACGTACAAATTTTGCTTACTGCGTTTAATTAAAATTTTCTCTTGCCTAATTTCATTTAGGCGGAAGACAAAGTCTCGTTAGCTCAACTTACTGAGCTATTTTGATTTCTTCCAATTTAACATTTCGTCCATCATAAGTCATCATCAGCAATAATAAAAGCTAGCAATAAACTCTGTGTAGACTTCTGTAACTTTGTCTTACAAAAATGCGGACAATGTGCATTTTGAGATTTTGTTGCTATTGGTATTGACGACTGGTTAATTTTTTTCAGTGACCGCTTTTTTTTCAGCCCTGTATCAGACCTTATAGTTCAGAATGATAGTTATTTGTTGATCTACTTTTAAAACAATTTGAAAATTAATTTTTTTCACTTTTATCTTTAGATTTCTATAATTCATACTTGATTTCAAACTGTAAATAATACAAGCGTTTATGTATTTTTATGATAAATCAAGTTTCTTTTTTGTGTGATGTACGTAGTTTTTGTCTATTGTTCGAATTGTGTTTCAATTCTTTTTAATTTTTCACGACCGAAAAATTTTAGCTTTTACGTCACACATGTACATGTTTTTGTGGTTTGGCTTGAGGGAACATTAAGCAATTTATAACGTAAAACACAGCTTTCTACATTATTGAAGAAGCAGATTTTGAGAATCCGCTGGACAATTTTGTGAAACAATTTCGGTTCCTCATAACGCCTTAAAAAATCACAGCGTGTAACATCTGCGTGTGCACATTTTTTCCCAACTTAGTAATTAATTAGCTAACTTTTAGCGCTCAAAAGTGTGTGTAGTTGTTTAGTTTTTGTTGATTTCTATATTTTTTCTATGTTTTTACGTGGAGATTGATTTGTTAAAATTATTGTCCACAGTTATAACTTATATAATGGCCAATTGGTGCTAAAATACAATTGCCAAGGTTTTTCAGAATGTATTTGTTTGATTCGCATCTTTTTTACTGTAAAAAAGACAATCAAAATGCTCATGATTTTACTGAAAAATAATTAATTTTTACCACTTATCATGATCACAATTCTATGTCGTAATTAATTAAAAGTTTTTGTGCCCTTTGTACGTGTGTATTTCTGTGAAATGTATCTTCAAAACCAGCAAAAGCAACTCGTAGCCACAAGTATTTTTGTTACAAAACTCCTATATTTCAAAACCCTATGCTACTTGTATTTCAAGACATAGCGGCCAAGTGGGTTTCCAGTCCTATTTAGAATCAATACGATCTGATTTCGAAGGCTTCCCCTAAATGTTTGCATAGATGTGTATCTGTACAATAAACACCTTCATGCTTAGAAGTGTTGAATGTCTGAATAGCAAGACTAAAATTTACTATTCAATGCATTTACTGGAAGTAAAAAGAGTATTGACAGATTTGAAACACTAATTTGCAATGAAAAAGCAAGATTTGATTGTACTAATAGTACGATGCAGTCAAGAGACATTTTCTCGGTGCTAGATTAATTAAAATACACCGAACTGAATCAACTGCTGCAAAAGCTCAGTTCAATGCGTTTTTAATTAATTTTGCACAAAACCCATGTTCATTTCATACAAGTGTATTTTTTATGGCACCACAATATACACTGTAAAACGAAAGAACGTTACTACGCAAATGGGCCCCGGAGTGATCGCAGGGTTTTCGAGTCGCAATCACTCCCAAGGGCAGACCATCTGCCTCCCTAAAACGTCAATGACAGAATGCATTCCCAAGTACTAATTGCGTAACATTTTCACTTGTAATATCCAATATTCACGCCAGAAAATAATGACAATTACGGCTCTCCCTGTTAGAAATCCTGGATTACCCCACATTTCATAAGATATCAAATGCTGATGATACAGAGGAAGCATGCAATAAGAGGTCTAGTATAAAAATAATACAGAAACAAAACAAGTGTCGCATTTCTTACACTTATATTCAAACAACACCCAAATTTGCTGATAAAAAATTATGATAATACGATATTCTTGCATCTAATTTGCAACCTAAAATTAGTTTTTACTCAACCGTAGTGTTTTAAGATATGACATTGACAATTAGCACCTCATCACTATAAAGAAACCGCTTTACCTAAAGCACCGTTCGACACGACTACTTAAAATTCACAGTAGTTTCAACTTTGCGAAAGTACGGCGAACCAAAGATTAGCACTAAAAAAAGCAACGCGCCATTACACCTGCATTTGGTGCAGCCTGAAACGCAGCACAGAAATAGTGTTCAGTAAAGAAGCGCAATGACAGTGAGTTGGAACATCCGGGATATTTGGAAATTTACATCATGGTTTGTTTGTTGAAGGATCAGCTTGGCAAAAGCTCTCTGGTAGCTTCCTGAGAAAAAACAATTTAAAGTCAAATATTCATTATACTCGCGATATTAAGTTGCCGCGACATTGCGGTCTGGGCAACACAGCTTAAAAAAAAAAACAGCAACGGTGACGACTTTGCGTTTGATTTGACCGGCCCTGGAATCGAACCAGGACCTCCCGTGCCAACAGCGATGAATTGAACTGCTGCGTCAAACGGCCGTAGAAAAGTTAGTAAAGTGAAAATTGACGATTAAAACCAGTGAGTTTAGAATCCATTTTGGGGAAGCTGCATTTTTGGCCCAAGCGAAATCCTACCAACTGTATCTTCAGATTTAATCGACTTGATGTTGATCAGCAAAATCCGTGCCACGGATATCGTGTTGAAATGATCTGGCAACCCTGACTTCTTAAATCTTTTTAATGTGGCTTGCGGTAATCCGTGTATTTAGCTGACTGACTTATTGATAATTTCTTCATCTTTATCCTCCTATCACGAGAAAGCGGCGGAGGCGCTATGCGTAGGACGAATCCAGACTCGCTTAGGAGTTGCCTTTGTTTCCGAGTTTTCCAGTTGAATATTTTTTTCTGACTTCTTTAGTTTGCTGCTTGCCAGATTCCACTAAGCAGAGATAATCATCGTGAAGCATCTTATCCAAGGACGCAACATAGAGACTAGGTTGGGAGTTAAACCATCAACCTTCCGATTATAGTCGTAAAATCGACACTCCGAACCATCACGCCACGCTGCCGACTGAATAATTTGATTTGCTGTTGTCACGCGATTGTGGTCCAATTCACAAGCTGAGGTTATTCAAACAAATAAACTAACCTCCGGTGAGCTTTCTAGTTCAAATTCTTCCAATTTTTCTTGAATTGCATCTTGTAATTTTAGCAAACTCATTACGTCCAATTCTTCGATCAGCGCTAAACTGGCTCGCAGTATGTTGTTCTTAGGAGTGTTCTAAACATAAGAATTGTCATTATATGATAACCTAGGCTACACCGATTTGATGGTCGTAGCCAGACAGCCATTGAGCTACAGGATACGTATTTCAAAGCTATGCATATAATAATGACAAATTTGCGTTGCTATACGGCTTATTTAATCAAGCGAAGTTACGTAAAAGTGGGCCAAATGTCTTTGAATCTATTTTACCCATTATTGATGATGCTAGAACTATGCCTAATAATAGTTTGATAAGGTCTATTATGGTTTAAGAGTATCGAGTTTATACGAGAAAACTAATCACAAATGGATTGATAACGAAAATGATGAATATTTAGGGTCTTCAGATTTCACCACTTGTAGTAAGAATTACGCCAGAAGTCCATTGTTGGAAAACAAAACAAAACAAAGCCAAGAGTGAGTCAAGTTTTCAAGACAATAGCTCATACTTAAATGAAATCTAGGTAATTTATTGTACTACCTTTTTGTGCTTCTTGGGTGGCTTGAATGGTTGACTAACCGACAGATTATATTTTTCCAACGAAATTGGTTGTAGACCAAGTTCACATCGAAGTTTACTGCAGAAAAACAACAATTACAAAAAAGTCGCGATATTTAGGCTCAGAAATCGAAAGTAACTAACAAAAACATTTCACAGAATAATGGGAAACTAATACAATGAAATTTAATACTATCATTTCGCGAAATTAAATCATTATACGCGCAGTGTTGCACTGAAGCGCGTAACGAGTGGTGGGCCCATCTCCGCAGCTTAGCGCCTAGACCAGTGGTTTTCAAACTTTGTGTTTCCACGCCTCCCGTAAGAATAGTCGTTAACATTCGCGCCTCCCCTAAGAATAGTCCAGCAAGTAGTCCCCTAAGAATAGTCCATCAAGGAAGGTTTTCGGTTGACCTTCGCGCCTCCCAGTTTGAAAAACGCTGGCCTAGACAAAACACACGTTCGAGGAAACATCGCAGCGGTGGCGAGCCGTTGGAGACACTGTGCTCGACTTGACTGGTCAGGGAATCAAACCTTAGAGATTCGCGCCGATATCGATGTCTTTAATCACTACGCCATTAATAAACTTACTTAGTTTCTTCCAACGAATCTTCCACAGGAAGGCTGGAATTTATGGCTTTCTCAGCTTCATTACAAGGTTGACTAGTAGAGGCTGAAGGTGTATCTCCAGCACTCTGTCCTGGAACTGGTAAAGGTCGAGATGTGGAAGCCGTCGGCGTTGAAGACTCGGAATCGTCAATAGAAATCGAAATCGCTACTTCAGCGATATCGGAATTGGTTGTATTGAAACTTCTTGATAATTTTGGCAAATCTGGACTTAGTGATCTTGGAATCGAAACATTAGGACTTTTCATTTCCTTTAACGGAGAACTTTTGGAAGCAGGAAAGTCTAGACTTTTTGAAATTGGGTTTTCTGGGACATCTGGCAGCGAATTTGTCATTAAAGGACTTTTTGAAGATTTGCTTGAGACGTTTAAACCTGTTGATTTCAAGGCAGGCTCGCTCAAATTCAACTCTGTAGTTTCTTCAGCTTCAGGGATAGACGAATCTACATCACGTGACTCTAGCGTGCTCTGTAGCGCTCTCTGGAGTTCACTTGAGGTAACCACTAAAAAAGAAACAAGAAAATTTGCTAATAAAAAGCTGGCTCTTAAATTAAAACAAAAAAATATAATAAAAATTTCAAAATAATATGGAAACAGTACAGCGAAGGCTCTTAGGTCCATAACAGAGCCGGCGCCAGAGCAGATGACTTAGGGGGGCCAAAGTTTGAAGTTAAGCACAATAGCCGCTGTCTGCAAAAGAGTAAGCTTGTTGATTGGGGGAGGCAAGCATGTCGATTGGGGGGGGGGGGGGGCAGGCCCCCCTGGCCTCGACGCCGGCCCTGGTTCATAACTCGACTTACTACAAAAATTGATTTGGGCTTGAAGCCATGAAGTCAAAGTGACTCGATTAGCTGTGTGGCAAAAAATAACATCATCTAGAATTTGACCAATTTTCACACAAGAATTGGAGGTCACTTCCAAAATTACATTAATTAAAAGAAAACAGTCAAGCGTGAAATGGAACAGGCCTCGAGTTTCCCCAAATTAAATAAATAATAAAAAAAGCACACTCGCTTTTGGCTATAAGGCTGATACCGGAACTTTACCAGTACAACAAAATGCGTTCATTAATATCGAGTATCAATATTGGCAGATTATCAAGAAATACCAAAATGTTTAACGTTCATTAAAGATTCTTGAAATCAGGACCGGGCGGCTAGCTCAGTTGTTAAGCACACGCTATCGGTGTGGGAGGTCTTGGGTTCGATTCCTGGGCCGGTCAAATCGGCACAGTGTCGCAAAGGGCTCGCCACTGCTGCGACGTTTCTTCGGAGCTATTGCCCAAACGCTAAGTCGCGGAGATGGACCCCGCCACACGTTACACAGTATGGCGTAATACCACGAGCATAATGAAGATTTGATTCTTGAAATCAGATAAAAAAAAATTCATCGGACTCACCAGCGTTGTCGAGCTTTTGAATTTGAGGTAGAATTTTAATAACACTCTGCCTGTAATCTTCGCTTGTCAGAGATTCACAAAAAGGGTTTCCCGACAGCCATAAAAATCTAAACGCAAATAAAAGTTGAATGATATCGCTGAAATTTCAATAAAAGATATTAATCTGATTTTTGACAGCTTGACAAACTACTATCACTTAGTTAAAGGCACAATACCGCAAGTTCAACCTGCCGGTTAGCTAAGTTGTTACGCGCACGGAATAATATCGGTACGGGAGGTCTGGAGTTTGATTTCCGGGTCGGTCAAATCGGCAGTGTCGCCAATAGCTCGCCACCGTTGCGATGTTTCTTCGGCGCTCTGTCGCCCAGGTACGAAAATGCGGAGATGGGCCCCGCAACTCGTTACACGCTTCGGCGTAATACCGCGAGTATAATGAAGGTTCGATTTGATTTACCTCAAGTTCTTTAAATCTGCCAAATGTAAAAGTTCGTCCACGGATTTGATTTTATTCCTTCGCAAATATAATTCTTTCAAATTGTGGCAAGATGAAAAGCCTTCCAAGTTTTCAATTTCGTTGACACTAAGAAATATAAAATTTTCGTTTGACAAAAACATGTACGTATTATACATAAAATAAACGAATTTCAAACACTCATGGCGACTCTACAAAGATAAGCAAGTTTCAGAAAAATAGAACCATCAGGCACACTGATTAGCAACTTACAAGGACTGCTGATTAGCAACTTACAAGGACCGTATTTCATAAACCATAAGGCACACCGCAATATAAGGCACACTGTCAATAAATTGCTTTGATGTTTTTTTCTTTTCTGATTAAAGGCGCACCGGACTTTCAGATGCAACATTTTTTGAAAAGCATCACGTTACCTTATAAAGGTCATTACACAAAAAACACTCAATATTTTAATGGCAATAAAGCAGAAAGCACTACCTGATCCATACATTAGGCGCACCGGTTTATAAGATACACTATAAATTTTTGAGAAAAAAGGATTTCAAGTGCGCCTTACGGTCAACAAAACATGGTAAACACAATAGATGTTCAGATTAGAACTGAGTCCAGATTTTCTTGATGTAAATATCAAAATATTGTGGTTACTAAGCAAATTTGATTTCAACACCAGTTGGTCAAAAGGCCAAGAGGCCGTCCCTGAACTCGATGGCAAGATTGCGTTGAAGATCTTAGTTGGTCCTGCCTAGGTATCCCACCAGAGCATCTACCCTTTACAGCAAAAGATCAAAATGCTTGGAGGTTCCAACATGAGCAGCTTCCCCCACGACCCTCCAGGGATAAGCAGGTCTAGAAAAGTCAGTTGGATAGAAAAAAGTTCATCAACTCCTAGTTTTAACTTCCTATATCACACTTACAAGCTACGCGTTTATCATTTTGCACTTGTTGCCATGTTGACACGCAAAAATAAAAACCACAGAAGAATTACGCTTGCAAAATTTTTTCATTGACAAGTATTTGAATAAGTGTAGCAATAAAACTTAAGAATGATGAGTTATCCATCAAAAAGCTAAAGAAATCAAATCTTCATTATACTTGCGGTATTACACCAAAGCGTGTAACAAGTGGAGGGGTTTATCTACGCAGCTTAGCGCCTGGGTAATACAGCTTCAAAGAAACGTTGCAGCGATGGCAAACCATTGGCACCACTGTGCCTGATTTGACTGAACTGGGATTCAAACCCCCGACTTCCAGCACCGATAACAATGTCTGAACGACTAAACTAACCGACTGGTTATCACAAATATTGAATGCAATTAACTGAAATGAACGTACAAAATTAACTGAATGTATACCTGGCATTTATGACTTCCACATTTGGAACATCTTTCAAAATTGTGACCTGAATATTATACCGGTATATAAATCAAAATGCACTACTAATGATGCTAGTCTTAAATTTACTAAGAATATTTTGCTTATCAAGCTTACTGGTACCAAGCTAATTGATGGTTTACTAAGTTCAAAATACAGGGCAACAAAAATTGTGAAACCCTTTTTACCAAACAAAGCAAAACAAGCCATAGCAAAGAAATTAAGGGGCTCGTATAAATTAAGTCTACTCTCATAGAATGTCCACTTTAAAGTGGGAATTTTCCTCTGACCTCCAGATGGCGCATAACATGTTATCGTGTAAAGCCAGACACTCGCATTGTTATAACTTGACGTCAGCAGGGAAGTCCTGCTAAAATGGACATTCTGTAAGAGGTGGCTTAATTCAAACTAGTCCGAAATTAAAATGTTATGTATTTGTTATGACTATAATCACATATATCATGTCATTTTGTGACCCAAAAGCCAACAAATTTTGGAGCTCTTCATTTTTAAGCACCATCATAATACAGTGGATTGTTTACTTTAAAGATGTGGTTTAAAAATACTCGTTCTTGCCTGCCACTGTAAAATACACCATCCACTGTAATAAGACCCCTTAAAAATGAAGAATCCTTACATTTCCAAGTTACATAATTGAAACATATGATCAACGTATCAAACGTCCAATTGTCACACCAAAAACTCCTGAATGAAAATGAAGATTAAAATAAAAGCACACACGTGACATATTGGTTCATGGAAAAAACACACTTTAATATGAACACTTACATCTGTCAATTCACTTCCCCTGAAACACAAAATCAAACATTCACTATCAACACTCAGAAAAAATTTCCACTTCACAGCTGAATACAAATCTCAACTGTAGTCCATGAAATGAAATTGTGACATTTTTTTTTTCTGCAACACTGAAACCCTAACTGCACTAGCAAAAGTTTGACAGTTTCATTCTGCAGCATAGTATGTTGCTATTCCACAACACAGTTTCCTCTAAGGTGCAAAATTTGAAAAAATGAGAGATTTTGAGCACAATTTTTTGATTTCTCCAAGCTTGCTGACTGGAATGGTGATTTTTGGCTGACTTTGATCAAAATGTTTAATATTTAGATGCAAAACAAAAGTTTCATACTCTGGAAACTCAACTTTGAGGTAACAAGTAGGATCAAACTTTCTTTAACTTCCCAAATCTTTGGGAAAATTTCTTACTAAAATTTATATTAGGGCAAATAGGCACTTGCTAAAAACGTAAAAGGAACAGTGAGAACAACAACGTGTTGGCAGCGTGGCAAAGTGGTTTGGAGCATCATTTTTATGATGACCATGATCGCAAGGTTAATGATTCAACTCCCAACGTAGTCTCATTCTTGCGTTCTTGGATAAAATGCTTCACAATGGTTATCTCTGCTTGGTGGAATCCGACAAGCAGCAAATTAAAGACAGAAAGAAGTCAGAAGCAAAATTCAACCGGAAAACTCGGAAACAAAGGCAACTCCTAAGCGAGTCTGGATTTGTCCTAAGCATAGTGCCTCCGTCGCTTTCTTGTGTTAGGAGGATAAAAATGAAGAAATCAATCAATCAATCAATCAAAAACAGATTACACTTCTAATGCAAAATTAAATTGATCAATATATACAAGGAAAACTTACCAACAATTTAAATTTTTTACTCCATTTAGATCTTGAGCTCTTGCTCGTGATAAAATAAGCTTTTTTGTAAGAAGAACCATGCTTCATCAAAACAGAGAGCTTATTATATCGTACCGGTAATAGGCGAGTCTATCTACAGTGTACCAAGTACGATTAAACACTGGAAGTTACCGGTAACTAAACCTTATACTGTTATAGACTACCGATATAATAAAACTTCAGATTTTAGACTATACACAATTTTAATGAGAGGTGGCTGGCAACTTCAAAGCAAAGTTTCTAGACTAGACTACTGCAGATCAGGTTTATAATGCCTTCATTACATATACCATTACCATTACATACTTTTCAGTGATACCAATATCGATAGAACAGTAGAAGATAAAAATGCATTGCTGGCACTGGGCATGGTATGATATCTTCCAGTTTCAACCACACGCTTTCTATGGACTACTGGTATCTTATTAAACTGCAATACATTTTTTATAAACACAGTGGAAGAGAATTCAAACCCAACTTGCTGTGGAACTGAGGAACCCCTAATCGTTGGGGGAATGTGAACACTCTGCATCAGTGCAAACAGTTGCAATAGTATTAGGCCTATTATCATTAGGAAATTTTACGGTGCTTTGTAACTGAGGATGTTTTTTGGCGCCAGGAATAATTAAAAAAAAAAAAAAAACAAGTATAAATGAATGAGTGACACAACGTAAATATCAAACAATTAAACAAATAGGCCTATAGGCCTACCCCCCCAAAAAAAATACATATCATAAACTTGAAAACCCAAATTTTGATAGCTTTTAGATGAAGGCCTGCACCAATACACAAAAAAAAAAAAAAAGGAAAACCCTTAATTATATACCCACATAGACACAAACAAATTGAACATATCGTAATGTAAACATTAACACAAAACACAAGAATTAAGCATACACCAAAAACACAGCAAAACAATTCACGCATTGATCTGAACATTAGAAGACGCAAAAATTAAGCATAGTGACCTCATACCAATGTCAACGGCCGACTGGGGACATTACCTCATTACCGTACCACACTTGGCTCAACCCAATTAAGCCACCTATTTATAAAGGAGGGGTACCAACTCGAAAAACCTCATTTTATCAAGTTTTCTGCCACAGAGCGGTGACTTAAATCAAGCTGTTTACCACTAAAGCGCCAAAGCACGGTCTCTACGGTCTTAAGTCTTTCTGGCGCATTGGCCTGACACACCGGTTTTTCCAGACAGACAGGGCCGGTGGCGTACGCACAGAGGGGGGATTTCGGGGGTCAAAACCCCCCTTATTGAAGATTTTAAAAGAAATGAAAACCTCTCTTTTTGGAACAAACCGTCTTTCTTCATACAGAGATTGCCGAAATTGCTCTCATGTTTTTCTGTGCAATCCAACTTGCTTATAAAATCTTGAAAAACTTTCATTGTGATGCAATAGGCTTACTAATAGTCAAACTTTGCTAGTGCGCTGCGCTTGACGTTGACGATTGCAGAAAAAGTGAAACCTTTTTTGTTTTTGAGGTAAAATCGTTTTTACGCACCGTAACTGTCTCAGGAGCTGGAGTGCTCTGTTTCCCAGACACCCCGATTATGTGCTTGAGAGTATCACATGATATCGACGCTGTGATTTGGGTGAAAAATACTTAGATATAATCGATGCTGTTTTTGACCTTAATCACATGATTAGAGATTCCTCTCGCGCGTCGTCGTCGTCGTCGTGTGGTTGGGCATCCTCTTCCGACGGATTAGATCTTGACGGCGTTGATTTTAAGCCAGCGTCGGGTGTCATCATCCAGGATCAATAGACCTTGTATTCCTTTTGGTGCACGATGTAGGGGGCATGTAGAAATGCTCAGAGGCACCACACTCACAATTCGGTGAAGGAGAAACACCCCATTTGTACATGGATGAATGGAATCGCCCTACGCCAGTCCGCAGACGATTCAGTTTTATCCAAGATGTTCTGGGCAAACCCATTCCACGAGGCTTAGGACTGGCCCTGGGAATAAAAGCATGAAGCCTTGATGCACTTTTCAAGTACTCCATGTTCCATACATAATCCATCCATTGCGCTGCACGAATGTCTGATTCGGTCAGACTATCCAGTAGTTTCTGTGCAGCGGGTACAAACGGGCGTCTTGATTTGAGCCTTCCCTGGTGCGCATTTTATTTCCCGATCAGCTGCTCATGTAGAATATGATCAGGGTGAAGGGTGGCGCGGTTAGCCAGGGAGAGTGACGCTCCTCGACGGCGAAGCTCAGCTGGCTGGATGCCTGCGAGGATTTGCAAGTATGTCTTCTCGCGCGTAATTTATTGTAATTTAAAAATGTTTTGGTAGGGAGGGCAGTTTTTGCTCATGCTTCACTGTCTTCAGTTTTCAACAGTGTTGTAATGACTCGAGTCCGGACTCGGACTCGAATCCGACTCGAGTCCCCAGTACAAAGAACTCGACTCGAGTTCTCAATGAGAATTATGGACTCGGACTCAAGTCATCCACCCGGACCTGGACTCAAGTCCAAGTTGGTTAAAAGGCAAAATCCGTTCTGATTTTTACTTTTACGTGAACGGATTTTCGGTAATCCAATCAATACGTTAATATTTTTCGCGCCTTGAGCCCAAAAACAAATGCGAACTAGATGGTTGGATGCAAAGTCCGTATAACCATAACTAACGCATGGATAGGATATTACTGTTGCCGACTACTAGAAACTGCGATGTCCGATGTGACTCGGTGGTGATGTTGCAGTTTTGATTTGGTCTCAGGCATCAGTTGCCAGTTGTTTTATGAATAATCTTAGTTTACGAATTAAAAAGTTTATCTTGTTTTATGAATTAAAAATTTCGAAGTGACTTGCAGTGTTGTAATGACTCGAGTCCGATTCGAGTTTGGTGGACTCGGACTCGACTAGAGCATTTTCAAATGGACTCGACTCGAGTCACAGCCCCAAATGACTCGGACTTGACTCGAGTCCTTCAATGGGTGGACTCGTTCCAACACTGGTTTTCAAGACAGGGAAAACTGCCCCTTTTATAATGACAGCATATTAAATGTTTTTATCAAGGTTTATATGTGTTATTTATATCAATGTTGGTACGTAAAAAGATTTTTTTTGGAGGAAAGCAATTACCTGTTTTACTGCCCTGGCTACACCCTGTTTGTGACGTTGCGAAAGCTAGCTTACTTTAGTCAGTTAACCTCCATATGGCCCAAAAATAAAGTCGACTAAAATTTCTTCAGTAAATTTTTAACCACGAAATGACAGCTTGAGTTTTTGTCAAACCTTTTCGCTCCTAAATGAAGCGCAAAGAATCAAGCAAAAGTGTGAATGAAATATCTGGATTGTTTTGTTCGTTATGGCATTATGATAGCTGTGACGTCACTGAAACTTACGTCATCACGATGTGACGTCACTGAAACCCCCCCGTTGAAAAATCCTGCGTACGCCACTGGACAGGGCTGAATTACGGTTGGAGCAACAGCCCCGGGGCCTCCGGGTCAGGGGTGAGCCATGCTTAAAAAAGTTAGTCACATGGCATCCTCTATAAAAGATCTGTAGCTCAGACTTGGACAACTAGAAAAATTTCGGCTTTTCCAGATTAGATTAGAATTAGAGCTACACAGTTTTTCCAAATTAGATTAGAATTAGAGCTACACAGTTTTTCCAAATTAGATTAGAATTAGAGCTACACAGTTTTCCAAATTAGATTAGAATTAGAGCTACACAGTTTTTCCAAATTAGATTAGAACTAGAATTAGTGAATTCGCAAAAACTTGGAAATGAAATCAACTTCCGAATTAAAATTAGAACGAATAAGAAATAGGCATACAGTAAACCCTCGTTTATCGCGGTTAATGCGGTCCAGACACCACTGCGATAAGTGAAAAACCGCGAAGTGGCGGTACTACACGAAAGAATTCTCGCCGCCTTTGGGCTGATAAAGGTTTACAGTACATGAAAACTTAGTTTTTGACACCTATTCGTACACATCAGTATTGATGAACGCTGCTTACGCCTACTCTTTCGAAAACTGAAGGATAAGAACACGGAAAACTAGAAATGTTTTCTGTTTTTTTAACGCCACCCAATACTGTACATTATTTATAGTAATTGAGTAGGTACAGTAATGAGGCCTTCACGTTTGTTCGAGAAGAGCCTCATCATCAGATATCTGTGCAGACAATCAGTGATGTGATATGCACTATGCAGCGATTGTCTCTACGGCTAAAAAGTAAAAGGACAGTAATTTTTCTAACTCTAGGTTATAAGTGATGTAGTTTAGTGCTGATATAGCAGCCTAGTATAGCATGTAAAACAACATACAAGTACTATCAGGCCTGCTATTGTTTATTCCAACTTGTGGTGCTGAAACAATCTTCGAACAAAAGTTTTAATTCTAGCACTATCGTTACTACAGCAATCTTGAACAGTTTCTTGTCATGATGCAATGATAATGAATATTGTTGCTAATGCACGTCGCTAGGCTATGCAAAACATTTAGTTCTAAAACTAACTTCCAGAAACACTGTGTGTGTATCGAAAAGGCGTAGGCCTAGTCAGGGGCGCCGAGAGAACTTTCGGGCCCCGGGGCAAAAAATTCGTTTGGGCCTTTTGGTCAGTGGTGCCCCAAAAACACATGATTAGCAAAAAAAAGGTCATAGCGTCCGCAGATGTTCGAATTTCGGCCTAAAATCAAGTGATGAGCAAAAAAAGGGTCATAGCCTCCGCAGGTGTTCAAATTTCGGCTCAACATCTAGTGATGAGCAACATAAGGTCATAGCGTCCGCGGATGTTCGAATTTCGGCCCGAAATCAAAAAATAACATCATCGCGCCCGCAGGCCGTAGTTTGAGCTGATGAATTTTGCATTCTAAACCTGACAATTCAGAACCCCGGGCCCCCGGACAGTGACCCCTTCTGCCCCCCCCTCTCGGCGGTCCTGGGCCTAGTAATTTCCAAGCATAGCCGCTTTGCCAGCCTACTCTACACTATCTAGATTCTATATCCTAACTTACTACACTACAAGTTACTACAGTATAAAATAGTTATTATGTCACTATGGCTACTATTCGTCACAATTACTATAACTAAGCAATGCGATGGCGGCTTGGCACTGGTTTTCCTTGCACAAGGGATATTCTTGCATAACTTGTTGAAAAACGCCGTTGGACAAACTAGCATTTTCGGCAAAACCGGAAATTAGATTAGAATTAGAGCTACACAGTTTTTCCAAATTAGATTAGCGGCATTTCGCTCTAATCAGTGTAATTAGAAAACTAGAATTATCTAGTTGTCCAAGTCTGCTGTAGCTAGCATCAAAATCAGATCTACAAAAAGTAATTCCTCCGAAATTTAGCTCCATCTTCCCCAAATCTTACTACGGCCCTGCAGACAGTTATCAATGCGAGCTACAAACGATAAATTGCGTTGTTCCAGGTTTGATCGCAATGATCGCGAACAGTATTATAAAACTCATTAAGTCTTACAATATCATAACACCGATGGGGTGTTGTAATAATTCTTACTTGATTAATTCGAGATTCGATGTTGACCTCGCTTTACAAATTGCGATACGGCTGAACAGCGTTTGTTTAACAATAGCTCAATCTCTTTGGTGTTGATTAATATAAACAGGGCATTTCAAAAATACCAAAAAAATGTTCACGCACCGGTGGTCCAGAAATCAGCAGCAAGACTTCGTGTTCTCCAAAAAAAAAGGCTGCACGGCGTTCTGAAAAAACTTTCAAGCCCACAAAACTTGATTCATGAAAGTCTAACGTTTGTATTATCGACTAATTGGACACCATGGCCGGCGCCTAGGGGGCCAGGCCCCCAATTAACAAGCTTATTCTTTTGAAGAGAGCGGCTTTTATGCTTAATTTCAAACTTTGACCTCCCCTGACAAACGCTTGGCCCCCTGCTCTGTCAGACACCGTTGAAATATATAGCCTCTCCTGAAAACCATCAATTTCCGAATCTACCACGCCAAACTTAAAAATATTTTGCTGGCTAATTGAGTCCCGAAAAAAAAATTATCAGTTTTTACCAGTATGATTCTGCTACCCACGCTCAGGGGCGTATGCAGGGGGGCATTGTGTCATGCCTCTCTTTTAAAATTTCTCGCTACGCCAATGCCTACGCTGTTTTAAGTCGTAGGCGTAAATCATCAATGGTAAACCCCTATGAAAATCCCACAAGATATTGCAGGTCTACACAATTTACACATACCGGCTTGTATCATCTATCTTTTCTAGACCAGACCCGGTAATTCTTGAGTGATCTCAGGGAAAATCAAATTTTTATTAGCCTATTCCCGCGGTAATGAGTATGTAAAGAGTAGCGGGGCCTATCTCTGCGGTTTAGCGTATGGACACACCGTCCAGAAGCAACGTCGCAGTGGTGGGGAGCCGTTAACGAAATTGTTTCCGATTGGACCTGCCCGCGAATTCAAATTGTCCCCGTTGTCGAAATCATGTCCTAAACAACTCACGTTGTCAAAATCAAGTCTAGAGATTGGACAACAATTGCAAATATGGACGAAAAATAGTATCGCTTTTTATAATTACAGTACAACAAAATAAACTTAGCAATAACAAGAACTGCAAATATCTTCATAAAAATCTGTTAACAACAAGCACAAGAAAGAAGCAACTCAATCCAACAATGCCGAATAACGAAGGGATGGTGAAGAGACTTGTATAATAAATGCATAAATACCACAAGAAACTGAGAATGCTGCCTGTAAAACAGAAAACGTAGATAAATTAAAGGAGTCTGGCTAGAAACACGGCGACCACTGCATATTAGAGCAGAACTGGAGTTGGTGCAAGCACTGACTGACATAGGATTCTAGTTTGAACACTTACATTTTACAAGTAGGCCTGGCCTACATACTGAAAATTACAGCAATTCAGAAAGTACCAACCTCATAAAGCTATTACACGGCAAGACCGGAATCACTGCACACACGCATGCTAAATATCGTATTACAACTGAGGGGTATCTTTCTAGACCCGCTTATCCTTGGAGGTTCACGGAGAAAGCTGTTCTAGTTGCAGCCTCCAAGGATCTCGGTCCTCGGCGAAAAAAGGCAGATGCTTTAGTTAGTCTAGTGGATTGCCAAAACGAAATCAACCAAGATCCTTAATGTAATCACGCCATCGAGTTCTGAAACCGCATATAGGCCTTCGACGAACCGAACACAGCAGTTTTTCAACTATTCTTTCCTGAGACATTCGTGTCACATGTCCATACCATCGCTGTTGCAATTTTTCTAGTCGGTGAAGCATCGAATCGATGTATAAAAATTCACGAAGATCTGCACTTTTAACCCTGTCCATTGCCCAACAACGCCAAACCGCTAATTCTTCGCAAGAATCCCATAATTTATCTAGTATTTTTGTGTGGTTCTATGACAGAGACGCAGACACACATAAAAAAGATGTAAAAGCTGGTAACATAAATTTACCTAAAAGAGGAAGGAAAAAATTTGAAATGCTTAAATCTTCTAGAGAAGTTTGAGGGCGTAGTGGAGAATCGCTGCCTTGCCTTGTAGGTGAAGGGGGGGCCAAAAAGCAGTGGACCACGGGCACTTCATCCAAGGGAACAGTACTTTTCTACAAAATTCAAAGTTTAATTTGATTACAATAAATTTGTACACAACAGGTTGATATACCTAGCCACAAAATTGAAAACAAATTTATCAAAGACATCGAAAAGAAGTAATATCAAGCCATTTGAGACAGAAAGGCTCTTTTTTATACAACACTGAGTTTATTTTTATTCCTGTAAATGTTTTTTTTTCGCTGTTAATATCGCAGTAGCCACAATCGTTCCAAACGCTTGGACATAATTACGGAATATGGTAAAACGCAAAAAACGATTTCTCCTGGCTGACAAGCGACTGAAGCGAGAATGTCTTGATAAGTACGCACGTTGCCAAAAATTCATCGGACGTTACAGTGGCAACGGTTTAGTTGCAAAAAGGAACTCATAAAATTTTACTTAAGTTAATGAGCATGGCGCAAAATTTTTTCGGACACTTTGTCCGAATGGCGCAAAATTTTTTCGGACACTCCAAATATTTCGGACATTGAGCAAAAATTCGGACAATGTCCGAAAAAAAAAAAAAAAAAAACCAACAACACAGAAACAACATGATTATTCCGCACACAAAAACATAAAGAGCTTGAAAAAGTTAATGTTGTGTCACGTAAACTTTTAGGAGAGCAGCTTTTTTTATTGGCACCAATTAAGCTCACCTAACTAAACTGAATAAACACTTACTTCAGTTATAACACCGCATTCTCTCATCGTTTGCTCATTATTCCTGAGGACGCTACCTTTGAAAATTAACCGGTATCGATCCATTAAGTTTTCGGGAAAAATTTTTCTAAAACAAAGTAAAAAAATATCAGAGTTACAATACATTGAAAAGAATTCAAGATTTGTAAAAAGTTCTAGCAAGTTTTTTGAATTTTGTGCTTTGCTTAATAAATTGAAAATACATCCTTGTTAAGCACACGCTATCGGTACGGGAGGTCTGGGGTTTGATTTTCAGGACAGTTAAATCCGATACAGTGTCGCCAACGGATCGCCACAGCTGCAATGTTTCTTCCGAGCAGTGTTGCCCCGGCGCTTAGACCCGGAGATGGACCCCGCCACTCGTTACAAGCTTCGGCGTAACACCGCGTGAATAATGATTTGTTTTTTTTTATCCTTGTAAACACAGGCAACTAAAACAATGTTACTGTACGTAAGTATAAAAGTAACGCCAGCAACAACTTTACGCATGAAAACAGCCTGCATTGTACTACTGAACTGATTCGCATTTTTATCAAGGCGATAAACAGCATTGCTTTACGACAATTAATTGCTTTGAAACTTCTCCAACGTTCGTTTGATTGCGTTCGTACAGTATTTTCTTTCAGCGGGTTTGCTAAAATGACACAATTAGACATAACTGACAAGATAAAATGGATATTTTCCACGTAAACATGAAGTGCATAATTGAACAATGGCAAGAAAACTGAAAGTTTAAGATATATACACTAAAATTAATATTGCCACTCTAGGTAAAAGAATTTTCATTTAATGTAACTTCCTCAGCAGTGTTCCCTCTAGAGTGAGAAATTTGAGAAAAATGCGAAATTTTCGGACAAATTTTACTGATTTTGAACCAGAAATTAATATTACAAAATGCAAAACTGAAAAACTTAAACAAAAAACTTGAATATTTTAATGCAAGACTGTAGCTTGTATCTTGGAAAAGCAAATTTAATGCAAAAAATTTGTAAAAGGGGCCCTCAAAGTAGTGAAATCTTTGGGCAAAAAATTTAATGAATTTATCATTTGGGCAAATTCGCACTGGTCAAAATCCTAGAGGGAACACTGTTCCTCAGATTTTCTTAGTCACATATGAGAATAAGACTATATTTTCATATTTAAATATTAGTGCAATTAAACCGAAGACCTGTCAACTTAAAAAAAAGGATTACCTGCGAAATTGCTCCACCGTATCTGTTGGCTTTGCTTGCACAACTTGAACTGTTTCGTCCAAAAATTTCAAACGAATGTAATAATGATCAGGTAGCAACTCTGGTATGCTTGCTTCTACAAATATTGACAAAAACATTTCCAATCTGTGCAGGATTAACTAAGATCGTCAATGTGCATAAGTATGTTTAATACTTTTTTTTAATCAACATAAACCATGCATACACATTTAAAATACCGTGCTACAAAACTAAAACATAACTCAAACAAACCTGCAAGTTTGTTTCATATTTTTTTACACAAAAGAATTTCCAGATGAACTATTCATGATGACTAATAGACTGCCCATTCATAATACAATATTTGATGTTTTAAATGTTCAAATCTAATACATTTCCAATCGAAACAAAACGAAGTATACCAAACCACTACCCTGTGTTTGCGAAGAGGCTCTTAGGTCAGCTGAATTGATATTGCTAGAGGATGGAGTTAATGAAGGTACTTCAGAACTTTGTGGGTTTGAAATGTTAAGAATTGGAGATGAATTTCTTTCAGAATCTTCTACTACGTCAGGTGAAGCATTGCTAGTTGAAGCATTACTATTGCTTGGGCCTGGAAGATCTGAAGAATCTCTACTTGCTGAAGGCTGAGGTGCATTGCTCTCTGTTTCTCCTTGTAATTGACTTGTTGCATGTGGTTCCGCAGTTGTTGCTGTTCTGTAAAAAATAATTAGCATTTGGAAAATTTGTCACATGAAAGATTTGCCACAAAAAATTTTATCCAACCTCATCCAAACTACCTCAAATCTTGGGCCCATTCCCAAAAGTTGTCTCTGCCTGACCTTGTCACAACTATGATTAAGACACTCCCAAATCTCGAGTTTGACAACTTTTTGTTGCAAATCTGTTTAGAGTTTTTGGGTAACCAAATACCTAAATATGTTGACATCAGCACTTCCGCTGCAATTAGACCCAAGTTTTGCTTAAAAGCTCAGTGACCCCAAACATCTCACCGACTGATTGATCCTTAGAATCTTTGGAGCTTGTCTGAATTAAGCTGCATCTTATAACAGGCGAATATATCACGAGCACAAGGACCGCTAGTGAGTTATTAGTGGGCTAGGGGTTAGGGCCTAATCCTAACCCCCCAAACCCAAACCACGGCTTAATTCAAACAAGCCCCGAATCTTCTGCGTGGTAAACACTCTGATACTTTGGCAATCAGCGTTTAGAATAAAAGCTATCAGCAGTCACTAAACTAGTGGTACGTACCCTATTGGAATTGTAACATGAAGATTATAAGGTCGATTAGCAACGTATGTAGATCTCCACATTAAAATAAGTGGCCCAATGCACAAAACAGAAACAACCACCAACAGAAGAACCTCATTATTGCCATTCAAAAATAAATCACTCAATTCTTGAAGCATGGCTTAATACAGTTATACTTTTCAAACTCTGTGTAACTATCAGACCCAAATTTTTTACCTTCTGCAAAAAGTGACAAGAATTCAAGGCAGTGTCTATTTTGCCATTAACAGCATAATAGCTTTTACCGGTAGGTCTATTTTGCAGCAGCTACATAACCCCATGTAACTTGAATATTACATCTTATTCAATTACCTTATGGTTGGTTTATGCAGCGACCGTGCTAATTTTTTTTTTAAACGCTTTAGTTCTATGTTTTTATCTTGAGCATGTTCAACGTATAACGTTTTGTCGCTGTTTCCTTATTTTTAACCAAGCTGTTTTTTGTGTTGATGATGGCATTGTTTTATGGTTAAAAATAAAAAAATCCTACTCCTACTCCATGCTACTGTCTTCACGAACGCGATTGTTAACCCCAAGTCACACGAATCCGAATCGGACCGAAGTGATTTGAACCGAAGCCACCAAGCCAAACTAACCGAAGCAGCGACGAGAATCGAACCCAAAACTAGTGCAGCGCTTCCTTTTATACGCAACACTCTATCCACTGAGCTATCGAGAAGCTGTCGCAATTAAGCACAAAACGGCGCTTAAAAACCCACAACGGCACTTACAACAAAATAGACCTAAAAGCTATTTTGCCGTCAATGGCAAAATAGACAATTAGATACTACCAAAATTTAAGGTAGTGTCTATTTTGCTGGCAGTACATCCTGATTGGCAAAGCCAGACATGCACATAGACACAAGCCAATCAGGATCTAGTCGCAGATGCCAATAATAGCAAAATAGACACTGCCGAAATCTACCAGCAAATGAAATTAAGTAGACCAAATAAGCGAAAAAACTACCGGTACTTAACTGGCAGGCCTACACAGTTTCCTGGTTAACTACACCTACTGCTTAACTGCAAAACTTTCTTGAAGTACCTGAGTACCCAGTATCATTTTAGACTATAATTAATGGAAGTGGCTAAAGTTACGTGACCGTAACATTTGCCTCTTTAGTTTATTTTATTACTTCGTCACGCTCTCGTACAATCAGGGAAGCGTGAAGGGATAATAAAATAAACCAAAGAGACAAATGTTACGGTTACGTAACCTTAGCCTCTGCCATAATTAATTTATAACTGAAAAAATGATACCGTATATTTGCACCAGGTTTGAGCCTATAGCGTTCGAGCGCCACCTGACGCTCGACGCTAACCACTCGACCGTGACGAATAGTATAAAACGGCGTGCACGTAAGAATTAAGTCTTTTTCTTTTCTGTTTCGCCTTCTTCCTTGTTATGCGATTGTTGGCGACGTGTATCCTATTTGAGCGAGATCAAAAAGAACTGTTTGAAAATCCAAGGAACTGTTTAATTTCAATAAAGAGTTTGCTGAGCATCGATCTGTACACTGTTGTTTCCGTAAGAACACGCATCAGGGCCATAAGGGGTTCAGCAGGCACCCCGTCTGTCAAGACCTGCACGTGTACGCGTTGCAACAAGCCTAACCAGCTACCGGTAACCTGCTAACCTGTAACTGTCTAAATTTCCATGCAGCCAACAGGCTCAAGGTTTGAATGATTTGAACCAATACAGACAGTTGGTGATAACCAACAAACCTTAATTCAGAATTGGGTGCTACTAAATAGTACATGTCCGCGATGTCCACGATGTCCGCGATGTCAACGATGTCCGCGATGTCAACGATGTCCGCGATGTCAACGATGTCCGCGATGTCAACGATGTTTACGATGTCCCAAATTGCGACGTCAACGATGTCCGCGATGTCCCAAATTGCAATGTCAACGATGTCCCATGTTGCGATGTCCGCGATGTGTTTATTGCTTTGCTTTACATTCACTGCAGTGCTTCAGTGCTCTAAATAAATAGCCTACCTGTAAATTAGTGTGCTCTGCGTTCTGTACCAGATTGGACATCGCGGACATCGCTATTTGGGACATCGCGGACATCGCAATTTCGCAGATCGTTGGCATTGCGGACATCGTTGACATCGCGGACATCGTTAACATCGCAAACATCGCGGACATCGCAGACATCGCGGACATCGCAGACATCGTGGACATCGCGGACATCGTTGACATCGCGGACATCGTTGACATCGCGGACATGTACTATTTAGTAACACCGCCGCAAGGAACTACAAGGTACTGACGATGTTCGCAATGTTCTAGACAGCTCAGATGGCCGATTGGTATAGAGCGTCTGTCTCTTGAGCTGTAGACTCGGGTTTGATTCCGAGTCGGGTCAAACCAGTGACTTTAAAATTGGTATTCACAGCTTCCCTGCTTGACGCTCAGCATTGAAGGGACAGTGTGGAGAACAAGCCGGCAAGTTTACTTGTTGTGTAATTGGGAAAGGCACTTAGCGGGATTCCCCCATCTTGGTGTGGTAGACAGATGGCAGGCAACTCCTAAGCGAGCTCGTATAGCGCATTGATCGCTTTCTCGTGATAGGAGGATAAATATGCAACTAACTAACTGACTGAAAACAGTGTAAAAAACTACAAGATACTTTTAAACGAAGTATAAAGTAGCTGAAAACACTACAAGGAACTACAAGGTACTTTTAAACCAACGACAAAGTACTAGAAAACACTACAAGGTACTTTTAAATCTACAAAACGCTTGAAAACATTACTAGGTACTTTTAAACCAACCACAAGGTAACTGAAAACACCGCTAAGAGCTGCAAGGTGCTTTTAAACCAACTACAAAGTACTTGAAAACACTACAGAGTTGGGTTCGGGGGGTGGAGTCGTAATTACACTACAGAGTAGTTGTAAAAGTAAGGAGTAGTCGTAAAACACTACAGAGAAGGTTTAAAAGTACCTTGTAGTTCCTTGCGGTGTTTAGTAGGACCCCTGCCAGCACATGCTGCATGACAGATAACAAAATATTAGCATACCGTAAAGTACCGGTAATGGAACCAAGGCCAAGGACTTTAAAAATTTTTCGAGGCCAAGGCCAAGGACACCTAAGCCGAGGCCAAGGTCAAGGACATGCGAGTCGAAGCCAAGGGCAAGCACATAGATCAAGGACAACGGGCATTTTCGATTTCAGTATGAAATCTAAAAATGTTGTGGGTGATTTGGTCATGAAATAATGGTTCGCAAACAATTTATAGCTTAATATTGCATAGGCCTACCTACAACGACAATCGTTTTCGAAAATTGCAGGGTTAACAAAAGCATTATAATTGATAACAATCCAGGGTTAGGTGTACTAGGCGCAGGGTATAAAGCTATAAATTGATATAAGATGCTCCAGATAAAACTCGCCACAAAACGAAAACTAACCCCGATGAATCAAGCATAAAGTTCGTTGTTGTTATTTATCGGTAAGATGTTTAATGTACATAGAAAAAACGCATGCACTAATCCAGTAACAGGCAAACTTATCAGAGTTAAGCAAAAAAACTTTAGGTTTTTTTTTTAAATCAAATAATATCTGCATGGAAACAAATATTAATGATGGTTGAAATCTTTACTACTTTGGTCGACACTGTTCTGCTAACTGCTTACCAAATTGTTCAACCATTTTTGGATTTTGTGCGTACAAGCTAGTAAGTAACCTACATAGGTGGGCACAAATCGCTAATCCGTTATTCCACTAATTAGCGAAGATAATTTTTTCACTAGCGGATTAGCTGTTCAGCTAACGTTAGAAAATATTAGCGGACTGGTTATCGAAGCTAATTTTTTCAGCCAATCCGCTAGAACAAAAATGGTTGCTACCGCGGTTTTAATAAAGAAAGGCCTTTGAAGGGGCAATAAAGTCAGAATCGTTGTTTATTTTGTTAAACAAATCCTTAGAGAAAAATTTTTGAAATTTTTTCGCGTTGACCCGGTGCATTTAAATTGCGTAATTCCGAAGATGTTAAACTTTAAAAATTTGAGAGTCCTCTGAGAATATGACGTCGTCCATTTCCGCAACATGCTAAAAGTCACGTGATATCAACTAAGAGCAGACTGCAAGAAGCAGAGACGAGGTGAAATGACGACACTAGCACAAATGTGCTACTAGCACATCGTCACTCGCACATTTCGACTCGCTCATAACCAATCACTCGCACATCACTGTACTCGCACATTTCATATTCACTCGCACATTATGACCGGGCCACTCGCACATTATGGCTGGACCACTCGCACATTGCGACTCGCACATCACCGCACTCGCACATTATGATCGGACCACTCGCACATTTCGACTCGCACATCACTGCACTCGCACATTATGACTGGACCACTCGCAAATTTAACCAATCACTCGCACATCACTATACTCGAACTCGCACATTCCATGTTCACTCGCATATTATGACCGGACTACTCGCACATAATCAATCGCTCGCACATCACCCTACTCGCACTCGCACATTATGACCAGACCACTCGCATATTTCGACTCGCACATCATCGTACTCGCATATTTCATATTCACTCGCATATTGTGACCGGACCACTCGCGCATAACTAATCACTCGCACATTACCGTACTCGCACATTTTGACCTGACCACTCGCACATTTCGATTCTCACTGCACATAACCAATCACTCGCACATCACCTACTCGCTCATACCGTGTTCACTCGCACATTATAACCAATCACTCGCACGCACATCACCGTACTCGCACATTCCATGTTCACTCGCACATCACCCTACTTGCACATTCCATGTTCACTCGCACATTTCGACTTGCACATAGCCAATCATTCGCACATCACCATACTCGCACATTATGACCGGACCACTCGTACATTGACCAAATAAGTACTCGCACATTCCGGTGTTATGAAAACCAGACCACTCGCACATTGGCCAAAGTAGCACTCGCACATTTCGGTGTAGTAAAAATCAGACCACTCGCACATTCCGATATTGCAAAGCCAAAAAATTAGACCACTCGCACATTGACCAAACAAGGACTCGCACACTAAACTAGCACTCGCACATTGCATGTTCACTCGCACATTTCGGTGATGTAAACACCGGACCACTCGCACATTAACCAAACTAGGACTCGCACACTAAACTAGCACTCGCACATTGCATGTTCACTCGCACATTTCGGTGATGTAAACACCGGACCACTCGCACATTGACCAAACTAACACTCGCACATTGACCAAACAAGCACTCGCACATTCCTGTGTTGTAAAAATCGGACCATTCGCACACTGAGCAAACTAGCAATCGCACATTCCGGTGTTGTACAAACCGGACCACTCGCACATTGACCCAACTAGGACTCGCACATTCCATGTTCATTCGCATATTATAACCGGACCACCCAGATGTCCGGTCGAGTGCAAGTTTGGTCAATGTGCGAGTGGTCCGATTTTTATAACACTGGAATGTGTGAGTAGTCTGGTTTTTACTACATCGGAATGTGCGAGTGCTAGTTTGGTCAATGTGCGAGTGGTCCGGTTGTAATGTGCGAGTGAAATGAAATGTGCGAGTCCTAGTTTGGTGTGCGAGTGGTCCGGTTTTTACAACATCGGAATGTGCGAGTGCTAGTTTAAACAATGTGCGAGTGGTCCGATTATAATGTGCGAGTGAACATGTATTGTGCGAGTGCTAGTTTGGTGTGCGAGTCCTAGTTTGGTCAAAGTGCGAGTGGTCGGTTTGTACAACACAGGAATGTGCGAGTGCTAGTTTGATCAATGTGCGAGTGGTGAGGCTTTTACAACACCGGAATGTGCGAGTGCTAGTTGGGTCAATGTGCGAGTGGTCTGCTTTTTACCACACCGAAATGTGCGAGTGCTAGTGTGATCAATGTGCGAGTGGTCCGGTCATAATGTGCGAGTGAACATGCAATGTGCGAGTGCTAGTTTGGTGTGCGAGTCCTAGTTTGGTCAATGTGCGAGTGGTCCGGTTTGTACAACAACGGAATGTGCGAGTGCTACTTTGGCCAATGTGCGAGTGGTCCGGTCATAATGTGCGAGTGAACATGCAATGTGCGAGTGCTAGATTGGTGTGCGAGTCCTAGTTGGGTCAATGTGCGAGTGGTCCGGTTTGCACAACATTGGAATGTGCGAGTGCTAGTTTGATCAATGTGCGAGTGGTCCGGTCATAATGTGCGAGTGAACATGCAATGTGCGAGTGCTAGTTTGGTCAATGTGCGAGTCCTAGTTTGGTCAATGTGCGAGTGGTCCGGTTTGTACAACACCGGAATGTGCGAGGCTAGTTTGCTCAATGTGCGAGTGGTCTTGATTTTACAACACCGGAATGTGCGAGTGGTCCGGTTTTTACAACATTGGAATGTGCGAGTGCTAGTTTGGTTACTGTGCGAGTGGTCCGGCTATTACGTGCGAGTGAGAATGGAATGTGCGAGTACAGTGATGTGCGAATGCGAGTGACGATGTGCTAGTAGCACATTTGTGCCAGTGACGTCATTTCATCCCTGTTGAAGAAGCAGCTGCTTATGGTCGAAAATGAATAAACAAAGTAGGCAGATAAAACACTAGCGTTAGCCTTTGGGCTGACCCGCAGCAGGGTATGAGCTGAAGCCTATGTATCTGGAATCTGCCAACGTAGCCACACAATTTTCGGAGACCTAGGCTGCCAACATATTCTGCGAATAGAACGTTAATGAATACGCGACATAAACTTTCATGAAGCATTCGAGTTTGAGTTTATTTTGTTCCACGACCAAAAACACAAAACTAAATCAAGAAAGAACAATAGCCTAACTGAAAGCAATGATTTTACTTGGAGAAGTCTTCAACGAATATGAATATTGTAAACACTGTTCCAAATCATCAAACGTAAGCTACTTAAGGAAAAGAAGAAACTCTACCCTCTACGGAAGATTGATTCGTTAACTAAAAAAAACTACAATAGAATTTCCAAAAACTATGACCAAGCTGTTTCACATTGGTGTGATAAAATTGAAAG
The DNA here is from genome assembly GCA_964006365.1 of Trididemnum miniatum. Lineage (NCBI taxonomy): Eukaryota > Metazoa > Chordata > Ascidiacea > Aplousobranchia > Didemnidae > Trididemnum > Trididemnum miniatum. The sequence continues at coordinate 23,083,526 of OZ023240.1, forward strand.
TTCCATTTGCGAAAACTCCAATCTGTCTAAATTTTATGGCTTTGCAAATCGCAAGCTCAAAGCTAACTTTACTCTTCCCTACCTTAAAACCGAATCAGGTAGCATTGTTCAAGATGATGAAGATAAGGCTAACCTATTAAATGCCACTTTCCATAAAGTCTTCCAATATGATAATGGCCACAAGCTTAGGCTCAACAGTACTTCTTCAAAATTCACTTTATCTGACCTTGACATAACTGCTGAAAAAGTCTCTCAAGCTATGCACCGACTCCCTAATAAGCTTTCTTGATCCCCTGATGGCATTCCAGCTTTCTTCTGGAAAAGATCTTATTTTCCTATTTTCCAAATCATTCTTTTTCTCTTCAATCTCTCTTTTGCCCAAGGTATTATTCCCCATCAATGGAAGTCTGCCATTGTTGTTCCTATCTTTAAAAAAGGATCCAAGTATTCTCCTACAAACTATCGCCCTATTTCTTTAACTTGTGTGCTTTGTCGCGTTTTTGAATATATTATGTCTGAATCTCTGTCACACAACTTCATGAGTCACAATCTTCTTAGTCCTTACCAATTTGGATTTCTGCCTGGTCGCTCTTCTTGTTCTCAACTTCTCAGTGCTATCATCCATTGGTTTGCTTCTTTCGATGATCGTAAATCTATTCACATTGTTTACACCGATATCGCTAAAGCCTTTGACACTGTAAGCCATACCAAAATTCTTTCTGTCCTTTCTTCCATGGGTGTCTCCGGTAAAGTTCTAAGCTGGATCAAATGTTTTCTCTATGACCGCGTTCAGTGTGTTTGTGTCAACAATCATTTTTCATCCTACTTACCTGTCCTTAGTGGAGTTCCCCAAGGCAGCATACTTGGTCCTTTGCTGTTTGGTGCTTATATTGATGAAGGTGTTAAAATATCGAACTTACAAGGCACTAGTTGTTACGATTTCACCGTCGCCGTGACGGAGAGTACGTATTTTTTTGCTTGTGCGGAACGCACAAACCTTCACTGCTTTCGGCTATTTCTTCGCACAACTTTCAATAAAATCTTTTTATATTCAGAGTGCTTCAAACGGAATAAAAACAGGAAATAAGCAGCAAAAATCAACTAAAATTCACCAAGGGTGGCAAAAATCTTTCAGAATAAACGACGTCTAAACTCATCGGCTTCCAAATCGAAAAGACCTCATTCTTCTCAAACCGCCAGTGCCACCCATTAAAGTGTGTGATTAGAAAAAATAACAAGAAAAACGTTATCCTAAGGTGTAGTGCGTGTTGTACGAGAACTAAGTGCCGATCTAACAAATTGCGTAATCAATTAGTCAAGACATAAACCAACTACGCTTTGAATGATAAAATCTGGATCTCGATCGTAAAGAACAGTAGGTGAGGGTTCGAAACCAAAGATAGTGCTAAAAACACAATATACGAATGCCGGTTTGCTTACATAGCGGCCCCTTTGAAATGAAACACAAAGTGAAAGTTCAAACATCAAGTAAAAGTAAACAAGCACTCAGGCATTAGTATTAACTATACGATAAGATGACGGTTAAAAATTTCTACATTCATTTTATTTAACGATTCAATTCTTCACAAGTAATTTTACAACATTTATGGCCTACACAAAAAGTAAAATTCAACAGAATATCACAAAAGTATATCACAAAATCTTTTAATTACAATGGCGCAATCTTAGAAAGATCACGTAGCACATATTCCACTTCCCCAGAGCCAGAAAGTTTCAAAACAGCTACTGTGGCCCTCCGAACAATTTCTTTGCCATTACGTAACTGAGGGTGCACCTGATGTATCCGCCCTAAACGAAAAGAACCCCTTTTTTTAATATCGTCGGCATCCCCAACAAAAACTAACTGGCCAGGTTCCAAGTTATCACGAGTTAATCGCCATTTAGAACGACCTTGTAAAGTCGGAAGGTACCCTTTGATCCAGCTGAGCCAAAATTTATGGGCCAGAGTAGAATTATACAGATAGTCTTTGCGGAGGTCTCCCCGATCGTGAAAGGTGCTAATGGGAGTGTAAGGAGCTAACTGTTGACCCAAAAAGCACGAGGGGGTAATGGGCGCTAAATCGTTAGGTTTATCACTAAGTGTAGTGAGGGGACGATCATTAACAATGCGTACAGCGTCGGATACGAACGTCTGCAGCTCAATCAATGTAGGTTTACGTCGGGCCTGTTCCATGACACGACTAAGTGAACTTTTAAACAGTTTAACCATGCTTTCCCAGCTACCGCCTTGGCTCGGTGAGTAAGGGGGAATTTTTATCCAATTTATGTAGCGCTTACGAAGTGAGCTATTAATTTCAGGTGAGCATAACAACGAAGGAAGTTTATCAGCTGCGGCACAAAAGGTGGATCCGTTGTCAGAGTACATTGTATCAACAGACCCTCGAAGGTTAGTAAAGCGAGCAAAGGCTAACAAAAAACTATTTAAATCAAGGCTTGTGACAACTTCCACATGTATGGCGCGCGTGCACAAGCAAGTGAAGAGTAGTCCCCAAGCTTTACAGTGATTACGGTTTTGACGATAAGTGAAAGGTCCTAAGTAGTCACAACCACAAAATTTAAAGGGCTTATTTGTAACGGAAACACGGCACACAGGCAAATCGGCCATCAGTTGCCGGATAGGAGTAGCTCTACGTATGGCACATTTTCCGCATTCAGCAATATACCGCTTAACACTGGAAATCCCATAAATTTATCCAAAAACGTTGTCGTGTTCTCATTAATGTATAGGCTGGCCCAGCATGACCAGCTATAGAATGTTCATGTAAAATAATTAATCTAGTCAAGGGATGTTTACTCGGGAGAATTAATGGGTGTTTTATATCCAGTGGTAAATCGGCATTTTCCAGACGACCTTCGACACGCACAAAAGAGTCGGCAACGACACAAGGTCGCAAGTTGCGTAAAGTTTTCATTTCAGCAATGCGACTCATTTGTCCTACATCTGAAGTTTTATCACTCAAACGCTTTAAAATTGACTCAAAAGCATCCGGAGAATCTTTTTTTAACAAGTCAATAACTAATCCAAAATAATTACGTTGAACGTAATAAATCACGTCAAGGAACGCATTATCCAAAAATGTGGCATCAAGTTCAACCCTGCGAAACTCCTGTTTCTTCACTTTGGAAATAAAGTACTGCTTAAAGGCGATAAGATAACTAGCACGCTTTTTAAGTGTATAAAGATCCGGTGAGGCTTTAATCAGCTTATCCAGACCCATGTCGCCTTGTTCCAAACCGAAGTCAGAAAACACGTTGGTCTTATGAACAACAACACCCGGATTGTTAGGTGTAGCATCGATCGATTGCTGCCGCAGGAAGCTAGGTCCTTTTAGCCAAATATCAAAACAATCTGATCGTTTAACACTTTCTTTACGAGTACCAACGTCTGCAGGGTTAAGTGAAGTATGGATATATTTCCACGCATCAGGAGAAGCTACGAGGTGGATTTTGTCAACACGACGCTTAACAAATCGTGGAAGATGAAGATCGGGGTTTACTATCCACTTAAGCGCAACTTGCGAATCGGTCCAAAAATGTAAACTACACGAAAGATGGCTAAGTGACTTAACAATGCTCAACATCAGTTCCGAAGACAACTTCGCAGCCTCCAACTCTTTGCGCGAAATCACCCAATTCTTTTGATTAGACAAAACAAGATTACATTTTCCCTGCATGAAAGCGACGCTAGATTGTTCCCCAATAACACGTCTCAAATAAACAACACTCGAAAACGCGCAATCGGATGCATCGGAAAAACAATGAAGCTGGTAAATCACAGGGGGGTTATTCTCACTCACTTCTTTATTTCCAAAACAGTAACGAGGGAGGGAGACATGTTTTACAGGATTGATAGAATCTACCCAGGACTTCCAATCGCGCCTGATGTTGTCAGGAATCGCATCATCCCAATCAATGCCTGAGCAAGTGACTTCTTGGAGAATCAGCTTTCCTCCTAATAGGCAGGGAGCAAGTATACCCAAAGGGTCAAACTGTCCTGCAAGCATGCGCAACATTTCACGTCTACTGAACACTTCTGTCAACTGTCTATTACAGCATACACGTAGCTCATCACTTTCCACATCCCACACCAAGCCCAATGCCTTACAATCAGGCATTGGTCCTGAGCCGATGTCAATCTCGCGAATATTTGAACAAAGATCTTCTTGAGGGATGTCATTTAGGATAGATTTAGAAAGCCCACTGGCTAACCATTTGCGCAATTTAAATCCCCTACTTTCAAACAGCGCTACCGCTTCACGAGAAATCATTTGAAGATCAGAAAGTGAATCTGAAGACAACAGCAGATCATCCATATATCGGTTGCTTTCAATAGCTGACAAAGTAGTTGGACTAGCATCAGTAGGGTTTTCAGACACCAAATATTCGATGGCGTACAACGCCACAAAAGGGCTAGAATTAATGCCCCACACATGCCTTGTGAAACGAAAAACCTGTGTAACTCCTTCATCAATATCATTATTAGCATACCAAACAAGGCGAAACAAATCTTGTTGGTGAACAGGCATCGCAATTTGAAAAAAGCATTTACTTAAGTCAGCCATACATGCGTACTTGCCCAAGCGAAACCGCATTAACACCTCAACTAAGTTATTAAGTAAATTTTCCCCGGCAAGGACAGCATCGTTAAGCGATACGCCTTTGAAAGAAGCTGCGCCATCAAAAACAACACGTGGCTTATCCTGTTTAGTGACAAAGAAAGGTAAATACCAAGTCCGATTATTATTAGAATCCTTATCAACTGGGACAAGCCATCCCGCGTCAAGAAGTTCTCGAAAAGTGTCAACCAATGTGTGCTTTAACTGCGGATTCTTAAGAGCTTTACGGCGCAAAGACACAGTGCGTTCGCACGCGCTCACAAAGTTATTAGACAATTTCTCGACAACATCATTTTTCAACGGAACCGGTATCTCATATCGTTCATCGACCAATTTAATGTCAGATTCTACCAAACGGCGAACAAATTCATCGGTTTTCGACGGCTGAATTGCTTCGTCAGCCAACTCACAATTTCGCAAGTTTTCTTTCAGAATTACAATTTCTTTTTTGAGTTTACTACAACATTTACAAGGACACCCATCGCAACAACCTTCAGCGCTCGTTTTTAATCCAATACATTCAACACCAGTAATAGAATCAAGTTTACCAACATCAAAGTCACCACCAACCTTAGCTCTTCTGTTTTGCCACAAGTTCAACTCCGACTCCACTTGACGTCCACCACTAGCAATCGGTCCAAGTCTGGTAAGCACATAATTTGGATCATCAGGTTTTTTACCCTCCCGCTCTTCAAGAACGGTGAGCAGCATTTTATCACTCTGCCCGATAAGAATGTCAATGTTCTTACGGTGAGGAATAGTAGGGATTTCAACGCCATAAAAGTGGTCGAGACCCGTAGTGTTCACAGAATGAGGCAGTGTATTAATATCGTCAATGAAATCTGGCACCACCAAAGCATTTTCAATTTCAAACTGCTCGCCTGTAGATAGCGACTCGAGCTTAAAATTCGTTACACCGTAACTAGGAGTGGACTGTTTGGCTAAAGTTCGAATAGTTATATTGCGATTGTGGTCAGTGCCAAGCCCAAGTTCGTTTTTCAAGCTTTCAGAAATGAGTGTGGCCTGAGATGCAGTATCATGCTGCGCGTACGCATGAGTAGCCTTGCCAGTTTTGGGGTTTACGACCTTCACAGCGCTGGTGCGCAACAGTATCGCGCTGCTCCCGGGCACAACCTTCCTGGTTAACACCCGACTCTCCTCGAGCGAGTCGTTTTCCCCTTCACGATCAGCTGCAGGGAAAGCACCAGGCGTGTCACCAGCTTCAGCGGCCCCGAAGTTAACAGAATTTGACTTAGCATAAAAGTTATGCAAAACACTTGCGTGTTTCGACTTAACGTTTGGCCCACACTTTCGGCATTTGGAACTGAATGAACAGTCGCGTACAACATGCCCAGTAGAAAGACAATTCAAGCAACGGCCAGCATCCATAACGACTCGCCGCTGACGCTCAATTGAAAGACCTTTAAAATGATCACAGTCAGAAAGAAAATGTTTTACACTAGGTTTATTGCAAACGAAGCAAGTAGGCGGTGGTTTAGTAGCAGAGCCTTTTGAGTTACCAGGTAATTCGTGTGCTGTCTGTTGAGGCAACCCTTGCGTTTCTTTCTTAGTTTTAACTGCCACTTGCCGTACGCGTACTTGATTACCACGTCCACTATTTGGTTCGCGAGTTTTGTCTTTCTCATCGTTCTTAAAAAATGTTTGAGCATAGTCCGATGTCATTACGTCAAGCTCGTGGACGATGAAGTCTCTTAGTGAATCGAACCCAGGATGGTTTAGATTGCGTCCAATCTTGGTTAAGTAGTCGAGATAACGCCTTTTTAATACCCCAGGCAAGCGATTTGCGGTGTCCAAAATCAGCTGCCCAGAGAGTTTTTCGACTTCATTGTGGGCGTAAGCGAAAATTTCGAGAGTGTTTAAATCCTCGTTATACGCTTTCAATGAAGCAACATTAAAGACCACTCTGGGGCCATTTCGAATTTCAATGATCTTCGGTTCGGAAGTGAGGCCCCCAGAGACACCATATCTCTGCCGCAGACGACCCAACGCTTTTTCAATGCGTTGCGAGGTAGACATGTTTTTCATGGGAGCCAAGAACAGATTTACCATTTCTCGTGGCTGCCCTACACATGCAGCTCTTAACACCTCAAGACGTCTTTCATCATATGGGCTTTCTTCCATAAGTTTGCGGATCTGGTTCTCAAAGAACACAAAAGCTATGTTTTTACCATCATACCCAATTTGGTTAGCTAGGCCAATAAACTCATTCCTCCCTTGACGCTCAAGATACGATATTAAGGTAGCTTCACCAGTGGGACTAGAAGGCGTTTGTTCATTGAAAGGGGTTTGCATTTGCATAGTAGCCCCTAAACTATGGATCGGCTGGACATCTTGTTTTAATGGCAGTGTATTATTAGCCATTCCCTGATTAATATGATAATTAAAGCCCATGTTGTTACCAGGGAGTATTACATTATTAAATTCGGGGGAAACATTACCACTTTCGGCCTGCAAAATCCCTCGTTTAGTTTCAGTGTCAAGGTTAATAGTAAGATGGCGATCAACAGTTGCAAGAAGTCCCCTTACTCTTTGCGAGGAAGAAACAGATCCACGCCTACGTGAAGCAGCCATTGAGCCACATTCTGAAAGCGCGATTAGCCTCTCCTCAGCATCGAGCTCGGCTTTCTCTATGCAATGTCGAGCTTCCACCTGTGCCAGTGCCTGTGCCGCCACAGCTTGTGCCTGTGCTGACTCAGCCTGTGCTTGAGCTTGCGCTTGTGCCAAAGCTAACTTATGGTTGGCTTCCAACTTAGCACGCTTGAGCTCTAATTCAATTTGACGTGCTGCAATTTTGCTTGAAGAGACACTCATTCCACCGGTGACTTGAGATACACTATCGGCCGGATCGACATTAAAAATCTCCCGATCACACTTTGATTTTATGTTTTTAGAGTCTTTCTCAAGCGCGTAAAGAGAGAGACGGCCCTTAGCATTATCGCATAATTTAGTGCAGCGCTCAAAACGTTCTTCCACTTGCTCAACAAGCTCTGTTTTAAGTTCAGAGTCAGTTACGTCATCAATTGCCTCTCTATATTGGGTGTAAGTAGCCTGAATGTCGACAAGCTGCGCCAAACATTCATCCAATTCCGTCTGTATTTTACATACATAAGCTTTCTCGCAGAAACGCTTCATTCGCACTAGCAGTTGTCGTTTTGATGTTAGGAGTTTACGAAAAAGCGTTTGATTAGAAAGTGCCGAGTGAGAGTTAGGGAGGTTAGTGGGTTTATCAATATCTTGCGTCTTCTCACCCATGTCGTTATTAACCAACCACATGGCCACGTCTATACTACCCTCCTCTGTAGGTACACGAGACATTATAAAAATATAAGAAGTAAATAAGCACTAACAATAAAATTTATATATAAAAACAAAACCGTTTTGTGAAGCGTCCGTCCGTCCTGATCTCTCTCGTACGCTCAGAGGTTACGCACTCCACGTCGCTGATCCCGTACTCGAACTCGAAGCAGAATCGCCGGAGTCCAACCGAAGGAAGTAAAGTTCAAAACAGAGATGGAACTCTCAACCAAATTGTAGATTGATGGAGAATCGGTCATCGAACGAGAAAGTACGAGTCGGTGAAATGAATCGAATTCAGACCAGGATTCCAATGAAACACAGTGGAGAAGAGTGGTCTGTCAGTCCAAAGTAAGTAAAATCACTGAGTTGATAACGTCAGTGTCCAAAGAAGTATTCTGACAGGCCAACAGTTTCTTCTAAACTGGTCCAACGTAGGTCTCTTCCGAGGTTGAGGTAATTTCTGATTGCAGAGAATCCTTCCGATGACTGAGTGGTTTTCACAGTCTTTCAAAGTTCCAATATTGTTTAAAAAGTTTTACTTTGTTTTTCTTTGGCGTTAAGAAAATTTTCTGCTTTTTAAGATTTCTTGAAAGTTCGAAAAGTTCCCTGAGAGAAAAGTTGATTTTCTTTCTGTTACGATTTCACCGTCGCCGTGACGGAGAGTACGTATTTTTTTGCTTGTGCGGAACGCACAAACCTTCACTGCTTTCGGCTATTTCTTCGCACAACTTTCAATAAAATCTTTTTATATTCAGAGTGCTTCAAACGGAATAAAAACAGGAAATAAGCAGCAAAAATCAACTAAAATTCACCAAGGGTGGCAAAAATCTTTCAGAATAAACGACGTCTAAACTCATCGGCTTCCAAATCGAAAAGACCTCATTCTTCTCAAACCGCCAGTGCCACCCATTAAAGTGTGTGATTAGAAAAAATAACAAGAAAAACGTTATCCTAAGGTGTAGTGCGTGTTGTACGAGAACTAAGTGCCGATCTAACAAATTGCGTAATCAATTAGTCAAGACATAAACCAACTACGCTTTGAATGATAAAATCTGGATCTCGATCGTAAAGAACAGTAGGTGAGGGTTCGAAACCAAAGATAGTGCTAAAAACACAATATACGAATGCCGGTTTGCTTACACTAGTAATGGTATGTATCTTTATGCTGACGATGCTAAACTCTTTAGCAATAATATTGACAACCTTCAATCAGCATTAAATAGACTTTCTGCTTGGCTCTGTTCTCGTCAACTAAACCTTGCTCCTGCTAAGTGTGAGCATTTACATATTTCTCGCTCTAATAATTCTTTGGACCACGGTTTTCAAGTTTGTTCTCACAGTACTAAAACTGTCAAAACTGTTAAAGATCTCGGTGTTCTTATTTCCTATAATCTTAAATGGTCTTAACACATCCATCACATTCATTCTACTGCTTCTGTGTGTGCTTATCAGATCTTGCGTGCTTTTTCTTCTAAAAATGTTTGGACCCTACTTAAAGCTTTTATTACTTATGTTTGCCCCAAATTGGAATATAATTCCCCAGTTTGGAATCCATATCTTAAAAAAAGACACACTTCTTCTGGAATCTGTACAAAAAAAGTTTACCCGTAATGTGTTTTTACGCTGCAATATTCCATTTCGCTCGGATGCTGATCGACTAGATAAATTAGGAATTAAGTCTTTGGAGTATCGTAGATTACAATTTGATATTATTCTTATGTTTAAAATTTATCACAAGCTTTCTGACTTACAATTTGACAATTATTTTGAACACTGTGATAGAAAGTATAACTTCCGTTCTCATAACTTTCAAATTAAATCCAAACTTTGCACCAATACTGAACAATTTCGTAATTTCTTTTTCATTCGTATTATTAATGTTTGGAATAAACTACCTCAAGACTTAGTTTCTGCACCCAATATTGTTATATTCAGAAACCGTTTGAAAAACTTTAACCTTTATTCTATTGCTTCTCTTACTTTTTGAATTATTTTTGTTGCACAGTTGCTGCTTTTCTTTATTTATATTTTGCTATTCTTTACAGTTCTTTATAGTTTACTTTATTTATTTGTAGTTGTATTTTGTTGTGTTATTTTTCCTCACTTGTAATTGTGCTTTGGCTTGTGACCACGCACCATTGTGTTGTATCTTAAATTAAATTAAATTTTCTTCCTGTGAGCCAGCTGCAAATTTACACAGCATCCCTGAATGATGTAATCATTGTTTCCACATCCTATAGCAGCATGCTTTGCAATAGGTTACCTCAGACTCGTAACACAAGCATCACAGACTGCAGTTCTGTCCTCTACTTTACAAAGTGGTTTTAATAAAGTGTTGTTTGGAATAAATATCTAATTTTTGCATGGTTGTATCATTTTGTACCAGTGTTGCCAACTGGTATATTTATATACCAGATTTCACAAATCTGGTATATTTTTTGGACCGTTTGGTAGGTGAAATTATGGTTTGGCATATTTCCTTAAATTTGGTATATTTTTATGCCTTTTGGTAGTGTTTTTTTGCGTTTGGTATATTTCAGAAATTTAATATAACTGATATGTTGAAGATTACTAGAAAGCTCTTTAATTGCCGGATTACCTAATAAATCCTTTCTACGGATTTGAGCAATGCAGTTTTACATAATTGGCAACAGAATTGTTGATTAATTTCAATTAAACTGTTGTATTTGTGACTATTGTTTTTTGTTTAGCGTGAGAAACTTTGATTCGGTTCCTCGGTCTATTTAATCAGCATTACTGGTAATGAAAGCTTGATTGTATTTAGCAAATACAACTGATTTATGTTCGGTGTAAAAATACTTCTGTTGAGAGATTGAGCAAGAAATTAATTATGTCATTCAAAAATGCAACACTTACTTTTCATTTTTACAGATAAACTGATGATTTTTTTTCGAAATTTTGGTATATATATATTTGGTATATTTTTGATAACATATTTTGGTATATAATTTGGAACATTTTGGTATATTTTACTCTGCAAAACCTGGCAACCCTGTTTTGTACAGCAAAGACTTCTTGGGTTTCCGAGTTTGAAAATGGAAGTTTCAAATAACAGTCAAATTTACAGAAAAATTTTGTAAGCAAACCAGCATGAAAGCTGAAAAATAGTATATGAATAAATGTATAATTAATCAAGAGATCATCATGAATATTGCTTACCGGTACACTGGTATGCTATAGGAAACTGTAGGATATGAGGTCTGTGTGATAAACTAATAAATTGAAAAACATTTTACAAATTTAGCCAAGACTTAAAACAGCATAGGCCTAGGCTTATCAATAATAGCAATAAAAAATCAACCATAACAAAATGTAGACTAGCCCATTTATCTGTTTATGCCAGCAAATCCAACTCAAACAGAAATAAATTCCCACCTAAGAATATGCTTTTCTGGCTAAATGGATAATGTTTTGTCTAGTCTATGGTCCAATCAAAATTTTGCATTCAAAATTAATTATCTATGCAAACCCAGTTACTGTTTGAGAAAACTCCCCTTAGGCAGGGTGTACCAGTTACTTTGATCCGAGTAGAAAAGAAGGATGGTGCTACTGTCCAAAATATATAAATATGGACCAAATTTCCTTTTCAATCTTTGCAGTTTGGAAGTTTCAGTCTCAATAGTCTATCAACCAAGAGGTAGGCCTACTGGTTGAGAGAGCCTACGCCAGTCAGGGTGTGCTGGAAGTACAGTAATAGTCTATCCTACGGTACTTCAGTACTTTGCTTGATAAGGCTAGCTAGACCAAACGACCATGGTTACCATAGTGATGAAAAACAAAATGGCCGCCGAAACCAACTCCTCAGAGGACTATCCATTCCATGGAGGTCGGAAAGCTGCAATACCTTTTGAAAGAAGGCGTTTCTGGATGTAAATCAAACACCATTCAAAACTATAATTTTTTAAAAGTTTTTTAAGCTAAGGTGAAAATGTAGGGTTTATTGCCCCTTTAAGTTGCCATATCTTTCCGTTTTTTTGTGCCAGAGAAATATCTACCGGTACTCTTTTAGCTAGGCGCTTAGATCAAGCAATAATAACGTCAATGCCAATGACATCATAATGCTGAGCTTGCACGATCACTGTTTCGACATGTAGGAGCCAAGAGGTTATACACCGGTAGCAGAGAGGAGTGAGCATACATTTTCTAGGCACCAATTATTAAGTATATTTCGACCTACTACGTCAAAAACTATCGGCGAAAAGTGATTTCTGCCGGGTCAGATTGAATGCGTTTGGCCGTAATGGGGGCCCATCCCCCCAAAAAAACGCTAGCATACCTTTTCCAGGTTTCTAGGTACCGGTACCACATGAAACCTATAGTGTAATTAAAAGCTTACATCGACCAGATCACGAAATGGTAAGTGACAGAAATTTTTTCGACTGCTTTACTTTCGATAGAAGCCCCCGAAGTTCGAGTGATGACGTCACAAAGGTATGCTAGCGTACCTTTTCTAGGTATCACATGAAACTTAGAGCAAACAAAAGCTTACATTGCACTGATGACAAAATGGTATGTGACAGAAATTTTTTCGACTGCTTTACCCCCGGCAGAAGCCCCAAAGTTCGAATTATGACGTCATAGCGAAAAATTTTAACTAAGAATCGCATGAAACTTCGTGCAAACGAAAGTTACGAAATGTTATGTGACAGAAATTTTTCGGCTGTTTTATCCCCGGCAGAAGCTTCCAAAGTTCGAGTTATGACGTCACAGCGTGTTATGACGTCAGATCAAAAATGACGTCACAATTCACTGAGACGTTTGCTGTATTTTTGCTGTGACGTCATGATTCAAACTTAGGGAGCTTCTGCCGGGGGTGAAGCAGCCGAAAAAATTTCTGTTACATACCATTTCGTGATCTGAACCATTTAAGCATTTGTTTCCACTAGGTTTCATGTGGTACCTAGAAAAAGCATGCCAGCGTTTCTTCGGGGTCTTTGGGCCCCCATTATTACGGCCAAACGCATTCAATCTGACCCGGCAGAAATCACTTTTCGCCGATAGTTTTTGACGTAGTAGGTCGCAATACAATTGGTTATTGGTACCTAGAAAAGGTATGCTAACTCCTCTCAGCTGCCGGTCTATCAACCCTGCATTTCGCAAAGGCGCGATAGTCAGACATGATCAGATTGGTCAGACCGACGCTTATTTGAGTAGGCCTACCGTGTTTATTCCCCTGCTCTACTCATTTCGGCAATGTGCTTATTTCAGTACTCTACCAATTTCACTGCCGAGTTAATTTCAATGCTGTAAGTTCTTTCAGCGTGTGCCCAAAACCTTGACAATATACCGTGCTATTAAATAAACTTTAGGAAATTGCGTTGATACGATATTGTTTAGATTTGGCTGATCAACTGAAAAACGTGATATTAAAATGATTACTACAAGTTACAAAGTTGATTTTTCGTTGTTTCTGTTTCGAATTATAAACTTATGATTAGCTAGCGAACTAGCGTTAGCTTCCGCTAACGAAAAATTCATGTTATCGGATTAGCGTTAGCGAAGCTAACCTTTTTGATTAGCAGACTAGCTGTTAGTGTAGCTAATTTTTGCGTTAGCTGTGTCCACCTATGGTAACCTACAGCCGCATTTTCTACGTCTGCACTCAATCCGCAGTTCGCTTTCCCATAGGTGTAGCCGCATTCTTCGGTACATCACCGTACATTACCGTTCCTACCTACAACCTTTGGTGAGCCAGATTTAGTTTAAGGAGGTTCTGCCCACCAGGCCGCCACTGTCTTATACATTAACCATTACAACTAAAAACCAATTTACCAAAAAAAACAACAAATCAACGAAAATGCAAGCAATCATAATACAAACAAAATCACAAAACGAAGCAAAACAAAAAGTGAAAAGCACTCACGTGTCACATTCACACTCAAAGAACTACCCCACAACGTGTTAATTAGACTTAAGAAAAATCAATGTCGAAAACACAGACCCCGAAATGCAAGTTCGATGGGGTCACATAATAAATTCCCCTTTGCAAAAATCTCTTTGGACTAGGGCTGATGATGCTAGAACAGTTAGCACCCGATGAGCTAAACAGCTCAGTTTGGGCAGAAAATTAATTATTTTACTCACAATCTAAAGCTGCAACGTTAAAAGTTTTCGATTTTGTTATCAAGTAATGATGGAGTCAAGTTTTGATGGTCGAGAGTCGAGACTTCAAGAAACAAAAAAAAAAAAACTCGAGACCAAGACCCTATAACCTTGAAAATATTTTTGAGCCCGAGCTGAGGCGTCGTGCAGCCAAAACGCTTGGAGGGGCCCAAGTAACAACTTAAACAGATGTTGATCATTTACAACCTTTATAAAAACCATATTCAGCATTGAGTAACATCACGAAAAAAGGAAATTAGGAAAAGATACCAAAATATGTCGTGATACCCCAATTTTTGGATAATAAATCGAAATTTATTTTGATACCCCAAACCGCTTCTTAATTACGGACAGCATGCGCCATCAGTGTGGCCCCACCATTTAACAAAGGTGGAGGACATCACTGGGGAGTTGGGGAAAAACATCAGCCGCCGTAGGTAAGGTGAGTCTGAGGGCTTAGCCCCCAGTCGCCAACGGATTTTTACGGTTTTCACGTAAAAAACACTCGTTTCAGTACACTTTCTTGTCGAAAAAGGACATATCAGTACCTGCAGTGATGTGCAGTCACTAGGGGAGAGTCAGGCGAGTTGGGCCACTAAAATATATTTTGAGATATCTTGCGATGTACTTGATACAGATTCATCAAACTGATATCATTTGAAAGAGAAACGTTAGTAGTTAGTTGTGTAGCTTTGCCAGAATTTTATTGTGAGCGTGCGAGTTGTAATTGACATTTTTTAAATTTTGGTAAACTGGCCCAAGTGACCGGCATTGATTTTAAGTTGGGCCACCATAGCTGGCATGTTGGGCTATGCTTTGTAAGTTGGGCCTATCACTTGTCATCCGCTTAAGAACTTTTGCGAGTAACCTAAAACGTCGCTTTCCTAATTTTGACATACTTTTGTCAATGAATGACTCATTCTGTCTTAATTTAAACTTTCTTAAGTTTTCTCCAATAGTTAAAAAGCATTGAAAGTTTAATAACGCCTCAACGAAGAAAGCATATAATATCACAAAGGCCATAAGAAGCACTAAATAGTTTAGGCTGCTCTCGTTTTATCTTGGCTTTACGTAGTTTTTGCAGTGCCAATTCTTTCTGCTGCCAGTGCAACGAGCATGGGCCCATCGAGTGCATATCTGTGCTGCTGGTACATCATGTTTATTGCAAAACTTGCAGCTTTTGCACCTGCATCGAACCCACTGTTCACCGGGCTTACTGTTGGAAAATAAGTCGCCACAAAAATCACACGTGTTAGCATGCTCTTGTAAAAAGTCATCGTAATCATCCGAGAATTCGTCGCTCGTGTTAACTTCAAAATTCTTAGCCAAATCTTTGCTCATCACCTCGTCCGAAGAAGAACTTGCTGGGGTTGTGTTTTTTGGTTTAGAATTTTTTTTCTTGGGATTTCTTTTCTTTAGCCCGGTCTTTTTTTGTTTCTTTTCAAGTTTTTTATTTTTTTCTTGCTTAGACTTGAAGAGACTCTTTTTGGACTTCTTCAGCCTTCTTTCAATTTCAGTTTTTTCAGGAGTAGCTGTTATGACTTTGGAGCTTCTCGCTTTGCGCTTCGCTGATGCAACTTTATTGCGTTTCGGTAAAGGCATCAGTTCCTTAGGAGATACCACCATTTGGGAAACTTGGGAAGCACTTAGCTTTCGCCGATTGGACTTGGCAATTTTCTTGGTGCTTGGAGTATCATGCGAATTTTGGGAATGATGGGTAATGCTGTCATTACTGGTCGTGGTTTCAGTTTCTTCAGTGGGCCTATTCTCTGCAATTTCAGATATGTTTTCTTCCCCATCGATCTGGCTGCTTGCATTCGAAATTGCGGAAGTTGATGGCTTATCATTTCCAATCGTAATAGGCCTATTGCTATCCAAAACATCAATATTTTAATCGCCAGAGCGAAGCCATTGACGAAGAGAGGTTTTATCTGACTCCTAGTTCGGCTCTTCTGTCGCTGTCGAGATGATTGCTCGCGGTGAACCTTCTTCGTTTTCTTCGTCGCATTGGTCGCTCTGAAAATCTGTGGTAGCGGAACTGGCTGCCAAGAAATCCTCATCGGTGTATCTGTTCGAGTTTACAGGATATATTCCAGTAGATTCAAATCCAGCGATAATATTTCTTCGCGTAAATGCGGTGTCGATAGCAACATTGGCAGTATATGCAACCTCGTTGATAGAAAACCTTTTACCGTTGTTGGACACTTGCCACTCGGCAACAGCTTTGTTGTAAGCATTCTTCATCGCACCGTATACGCATTTATCAAGAGGTTGCATTTTGTGTGATGTGTGAGGAAAAATTGTAAGAATATGAATTCCATTTTCTCTTGCAAATGTAATCGATGGGAGTGAAATGTGTGAATTGTGATTGTCAATAATCAGCAACACCGGGCTGTCTTTCGAGCATGTGGTTGATTTCACGAAGTGCTTCAGAAATTCCAGCCATAATTCCACATTGATCCACCCGGACTTGGAACAAACGCCAACTGAGTTGGCGGGTGCCCCAGACACAAAAGCAACTTGAAACCTTTTTCTTGGAAATATAAACATCGGGGGAATGCTATTTCCTAAAGCGTTGATAGCACAAACAAGAGTGACTAATTCCCCACGTTCTGCTGCGACTAAGCCTCCAACTTGCTTTTTTCCTTTAGCGTCAATCACTCGAACTGGATCATGCACAGTTCGCACTCCGGTTTCGTCGACGTTGTATATATCGCCAGCACTGAAGGAGTGTTTTGTAACAATTTCTGCTAAATTGTCATAAAACAGCTTGCATGTTTCTTTGTTGAAGGCGGTGGCACGTGCAAGAGATGTTGCTTCAGGCTTGCGAATCGACAAATTATTTCTTTTCATGAACTCCTGTAACCACGCCCGGCCTGCACGCGCTTTGACTTCCCAGTTTGGTGGCATAACCAGATCATTAGCTTTTGCTAACTGATAAGCAAAAAGCTTCACTTTGTCGCATGTCAAGCCATGAAACTTATTTGACAGGTCTTTTACGTGTTGAACTAATGCACAGTCCATTTCTTCAGTTAAAATCCGAGGGATTCCTACATTGTAGCCCATCGTTGCTTGTTTCAATCCGGATTTTTTAACTTTTGACGTAAACCGCTGTAGCGATGTTCTTGAAAGACCTTGAGGCTTATACTTTTTAGCGACTTGTCTCAATGGTTGTCCTCCTAGAACTTCGGCTGCTGCATCTCGATACACGTTGAAGCCAATTTCACCTCGACGAGTTTTTTTACAGCGAGTCATTGGAATTACAACCAAGAGCAATTTCACAGAAAATCAAACGAATAATAATTACTGATAAACGATATTAAACATTTAAACTTCTGTAAAATGCAAACGAAAAATATTTTTACTTAAGAAAGATCCTGCCAGCAACTCTTGTTCAGATGTTTTTCTGTACCCTGCTTTCTCTACTGAAAACTTTAATATTCGTTTTCTCTATAGCTTATATTCGCAGCTATAAACAGCAATGAATAATAACACACAGTAGCCTTCAGTTCTTAATAACATACACTATGTAGCAAGCTCAAGATAAATAAACTTAATTGCAAAAATTATTACTGTAGGCTTAAGTCTGCGATCTAAACACTGTGCAGCCATGAATTTATTTGTAAATAAGTTGCTTGTAAGTTGGGCCAGTCCCAACCTATCCCTGTTCATAAGTTGGGCCAGGCCCAACTTACAAACGAACAACTGGCCCAACCTGTCGACAACGACGCCATTGCAGTTTTTTCTTGGCTTATTAAAACTGACTAGTTCTTTCGTAAAATCAAAGCTTTTCTTAAAAGCAATAGCCATTAAGCTTTTTCACAACATTTGTCCAAGATTTTCAAACCTCGACTATACTGCTCAAACAGACGTATCTTTCTTCAGAAAAGTTACAAGAAAATCAATAAAATTGAACTTTTGCTTCTCCTTCTGTCAGTACTTGCACTAACTCGACAAAATTTTATGTGATGAAGAAATGAAGATGGCGGCACACTTTGGAGGTGTCACGTGAATAAAATGACCAATCACATCCGAGATAATGCGGTGGCCCAACTCGTCTGACTCTCCCCTTCTATAATGTCAGACAATACAAAAATGTTTTAATAGCCCATGTCTTAAAACAGAAGCTGGGTTAAAATAAATAAAAGCAGGCTGCAATCATTATTAGTTTTGACGCATTTGGTGGGATGACGTGTATAGGTGTGTTCTAGGCTACAGTCTTTAACAACGCATGCAAAATGTTTTTTACAGTAAATTCTAACCACAGATCAACTAACTAACTTTACTCCTGAGTCGAAGCGATTGATTGAAGCAAAGATTAAAAAACAAAACAATGGAATTTATAGTATAAGAAAAGGGGGCAGGGGTATGGGGTTAGTTTGAAAGATGAAAACAAAATAGCACTGGATATTATTTTATTTTTTTTAATTTTCAATTTTTTAAATTATAAAAAGTAAAACATCTCACTCAGGGCCGGATTTACCAATAGGCTAGGCAGGCTGAAGCCTAGGGCCTCGGTGGAATAAAGGGCCTCGTCACGAACAATGAAGACTTTTTTGTTGAAATTTTTTTTTAAATCCTTTTTTTTCAAAACTTTTATCAACACCTTTTTTTTTGAAAATCGACCGTAAAGACCTTAATAAGCCTAGCCGCCTAAACGTAGAGACAAGAGCGTATTTAGGGAGGAGCATTGTGCCATGCCTCCCCCCTCCTTTGACTCTGCCTTTTAGTATAAAAGAGCAAAATTAATGGTGCCAAGTGACTAAAATAAGCCAGACTCTTTTGATGGTTGTTGTAGCTTATGGCCAGGAGGGTAGGATAAGGGGTATGCATCCTCCCACCAGACATTTTCATAAATGTTTTTGATGCATGCAATTTTTTCATAATTTTGAACCTCTTCTATAGCAATAAGAAATCGTGCGAAGAAAATGCATCATTATTGGCAAAGCCCTCAGAATTAGGGTCAAAAAATTTAAACAAAATTTGCGTGAAAATTATTCAAAAAGCACTAAAATGACCATTACAGCATGTACATGATCAAAAATTTTCCGGGGGGCATGCCCCTGGACCCCCCTAGCGCCTTTTCTGTGTTTCAAACAGCTTCAAATTAGTTCTGCCGAAAAAACTACGCTTAAAAAATGTGTGGAAATTATGCACCCCCCCCCTTTTCAAAATTTCTCGCTACGCCACAGCGTAGAGACGAGTCTGATCGTTGTTCACAAGGGCCTCATTGATCGAATAGCCTAGGGCCTCTTTTTGTCTAAATCCGGCCCTAACTGTAGCATTAATTCTCGAAAGAGGCCCACACCTTCTATCACCCTTGGTGTGAAGAACAAGCCGGCAAGTTTACTTGTTGTGCCGTTGTTAAAAGCACTTAGCGGGACTCCCCCACTTTGGTATTGTAGACAGGTGAATGGCAACTCCTAAGCGAGCTCGCATAGCGCATTGATCGCTTTCTTGCGATATATGCAACTAAATACAAATACAAAAAAGCCTCCTTAAGTAAATCTCCAAATAGAAAACGTATCAGGGAACATGTTAATCAACTTTTCTTAACAAAGTAAAGTCAAGCAAGAATGCATAGCACAAGAAACAATTTAGAGATGAGCCATTAACACTGATTGGTCGTCGAAAAACACTTTTTGAATATTTGAAATCCTGTTGTTCTTTTTACATATCACGCAGGCGCATCAAAACGAATCATAGTGTGGTACACTGAAGAGTTTGCTGCGGACATGACAGTGGTGTATGTTGTCTTAGAATTGAAAACCAAAGGAACAGACAAAACCTGAAAGTACAAGAATGAAAACATTAAAGATATATAATTGATCAGCATAATAGGAAGGAGAATAAAACCACCAAGAATTTTAGCATAAACCTACTTTGACCCTGCAGTAACTGGTAAAAGAAAGACAACATAGCCTATTTCACGCAAAATCCTCGCAAAATTTTTTGCAAAATTCATTTTTTAAAAGTTAATGTGAAATCCTTTTGTTTAAGCTACTTAAGCACTAGTTGCTATCCTGTTCAAAGTTAGTATTTACGTTGTATAGCTGAGTGGGGGTCATGTGTTCCTTCCCCACAGCGTTCATAGCATCGATGGCAGCGTCTCTTCGATCATCTGAAGCGGGTGGCGCTTCCCATGGATCATAATTTGTCTCCAAAACATACCAACTGCAACAAAACTCAAGTGCATCACTGGCTACATAAAAAATCAAATTCGGCCTAAATGCGAAGAAAATCGTTAATTTGGTTCAGCAAATCTTTGACATTATCTCGCTCTGCTTTTCGAGCGCATTTAGACTACCCCGTAAAACTGCCAAACTTTGAACAGTTTTTGACTTCATTTTGGTGTCATTTCTTGAGTTCTCATCCAACCCTCACCAAATTAATGAATGTTGGGGCTCCAAACAGGCCTTGCAAAATTTGTAAAAAAAAAAATTATTTTTTGTGGTTTAGTATAGGCTAATTTTTTAAAAATTTTTCGAAGTTCAAAGTTATCTCGAATTTTCGGACAACTTTGAACAGAGACTTATTCGCCTGTTTTTCAAGTTTGTTCCACTTACTGCATTACTTTGATCAGAAATTGGCATTTTAAAAAAGAAATGAATGCAGACATTGATTTGCCGCAAATCGCACGCAGAAGACATCGTTTCACTTAACATTGGAAGCCCACTCCCAGCAGAATGTTTTGCACAAGAATAACGCAGTATAGCCTACTGAACAAATGTTTTTTGGAGACTCATGTTTTTCAATGATATTTCCTTTAAAGCTCTTTTCACAGTTGCTTGTCTGTCATTAAGGTATGGTCTAGATCTAATTTATCTTGGTTTACTCGCATTTAAGGGTCCTATAGCCACTTCCGCAGAGGCAAACTAATATTCAATAACAGCTCCGGTATATTGTAACTTGCATACAAATAGCCGATATTGAAATTTGGTTGTTAACGAAGCGTTAAAGACAACTAATGCGCTCAACTCTAGCTCGACAAAATCTTTTTTTGCCCCAACCAAGTAGTGTTTAATTACACTCATAAACACCCACAAAAGTAAACATATTGGACTAAAAAATTGCTCTGACATAGCCGAGTAACTTTTAAGTGGTTGTGTACCGTTGCAAAATATCGCAGCGACACGTTGATCTGTTAAAAACATTTTTTAAAAACTTGAGCGTAACTTTAAACCCCGTTCAAAGAAAATCTGCTGTGACATCACAGCAGGCCACTTCAAAAAAATTGCAATTTATGAGCAAACCTCTAACCTCCCTAAAAAAACTTGTTTGCGATTAAGGTACTGGCTAAATCCGGACCTTTTCAGCAAAAGAACGAGACTAAACACCTTATGTGTTGTCCGAACTAGACAAAAGTTGGACCAAGTCTATTCACTACCACATTTTCGCAAAAATGATCTCAAAATTTCTATGCGAAATGACACCACCCCCAAAATTTTTTCAACAAAAAAAGAAACTAATTCAAAGCGACTTGGCTCATATAAGCCTCCTAAAAAGTGTGGACTCGAAAATTTAATCGGCGAAGAAATGGAAGGCAAAACAAGTTTGCTTCCGGACTTTTTTGATTTTCGTTCAAAGTTTTCCCGCTGTTCAAAGCTGAGCAGTTTTACGGTACACTAGCAAATGTAACCCAGCAAAGCTCTGATTCTTGATTCGCAGCCGCTCCGTTTAAGTAGGCTACAGCCCGACAGGCAAGTGGCAAGGATGTAATCATGGAAAATTCAGAGGGCCAAATTACCGTATACTAGGATACAAATATTAGGGTATTTGGGCTCGTCGAAATAAGTGGAAAGGCTCAAGGTAGTGTCCCGGTGCCGCTCTCTGGCTCCGCCACTGGTCAAAACATTCTGAGTTTCATGGAGATATATTTTCATTTTTGAGTTATCTTCTTTTCGATTTGGTTTTGTACAACTACAATTTATTCTCACTTGTTTTGCATGGTTTTAATGTCCAATACGTCCCATCTGTTCTTTACGACAACGGCGCCCTCTCCCGTACGAACGCCTCCAACAATATAGTAAACAGGAGCAACGGTTGGGATCTTAGTCAAGTGATACAAAGCTGATTTGTAATCGCTTGCTTCTTCTAAAACCTTTGAAGTAAACAAATTTTGTAACTTTACAGCAAACTTGCATCGATATGAAAAATACAAGATTCCAAGCTCACATTTTCGTAAATCAAACAATATTTCCAAACATTGTAATTGTATTTTTTTTTATCCTCCTATTACAAAAAAGCGATCAATGCACTACACGAGCTCGCTTAGGAGCTACCGGCCATGCGTCCGCCACGCCAAGAAAGGGGAATCTCGCTAAGTGCCATAGGTTCAGGTTCTGATGACCAATTTTTTGATGACCATAGGTTCAGGTTTGGTTTAGGTCCATTAAATCATAATGGTTACGGTTCGGTTTGGGTTCAATGAAAGGAAACGGTTAATACGGGTTTTCGGTTTACGTTCCGGGTTCGGTTCGACGCCCTGCTTAAATATACTTAAACTGTCCGCTCTTAAATATATCGAGCATACACAAAGCTCTTTCTACTGTAATGTGATTCGAGTCACGACTCGAGTTCGAGTCGTAATGGTCGAGTCCCGAGTCGAGTCTGAGTCACTAAAGTCGAGTCTCGAGTCGAGTCCAAGTCATTTACAAGTGCAACGACTCGATACAATTCGAGTCATTTTTTGCAGCGACTCCAGTCTACTCAAGTCGAGTCACTGACTCAAGTCCCCCCCAGCTCTGGTGAATTTCAAAGTCGTTGGTTTTACCCGACTTGGAATGAAACTCTAGTCTACAGCTCTCGAGGCGAACGCTCCCACTACTCGGCCATCTGAGCTGCAATCTGAGCTGGAACGAGAATAATATGAGGATGAGGAAAGGGCAAACAAATTTCAAGGAAGCATATTGGTATTAACAGAAGTTTATTTTTGCTGTAACGCAGCCTTTTGTAGTTCCTTACTATGACCCAGTTTCTTTCTATGACCAACTTGATCAAACCTTTACAAGCGCACACAGTCTTGTTTAAGCAGATCTGGTAGCCGAGTGGTTAGAGCGTCTGCCTAGGGAGCTGCAGACTTGGGTTTGATTCCGAGTCGGGTCAAACCAATGACTTTAAAATTGGTATTCACAGGTTCCTTGTTTGACGTTAAGCAGTAAAGGGACAGTGTGGAGAACAAGCCGGCAAGTTTACCAGTAATGCCGTTGGGAAAGGCACGTAGGGTTGCGATGATTTCTCTAATAAGCAAGATAAGCGGAAAAAAATTATTTTAAAATTCCTAACCAACCTCAGTGCTGTTTTAATTGAATTTATAAATCATGTTTCAACCAAGTTTTACGGTTTTACGACTGTAACATTAACCTTTTGTAAGCGTAATAAACCTTGGTTATGATATCATTGTGCTGCTTTTTGAGCAGGTAACCTTTGACCATATCGAACCACGGTCCCTATTATGATCGAATATTCGTAATGTTAATGTCGAAAATAAGAACAAGCTACGATTCAAGAAAAAGCTACGAACGAACGTGGTTCAAAAGATTGATTAAGAATGTCACAACTAAAAAAGAGAAAAATTAACGAATATAAGGCTGCTGTATCTATACAGTAGTCGCACCAATGTGCTTGGTAGGCATGCTGCATTAAATAATGAGGTCAGGGGCGGATCCAAGGGAGGGAATGTGGGGGATGCATACCCCCACCAGCTATTTTTAAACACGTTTTTGATGAATATAATTTTTCCACAATTTTGAACCTTTTCGATAACAATAAGCCTTACGCCCTAAGCACACATAATCGAAAATGTACGAACAAAGTGCATCATGCTTGGTGAAACACTCAGAATTAGGGGCTAAAAATTTAAACAAAATTCGCCTGAAAATTGTTAAACAAGTACTAAAATGGCCACTACAGTATGTAATTTTTTAAAAATTTACCGGGGGAGCATGCCCTAGGACCCCCTAGAGCCTTTGTTATTCTCAATATGCTTCAAAATAATTCTGCCGGAAAAAACTACGCTGGAAAATATGTCAAAATTTGGTGTCTCTCCCTGAAAAAAATTCTGAATACGCCGCAGACATGAAAATATTTTTCAAAGGGTTTATTTACACCTTTTTTAAGTCTAACGTCTTTGTATTTAGTTCACATTCAACCTAATTCAAAATTTCATTCCCCCACCAAAATTTTCCGGATCCGCTTCTGAATGAGACGTTATGGTAAAAGATAATTTCTTGTAGCGTTTTCTTTGCGGTTCGGACGATGAAGTTTGGCCCCCCCCCCCCCAATCAAAAATCCTGGCTACGCCACTAGAAACGCCGCAGTATTTATTCTAAAAAAATGATTATCTTTGTTATACTAGCGGTATTACGTTCCAGCGTGTAATGACTAATTAACGAGTGGCGGGGCCTATTTCTGCCACTTAGCGTGTGGTCAACACAGCCCCGAAAAAAAAAAATCGAAGCGGTGACGAGTCGTTGGCGACACTGTGTCCTATTTGATCGGCCCGGTAGTCGAATCCATGACCTTCTGCACCGATGGCGATATAATCAGTACGCCGATTTATTGCTGATTATTGCAACGTCTGCATGATAAAGCAGTTTGTGATTTGTTTTTGAGGTCTTTTAACAACATAAACATTGACATTGCGTTGTTTGATGGAAGTAAAACATTAACATTAAAAATCACGAGATTAATTACGTCAATGGAAAGAATTTGAAGCCAACGTTTTTCCTACCAGATGCCAACTATCCTGAATAGGGATAAATTAAGAGGGCAATGAGGGCAGGGCTACAGCCCGGGGTCCCCAAATCGTGTCCCTAAAAAAGGGTGCTAGCCTACTAAGGTCAAAATTAGGTCTGCAGTAAAAAGCATGGGGCCCTGCAAAGTCGTAACACCATTTTGATCCTAAAGCTACTGAGAAACGTAATTTCAGAAAACGTAACTGAAAAAATTCGTTTATGAAATACTTTTTTCGCTTATTTCTTTCCTGATCACTTTTATACAAAACCAAATTTTCATGTACTCGGCCGGTTTACGTATAGTGGTTAAAGACATCGCTATCGGTGCTGGAGATTTGAAGTTCGATTCCAGCTCGACCGAAACGGACACTGAGTCGCCAACGGCTCGCCACTTCCGCGATATTTCGTCGGAGCTGTGTCGCCTAATGTCTAGGCGCTTAGTCGCGGATATGGGCTCCGCCACTCGTTACACGCTTCTGCGTAATACCGCGAGTATAATGAAGATTTAATTCACAAAACAAATTTACCATTCTTTCCAAGAAAAATGTAGGCCACGATTCCTCCAGAGCAGACAGCAAGTTCTCCCAGAGTTTTCCTGTGTTTCTTTGATCACCGCTGATGGAGAACGCTCCCGGTTTCGAACCCGTGATCACTCCAATGTAACCAGAGTAAGTGGTCGCCATGAACAAAGTCTGAAACATATATGGTTTGTAGCGAAGAAAGATCAGAAATAATTCTGCTTGGACTATAAGCAAAGTTTCAAGTTGGGTTGTTATTTTGTCAGCCAGGACTTTATGTCCAGGCAAATTCATTGAGCTTTACTGGCTTCAAATCAGAATATGCTAATCAGAAAACAGCCGAAGCTAGGCGCTAAGATGTTCTAGTTGGTGTACTTAAATAATTAAATGTAAAAACAAAACAATTCATTTTTTATAAGTAGACAATAATGACTCATGATGTCATTTCTTCTCTTACCTTTCCGTTTTTCCTGTAATCAACTTGCATCGTCAGAGGGCGCAAAAGATCAGCAACTGCGTAATCAAGGTTCCGAGCGTGAAAAATGTTATTGTTTTTATCCATCGTCACAATACTAGTGCATGCCCTGGATCAAAAAACGCAAGCAGTTGTTTTTTTGCTAAATCCAAAACAGACAGCGAAACAAACTTACTCAATTCCACTGCTGTTGAAGGCTGACACGTCATAGACGATGTTTGCCAGGACAACATCCCCTAAGCTCATCCCCAGTTTTTTACTGACTCCCCTCATTTCATCAGCGAATGGTTGAGGGATATAACGATCCAAATCTTTTCCAATCGCTTCAATTATTGGAATAAGTAACTTTGAAGGAAGATATTTACTGCAAACAATTGGAAGATGTAAGATGCTCAGCAATTTTCAAAGTAGGCCTATTATGCTACCACCGACGATTTATTTGCCGCACAATAATTCCAAAGTTCAAAAAAATCAAATCTTCGTTATTCTCGCGCTATTACGCCGAAGCGTGTAAGGGATGGCTGGGCCCATTTCTGCGGTTTGGCACCTGGGCAACACAGCTCGGAAAAAACGTCGCAGAGGTGACAAGCCGTTGACAACAGTGTGTCCGATGAATTGGTCTGGGAATCGAAGCTCAGACCTCCTGCGCCACTAGCGATGTACTTAACCTCTGAGCTAACAGAATATGTTAGTATCACATTCATTGTTTACACTTTTATATCGACAATAAAATTGCTACTGCCCGTGGATTCCAAAGCCGATGACAGGTTTATTTAATTCTAACAAAACAGGGCCGAGGTCAGGGGAGGCTGCCCCCCAATCGACATGCTTGGCCCCCCAATTAACAAGCTTACTCTTTTGAAGACGGCGGCTTTTGTGCTTAATTTCAAACTTTGGCCCCCCCCCTGATAAATGTTTAATGGATCTAAAGTCGACTGCTCTGGCGCCGGCTCTGTAACGAAATGTTATCATTTTTGAATCAGCTCTCAACACTAACGCTGAGAGATGGGTAAAGCGAAGCAAATGCCTCGGGGTCATAGCTCAGTTATGGCGCCACTGACCAAAGCAGCCCAAATAAATTTTGCCCGGGTCCTATAAGTCATCTTAGCATCAATGAAAAGCAATAGCAGCAGCACTGTGGTTTCTAAGGCTAAAACGTACCTCATCATTACCAAAGCTTTATATTGACAAACTTAAAAACTTACTTCATCAATGTATTCAGAGCGTGCTTAATGTCATCAGGATTGAAATGACTTAAAGCGTCATTCCATCTACAAGACAATAGATGTAGTTATTACCAAACAGCAAATAATTTAAACTAGATGAAAAAGTTGCAAGATACGACTCAATTACTCTGTCCACACGTCCAATTTCAGTGGGCTTTAGGCCAGGGATTCTTGGATCTAGTTTCTGCATGTCATAGTTGGAAAAAGTAATTATGGAAACAACTTGGTTTTGCAGATCGATATCATTTACTTTTCCTGGATCCTACTAAAACCTGCAGAAGCACAAGGACCGCCTTTGCAAGTGAGTTAGGAGCACAAGGACCACTAGGGGCGCTAGTGTGTTATTACTAAGGACTCTAATCCTTACCCTAACCGAGCCCTAATCTTAAGTAATAACTCACTAGCGCCCCTAGCGGTCCTTGTGCTACTAACTGCCTTGCAAAGGCGGTCCTTGTGCTCCTTCAGGTTTTATTATACCGGTACCACTGTTCCTGCGTTATAAAAATGTTGCGGCGGAAAATAACAGCTGCTTTAAAGCTTGTTCAGAAAAGCTGTTTTGTTGCATTTCTGTCCTGTGCTTAAATTATCAATTCTAGCATGAATTACGTACGGTAGCAACGTCTACAGTAGCTTCAGTTTCAGTATTTTTCTTATCAAAACCCAACCTTTCCGATGGCGGTAGATCCAAGTCGACCACATACGTTTTTGCAGCTACGGCTGGTTTGGCATCATTGCGAGTTGAAAGATGGAAAGTCCAACCGCTTCCAATCAACAAAAATATCACTGCAAGAGGTTTCATAATTAGACAAAAAACCTGCAAAAAACAAACAAAAAATCTGCAAAAAATAAACAAAAATTCTGCGAAAAATCATCGTGCACAACGATGCAGGTCTGCATGAGCTTAAACAGTTGTGTTTGACCGAAGGATTGCAGTGTGTGCGTTGCAGTGGGCACTTTTGGGTTCGATCCTAGTCCAGAAGTTCTCAAGTGAAGGCCATTGGATCCCTTAGGGGAGGCCACGGGACATTGGCAATAGGGCCACCAGCGCAAGATTTTATACCCCTGTAACAGCGATGGTGGAAGCATTTTTAAAGTGGGGGGCCCAAAACCAATGACCAGATTTTCTTCATCTATAACCAAGGACGGCAGAGGCGTAGTGAGAAATTTAAAAAGGGGGAGATATTTTCCACATTTTTTTCAGCGTATTTTTTTTCGGCAGAACTATTTTGAAGCTGATTAAGAAACCAGGAAAGTTCTAGGGGAGTCCGGGGGCATGCTACCCCGGGAAATTTTTGAAAATTTACGTGCTGTAATGACTATTTTAGTGCTTTTTGAATAATTTTCACGCAAATTGTGTTTAAATTTTTTGACCCTAATTCTGGGTGCTTCGCCAAATATGATGCATTTTGTTTACACATTTTTAATTATGCGTGCTTAAGGCGTAAGACTTATAACTATCGAAGGGGTTCGAAATTATAGAAAAATTGTACGCATCAAAAAACATTTTTGAAAATGGCTGGTGGGAGGATGCATATCCCTTATCCTTCCCCTCTGGATTCGCCCCTGGCCATAAGCTAGAGAAACCACCAAAAGAATCTGGCATATTTTAGTCACTTGGCACCATTAGTATTGTTCTTGTTTACCACAAGGCAGAGTCAAAAGGGAGGGGGGGTCATGACACAATGGACCCGCTCCTAAATACGCTCGTGTAGACGGGATTTAGACAATGACAGGCCCTAGGCTATTTGATCACACTGATTGGAAGAGCAAAAAAAGGTCTTCACGTCCTCAGATGTCCTGTTTTCACTGAAAATATCGGTATAGTGAAGAGCAAAAAAAAGGTATGCACGTACTCAAATGTTTTGTTTTCCCGTGAAAATATCGGTGAAGAGAACAAAAAAGGGCTTGATTGTTTGTGATGAGGCCTCCCATTTTTCACGACGCCCGAGGTTTAAGCCTGCTTAACCTATACGTAAATCCGGCCCTGTGCCTACAACCCATATTTAGCCCGTCCATATGTGACATGTCCAATTTATGTGGGCTTCGGACCCACGGTTCTTGCTTCTAGTTTCTGTTACCCCAACGCACAAACAAAATTTTAAAGAAGACATCTCTGGATTTAAGCTCTTTCTTGGGTTTTAATTTCGATGGTAGGCCTATTAAGTTTCAAATAGATTCATGCAGAGGCAACATAGTAGAAATAAACGCGTAAATTAGAGCCCCCAGCCCCCCCTGAAAAAAATTCGGGGGAGCCAGGGCCCCCTCGGCCCCCCGGTTCCGCCACCCATGCCCTATAACGGTAATTAACCACTTACGGTACGACCACTGGACAACAGTAGCCAGGCACGCCGAGAGGGCGGCAGAAGGAATCACTGCCCGGGGCCCGGGGTTCAAAATTGTCAGGTTTAGAATGCAAAATTCATCAGTTCAAACTACGGCCTGCGGATGCGATGATGTATTTTTTTGATCCTAGTCCAGATTTCAGGCCAAAATTCGTACATCTGCGGACGCTATGACCTCTTTTTTGCTCATCACATGATTTTGGGCCGAAATTCGAACATCTGCGGACGCTGTATGACCTTTTTTTGCTCATCACTTGGTTTTGGGGCACCACTGATTAAGGGGCCCAAACAAAACTTTTACCCCGGGGACCGAAATTTCTCTCGGGGGCCCAGGCTGAAGCCACTACGAAAAGAATATTGACCAAAAATTTTATCGCTGAGCATGGAGGCCACTGGTGTTGAGAGTGTCCAGAAAAGCGCCACAAGCCATGAAAGGTTGAGAACCACTGATCAAGTCAATGCTAACAACTTGCAACAAAGTGTGGAGAATGAAATCGAAAGTGGTGAAGGGACATAACAAGCTACATTGTTAATTTATTTTTAGCTTCAACTTACAACAAAGCGCGGAATTTGATTTCGGAAATGATGTAGGAGACGTTTACTTTTAAATTTCATAAATTCTTGTTCCCTTAACGCGTCTGAAAAAAAAAATTGCTTTACAATATTTTGCACGCATTAAACAGCTGGACACTATTGCTTACGTTGGCACTATGAAAAATGTTAGAATAACAGAAATAAAGCGCTCTTGGCCTTAACATGCACCACTAAAAAGGCCTATTTCCTAGATCGTCCTACAGCTCTGGTTCACGTTGAGGGCCTTAATTCTTGGTCGTACGAGTACTTTTCGCATCGGGTTCTGATTTTCAACTTTGCTTTTTTTTTTAGGGCGCATTAGTAGGCCTACGTATATTTTGTTGTAACGTTATTTAGTCGCATATTCATTCTCCTATCACGAGAAAGCAATCAAAGCGCTATAACGAACTCGCAAGGAGTTGCCGGTCACCTGTCCACCACACCAAGATGGGGAAATCCCCCTAAGTGTTCTTACCCGTTAATTCTGAAAGTCAAGCAGGGAAGATGCTTATACCAATTTTATAGTCACTGGTTTGACCCAACGTGGAATCAAGCCCGAGTCTACAACTGCAGAGGTGGACTCTCTTACCACGTGACGGGTTTGAGTCATGGTTGGAGCCGATCGCATTTCACGTCGGACCGGTTGGGTGATGACTCGAAGAGCGCAAGCTCACTTTGCAGTCTCTTTCAGTCTGTTTTTATTTCACTTCAGTTTCATTTGTAAGTGACCTCAACTATTATTATTTTATTACTTGATTTAGGCAAGGTGAAGCCCTTAAATTGGGTTTAGTCACTGCTCTGCGACTGCTTAAGAAATCGCAATCACCGAATAGCTTTTATGGTAAGTTTTTCTGGAACTTTTTAAATATTGTCAGTATATAGCTAATAGAACAGTGGTTCTTAACCTTTTCCTTATAAGCACCGGGCCATTTACTTCAAAAATTCTTGACTGATCACTGTGTGACCTGGGTGATGACGTTTGACCAATTAGCGCAATTAATTGGGTGACGTGTAGGTAAGTGTGTTCTATAAAATAATCTGCACCAACGCCAAGGCCAGGGGGACATGGCGCCGTGCTCCCCTGCGAGCGCCAATGGTTCATCGCTTTTTTTGAGTTGGCAGTGAATGGTATAATGGTTCTGCCATCTAGAAAGTCAAAACTTGCTTTATCAGACATTTCATAAATACTTATCACTTTATCAGACATTACTGTACATAATCTGCTTTATCAGAATTTACATAACCAACGCTAATTTTTCAGCATTCATTCATTGCACCCTTTTAAAAGAGATCTCGCACCTCTTAGGGGTGTGTGCACGCCTGGTTAAGAACCTATGCTATAGAACAACACAAAAAACAAGATGAAAACTAACGAATATCGTTGCAGCGGTATAAATAGGCGTTACTCCGATCTGGCGGTTAATAAACTTTATTGAACTAACCTAGCCAAGGAGTAAGAAATGAAACCACATCAATTCTCAAAACCACATCAGGTTAAATTTCAAACTAGACGTTTCGACAACATAGATTCAGTAGTCAATACTGTAAGCTTTCAGTTTTGTACAGCCTTGCTTACATTGCTAGTGATGACAGCTGAATCCATTTTGTTGAACCGTCTAGTTTTAAGAATTAATGTGGTTTCATGTTTCTTCCTTAACCTATTTTCGTCCCATATTTATTGCAATCGGTAATTTAACCAATCTCTTATGAAATCAAACTAATAACTGCTCTTAATCTAGTCCAATTAAAGTTTAACTGATTTGAGTTTTTGCAAGGTCAAGTTAAGTTACTTAAGATTAACTTTGCAAATGTTATTGCCGCAGTGTTTTCCTAATTTCTTGTCAATCATTAATGAAGTAAAACAAGTTTATGCTGTGAGAATGCGAACTGCTGACTCGTTTGCGGACAAAAGTTTTTAAGGGGAAGTACTGAGCGTTTTTTGTCTGGATAAGGAGTCTACGGTTCAGAGAGCATCGAACCCGGGACCGTTAACTTTCAAATATCGACTTACAGCACTTGAATCAAATGTCTTCACTATTACTTGATTAACCTTGTTACATTTGTTGTTTGCTGTTGTTTTTGTTTGAACATGTTTTCAACATGTATTAGTCACAACGCAACAACACAATCAAAACGCATAAATAACGCAAATACAAGTACAACAATCATTGGTTCCGCTCAAAATATGAAGACATAAAACTCAAAAACATGGTTATGACAAAAAACATAGGTAATAACCCCGTTTGACGACGAGGACATCTCAGTACACTCAGAAAATTCACCTCTCCTTCCTCATGGTGTCCTATGGGGGGAAGGAGAACCGGGGCACTGTCCCTCTCCACCCTTTTGACACAGAAAAATCTTTTTCTGAGATCAACCGCTAAGGTAGAATAAAAACGGAGGCCTCTCATAACAAAAGTCGCCCCTGGGCCCGTTCAAATTTTTTTATGGCTAGACCCAGGCGATCTTGCGTGTTTTTTGTTTGTTTCATATCAGTGTTAGCCTGTTTTGTACGGATTAGAAGACATTCAGATGACGCAACCATAGCACGCTTACAGTAATAACACTTTTGGTACAGCATACAAGCACAAAATAATACCCAACAAAACAAGAATTGCAACAAAGTTTTACGAGGATGAAGATAAAAAGAAAATAATGGATGAATTTTCAAGATTTTCGAAGGAATTTCGCGCTTTGTTTTTGTAACGTTTTTTTCGCTTTCATATCAAATGTTTTGTCAACACTTTTTTGTATCCCATTTTCATTCACACGTCACTGTTATTGCTTGATGATGTCATGCTGGGTAATCGAAGTTTTTTGGCAATAACCTGCAAAAGTATCAATTTTTAATCAAAATCATCAAAAATCAAATGTTCTTTACGCTCGCAGTGTTACGCTGAAGCGATTAACGGGAGGCGGGATCCATCTTCGCAACTTATGAAAAATCTACAGCGATGTGGCTTAAGAAGTCACCACAAAATGAGCAATGACCACAAAATTGGCAGCAGTTTTATGTGTCGCAATAATTTTCTCTATGTGTTTACATACGGAAATAACCGAACTAATCTAAGCTAATGACTAAATAAGGTTATTTTCAAATTATATTGAACTGAAAATTCAACAGTAACTGAGGGAGACTGCGAGTGAAAAGGGAGCTTACCCTTTTCAAGTCAGCAGCCACCTGGTATATATGTTAAATGCGACCGGCTCCAGCCGTGAATCGAACCCGTCACCTAGGACCTGTAACCTGCGCTCCCTACCCCTAGGCCATGTCGCTAAAACACTGGGATATAAATATTTGTTTCCTTTAACTTACTTACCATTTGTCCTTCTTTCTTTTCGACAAAAGCTAAAACTCCCCCGACTAATCCAAATACCACTGCAACCCAAGCCAACGCGTAGCTGTATCCAAACGAGTAAGAAAACTCTTCATTGTTGGATTCTAGCGAGTTTTCGGTCGTGTACACAGCAGCAGCAATTAAAGTAATCAAAGCTGGAAACAAAAACACGTAGTTGAAAACATCCACATTTTAAAATGCTTAATTTTTTGCCACAATACATCATTGTTGTTTTTTTTAATAACATTTGGACCGGTTGTCATAGTAGTTTAAGACTTCGCTTTGGTGCGGGGGGTTTTGGGTTAGATTCCCGGGTCGGTCAAATCGGACACAGCGTCGCCAACCGCTCGTCATCGCTGCGATGTTTCTTCGTAGCTGTGTTGCCTAGACGCTCTTAGCTGCGGAGATGGGCCTAAAGTTGTCAGTCGAGCTCGGGCGTTTCGTGTCGGACCGGGCTTCTGCTTGGGTTTTGAAAAATTGTTGGACTTCAATCGGGCCGGACGCCGAAGCAAAACCGAGATTTTCAGGTGAGTGAGTGATAGCTCATTTTCTTTTTTATTAAAATTTCTTCGAAAGTCAAAGTGGTGTTTTTGATTTCGGGTTTAAATCGGGCTCAGCCTGGCTGATAAATTAGGATTCCGGTTAGGGTCAGGTTCGGGCTTGCAGAATTGGGTTCGGGTGGGTTCAACATCTTCGCCCCGTTGGCAACTCTTCTGGCCCCGCCATTCGTTACACGTTTTGGCGTAATAACGCGAGTAGACCTATGGTGAAGATTTGACTTTTCAGAATTTTTCCTGATTCAAGGAGCAGGGATTTCAGTTTAAGAACCTGGGTTGGGTTTCAAAAATGTCTTAAAAAATCCTGCTATTGTGAATGTGCTTGCATAATACGCGCATTAAGAGGGAATTGTTTTGTACAAAAATGATACAGGTATGCATTTATTGTTTATTTATTTTCGATTATTATTATTATCAATAAATAGTGATTGCTGTTTCAAAAAACTAACAATTTAAGCTCGCAGCTTTGTAATTTACTAGTTAATTTTATTTAGGTAGACCGATGCGTGACCTGATGAAGTCTCAGAATTTACTCTGCCAAAACGTTTAGTTATGCCAAATCGCATTTTGAGGCTACGATTTGTAATTTTGGACAGCGTTTGCTGATGATGACTCATGGTAACGGAGACAGTTAATATGACGCCACAACGCAAATCGGCATTTGAAATGTCTCAATGCTGGTTTGATGATAGTCACATGACTGTAAAACCCAATCAGAATTTTGGGTAGCATTGTGGACGTGCAATTAAATGCAAAAAGCATTTTAAAAATTTTCACCGGGTCACGAGGCTTTCAAAATGCAACGATAAAATTACGCAAAAGGTGTTCTTTAAAATTGCGAAAAGCGGTCACAAGACAAAAGAACTTCGCTCTTTGCAAAATTCAATAAATATTTCAAATTTTCTCAGCCACAATTTGGCACAATTTCAAAATCAAATGACGCATTATAATAAATTACAATTTCATAAATATTTAATGATATTTCATAATTAAAGAAAATTACAGAGTTCAATTCATTTACATATTCGGGATGACGACGGCCTATACCAGCCTCAAAATGTAGCAAAAGATTCACATTTTTGTTTAGTAGGTCAACCTCACTTTTCAAATAAAAAAATATTAAAACTTTTTCATTACACTCGCGGTATTACGCAGAAGCGTGGAACGAGTGGCGGGGCTCGTCTCCGCGGGTTAGCGCCCAAGCATTTGAGCAGCTCAGTTTCGAAGAAACGGCGCAGCTGTGGCTAATCGTAGACGAGTGACGACACTGTGTCCCATTTGACCGACCTGGAATTCGGACCCCAGACCCCCCGCAACAATAGCAATAACCGGCCGGTTTTTAGCCTCGTAAAAGAGTCCTTCCTCAGTTTATAAAGCTGTGGATAAATTTATAAAATGTACTTAAAAAAAATCCATTCTTCATTATACTGGCGATGGTGCGCCGAAACGTAACGAGTAACTGGGGCCATCTCCGCGGCTTAGCGCCTGAGCAACACCGCTCCGAAGAAACATCGCAGCGGTGGCGAGTCATTGGCGACACTGTATCGGGTAGCTAGTTATGTGACAAACGATAATTACATCGTTCCCCTAATTTTTTTGTTGTTATGCCCTGGAAACATTGGCAAATCAATTGAAACATTTCGTCGTAAATTTGGAATTAGACAATGTACAGTAATTAATTCTTGTCATCCATTAAAAAACACTTTATATTCATTGATTATATATTAAAACTACTTTGATTTTTAATTAGTTCAAAAGTTGCTTTTTCGAAGTAATGATACAAATTTCGTTGCCAAAAAATCAATTTTACATAAATAAACAAACAACTGAAGTTATTTCCTAATTTCATTGAACCGTAAATGCAACAGCAATTGAGGACACTGCGAAGTGAGCTTGCGCTCTTTGAGCCAGCAGCCACCTGGTATATTTGTCAAATGCGATCGGCTCCAGCCGCGAATCGAACCCGTCACGTACGATCTGTCACCTGCGCGCTGCACCGCTAGCCATTTAGCTGACTGATTGTGGTCAAAGCAAGCGTCGTTGAATACAAACATCTCTTTCAACAACAGACAGTAATTCTGCAACCTACCTCCAAATAAAGCAAAACCTCCTCCGATTTTAGAACACTTGTTCCAATCCTTTAACATTCCAACTCCGCTTAGAATTACGGATAGGAAAAATGAAACAACGGAAAAGGAAGAAAATGCGAGAACCACTCGTGACCCGTGCGTGTTGAGAAGAAAGTCATCTAAAAAAAAAAAAAATTGAAAACTTTCAATAGAAAAGTTAAACAAAAGCTGATCGTGAAACTCGCGGCATTTCGCCGGAACGTGCAACGAATGCTGGGGTCCTTGGCGCCCGAGCAGCACAGCTCCGAAAGAACACGTGCCGCGGTGGCAAGACGTTGGTGACACTGAGTCCGTTTTGACTAACCGGGGAATCAAACCTCCGACTCCCCACGCCAATAGCCGTGTCGTTAACCACTATGCCAACTGGCCAGAACAACAAGATTATTGAACCTTTATTATAACCATTCAGGGTTACCCAGTTTTGGAGTTAGGAAAAGAATAATTGCCAAAGATGGGGCAGATTTAGATTTGTTTAGGGAGCGAATTTACTTTCATGGTAGGCTATTAAGGAACGTAGTAAAGCGTAGACTTCTCAGTAAATAACGTAACCCCAAAAGTAATTCACAGCCGTTTACCATCACCAACGCAACGTCACGAACGTCTCGCGTTCACACATAGTGGTTTTCGCGACTAGGCGCGAAACTTCATTTTAATATTGTGAACGCATTTTTTAAAATTTTAAAAACTATTTTAGCAATTCGAAAAAATAACTATTTTAGTTTTTGAATCGCTGAAACAAGTTCGAAAAAAAATGAAAATAGCATCTGCTATAACAAAATGAAGTTTTGTGCCTGGTTGCGAAAACCTATATGAGTGAACGCGGCAATAGAGACATTTAGTGGAGGGGTTGATTTGCCCAGTCGCCACCACTCGAGCCGCTCCTGAGAGAAAAGTTTTGTCATCTCTTCATTAAATTTTTATCAAATTAAGAAGAATCTACATTTTTATTGGTGAAATAGTAGATTGCTGTATGGACAGCAAAAGTTGCTAACGAATTATTGAATTTGTGTTACTAAAATTAAACTGATTTTACTACTTTCTTTCAATTTTTTTGTCTATTTTCTCCTAGTATACTGTAGAGTTCAAGATAAACTATACTCACGATTAATTATACAATCTTCTTCGGCACAAATCTGAAAAAGTCCGGTGGATCCGTATTTGTTCCCGTTGTGATAAACTACAAACCATTCCGCGGAGAAGGTTGCGATCATGGAAAAAGTGAAAGCGATAGTGCTTATTATAAATGATGAGATTTTAATATAATGCATTTTTCCTGTTTTAGTATCAACAGTGAAAACTTATGCTTATACTAAACAAAAATGCAGTATTGAGCACACTTTTATTTTTTAAGTTTCTCTTCAAATGATGATGCAGTGTACCCGTATAGCTCAAAAAACCAACCAAAAAAAATTTTCATTACTCTCGCGGTACTACGCTGAAGCGAGTAAAGAGCGACGGGGCCCATCTTCGCGGCTTAGCGTTTGGGCAACTGCTCCAAAAAAAAAATCGCCGCACTGGTTTCGAATCGAACCCCAAACCTTCCGCAGCGTCAGCCGAGTCTTTAACCACAGCGCAGCTCGCTTCTTTTAGGAGAACAGCAAGGCAGCGAGCGATTCCAGTAGAGTCAAATATATGAAAGCCTCTTCTAACTGAAATTTTCCGCAATCGGAGAACACTGGCGCTTTTGCATATGTGTTATAGAGGCTGGTATGCAAGAGCATGAGAATCAAAATCCATTTTAACTGAACAAAATTTTAAATACGCCTGAAAAAGGTCTGATACTGATCTTTCGTTTATGCCTTCCACCAGGCATTTGATAACAAAGCCAAACAAGTTTGCTTTATATAGATAGACCCAGAAAAATTTTGCGCCACACTTCATCGAATGACGCACGCTGAGTAATAGCAGGCTTTTGCAGCAGATTGCAGATAATAATCGCTCGGAGCAGTAACTGTAGGTGTTGACAGCTGCTTGGACTGGTAACTGAAGTGATAGCTTGTGAATAAAGGATTCAGTTCGATACTTGGCAGAATGACACAAAAATATATACATTAAGAATGGTAATTACAGCAATCCAGGTAAAAATCCAGCACTATAAAATTATGATGGTGAATAACCTGGGATAGTTACAATCGGTTATAACAGTGATTCTCTACTTTTTCTGAGTCGTGGCCCTCTTCAGTGTGTCACAAAAAGATCGTGGCGCCTTGAGTGTAACTTTAAAAGTCCTAGTCTAGAAATAAGCATGTTTATTCCTTCGCTTGCGGGCCCCCACAGAATACTCTATAAGACCCTTTGGGGTGTCTTGGGGCACAGTTGAGAATCCCTGGGTTGAAGGTTACAAAATTATGGCTTTGTATAACACTGTTTTAAGCGTACTCTAAATCTAACTTAAAGAAAACTGAAAGGGAACAGTTTTTCCTCTTTGGCCTCGTCACTTTGCGGTGGCGTTTAGAACCATTCCAACAGATACAGGACATCAATGGACTTTGTAGATTATTGAATTTTTTGGTTGATTTTGAATTTTCTCTTCAATCAAAATTTTTGGTGATTATTGAATTTTCAGTTCTGAAAATGCTTGATTGTCTGGAAACAAGATGGCTAAAAAACTCGAAGACGACGTCTACAGTAGAAGCAAACATCATTCAGAGGAAATGAAACAGCAGCGTATTCACAAAAAAATTTACGCTAAATAGTGCAAAACTTGGGCCCCGTTCATAAATTTTAAATAAGAATTGTTTTCTTCCGCAGTAGGCAATGAAATTAGTTGAGTAACGATAAGTTAAATTTCACCATCGGAATCAATTATAGTTTCACCATCAGAATCAATTATAGTTCGTAAATTTCTCGTTAAACGTTTGTTTGTTTCTCGCATCGTGACTTGACTAGACAGCGAAGAAATGGCAGAACGCGTGCTGAATTGCAACAAATCGATCTAAGATGACACATTGTAAAACAAAAAAGCAAAGGTCATAAAATTTGCAAAAGCTAATACGGCTATCTGCAAATAGTAACTGGCACGAAAAAACATTTCAAACACAAATTGGACGGTTTTAGCGCTAAGCGAACGCAATTTTGCGGTGGTTGCGCAACTAACCGAAATGTACTTCGCAGACCCGGGACCAGAAACTGAGCTCAGAGGGGGCAAAATTTTTTCGTCTGCTCCCAAAAATACCTACTTTAAAAACAGTCAACATCTAGCTATAAAGCTTGCAAAATTTAAGATTGTTTTTACGTAAAAGCTAGAGGCGCGGCGCACCCAAGATTTGGCAAGGGGGAGGGGGGCACAATTGGGGGTCTGGGGAGTATCCCCCAGTCGCCAACGAATTTTAACGGCTTTCACATAAAAAACACTCATTTTAACACACTTTTTTATTAAAATAGACTTGCAGTGAGTGCAGTCGTTATGGACAATGCAAAAAATATTTTCACAGCTTATGTCTAAAAGCAGAAGCTTGGCTTAAATAAGTGAAAGGAGGCTGCAACCATTATTAGTTTGAGAAATTATAAACTAAAAGTTAGGTTTTACCACCTTATTACAGGGCAAAAGGGGGGGGGGGCATGGCACCGTGCTACCCCCCCCAGCGTGCGCCCATGGTAAGGCCTCACAAAATTATTACCGATGATAATGTTAGTTGGAATTTGGAAACAATGACCGGTTAGCGTTAGTGGTAACGATGTTGTTTCCGATGCGGGAGGCTTGGGGTTCGATTTCGGGGCCGGTCAAATTAGACACAGAGTCGCCAACGGTTTGTCACCGCTGCGATATTTTTTCGAAATTCAAAGCTGTGTGGCCCAGGCGCTAAGCTGCGGAGATAAGCTCTGCAACTCGTTACAAGCTTGCGCGAAATACGGCGAGTATAATAAAGGTTTTGAGTTGCAACAAATGTATGAGAAAAGCTAAAATGTTTTACGTTAAGAGATTACAATTGGCGGCTAGTACGTTGAAAAATCACAACAAAATTGCAACGAAATTGTTTTAAAAAAACGTCACACTTTTTATCCGGTTACAATAGAGACAATTGTGAGTGTTTTCTGGCAAATCTTAGAACAAATTCATCCAAATCCATTTTCTTAGTTTTTGATTTCTCAAAAGCAAGCTGTACTAAATTGCGCTGCCCCCCTTCAGTCATTGAACGCCTGTAAGGAGCAGAGCTCGAACGAGGACCGAACCTACCGAGACCGAGACGAGACATCATAGCTTCGAGACGAGACTTTAAAGTTTCGAAACTCGAGACGAGACTTCATAAGCCGAAAATTAGAAAATATAAAAACGATAGTAATACTCTGGAATATGGGCTCTACTAAGCCAAGTTATTGAAATAACTTTATAGCAAAATGACATTAGCAAAAACAAATGAAGCAATGAAGCCGTCGCGGTTATGAACTGATGTAGCATATTATAAATGTGCTATTGGTCATATCCTTTTAACGATTACAATTTATGATTTAACGAGTTCACCATAATAACAACGAAACAGCTTATTATCACAGAAGATGTAAGTCCTTGTTGCTTGCAAGGCAAGCAATACCTCTCGTAGACGATTACACGGCCCAGTATGCTTTTTTAAACTAACGAAAAAGATGTCAAGAAAACTAAACAAAAAGTCATTGGTAGGCTATGTTGGTCTAGACCAGGGATATCGGCATTGCAGCCCACTATCCTCCGTTAAAACAATTTTTTAGCAAGTTTATCAAGTATTGAACTCGAGAGTGTTCATGAAATTTAATCAAAATACTTTATATTTATTAAATAATGAATTAATTAACATAAACATTTTAAAGCCATTGTGACACTATGCATTTTTGAAAATCTATCTGGTTAATAACTTTCTCATAAAAAAAGCTAGCTCAAATCTGGAATCACTTCCCATGTCGGCAACCAAATTTCCCGCAACTCTAATCCCTGCGCTTTTTTCGATTTGAAGCCTTTTTGGGCCTGGACTACTTTAAATAATCTTTTGATAGCTGTTGTAAACCAGACGAGAATAGCATCTTTCATAGGGAACAAATTTGTAGAAATCTTAATTTTATGACATATGACACGTTACTCTCTTGAAAATGTTTTGATTTGACACATCGTTTGCCCATAAAAAATATATTAATTTTTTAGACGTGGCTAGCGGTCGTTATGTCTTTGACTGAAGGCCATATTGTTAAAAGTTAAAACTAAATTAACATTATTGGATTAATTATTACATTAATCCATTATATTAATGGATTTTTAAATTTTCTTTGTTGTTAAAAAAGATGCATTTTCAGCAAAATGCGGCTCAGTACAAGGCCTACCCATCAATGGTTAATTTTTTTTTCTTAGAACTATAATATGAAATATTGGTCTCTTTGCGGCCCAGTTAAATATTTAATTTTGCAATGGGTTTCTAATAAATTAAAAGGTTAGACATCCTTGGTCTTGAGTAGATTGCCATCGAATGCATGTGCTTAGTGGTTGAAATAGACCAGTTTTCATATATGCTGCTCACAAAAAGAAAGCAAAAGCCTGCAATTCTGCAGACCTGAACAACAAAGCAAAATGGCCTAAACAAAATGTGACCAAATGTTTTTGCAAAGTGCGAAATCACACACAATGTTTTACTTTGAATACATCGGGTAAGTACCATTGTTGCTTCAGTATCAAAGACCTGAATGCTGTTTCAAATCCAAAATTTTTTCGTGTCTCGATCGAGTCGTGACCATTTTCCGAGACTTTTAAGGTCCGAGACCGAGACGAGACATTGGTATGGTGAGACCGAGACGAGACCGAGACACTCAAAAACGTGTCTCGAGACCGAAACACGTCTCGAGACATCCAGCTTTGGTAAGGAGAGTCGATACGCGATAAAACAGAAAAACTGCGCTCACAATTAGCGACATTGCATTCAACAGTAGCTTCAGCATGTTTATACACATCAAAACAGGCAGGCTTTTTTCTTAGAGTTTATGCTGCAAAATGTTACTCGCCTTTCATTTATTTTATTGGCCACCGAGTGGGTGAGGAATATGAACGTCGATGAAGTTAGGGTCCCCCAACTCCACATTCGCTTTAATTTATCTTTTCAGGAGCATATCCAGGGGGGCGCTGGGGTTCCGGCACCCCCCGCTGAAATATAAGCTGAGAACGTGAAGACCTTTTTTTGTTTTTTGGTCTTCACTAGATTTCGGGGCGGTAAATTGGAGCCTTTTTTTTTGGTCTTCACTAGATTTCTGGCGGTAAATTGGACGTCGAAAATTGCAGCCCCCACTTTCCAAATTTCTGGGCACGTCCCTGCTTTTTTAATTGCTGACTATACCCGGCCAGTCTATACATCCCCAGTACACTTCTAGCCTAGACCTGATCTAATTGTTTTAACACGCTTCAGCAAGCGAGTTAGAGTGAACCCGCATTTCTCACTCAAGCAGAACGATGCAAGCTTGCGTCTGACGTAAGCGAGTTGAATTAAGCGGATTGAACCCACTTAAATTGTTCATGTAAATAAACTTAGTGAATCTTTATGACACAGCGGCTTTTACTTGAATAGACCCACTACGGCGCACTGAGGGCATATGGATTGCCCGTGCACATTTTTAGCACCGTATCGTTGATAATTAGATAAAGAAGCAAGCAAAGTAGCCTATATCTGAAAGGAAGGGCCTGGCCTCGTCTAGTTCTGGGCCTGGCACTTCGTGTTTGACACACTGCATTTGTTTCAATCTTGCCCTACTTCAAGTCGAGCAGCCGTGAAACTTTTTTTCCGTTGAAGATAAAAGCGGACTCAAAAAGTTTTGATTGATGATGCAGTAGTCAGCCACCTTAAGTATTCCACAAAGCAAAAAATCGCCGTTTTCAGCGGCAGCCAGTAATTCAACATTCAGCAAATTTCATATCGCTCACCCACACAAAAAATCTTTTTTAAAATGATGTTAAACGTAACGTGCGATAAAACAAACCGTTTCAAGTTAAGCTTTTATTCAAAGTAAGTTTATTTTCCCACTTCACAACACAGAGACGGATACAGAAACAGATAGAGGGGCGATGATAAATCAAAAGCACATTTGCATTTTTGTATCTCTAAAAGTACCGAAGTACTGACGTATTGCTTTGCATAACTAAAAAAGTTTAAGTCCCCCCCCCGTACCCCCCTCACCTCTACATGGACCCGCCAATGCGGCAATTTAACATGCAACAAAGACGAAGGGGCGGAGCCAGCAAAAAATTTACGGGGGAGAGCCGGATTTAGACAATGGCAGGGCCCCGTTTTTACTTGCCCTTAGTGGTCGATCTCTAAAAAACATTTCTTGCGACAAAGAGAGGGAGCAGTGTCCCGGTGTCCCTCCCCCCCATTTGGGTACAACCCTGATAAAGAAAGATA
The DNA here is from genome assembly GCA_964006365.1 of Trididemnum miniatum. Taxonomy (NCBI): domain Eukaryota; kingdom Metazoa; phylum Chordata; class Ascidiacea; order Aplousobranchia; family Didemnidae; genus Trididemnum; species Trididemnum miniatum. Next base: position 23,126,847 of record OZ023240.1, read on the forward strand.
TTTGATTAGTTTTGTTGTCAGCTTAAGCGAAAAGCAACATTTCAAGAACATGTTGAGCATTTTCGATTTTATCTTCGTGCAATATCGGCTTGTGCAAAACGCTCCATAAAGATTCAAAATAAAAATCGAAATGATAGCATTGACCAGAAAGCAAGTGTTATGCTAAGCAGTTGAGAACACATAACAAACTTACGCAAAAACTGAGTTTACGTTTAACGCAAACGAGGAGTTAAAAACGAAATGGCATCAAGCAAAGGGTGTTTCATCGCTTATCAGTGTTGTTTTATTTGATTGTCGATGACTATGTCGATAGATTTTGCTACAATTTACATTACTTTCAGAGTCAATAAGAAACTGCCATGCATTTTCCAGAGCCTCATCGGTGAGCTTATGCAAAGTCATCAGATCCTTATAAGCACAAACTTGACTTATGTTATATTTAGTTTTAAACCCCCAACTTTTAAAGCCATTATGATGAGTGGGTTTGATGTGTAACAATTCTAAACAAATTCCTAAAAATGCGTCATCAATAGGAATTAATGTAAGATTTTCCATGACGTGAAGGATTTTTTTCGCTACAAGTGATGACATAAGAAAGCCTCCTCCAGACACATAAGGAGGATAAGCTTTTTTATCCCAGAGTTTATCGGAAACAAAGTATCTGTTGTTTGGAATAGTAATTCTGTCTGAACCGTTCAGCAGGCTGCCGACAAACATGTGTTTCAACTTCTTGAACGGTAACGACATGACGTAGTCGACGATGTTAAACGTGTTCACAAGTACGTCATCATCGCCCTAGTAACAAACATTGAAGTTATTCATAGATTAAGACCCAAGTTATCACTTGTCAGCGACATGGAGAGGGATCCAGCGCAGGTAACAGATTTTACACCACCGGTTCGATTCACAGCTAGAACTAATTGCATTTGATATGTATAGATTGTACCAACTGGTAAGCGTAATGGTTAAGACAACGGCATTGGTGCATGAGGTTTTGGGTTCGTTTACAGGGCCGGTCAAAGCGGACAGTGTCACCAACGACTCGCTACCGCGTTTATTTAAAGCTGCGTAGCCCAAGCGCTAAGCCGCGGAGATGGGCCCGCCACCAGAGATGTCCGGATTTTACTTTTCAAAATCCTAATCCGATCCAAATCCGTAAGCTTAAATCCAAATCCTAATCCTAAATTTCGTAGGCACAAAGTCCAAATCCTAAATAATCTATTATCGAGAAATTAACAATGATAATAATTGTGTTGAATTGGGATTATTCCTTTACCATTTTGACTGGTTTTTTAAGTACTTTGTTGCGATTGACTTAAATCCAAATCCGGTGAAATTGCTAAAATCCGGTCCAATTAAATCCTAATCCACATTCGTGGACATCTCTGCCCACCACTCGTTGTTCGCTTCGGTGTTACAGGTCTACCGCGAGTATAATGATGATCTCGATGATCTGATTATATGCATGGAGTATAACCGGGTGGCTGATGCATTGATACAACGTGTAATTTTTCACAAAAAAAAGTTGTGAAACATTTTAAAATTTACCTGAAATATAAACTTTGCTTGTGGACAGTGGAGTGTGAGCCACCGTAGAAACATGACGTTCTTCAAAGTTAGATTGCGAAACGACTCCATGAAATTTCCTTGAATAATATCTGCGTATCTCAGCGATTCCAGCTCAACCAGGTCCTGACGTTTTTGATCTTCAAACGCCAATAGGAACAACCTAAATATATTCATTATGACGCCACCGCTGTGCAGTCTCGCAGCTAGAAACAAAGGCTTAGGGGGGGCGAAAAATATTTCAAGGGGAGCCAAATTACCCATACCGGTATCATGTATTAGTAATCGATTTTTTTGTAGGGGAGGGCGAAAATTTTTCCAGGGGCGTGGAGCCCCCCGCTTTCCCTTTTGGCTACGGCCCTGCCGGTGTGATGTTTTTTCGCAGATGTGTTGCCCAAGCGCTAAGCCGTGAAGATGGACCCGCCACTCGTTACACGCTTCAGCGTAATACCGCGAGTATGACGAAGATTTGATTTTGACTCGCAACTACTTATTACAGAAGATGGAGAAGCCTAAAAACTTCAGCTGCAGTTGCTGCTCTGATCAGAAAAACCCCGTCTGATCAGAAAAATCGAGTTAATAAGAGTTATCAGCAAACTCCTACACTTGCAACGTCTTTTTGCTACGACAAGGTAATCACTAATTAGTGTAGGCAGCCCGTTAATCAAAAACTTGATCTTAAGCTCTATTCTGGTTAACTTTAAAATATGCTTTCGATACCTCTTTATAATAACCCCAGCAATCAAAGACTCGTTTCCCCACGTTTTTCTAACTGACATTCGTCGAGAAAAATCAGAAGCTTTCGATTTGATCGCCAAAATAAGAAAAACTCGAGGGTAAGGCCTGCCCTTCTCATCTTTGCATTTTTCAGGTTGGTTGATGACATACGGAAAATGCTTTTTCTGAAAAAACATTTAATTAATTTTCATGGGAATTCAAAAGTTGTCGCAGTAGCTTACAGTATTAAATTCTTTAGAAATTTAATTTGTAAAAATTTACGGTTATAAACCATAAACTTTATTTTTTCTTTCATGACACACAATTCGAAAGCAGTTATAGGTCATACACGGGCGCTAAAACGAGCTTCCTATACAGTTGCCGGTTATCTGCCTACAACAGGAAGAACTGGGATAATTTCCGCGTCTAGTTATTCACTCAACCGCTTGGTTAGCTTAATTGTCAAGACACTGCTATCGGTGCGGAAGGTCCGGAGTTCGAGTTCCGGGTCAGTCAAATTGGATACAGTGTCGCCAACGGCTCGCCACCCCTGCGACGTTCAAATGCTTTGTAAATTTTACGGACAAAGTTAGCTTTCGTTGAATTGTCCATTAGCTTAACGCCTTAGTTAACTTCCATTATCGGTTCGCTGAGCTTATTACCCATATTCGTTTACTTTGATGTCGAAAACCACGCAAAAATTGTCACAAAAGTGAGATAAAAGCAACAAAATGCGTCGTTTAAACGAAAATTTGCTTACACAGTTAAAAACGCTCCAAAATATTAAGTATTAAGTTTTTTTTTTAAAATGCCATTCTGATTTACAAATTAAGGATATAGCCTAACGGATTCGATTTACTTCCATTAATTGGAGCTAAAATTAACGAAGTAACGTTTTTCGTTAACTTGCCCATCCACGGCTATTCATAAGTAACTCTTAGCAGAACCTTTGCAATATGCAGCCACGGCTCTGCGCCTGAGGCATATGCGGTTGAGTTCGTTACTGCGGTTGTGTTTATTCTCGGGCATACTGGACAAGTGCTGGTCTTCATTTCACGCTTTAATTGCTTGACATGCTGCTGCAAGTGCACATTGCGCATGATAATAAATACATTAACAATAGTCAAACTGATAATACACCACTTGAAGAGGCACAAATGAGAGTAGGAGGTAAGTTTTTTGAGCTTTACAAAAATTTGGTCTCCACTGGAATTATTGGAGTTGGATTCGTCAACAATGTTCATCATCAAAAAGCATATAATTATAAATTGTTTGAAAAAATTATTCTTGCTGTAAAAGTGCAACTACAAAAAAGTGCATAAATCTTCATAAACAAAAAAATAAAGCAGTTAAGTTACTAAATCATTCAATGTTGCTGCTTCAATGTTTCTGGCTTCTCACAACTCTATCTTCAGGAAATGTGCAACAGTGGTCTTCTTAGCATCAGCCTTCGCTAAAACTAATTCGTTGTTCGGATCAAAAACTGAGATCAAATCTACATTCAGCAGTATGCAATTAACCAACATCAGCCAATAACTGTGTATTTATCCTACCTCCCTCTACCCCGGATTAAAGGGGGAAAGCTATAGCCCCGGAGCTCCACGGTCTGTGGCGCGCTGACATCACAGTCAAGTCTGCAAAAAAGCATGCCCCTCCATCTGAAAAATAGCCCCAAGACCCCCAAAGGCTTACTACAGCCCTGCCCTTCCCTACTGACAAGGGGAATTTAACGTCGTAAACGTACTGGTTTCTGCATATATCAAAATTAATGAAATGGTGAAAAGGGGGCGGGGCAGCATGTAAATGTCTAGTGAACTGGGTAGGTTGTGGGCAGTGATGGGCACGATAAACCGTTCTGAACTAAAGCAAAAACGATAACCGATAACTTCAAAAAGTCCCGGGCGATACCAATAGTCGATAAATCTCAATCAATTTCTTCAAGCGATATCGGCAATTGATAAATTATCGCCGATGAATTTTTCCAATAAATGTTGCGGAAAGTTTTCAATGTGTTTGACGAAGTTTTTTTTTGTAAGTCAAATTACAAAAATGTTTTTCTAAAATTTTCAAGGAAAGAGAGCAGTTCAGGGACTCTGCCGTGGCATTAAATATAAAACATTAATAATAGAGAGATAACCTGGAGATTGGTGATATGCACTTTTGCAATTAGTTGAAATGCGAAATAAGGCATGTTATAAGCAAAAAGCGGCGTGTTGCCATATCTATCAGCACCCCTCGTTTTTGCAAAGTTACAATCTTTGGCCATAAACTCTGTATCTTTGCCGTCTCCCTTAGTATTTAATGATCAATGAATGCTATGACCTCAGTGAACCTACTGCTAGTGAGGTGAATATCAATTCTTGACAAAGTTATATTCAAAACTTTCATCAGCTTGGCAGAAACATCACGTGATACACCACAATTTCTTCACTCATGTTTTAGCTAAAACGTTTTGCTTGCTTGAAATGATGCAATTGTTTTGCAGCATACCGCAGCGCTCTTATAACATCAAAAAACACTCACATAAATAATACTGCACTGCTGTGCACATAATGTGTAGGCATGAATGTGCAGGGGTCCATAAAGTCTTGTTACAATTTCAAAGTTATTACAACGTGTTCAATTTGACCAGCCAGGTAATTGATCCCAAAACCTCCTGCACCGATATCAATATCTTTAACCATTACGCCGGTGCTTTTGCAAAAAACTCTTTTTAAATTGTAACAAGACTTTATGGGCACTGTGTATTTTTTCCATAGCGCCAACTTACTAATTTTGAACACTGCGTGCATAAAGAATCGTTTATCGCGATAATTTATCGGCGATAACAAAATATATTACCAAAGCGATATTGGTAATCGACAAATCAAAACTATTAATTTTTGAGCGATAACGATAATCGGTAATAAATTATCGCCGATAAATTATCTCGATAAATGCCCATCTCTGCTTGAAATGTTGTGTGGTTTTATGGCGCTTTATAACTACTGAGGTCCTTTAGCGCCAGGACTAAGTTTTGTCATGAATTCACTGACGTATTTTATTCTCTGTTCAATTGCTGAGCGTTTAGCAAGTGTAACAGCAGATACCATTTTTAAAGTCTTTGGTTTGACCCGACTGAGAATAGAACCCAGTCTACCAGCTTCCAAGGCGAACGCTCTAACCACCAGGCCATGATTGTGGGACAGACTATGAGATAACAAGCAAAGGCTTCAGCAGATTAAGGGTTCTACTAACATTATCCCTGCAGGACAGGGTCTCAAATTTGTTTTTTGAAAAACACGGTGGACTTAACAATTACGAAACTACAGCGAACATTTTAGCCACACGGGCTAGCCGCAAGGGAACGGAGTAGCGCAGAAATATTGCAAGTCGTCAACATTTTGATATTGCCTACAGCAGTGGTGGCGAACCTTTTCTGGCGAACGTGCCAACATATTTAAAATAAAGTTTAGCAAGTTAATGTCGTGCCATTACATTAAACAAAAGCATAATGAATTTACTGACATAAAGCAAATATCAATGAGACTATATCGCGTGGTTCTTCAACGAGGTCGAATTTAGATTTAGTGGAAGCATATTCAATGAAATGATTCTTTTTTGGGGGGCGGGAGGGGGTCTTCATTAGTCTGTTTTCAGTGGGAAAATAGTAGCTCTGCGAACGTTAAGGCTTTGTGGGGACAATTTGGAACCACACTTTCCGAAAAGGGACGATTGTGTAAAAAAGGTTAAAGACCCTTGAGTTTAACAAAATCAAGATTGAAATTTTAAGTGGCGTGCCAGAAAAAATCTGCGGCGTGCCACATCTGGCACGCGTATCATAGGTTCGCCACCCCTGGCCTACAATATGATTTGATAGGACTAGCAATTCAAATTTAAAAACGTATCTGGATGCGACACCAAATCGCTGTTACGTTCTCATAAAGAAACTTCATATCTCGAAATGAAATCGATTTTTTGCAGTTATGTCATATTTGAATTCGCAACAGGGCCAAAGTCCAGCAAATTAATCGAAAAAAAAAAAAAAAACGTGTTCAAATAAGCAGCATCCAAACTGCTTATACCGTTACGAGGCCGTCGGCTACTGATATCAAACTTTGCCCTTTTGTTATTGGGCAAGCCTTGATTACACAAATATTACGTCTAAACGAATCCATTTGCGCTTTGCACTGCCCCAGTTTCAACACGCATAATCACGTATGCCGGTGAATCTGCTACGATCTCGTGACTAGCAGTCACATGAAAAAAGGACGAATTCCATCAAGAGAGATTTGTGTTCCACTGAAGATGAAACTTTAGCAGATGTCGTCACATCAATTGGTACCATCTCACACATATTGCTTTTTGAAACTTAATTTGCTTTTTTCTTGACAAGATTAAGCCAACTTACATGCACAATTTAAGCGGGTTAGCCCGGTAAATCCATCCCGCTTACGGCAGTGAAGACTTGCCTCATTCTGCTAGCATAAGCAGTAAGCACTGAGGGTTGGAAGTTACTCGCTTGTAATGGGAAGGCTTAACCCGCTAAAAAGCGCGTTGAAAGAATAGCAGGTTAAGCAAAAAAAATCTCCTAAACTAAAACTGAAGCGTGTAACCCCCATAATGAAACCAGTTCATGTAAATTGGCTTAGTGACAGCTATGCAGCTCTTTCCAAATTAGTCAAATTAAATTTATTGATGGTCAAATGTTTAGTGAGAGTTCAACCATTAGTAGGCTATCGCTATAACCCCAATACGGCGCCGTTTGGGGCAAGCCTGCCTCCTTCATCATGCCATTAGAACAATTCCGGTTTATAGCCTAAGATCATCACAGTATCTCTCAAAGGCTTCAAGCTGTGATACCTTCCCTATTCCTGAAAGAAGCCTTCTTGATTGCTGGTAGGTACGGAGTTTGGCTTACTGGCTACAATTTATCTTGAACCATATGCTGACACCTCGCGGGAAAAAAATTTGTAGATTACGTAAAAGTTGATACCCTGACTTTACGCACTACTAAATAATTGCAACTCTGCCATGTTGCCATCGACAAGCAAGCTTATAGCCTAGTCCTCCATCTGATTATCCTGCCTTTCCTTTAACCCTAGTTTTTGTAACCGCAACCTTGCCAGGTTTCTAATATTGACGTGTTAGTTGTTATGAGATTACACTTTTTGCTTGTAACTATTTCGATCAGTAGAGAAATCCAAAAACTTTTGAATACTTTCGTGCTTAAGGTACGGTAGGTATGTTTTTTCACAGAACGACAAGAGATTTTTTAATTACATGAAAGTGACGAAGGCTACGAAATGGTAAGGCGAAGGTTATGACGTACAGCTACGTCACCATACCCGGCATTCTAGAAAACAATCGTGATGTGCTTTGAAGTAGAGATGGTACGAGCTAACTTTTTTGCAAACCGGACCGCATATGGCCCGGAATCTTTTGCCCAGTAGCGGTAACCGACCCGGCATTAACCCCCAAAATAAAACCCGGCCCGCTCAAAGCCGATTCTTTTATGAACTTTCTACCACTTCTACCACATTTCCCGAGCACCGGAGTTCAAACTTCGTGGAAGATATTCCCGTCAACTGCTTATCAGTGTTGCCAGATCTCAATTTAGTCAAGTATCTAGATTGTTTGCCAAAAGTAGGCCTAGCTAGACTTTTGATTAAACCACATGTAAACAAAAAAAGTATCTAGGTTAGTATCTAACTAAAAAAAGTGCGTTAATACGACAAACAACAAGCGATATTACGGAGTCTGACATGAAGCAACTTATATAGAGCGTTTAATAATAGCACACATTCAGTTTTTCGAGAAATATTCTGCCTAATGAAGACACATTTTAGTCGCAGTGACATCGAAACACCTTTAAACATATCATAGCCACACATTCAAGCAAAAAAGGAATGAAAATAAACACAACAGAAAAATATCATCGATCTGCTAGTTAAGTCATATCATCAGCTTTCAGCAGTTGGCTCTATAATGGTTTTAAATGGACTAAACTTTGAATTCAACACTTTCATGAACTTCCTGGTAAACTTACGCACTAACAGTGTAGGCTCTATATATTAGCATAAGCATCTGTGAATCTTGTGCACAGCACACTATTCTTTTCAATACTGCAGGCTTACTCCACTGCAACTTTACACAAAACAATCTAAATAACTAACTGCTCATGTGCTCAATCAAAGTTTTTAAACAAAACAGCTCAATATTCCAAAAATCTACAAGACGAATGTGTACTGTGTACTGTGAAGAAGCAAAGCAGAAGTTCGGCATTCTTCCGCGAAGGGATAAAACAATAAACAAACTGGATAGTTATAGAAGTATCTAGATTAGTACCTAGGATCTAGACAAAAAATTGGTATCTAAGGGGACTAAAAAAGTATCTAGATACTAAGTAGCTAAGTTGGCAACACTGCTGCTTATGCCAAGAAATCAGATCGATTTTTGTACTGCGACATACCGGATAAAAATCGCAGTTTGTGTAAACCTTAGAAAATACTGCACGGAAATCTTTGTCAAAATTATGCTTTTAACGCGAACATGCTGCTTTTTGCCATTGCAAAGATTAGACTTTAGGTTTAGGCTAAAGAAAAAAAAAATATCCCGAAGCATACACCAAATAAACCATACGATTTTTTGTACCTAAAGTGACGTAGACTACAAAACAGATACAGGTATGCCGGTAGACATGACGGAAGGCTTTGCTTGGGCAGAACAAAAGGCAATGGTAGGCCTTGGGGCCTACTTGGTACGCAAATGTCATACTGCTTCCAACCGAAAGTCACCGCAACTTCCCCCGATCAGCAGGAAAAACTGGGGTTATATCGATAATTAAATAAACGAAAATGGTTTTAAGGCCCTTCTTTTGACTTACCGGTGTTAGAATACCGTAGGCCTAATGCTAGGCTGACCAGATTAAATTATGACAAAAACGGGACATTTTAAGAAAAGTAAACAACAAACGCAGAAGCGAAGTAACCGTGGTCAACCGATCCCTTATCGTACGAAACATTCAAAAGCGGAAAGAGTTGAGCCAAGAGCAGTACTTGAGTTGAAGAGGGATGCGGAAGGTTGTCATCCTTTGCAAAACAACTACATCCTCCCATAAAACATTTTAACGTAAACCATTCCCGTACGAATAATGACCATCTCTCCTTTACATCTGCGTGAAAGGCTTGCATCACTCCATCATAAGTGTTTTTACAACTTGAGCTCTGGTCAAGAATGTAGGCAAAGATTACAAGATACAACATCGTCCCAGCCCATCGCTAAACAATGCAATTGACTAAAAGTGAAAGGATATATTTAAAAATTGGTCTGAAATATGAAAAAGGTTTGCATTGCAGTGCTAATTTTTTATTGGTTAATCGTTATACCATAAGTTAATCAGAAAAATCATAGCTATGCTACGTAAACACAATTTTCAGCAGCAAAGTGCGACATACCAATAACGATGCAGTAACAAGAAGGGCCACCTTACCACTTTTGTCTGTCTCGTATTTTCAATAGCCCACTATATATAGGGTATATTTTTGTCTCGTATTTCAATAACCCACTATCTACTGCTAATCAATTTCGTCAATTATATTTTTCCGATGAAGCGATCTTTCGCAGCAAATTCACATTTTTTATGACACGGACAAAACGAATCCGTAAAAAAGAGCTGTCAACGAAAATCTGACAATGCGCACCTCCGTTCTATGGTGTCAAAAAGCTGCAACAACTTTTGAATGAAGGCGTTTTAGGATTTAAATCCAACTCTACCAGAAAACATGAATTTTTGCCATTTTCTAAACCGAAGTGAAAAGCTAGGGTTTATTGTCTCTTTAACAAAAGTATTCTTTTCTTTAATTCTCACATAATTATGTTCTCACGTTAACAACGAAAATAATAAAAAACGGGACATCTGAGGAAAAGTCGGGAGGCTCAAAATCAGCTGAAAATACGGGACTGTCCCATTCAAAACGGGACGTCTGGTCACCCTATTTAGTTCGTCATAAAGGACTTTTCGAGCCAAATAAGTTTGGACAGATGCGCGCTGAGGCCTTGTTTTAGCTTGTCATAAGTCACTGGCCGGTTTTTTTGTACTCCAATTTAGGTAGTTTCCTTTTTAAACAAAGACAGGAAGTACAATTCATTAATATTTTACACTTGAACAAACAAAGTCGTCTTCATATCATCAATTTTCTTGAATAAAAGCTTTCATAGTCGTAGATGCTTAGCGTTGTTATCTAACAAACAGTTTTTAATTAGATATTTACCCTGTCCACATGTCTAATTAAAGAGCAGGGGCGTATCCAGGGGGGGAGGCTGGGGTCGCGGTTTCAATATAAGCTGAATTTATATCTGCAGTCAGCGAAACAGTGGAAATAAGACATCTGAGGACGCGTTGACCTTTTTTTTTTTGGTCTTCACTTGATTTTGGGGGTAAATTGGTGGTTAAAAAATTCGTGGAGGCCTTTTTTTGGGTCTTTACCGATATTTTCAGTGGGAACGGAAACAGAAAATTGCGCCCCATCCCCCCTTTTCAAATTTCTGGGCACGCCCCTGAAGAGGGTCACAAACCCACAGGTTTTTTGCATCATAATCAAATATTTGATGTCATAAACACTTTTTTCAATTATGACATAAAAAATCTGATTATGATAGCCCTTGGGTTTTTTTGGCCTACTTTAGTTGGACATGTGAAAAACGTAACTGTCTTTGCTGTAACTACTAACCAGGGTTGCCAATTCGAAAGAATTTTTAATCAAATTCAAGTTTTCAAAAAATTTGCAAGACGAGCTTAAGTTCTTCATTTTTGATTTTTCAAGTTCGAAATCAGTAATTTTTACCAAGTTTATGCAAAGTTTAAGTAGTTTTTGTCAAGTTTGGAATAAGTTAAACTTTTAATCAACATGTTTCGAAAACGAGCTCAAGTTAGGGTATTTTTGCTTTTTGATTTCGAGTGCGGCGAAAAACTGAGTTCAGCGAGTTCGAGTTCGCAGCCTTGACTGTAACTACTACAGCCTAAAAAAATATAGCCTAGAGAGCACGTTCACATAGGACAGGCTAAAGGTTTTTAGAGGACAGGCTAACAAATACCAAGCTTAACTTAGGTTTTGCAAACGGAGTATCGAAAGGTTGTAAAATCTGCTCAGGGGAAACTAATTGGGCGCTAAAAGAAAGTTGAATCAAGTGATTGGATTAGTTTAAAAATTAAAATTGGTTGAAAATTGGAATCAAAAATGTTTTCGGTTGAATAAGTTTGGCCCATAAATTTAAATAACCCTTTTTTCTCAGACTATGTATAAAATCATAATAGGTTACGATTTTGTTCCGATATGACGTCACTGCAGCAGCAACCAGTGAATTACGTCACTCAAGGTTGCACCACCAATCGTTCTACAAGTACAGCAATGGAAAAATACGCGAAAACTGTTTTTAAGCTTGGGGTAAGTGTAGCAATAAAAAAGAGCCGAAAAAGTACAAGAAGACTAGCAATTTATGAAAAATCAAATCTTCATTATACTCGCGGTGCCGTATTACGCCGAGGCAGGGCCGGCGCTGAGGGGGGCAGGGGGCCTAGCGCCCCCGATCGACATGCTTGCCCCCCCCCCAATTAACAAACTTTCGCTTTTGAAGACAGCGACTTTTGCGCTTAAATTCAAATTTCGGCCCCCCTGATAAACGCTTGGCCCCCTTACTCGACTGCTCTGGCGACGGCTCTACGCCGAAGCGTGTATAACGAGTGTCGGGGCCCGTCTCCGCAGTTTAGCGCATGGGCTACACAGCTCCGAAGGAACGTCGCAACGGTAGCGAGCCGTTGGCCACCGTACCGATTTGGCCAAGCCGGGATTTGAACCCATTTGGTGCAAGAGAGAGGCTTTTGCTATTGGTGCAGGAGGCTTTGCATTCGATTCCGGGGTCGGTCAAGTTGGACATTGTCGTCAACCGCTCCATTGTTGCGACATTTCTGTGTTGTCCAGGCCCTAAGTCACGAAGATGGACCCCTCCACTCATTACACGCTTGGGAGTAATACCGCGAGTGTATGCCTAAAATGAAGAATTGATGTTGATTTGAACTATGCCTCGAAGACTACAAAGTTGCTCTTTCCCCAAATTTTTGTAACAATTTACTTTGATCAACCAGGAAAAATATTGACAATCAGCTGAAAAATTTGGCAGTTCAGTTTGTTCGAAGATACTTGCCCAAATCTGTAAAAAGATAGCATAAGTTCTTCATTTTTCTATTTTAGTTATACTCGCGATATTAGGCCAAAGCGTCTTACGAGTGGCGAGGCCCAGGCGGCTTAGCACTTGGCAACACAGCTCCTAAGGAACATCGCAGCGTTGCCGAGCCGTTGGCGTCGCAACTTAATCCAATATGACCAGCTCGGGAATCGAACCCGTCATCTCCCGCGCCGATGTCTTTGACTACCACGCCAATTGACTGGTAGTGTGAAAAATCAGACGTTCAAAAAAATTCTGGTTTAGCGCTACGGCGAGGATTTTGCTGGTAAATTGTCTGAACTTCATATTCTTTCAGATAACTCAGATTATCCTCGGCATTCTTTCATTGGCGTTTGGAATTGCAATTTATATCTTTGCAGAAGGCTACTACTACCCTTACGACAACGGGTACAGCGATTTCTATGCTCTCATGGCAACCGGAATATGGTGCGGCGGATTGGTAAGCGGAAATTAAACGTGTGATTATACCCAGATCTTGGTGTGCTGATAACAACTTAAAAAGAAGTTACTGTGAGTGGATTCGAACCTACCCTTGATAATTACGTTTTATCAGTGCATTGAATCGCCATCGAAAACAAACATTATAGGTTACTAAATAGATTACCCAAGCGATAAATAGGTTACTCTAGCGATAAACAGCTAGATTACCCAAGCCGTTTTTATTTTTATCGAGGTTGCCTGTTGACTTCTTTCCGTAGAATCTGGGGTCTAACAGATTTCCAATTATAATTTCCAGGTTAATTCAAATTAATTGCTTTCACAATAAACTTTAACCACAAACCAAGACTTGATACGATACCCGTTAATTCCTACAAAACAAAATGAAATCGTCGTTATAATCGCGGTAATACGCCATAGCGTGTAACGCAGGCATGGGCAACATACGGCCCGTAGCCGAATCTGGTCCGCGAGACCATTTTATGCGGCCTCCTGGCACTTACAGAAATATGACCTGATATCGCGAATCAAATCGAAGACCTTACATTTTTTTGTAGGACATCTGAGAAAAAGTAGACTTTCCTTTGCTCTTCACCGCAGGAACGTATTTAAGGGGGAGGGCCAATGTGCCATGCCCCCCCTCTTTTTGACTCAGCCTTTTAGTAAAAAAGAACAAAAATTAATGGTGCTAAGTGACTGAAATATGCCAGACTCTTTTCATGGTTTCTGTAGCTTATGGCCAGGGGCGGATCCAGGGAGGTTTGAATGAGGGGTATGCATCCTCCCATCAGCCATTTTCAAAAATGCTTTTGATGTATACAATTTTTCCATAATTTCGAATATTCATCGATAGCGATAACGCCTTAGGCAGGCATAATCGAAAATGTGCGAACAAAATGCATCATATTTGGCGAAGCACTCAGAATTAGGGTCAAAAAATTAAAACAAAACTTGCGTGAAAATTATTTAAAAAGCACTAAAATAGCCATTACAGCATGTCAATTTTCAAAAATTTCCCGGGAGAGCATGCCCCCTGACTCCCTACAGCCTTTCTTGCTTCTCAATCAGCTTTAAAGTGATTCTGCTGAATAAAAAGACGATCAAAAAATGTGGAAATTATGGCCTCCCTTTTGAAGTTTTTCGCTACGCCACTGCTTCACCAAAATTTTCGGTAGAAAACAGGACATTTGAGGAGGGTCTAAACCTTTTTTTGCTTTCCAATCAGAGCGACCCTAACAATAGAAGTTGTTGATAATATTGAACTCGATCCATCTAATAATTCGTCTTCCCACAAATAGGTCGCTGACAAAAATATTGCCCACCCATGGCTGGCGCCAAGAGGGGCCTAACCCCACCAATCGACATGCTTGGCCCCCCCAATCAACAAGCTACTCTTTTAAAAACAGTAGCTTTTATGTTTAATTCCAAACTTTGCCCCCCCCCCCCTGATAAACGCTTGGCCTCCCTAAGTCGTCTGCTCTGGCGCCGGCCCTGTGCCCACCCAGGGAGTAACGGCTTGCGGAGTTTTTCTCCGTGACTTAGCGTCTGGGCAACACAGAAACGTAGTAGTGATGACGAGTCGTTGGTGACAGTGTCCAATTGACCGGCCCAGAATCGAACCCAAGACTTCCCTCGTTGATATCGATGTCGTTAACCACTGCGCTAATACGACTATAACTCACTCAAAAATATGGTAACAAAGCCATTTTCGAGTCGGAGGCAGATTGAAAAGCGAGACCTGAAAGGCCTGAAGCAGCAAACTCTGCAACTTTAAAAGTGTTTCGAAACACAATGCTACGGAATCTTACTTCGATTCGGTGCCTACATGCTTGGCCCTCCCAATCAACAAGCTTACTCTTTTGAAGATAGCGGCTTTTGAGCTTATTTTCAAACTTTGGCCTCCCGGATAAACGCTTGCCCCCTCCTTAAGTCGACTTCTCTGCCGCCGGCTCCGCTTCGATTACAAAAATATGAGCCAATAGGAAAATTTTGAATTTTTCGAAATGTTTGATTTATACTTAAACCATTGTCAGTTCAATAAGATTCTTTTGCCATTCCATTTGAATAAGATTGACAATGGTTTAAGTATAAATCGAAACATTTCGAAAAATTCCAATGTTTCCAATATTATTGGCTAGTATTTTTGTAATTAAAGTATTTGTTAGTGTTGTTTGCAAAACAACTATGAGCTGGTACGTACCTTGCATTAGTTGGTGACCCTAACATCATGGAAGAATTTGACTCCCTTAACAGAAACCTGGATCAACCCCTTTCAAATATCGAATTTAAGCAAAATCTGCTTTCGGAGTTTTGATGTGTTGTACAGTAATCAGAATTTTTGTGTGTAAACTATGACAGATTGTATTTAGCCCATTTTTTTTGTAAAATGTGAGGTACCCAAAACAAAACCGCTAGGGAGCCAAAATAAAACAAAATGCTGATATCCTCCTTAATTTTTGCCGATGTCAGCAACCTGATTTTCCTTTGAAAAAAAACTGATTTTGTCTCTCTGAGAAATCAAATTAAATTTTCATTATACTCGCGGTATTAAGCCGAAGCGTGTAACGAGTGGCTGGGTATATCTCCGAGGCTTAGCGTCTGGGCTACACAGCTCCAAAGTAACGCCGCAGCGATGTCGAGCCGTTAACGACATTGTGCCAATCGCCGACTCGGAATTCGAACCCCAGACCTCCAAACCGATATCGTGTGCGCTAAGCAACTGAGCTAACGGCAGGTACCTCTTTAAGGAATGCAAATTTTTATTTTTTTAGTTTTTTATCTCAGGCCTCCTAGCCGTCATGGTCGGAAGAAAGCCAACAAAGCGCTTGGTAAGTCTTGTGGAAAAAAGTTGAATGTTTTCAAATCGAAAATCAAATCTTTATTATACTCGCGGTATTACGCCGAAGCGTGTAACGAGTGACGGGGCCCATCTCCGCAGCTGAGCGCCTGCATGGGCAACACAGCTCCGAAGAAACGTGGCAGCGGTGACAGACAATTAGCGACACTGTGCTGATTTGGCCGGCTCGAGAATCTGACCTCTCGCACCGTGTGCTTAACAACTTAGCTAATTTTAAACTATTTTTATTCTATCAAATAGTTTAGCTGGCCTTGAAAATGAGCTAACTTATTTGACTAGAAAGCTTCAAGTCTGTGATGCTTTTTTCAATGCATTCGAGAAATGTGTTATGTAGCTTGAAATAAGCAAACAAATTTACTTCGCAATATACCTGACGAAAAATCATCGTAAAAAATGCGGTAATTATTTTTTTATTTAAAACAGTAAATATGGAAAAACAATAGCTATAAGACAGTATGAAACTGATTGCATAGACTGCTGCGTGGAATACATTTCTGATGGTGACAGCTGAATCCGTGTGGTCAAAACGGCCATCTTTAAAAAGAATGTTGCTTGATCAAGTAGTGATGAGCGCCTGTTGCTGAGAAATCGGTTCGATTCTCAGGCGAGTGGCCCCTTCATTTTAAAAATTGTTTTCTTTTTCAGGTTTTTTTTTTTGGGGGGGGGGGAGTAACTAATATTGATTTTTCTTTTCAGCCAATATTTTGTATAGATGACTGCTAGCTTGGTGATGGCGATCTTTTCGACCTTGGGTGCAGTTTGCTTGATTATCTTGGAATGCATGGCCACGCTGAACGCGTCTGCTCAGTCCAGAGATGATCGGAATATTTTCGATCTGTGGGTAAGCGCGTGTTTAGGCCGATTTTTGGCCGAAATCATTATCACTATCGGCACGAGAAGTTTTGGCTCGATTCCTGTGCTCGTCAAATCGGACAGTGCGTTGCCAATGGCTCCCACCGCTGCGTTATTTCTTCGGAGCTGTGTTGGCCAGCAGGCAAGATCACTATCACTGTTTTTTGGCCGAGATCACTATTACTATCGGCACGAGAGGTTTTGGCTCGATTCCCGAGCCAGTCAAATCGGACAGTGCGTCGTCGACGGCTCCCCACCGCTGCATTGTTTCTTCGAAGCTGTATTGCCCAGGCGGTAAGTTGCCGATACTACCGACAATGTAGCGCGCGTCACACGATGTACAACAGCAAATAGCAATATTTTGAATACGTATCAATCAAATATTGACACAGATATCGCCTTGTGCAAATCCAGCTAAGCTGACAGGATCTATATATTTTTCTATGAAAGAAAATGAGAATAATTGCTAAATGTATGAGCACAAATTCAGTTGAAAGTTATTGTCATTTTTTTTTCTGTTTTGCAGAATGTGTCCCTCGGTCTGCACGCCACCTTGACATGCATTGGTGCGGTCGAATTTTTGGTCACAATCGCTTATTTTTCGTGCAGCTGTGGTGTCCAATGTTGCCAGCCATCGACTGTGGTGATTTATTACTCTTCAAATAAACATGTTTTCTAGTTGATAAAGAAAACTGCGACAAATCTTATTCAAACCCATGCTAATTTACTTCCGATTGCCATAAAATTTGCTTTTTTCCACCTGGCTGAAACTGAAATCAATCAAGATTTAGGACCTGCTGTTCACATAAATATGGCATTTGTAACGTTGAAGTTTAAGCTAAAGATATTAAACAGGGTGTAAAGCACACAGTTGCCCTATCCACATTCCACATGTCTAAATTTTACGGGCTTTAGGCCCGGTGGTTGTTGATTCTAGTTTCTGCGTCATAATCAATTTCTTGATGTCATAATATTTGGTTTTAACTACCGGTGTGTCATCAAAAAATTGATCATATACTGCAGAAACTAAAATCAAGAACTGCTGGCCTAAAGACCACAAAGAATGGGCATGTAACAGGGTAGATGTATCGGAAATAATAAGCGTCGGTGTATAAGTTTGACTTAACGCTATAGAATAAGTATGACTTAAACAATGTGCAACACTCATATTTCCCGATTGTACGAGCTCTGCTGCGTGACTTTCGAATACAATATGTGTGCAGTTTTTGGTATGACCCAACTGAGAATATCACCCTGGTCTCACGCAAGAAAGCTGATGCAAATATTTTTTTTGTAAAATATTCAAAACGTTAGCCCATTTTGTTTACAAAGCTAGCAAAGTTAAATCACGCAAATTGAAGAGTTGCACGAAGCCCTTTATTCTGACGCAGAAATTCGTTGTATTCATCATAGTAACGTTCTTACGTCGATATTTGCATCAGAAGAAGCACGTTCAGACTTGTACGCGCAAAGCTAAACTGCTTCCGCTGATACTAATAGCTTCCGTTGATACTTCCGGTATGCCCCGAAACGTGCCAAAGCGGTCGATGACGATATTCACCTTCAAGCAAGCTTCATTAGGCCTACGTAAATACTACATTGCAATGCAATGCTACTCAACTTTTGCCGTAATTACTATTTTTTAGACACTTCCGCCTACATCTACGTATGTCTACGTTAATCCGATGACCGGTCCATTCACACTAGAACCAGGAAATCAATTACAGTTTGTTCAAGGTAAAAAAAAAACAATTACTGTAAGCTAGCAAGTCGCTCTACATCAAAGTCGTTTGGCAAAATGATTTATTAGCAGCTTGTCATGAGAGACTAACGCAAAATTAAACGCATTGCATTAGTTTTTTTCATTTGTGGCTATAGTCTGAAATAAACTATTTCTGATTTACATCACACTCGCACGATTTTTAAACGAAAATAAACTTGAACATGCTAAAAAATATGTGCGAAACAGATAGGTTACTCTTCCAAATCACATTTTGAGCTTCTCAAGTGAGACCTAATAAGGTTGAAACAGTGGCTGTCAAGAGATTGAATATTTTTGGTAAACGTCTCCATTTTTTGCTTGTATTTCAAGAACTTACTACAATTCGTTGTTTTGTTTTAGGACCAGTCTGTCCCGTGATGGCAAACAGTCAACCCTTTCAACAACCGCTCATCATCAACACTACTATGTCCCCTGCTGAAATCAACTACCATGCAAACGCCAGGAGTAAGTTAAAAAAGTTTGTAGTTTTTAAGATAAACACATAGCTGGTCAGTAAGTGAAGTGGTTAATAACGTCGCTATCGATGCGGTAGGCCTTAGGTTCGATTTCCAAGCCAATCAAAGCTGACACAGTGCCGCCAGCGGCTCGCCACATCTGCAGCGCTTCTTCGGAGCTGTGTTGCCCAGGCGCGAAGTTTCGGCGGAATATCTCGAGTGTAATGACGACTTGATTTGATTTTTTTACTGTAGATGCAGGCCTTGTGTTCTCCCACTCAACTTCCAATTGAAGGGAACGGACAAGACTTTCAAGCTGAGAATCAGGTAGTATGTCTTGTAGAAATTACGATTTAGGCAAAAATTCACAGTCATTATGTTTTTTAGATTCCCATCAAACTGTGAGAAACCGAATTCATTTCAAAAAGCAACGCTTTTGCGCTTAGTTTTGTAAATATATCGCTTTATAACTCTGATGTGTAAAAACCCCGACAACACCCAAAATATCAATGAGATTAAGAAACCAAGACTTGTTCCGAAGTCTATCCAGCAGTATAGCTATTAAGCTAAGAAAGTGATTCAAGTGTATAAACCAATATTGAGAATTTCAATTGACGGATTAAATGAATTCTTTTACACCTAATATATTTCCATAAAATGATAACGAAATGTAAAGCCACAAAGAATATTTTAAAACTGGACATTTCGACAGCAGAGATTCAGCTGTCATCATAGATTTTCGACAACATAGATTCAGCTATTATCAACAGAAAGTTTTTGTACTGCCTTGCCTACATTGCAGCTGATAACAACAGAATCGAAACTTAATCTGTGTTGAATCTTTATCTATGTTTAATCTTCATCTATGTTTAATCTTTATCTAATGTTTGTCTATATAAATCGTTATCTATGTTTAATCTATATCTGAATTGAAACGTCCAGTTTTAAGAATTATCGAGGTTTCACTTTTCCTCCTTAAGCTGTTTTCGTCCCATATTTATTGTATTATGAAGACATAATCTGCACGACTACGTCATGTGAGCTTGCGTTGTATCTGTAACTGAAACGAGATTTTTACTGTACATAAAAGTTAGATGCGTCGATATCAGTTTCACATTAGTGAGTCGCGCATGTCTATCCCTTTTCGCGGAACTCATCTTGCTGCACCTTTCTACGTCACAAGTTTATCGCTGCGTCAATACTGGAGCAGAATTATCAACGACAAGTTATGAGAAGTGGCGATGCAATTTCAAGTACATAACCGGTCGGTTGCTCACTTGTTAAGCGCACGCTATTGGTGCAGGAGGTCTGGGGTTTGATTCCTGGGCTGGTCAAATCAGCATAGTCTCGCCAATGGCTTATCAACGCTGCGACGTTTTTTTGGATCTGTGTAGCCCAGGCGCTGAATTGCGTAGATATATGTTGCGTATAATATCGCGATTTTAATGAAGGTTTGATTTGAAGTTATGAGAAGTGGCGATTGAGTTTCAAATATATTTACGTATCAACTGCTTTGTATTGTTTATTTTCGAGGGTGGAGCTTTAGGTAGCGATCCAATGCGGTATCGCGCAATGAAACTTTGCGGCTGCTTCTGCTTACTTTAGTTGTTGCTTGGTAAAAGCACTTGACTTTAATGTGAAAGAGAAACACAAAATCCAACAGTAATCGAAGAAGACTGCGATGTGAGCTTGCGTTCTTCGAGTCAGCAATCACCTGGTGTATACGTCAATGTGGTCGGTTACAGCAGTGAATTGAACCCGTCACGTAGAATTTGTAATCGGCGCAGTATTGCTAGGCCACGTCACTTGCAACAAGGGAAGCACACATAACGGGGTAGTATAATTTTTTCTAAACAGGGTCGCAGACAGGACTTTGTTCTAAGCAACCAACGTACAGCGTGTTTAAAACTTTCAATTCAAAAAGTGCTTTACGAGTAAGGTCTTGATTCATTTGCGGACCTAGGTCTAAGGTCTTAGGTACTCAAAAAACCCTCTTAAGTCTAAGGGGCTCAAACAACCTTTAATTTTTAGTTGTACCCATTAATAAGTTTAGATTAATACTTCAATGATCAAACAATTGTAACGCCCACCCTGAAGAGTCTTTTAGGCGAAAGAGCTTGGTGATTTACTGATTAAGCACAAAATCGCGGGTGAATTTATCTGGCTGGATTTACAGGTCCGAGAAAAGATTCAATTATTCAGCACAGAAACTAAACCAACTGGAACTCTATTAACAGGGGCAAGAAATTTGGAACAAATAGCCTAGTTCTTTAACAGGCGGGTTGGCGTAGTAAAAATATCTCTGTCGACACGGTAGGTCAGGGGTTCGTTCCCCGGGCCGATCAAATAGCATGGCACCGCTAATGCCTCATTACCGCTGAAACGTTTTTTGGGAGCTGACTTGTCCAGGCGCTTAGCCGCGGAGATGGACCTCGCCACTTGTTCATGCTTCGGCGTAAAACGACGAGTATAATAATGATTAATAAATTTTTATTTGTTTATTTGTTTTTGCTTTATATGACGCACATTGAGGAGCACTTACATGTTGATTTATTTCATGGAATTTTTTTGCATCAAATTAGATATTTACTAAAGGGTCTCTTTTGACGTGTTTCGTTAATGATTTCCGTTAAGCAAATTTGTTTCTATTTTTACGGCCTATTATTCGTATGTTTCACCTACCAATTTTGACGAGGGTGATTTTAGTGGTCATTTACATGCCGTACTGTTTTGTTAGCTCAGAATAACAAGCTTTGTTAGATTGAAGACGCTACCAGAAACAACAGAAATGTATGAATTTACTAAGGCCGCGATAAGGACTTGCAGCGAGGAGAAAAGCATACATAATTACCCAGTCCACATGTTCTATCTCATTGGGCCATAATTAAAATAAGTGCTTATGACATTAAAGTTTGATTGTGATGAAAAAAATCCGTGGGCTTTTAACCCACTAAAAGTGGATATGTGAACAGGGTAATTGCGGACCAACTCTGACAAGCGAAAATAACGTGTTCGAATATTAATCGAAGCACCCATTGCGGCCTTTTTAGACCATTATGAACATATTAGAGGGTTATACAACTATACAGTTTTCTTTTTTCAGTTTAGGGAAGATATTTTTGAAGTTTTTCATCTCGCACAACCCTGGATAGAGTTGGGATTGGTTAGATTCAACTAATGTTTGAAAGTTTCCACTTTTCAGAGTGAGATACTATAGAATGAGGATTTTTAAGGTCGTCGGCAAAAAGTTTGCAAGAAAGGGGCAACCATAATTTTTTAGGGGGGTGAATAGCAAAAACAATCTCGGTTGTAAAATACAGTGCATATGCTGAAGGACACCATAATAACAAGGGGGGCAGTTTAACCGCTACGTCTAATCAAATGCTTAATCTACAATCTGAATGTAGTAAATAAACAAATTATACATTATTGCAGAATTTTTTCTCTGATTAGTGTTTTCTAATTATGACGTCAGTTCCCCCTCAACCACAACAGGTGGCATACGTCACTCAAAGTTACATCGTGAACGCAGCTTCGAATGCTGGCGCTGAAAAATATGCGAAAGTTTTCCTCAAGCTTGGAGTAAGTAAAAAACTATTGCAACTGAATCAAACCATTACCCTGACCACACGCCCAATTTTAATGAGCTTTCTGCGTCATAATCAAATAATTGATGTCATAATTGAAAAAAAAATTATGATGCTTAAAGTCAGTGGACTTCTCGCTCTTTAAAATTGGACATGTGCACAGGGTATAGGTGACGCAGGTCGTACAGAATGTTTCCTAAACCAAATGAGAAACCCATACCCTTTGCTTCCAAAGGAAGCACTGTGAAGGAATGGAGCCACAAGACAGCAGTTATTCTCCAAAAACCTTCATAAAACAAACAACTGCAAATGCTATTTTCGAACTATCATGAATTGAGATTTCCAATACAACCAGTTTGTTGGTGTTGTGGTAGAAGGCATCGCTATCGGTGCGGAAAGTTGGGGTTCGATTTCCAGACCGGTCAAATCAAAAACACTGCCGCCAACGGCTTGCCACCGCTGCGATGAATCTTCAGAGTTGTGTTGCCCAGGCGCTAAGCCGCAGAGATGGTCCCGCCTCTCGTTACACGCTTAGGCATAATACCGCGAGTATAATGAAGATTTGACTTGACCTCGAAAAACCTCTATCTCAGTAGATCCATTTTAATCTACTCGCCGTGGTGACCTGCTGGGCTAACGAAAAACTGGCAAATAGAGAGTGTAAGTTATACAAAAAACAAACTGAATTTGTTTTTAGGTCATACAGATCATCTTGAGCATCCTTTCAATCATATTTGGAATCGCACTGGTGGCTTACACAACCTCTAATACTTACGATTGGTATGAATACGCATACGACGCCTACGCTCAGTTTTGTAGTGGCATATGGGGCGGAGCATTTGTGAGTAACAGAGTGATTCTTTGCTGATAACTTAGAGCAGGGCTGCGAACTCGAAGTCGCTGAAATCGTTTTTCTTGCCAAACTCGAACTTAAAATTAAAAACAAAATCTCTGAACTCGAACTTGAACTCGATCGCGAAAAAGGCGGATTGAGTTTTGAACTTATCCTAAACTTGCCAAAAATTGGATAAACTTGGCCTAAACCCGATAAAAATAACTTAAACTTAGCCAAAGCTCGGTAAGAATTACTGAACTCAAACTTGAACTCGCAAAATTGAAAATATAGACCTTGAACTGAGCTGGCAAATTCTTAGTGAACTTGAACTTAAACTCAGTCAAAAATGGTGCGAGTTCCCGGCCCTGAGTCTTAAAGTAGGAACTCTTAACATGGGACCATGAACGCCCAAGGGCAGGCGCGTCGATTTATGCAAAATGTTAGGGGGTGCAATACAGTGGAAAGAGAACTTATTTTTACAGAGGTCCAAGGGGGCTAGAAGTAGTTAAACCGTATCAACGTGCGAGTACAGCGGTATCGTTAAGCTATTTTACTCAACAATACGGCTTTGCTTGTTAGTGCTGCATATTTTCAACTTTAAGCATATTTCTGCTGCTTTCTTTGCAACTTTGCTTTGACCCAAGCAAGAACCAAAGGTCTGAGAAAGCGTCGGGGTTGAAGGGGGTTTCAGACCCTTGCTTTTTTCGTCTATGGTCCAATGAAATTTCATGATCATGAGCAATCTAAAAGTCGAGTAATAACTGATCACCACCTGGTTGTCTACACTTTAAAAGCTTTGAAACTCTTGAGAGCGAAAAACTTTTCAACCACGAAAATTTTGTTGAATCAAGTGGGAATTATTGGCTGACAAAAAGATTGGAACTGTATTTGCGGACAACATTGCATCTACGTTCAAAGAACTTCTGAAATTGAAACTGAGTGGTGCCTGTTTCGAGCAGCAGTCACTACGTACGCTACTAAATGCTGTGGACGTAAGCGTGTTGGAGGGACGAAGACGAGCAAGAAAAGAACTCCGTGGTGAAACCAAGAAGTTATTTGAGCGAAAAAAGTGGCCTATAAGGCCTGGCTTGCAAATAAGTCAACACGTGAAATTCATTCGCAGTATTCTGAAACACGTAAGGCAGCAGCCACAAAAGTTAAATTGTTTAAAGACATATCCTCGACGGAATTTTGGGGAATGGTTGGATGATGATTTAAAAATGGCAAGCAAAGTATTCTGGCACACCGTTCGCCGTTTGCGTGGAAAAAGATTTCAAACCGCTTTCTTCTTCGAAGATTCAAATGGTGTTTTCCTGAATGATCAAGATGCTATTTTAAATAAGTGGAGAAAATACTTAAGTGATCTTTTAAACCAAGTTGATGCTACACCGACACAAATTTACGAGGAACATATTGAGGAAAATATTCAGACAACCAAAACAGATTTGCATGCTGTTATAAAATCATTGAAAACTGGAAGAGCACCTGGTGAGGATGATATCGAACCTGAAATGTTGAAAGCAATCAACGTGTGTGGTGTTCGTTGGCTAACTCGAGTTTTTCAGGTAGCGTGTAGGAGTGGACAAGCACCAACGCAATAGCAAACCAATGCGGTATTTCCTAAGAGAAAATGAGCCAATTGTTGGGGCATCTCTCCCGTCGGTGTCCCTGGTAAAGTCTATGCCAAGCGCTCTAAAAAAAATGCCGTGAAACAGTCTAACTTAAACTAACGGATGCTTATTGCTTAGTGTGGCTTTCGTCCTGGCCGAAGCACAATGGACCAAAAATTTGCTTTGCAGCAAATCTTTAAGAAGTTGTTGGAATATGCAAAAGAGGTCAATCTAGGTTTTGTTGGTCTGGAAAAAGCATATGATCACATTCCGAGAGACAAGCTTTCGGCGGTGCTGTTACAGTATGGCATTGATGGCCAGTTACTAACTGGTATTAAGTCGCTGCAGAAAATGTGCATGCATCCCTAGGTGTTTATTCGTGTCAACAACATAACGAACACAGACCTTTGGATTATGTGTGGGACTACGGCAAGGCTGCCCGCTTTCGCCCTTTCGCCTCTTTTCCAGTTCCATATTTATATGAATGGAATAGTTAAGAAAAGTGAAAAAACGGCGATTGCGTAGTACAATGTTTGTTATTTGCAGAGGACCCAGCACCACTCGAGCCTTCCCAAAATGGTCTCCGACAAGCTTTTGACAGGTTTTAGGATGCATGCTCTGTTGCCGAAATGAAAATCGGTACAACAAAAACAGAAACCATGTGCCTGTCCAGACAACCAAAGCAGTGCTCTCTTCAAGTTGGTGGAGTACCACTAAAACAGTCGGAAAAATTCAAGTACCTCGGCATCTCATTCACAAGTAATGGCAGACTAAATAGCGAATTCGGTATGAGCAAGCGAAGTAATGCGCCATCTTCACCAATCTGTGGCACTGAGACGTGAGCTTTGCACCAAGGCAACTATCTATCTTCAGATCACTCTATGTTCCAATTCTGACTTATGGGCCATTATGATAAGTGTTTGATCATGAATGAGAAAGTGAGATCTCGAGTTCAAGCAGCCGAAATAAGATTCTTGCGAAAAATCAGCGGTTTGACCTTGTTGGACTAGGTTGAAAGTGCAGATATTTGTGAATCTCTAAACATCGAATTGCTGCTTCTCCGTCAACATAGATCGCAACTGCGCTGATATGGACATGTGACACGAATGTCCCATGACAGAACAGCTAAAAAACTGCTGTATTCAACGCCAATTAGTCGAAGGCCTAGAGGCCGTCCCAGAACTCGATGGCAAGATTACGTTGGAAATCTTTGTTGATCCCGCCTAGGAACCCCACCAAAGCATCTATCCTTCGTCGCACAGGATTGAGATGCTTAGCTTCCCCACGACCCCTCAACGATGAGGGGGCCTGGAAAAGTTAGTTAATTGCGATATCTGTGTAATGTGTTTGAACAAAAGAAATTTCCCAAAAAAGCGTGCCTGTTTGCGCACAATCAAATTACTGTGCTGCCTAAATACTGGGGGGGGACATTTATTCTTTAGCCCCCCTGTCACAGTGAGAATTGTAACTTCTTTCTAAATTTTAATCAATTTTACCTCTTTACGGTTCACTGCTCTCATGTGCGTAATGTTGTTATGACGATCTTGTTTTGCTGGTTAAATGGCTGTTTGGTAGATAGTTCCAAGTGAGCGTGTGATTGTGTCAATCTTTCTTAATCTCCTAGGCAGTGTTAGAGAGTAAAGTGTAGCCTGTTTTATGTGCATAATTGCTGGTGATAGTTACGTAAGTGTTCAATATCTTGTCAGGTATGTTTTGGTTGATTAGATAGTTAGCTCTTAATTGTTGATATTCCGTGCACGTGGTTCTGCAGTAGCCTACTGGTAGACGTATTTCCTATTTAGCCATCCGCGAGACTGTTAGTGTAGTAGGCCTAGTTTTATTGCATCTGATAGCTTTTGATGATACTTTCTCCGACCTGGCGTAACTGGGTTGGTTGGTGTAATTTAACGTTGTTTTTATTCTATTTGAATTAGAATAGGTGTAAGTTATCCTTAACGGTTCATAAGATGTTGATTCTGTTGTGAAACATCTATGATTTACTGCCCCTTTGAATCTGAGCTGTTACAATTGCAATACATCGTATTTCGTTCCATATACGTGATTGTGAGCAGTACGAACGTGAGCTTCGCCAGGTTCAAGGCCGACAGACGTTTGAGGTCGAGCTAATCTTGTTTAAAATAGAATCCTTAGTTTTCTCCGTGTCAGTCCTTGGAGCATTCCTGGGGCTGATCTCAACATTTCTTAAGGATAACGTGCCGAGATTGTTCATAGTCTTGCTCGATTGTGACAAGGTAATGTCGGAGAAGGATGACCACGTCATTTTTGTTTCTTCATCTGCTTCAAAGACTGCGCAAATGCACGCTGAAGAGGATGATGGTAACGTTAGAAAACCAAAAGGGTCGTCCGTGTCAGATGCTCCATTAAACATAACTCGAAGAATTGGTGGACAGCGAGGTCATGGTACAAAGCTGATGCAGCAAATTCTCGTGATAATTGATGCTAAAGAATTCTCACGAGCTAGGGAAGTGTCTGAATTGAAAGCTCAACTTGATGAGTCTCACAAGAACTACGTAGCTTCGGCAGAGGAGTTTTGCAAATCCCTCGATTCTGGCAGTGTCCGTTACCAAGAATATGTGACTCAGCTTCATTCCAGAAATGAGGAGTTGGTAAATCTAAATGCACGCATTGCAGAATACCTCCTTGAGGGTATTGAGGAACGCTCTGCTGCTCGTTCCAGTAAGTTTAGAATAATGAGTTCCTCTAACAAAGGGCCACCGAAGTGCGGTGGTACCGAAAGAACAACCTCCACTCTTTCATCAGCTAGTAAGCTTAGGATGGAGGTTAGACTTGCAGAAGTTCGCTTGCAGCAAGCGCGTCGTGAACAGGAACTTGAGGCTAGACAAGAACGGATTCGGTCAGAGAAGGTGATACTTCAAGCTGAGACTGCTGTTCTAGAAGCACGAACACGTGCCGAAGCCATAGAGGATCAAGTTTTGGATGAGCCTCTTGGTGTTGATCCAGTGATGCCTCCACATGATAAGGTGGATGAGTACTTGCGATCGTTGCAGGCCTCGCCGGTTGAAGATTATTCCCCATCTCTACACCCAGTGCTCGATATTGCTGTTCCTGACACACATGTACCACCTTCTGATCCCTCTCCTCAATTCCCTGCACCCTCTCCTAAAGCTCCTATTCCCGTCTCTGATTCTGAAACGATTAATTTTCGTGACCAAGCTGTACTGCAGGCTTCTAAGTCATCTTGTGTAGTTGGTAATACAGCTCCAGCTTTTCACGGGCCGGCTACTGCAGCGCCAAGTCTGTCTCAAGAGCCCCCTACAAGCTCACTGTCTCTACATGTTCCAGGGTCTCCTGATAACCCTGCTCAGGTTTCTACACGTCATTTACAGATGCCTGTTGTTGTCGACGCTCCGGCTTATCAGGCAATTAAACTGCCCGCTCCTCAAAGAGTGTCTCATTCCACCTCCATTTCCTTGGTTGATAGATCAGATGGCTTAGTAAGTCACACTACTGTTGACCCGAAGCATAATCCGCCAAATGTCCCATTAAATCACACTCTTCTTCCTGGTTCGGATTCATTAACCATGGGTCCTACTACCCCTTCTCAGCCCAACGCAACATTTGGTTTATCCACCCCTGCCAATATGGTTCGCCCAAGTAGCTCTTTGTTTCAAGGGCCTGCTACGACTGAATTCCAGTATCCTTTCCCCCAAGCTCAGCCTCCTACTGGTTTGCACCCTGCCTATTCTCAAGCCATTATTCGTTCCGAAGCTCCCCCTACTGAATTACTTCCATCTACTTGCTTTCCTCCCCAATTTCAAATTAGACCATCTCAAGTCAATCCCCCTGGTACTACAGTGAACCGACTTGTTACTATCTCTCAAACTTCACCTGTTTACACCTTTCCCGTCAAGACCACCTACCCTAGTTCTCAAGCTTCAGCATTGAGTAGTTCTCAAAACCAACATGGTGAATCTAAGTCTACCTCAATCGTTGATGACATGGCCCGTATGTTTGTGCGTTGCCACGGAACACGCAGTTTGCCTGAAGAAGAGAAATTTGACGGCAACCCCCTTCAATACCACTTGTTCATGCGTCGAGTTCAAGATCGTATCTTGGATATATATGGAAGTTCGGATCCCGGACATGCGTTTCAACTCTTGCTCGAAGCTACCGCAGGCCGGGCGAGAAAAATCATAAATGGATGCATCATGCTGCAACCTGATGCAGCTCTTGCGAATGCTTTACAGCTGCTTTACAAGGCTTTTGGTTCCCCAGATGTCACGGTTAAGGCACACATTAAGTCAGTAACAGAAGGACCTACTATTCGCACTGATGAACGAAGCTTGCAAGATTTCTACTCTGACTTAGTAAATTGCAAATATGTTTTGGAATCTGCTGGTGCCCTTCAACAACTGAACGCTGCTGCTACTTTAGAAGGTGTGTTTGGTCGACTACCCAGACACAACCAGGAGCGTTTCGCTGAATTAGCTCTACGAAGAGGATATAGCATAGACATGGTTCCATTTGACTTAGTAATCGAATATATCGACCAAACTCAGCAGCTTGCTGCGTCAAGGCTCGGTCGCCTCATGACCGCCCAAAGGAGCAAATCTAGTATGCCTGGTAATGGATGGACTAAAGGTACTAGTAAGCCTGGCCGAGCTCATTTCGTTCAGATGAATTCCATGCCAAGTCCCGCACAGAAAGACACCCAGCAAACCCCTTCAAAGGTGCGACAATGCACTGCCTGCGAGTCGTCTGCTCACTTCGTTTGGAGATGCGAGAAATTCGTTAAAATGCCACTTTCTGACCGTAAGGCACTTGTTCGGCAAAGACATCTTTGCTTCAATTGCCTTAGGACCGGCCATGGAGTTAAAACGTGCCCGAGCAAAGGTCGTTGTCGGACTTGCTCACAGACTCACCATACCCTGCTTCATCCTGAGGTCGTCGATAAACCTGATAGTCAGCGCCCTAACCACGACTCCTCCGTCGCATCTGCTATTAACATGGAGACGGCGCAAGAAGACGACAAACCGTCAGAGCTAAAGATAAATGCGTCTCATTCTGAAAGGGTCACCAAGCAACTACAAGTGCTGCCTGTGTGTGTGATCAATATGGTGACCGGCGAAACTAAGCAAGTTTGGGCACTTTTGGATAGTGGTGCGGACACGCATCTTATGACACGACGACTGTATTCAGAACTAAATCTAGCTGGGAAACCCCTCAAATCCAAGCTACAGTTAGCCGATGGAACTATCAAAACTTTAGACACGTTTGAGGCGAAACTATCAGTTCGTGGGGTAAGAGAAGAAAGTACCTTCGTTTTGGAGGACATCCGTGTCATGGAACGTCTGCCTGATCTTGTCGGACATGCATCTGCTAAAACTGATCTCGGAGACTACCAACACTTGGCTGATGTTGAGATTCCCGAAATCGATTCGGATGGCATTGATTTGTTAATCAGCATGGACTCACCGAATTTGCATGTGTTTTCTGAAGTACGTCAAGGTGGTGAGGGGCTATTGTGGGCTGGGAAATCCCCTCTCGGTTGGGTCCTGTTCGGGAAAAATTCTGAGGACGAAGATCGCAAAAACCTCGCAACTTCTGCTTATGTGAGTTTAGTAGCTACCTCCAACTTGGAGTCTACTGCTGAGGCTATCTGTCCCTGTCAGTTCGACTTTGTGGATTTGGCACAGGATGACGATACTTGTCTACCTTCACTGGATGATAAGGATGCACTCAGTGTAATGCAAAGTTCTTGTACATTCAAGGGTGGGCACTACTGCATGGGCCTTCCATGGAAGAAAGGATGCCCCAGTCTTCCCAACAACTACAACATGGCATTGTCCCGTTTGACGAGCTTGGGTCGCAGGCTGAGACGGGACCAGGATGCACTTGTGAAGTACAGGAATAAAATAAATGAAATGATACAACTCGGTCACGCTGTCGAGGTTCCGTCACCAAATCAGGAGGACTGTAAAGGAAGGACTTGGTACATCCCACACCACTGTACTGGAGGAAAATTCCGAGTAGTCTTTGATTGCTCTGCTGCTGTTGAGGGCACATCTCTCAATCGACAACTGCTTCAAGGCCCTGATAACACAAATACACTTCTCGGAGTGCTTTTCCGTTTTAGACCCCATGCTGTTGCTCTGATTGGTGATGTGCGAAATATGTTTCACCAGGTCAACGTAGATCCCATGGACCAGACAGCACTCAGGTTTCTTTGGTGGACTGATGGCAATCTTGACCTAGCGGTTAAGGCTTATCAACTGACTGTCCACAGCTTCGGGCTTACGTCATCACCTAGTGTTGCGGGATATGCCTTACGTCGTACGGCAAGAGAGAATCGCACTAACGCTTCCGTTCATGCTACTTCTACTGTCGAACGAAACTTCTATGTGGACGACTTGCTAACTTCTGTGCGCAGTAGTGAAAAGGCTGTTCAACTACTACGAGAAGTAGATGCACTCCTTGCAAGCGGAGGTTTCCAGATGGCAAAGTGGGCAAGCAACCGCCCAGAAGTGCTTGAAACGATCCCGGCTAGCTTTCTTGCTCCTCAGCTTCACGAGATCGATCTTCATGAAGAGAATCTTCCTTCACAGAAAGCACTGGGTCTGGTCTGGGACGCGAATGCCGATCAACTTCGCATTAAGGTGGTCATTCCTGGTCACCCTTGGACTCGGCGTGGTTTACTTTCTGTCTTGGCAAGCGTATACGACCCACTTGGTGTAGTGGGCCCCTTTATGTTGCCCGCGAAATTGCTTCTTCAGCGCTTGGCTAAGAAGGGCTTGGGCTGGGACTGCATTATCCCCGATGAGGAACGGCTTTCATGGGAAAGATGGTTGGATGCCTTGCCCCGTCTAAATGGATTGTCGATTTTACGCTGTTATTCAGGACTCACGGATGCACAAGAAATTGAGCTGCACTGCTTCGCTGATGCCAGTGGCGATGGCTATGGAGCAGTGTGTTACATCCGGACTAAATCTGGTTTAGATTACCCTTGTTCATTTGTTATCGGTAAATGTAGAGTCGCCCCATCCCATCGACTGACCACTCCTCGGTTGGAGCTGAGCGCTGCATTAACCGCTGTTAGATTGTCAAAGATCGTGGTCCGAGAGCATGACTTCCTTTTCAATCGAATTGTATTCTGGTCGGACTCCACGACGGTCCTGAGCTACTTGAAGAACACCTCCAAACGTCGTCCAGCCTTTGAGACGAACCGTATTGCACTGATTCGGAAGATGTCTACGGTAGATCAGTGGCGATGGGTTGATACGGCTAAGAATCCAGCTGATTACTATTCAAGAGGTGTATCACCTAGAAATATGCACAAAGCGGAAAGATGGCTTCGTGCTCCCGCCTTCTTGTCCGAAGATGAATCAAAGTGGCCAGATTTTGATGAACAAACACGAACTGAGCTAAGTGCACCAAATCAAGATGAATCGACTGTTGCTACCATTGCCCTTGAGGCTGGAGCTCACACAACCTGTTCCGTCACTAATAATGTCGCTCTAGCTTCTTCTGAAAGCAAATCGGATGTTGTGCCAGATGTTCTCAATCGACTTCTCACTCGCTTTAGTACCCTATCGCGTACTGTCAGGGCCGCTGCATGGCTAATGAGATTGAAACGTTTATTACGTGGCCGGGCTAAGAATGGCGAGCTTCCGTACCGCTACGAAGAATCCATTGGTTGTCAAGAGTACGATGAAGCTCTTTTGGCAATGATTCGACTTGCTCAACGACAATCCTTCCCATCTCTTGTCAAGGCCTTAGAGGCTCATCCTTGGCACGAAGTTGCTAAAGGAAAGGGTGGCGAAAACGCAAAAAGAACGCTGCAACCACTACACAATTTTTGTCCCTTTATAGCTGATGGAGTAATACGAATTGGTGGACGACTTCAACGTTCCAATTTACCTATGGATGCTAAACATCCCATTGTGCTCCCGAAACGCCACCACCTTACTGGCCTTGTCGTGGATCATATACACAGTAGAAGTGGACACAACGCCTCGCCCTACGTGATCAATGAAGCTAAGGAACGCTTCCATATCATCGGACAAGAGCGCACTGTTAAGCACTATATCAATACAAATTGTATGGCCTGTCGAAACCGAAGATCGAAAGTGGGTTCCCAGCTCATGTCCCCATTACCAGCCGTTCGAGTTAACCCAAGTAGAGGTGCGTTTGAGAATTGTGGCGTGGACTACATGGGGCCCTTGGAAGTAAAACAAGGTCGCAGCTGTTTGCCACGATATTGCTGCGTTTTCACCTGTCTCGCCTCCGGGGCTACTCATCTGGAAGTTGCCTATAGCTTAACTACCGAGTCATTCCTAATGGCTTTGCGGCGTTTTCTTTCCGTCAGAGGACATACCACACGAATCATCTATTCGGATAACGCCACGAACTTTGTTGGGGCTCGATTAGAACTTCGACGTGGCGCTGAGCGTCTCTGTCAGCACAAGATTATAAATGAACTGGCGCCACGTGGAATCGAATGGAGACATGCACCGCCTCTTGCGAGCCATCAAGGAGGCATTTATGAAGCCATTATAAGACTGGTTCGGAAGGCCATGAACTCACTGATGGCAGATCGGTATCTGCGAACGTTGACCGATGAGGGATTGTGGACACTATTAAAGGAGATCGAGTTGATACTGAATTGTCGACCCCTCACCCGTGTCGGCCCTGGTCCGGATGACTTAAAAACATTGTCGCCTATCATGCTTTTAACAGGTTGCACCAATTCTGGTTTTCCTCCAGACGTATTTTTGAGTTCGGATGGTTTAAGATCGTCGTGGCGAGCTTGTCAGTTTCAATCAGATACATTTTGGAAAAGATGGCGATCGGAATATTTGCCCCTACTTCAACGACGACAGAAGTGGTTGGCCCCACAACAAAACTACAAACCAGGCGATTTGGTGCTTCTTTTTGAACAGGACGCACCTCGCAATGTATGGCCAAAAGGACTCATTGAAGAAGTTTATCCTGATCGAGATGGCGTTGTGCGCCGTGTCAAGGTTCGAGTTGCATCAGGGAAAACATTTCTAAGGGACATCAGAAAATTGTGCATGCTCGAATGTGATGTATAATATGACGTCATCATATGGACTGTTTGCATGACGCACCATCATGGACTGTGACTGACGCACTTGCGTATGTATTTTCATGGTGCATTTACGAACATTTGGGTAATATGACGTCATCATATGGACTGTTTGCATGAC
Source organism: Trididemnum miniatum (assembly GCA_964006365.1). Lineage (NCBI taxonomy): Eukaryota > Metazoa > Chordata > Ascidiacea > Aplousobranchia > Didemnidae > Trididemnum > Trididemnum miniatum. Next base: position 23,160,959 of record OZ023240.1, read on the forward strand.
GCACCATCATGGACTGTGACTGACGCACTTGCGTATGTATTTTCATGGTGCATTTACGAACATTTGGGTGATATGACGTCATCATATGGACTGTTTGCATGACGCACCATCATGGACTGTGACTGACGCGCTTGCGTACTATGCACTGTTGGACATTACACACGGCTTCGGACTGTAATCGCACTTGTGCGTCGCATGCTGGCGTATACGGACATTTGATTTAGTGATTTTGCGCGACATCACATTGTTACGCACTGTCGAATTACGATCACACACGGACTGCTTATCACAACTTTACACATAAATCTTTCTTCTTTCTTAAGTACTTTCCTTTGCATGTGCGAAATTGTAGGCTTATGTGTTGATTTTGAATTATTTTGTTACATTTTTGCTGTCTCACTGTTTATTTTTTGAAAAATTGCTTAGTCATTTGTGTTCAATTTTAACTGCACAATTTTTGGGCCGGCCATGTCACAGTGAGAATTGTAACTTCTTTCTAAATTTTAATCAATTTTACCTCTTTACGGTTCACTGCTCTCATGTGCGTAATGTTGTTATGACGATCTTGTTTTGCTGGTTAAATGGCTGTTTGGTAGATAGTTCCAAGTGAGCGTGTGATTGTGTCAATCTTTCTTAATCTCCTAGGCAGTGTTAGAGAGTAAAGTGTAGCCTGTTTTATGTGCATAATTGCTGGTGATAGTTACGTAAGTGTTCAATATCTTGTCAGGTATGTTTTGGTTGATTAGATAGTTAGCTCTTAATTGTTGATATTCCGTGCACGTGGTTCTGCAGTAGCCTACTGGTAGACGTATTTCCTATTTAGCCATCCGCGAGACTGTTAGTGTAGTAGGCCTAGTTTTATTGCATCTGATAGCTTTTGATGATACTTTCTCCGACCTGGAGTAACTGGGTTGGTTGGTGTAATTTAACGTTGTTTTTATTCTATTTGAATTAGAATAGGTGTAAGTTATCCTTAACGGTTCATAAGATGTTGATTCTGTTGTGAAACATCTATGATTTACTGCCCCTTTGAATCTGAGCTGTTACAATTGCAATACATCGTATTTCGTTCCATATACGTGATTGTGAGCAGTACGAACGTGAGCTTCGCCAGGTTCAAGGCCGACAGACGTTTGAGGTCGAGCTAATCTTGTTTAAAATAGAATCCTTAGTTTTCTCCGTGTCAGTCCTTGGAGCATTCCTGGGGCTGATCTCAACACCCCCCAAGCAAAATTATTGGGGGGGTTCGGATCCCCCGTCTACCTAGGAATCTACGCCTATGCCTAAGGGGCCTGGGACCATAAATGCCTAAGTAGTCGTGCATGGGGTGCGTAAACCATAAGTACAAATCCGGTATGAGTACACGTTAAGGAAGAAAAATATAGCCGTAGTAATCTCTAAAACTGAACATTTCGACAACATAGATTGTCATCATCAGCACTATTATGTAAGGTATAATAAACTATGAGAACTAGAATTTGCTATTTTAACTAAAGTTAAAGTTGAGTAGTGAAGGGAATCGGGGCTGGATTTCAAGAATGAAAAGTCGCGTTTCCATCATTGAAGGATCGGTCTCTAAAACAGGTCTTCATTCGTCATGAAAATGGGGCAGTGCCCCAGTGGCTCTTCCCTCCTGGAAACGCTACTGCAAGGGCATAACCCAGACAAGAAGTCAAAGCAAGTTATGTAATGCAGTACAGTACAACATACCGGTTCTACATTGACCTTTGCTGAATTGATTTTGCGATTTATTTCAGTTTTTCACTTCGGGAATTCTAGGCGTAGAATCGGGAAGGAAAAAAACAAGATGTTTGGTGAGTAGCCTCAAATCATGTTTAAGTTCAGTTATTTTTGCCAAGTTGAGGTACAAAAAGGAATTAAAAACTTCGCTATCGCCGCGGAAGATCTAGGTACGCTTCCGGGCAGATCAAATCGCACACAGTGTCGCCAACGGCTCGCCATCGCAGCGACGTTTCTTCGGGTTTGTGTTGCCCAGGATCTTACGGCCGCGGAGATGGTCCTCGCCACTCGTAACAGGTTTCGGCGTCACGTCAGCGAGAATAATGAAGATTTAATTTTTTGATTTTGACAGAAGTTTATTCAAGTTCAATCGCGACGGTTTCTTTAAATGTGTCAATCAATAACAAATCAATTAATCAGTATCATTTAATTGTATAATTAACGAAATTGCCAGCTACTAGGCCGAGCGGGACCGAGCGCAAATGGAAAATTTTCGAGACGGGTTCGATTCACGGTTGGAGCCGATTGCATTTGACATATATACCGGGTGGCTGCTGACTCGAAGAGCGCAAGCTCACTTCGCAGTTTCCCTCAACCACTAAGCTTAATGAAGTGTGTTCATTTTAATTTTTTTATTTGATCTGTTGCAGGAAGTTGAAGATTTTTATTTTTTAGGTTACGGCCAGTTTGGTGATGACCATTTTTTCTGCTCTTGCTGCTGCAGGGATGTTTTTTGTGGAGTTAATTGGAGCGTTGGTTGCATCTCCTAGAATATACGATTATCCATGGACTGACCAGCATAGCGATGAATGGGTAAGTAGACTTACCGGTATTGATATTTATTGCAAAATTTTCGTACTTATTCCCAAACATAAACGCATTAATGAAAGGGGCCCTTGCACCATGCCCCCTCTCCTTTTCGACTTTTCATTTTAGTAAAACAGATCAAATGTTGCTATAAGTGACTGAAATATACCAGACTCTTTTGATAGCTTTTGCAGCCTAAGCCTCCTCCCCATTTTTTAAATTTCTCGCTACGCCTCCGTTCACAAAGATTATGCTTCGCTAGTTTGTAAGGTGCAATCTTAATTAAACCTCAAATATTCGACGCATTTTCACAAAACAAACGACACTACGCAACCCCAAGTACAGTACGTGGTAAATTTGTCAATGAAGACACACATTTCACCAACAAAATGTCCTTAGAAGGAAATTGCTTTAATTTACTTTGTTTTTTATCAACGGCTTGCCACCGCATCGACATTTCTTCGGAGCTGAGTAGCCCAGGCGCTAAGCTACGGATATGGGCCCCGCTACTCGTTACACGCTTCGGCGTAATGCCTTAAGTCTAATGAAGATCTGATTTTTTTTTATTTGTTTTTGATCTTTTTTTTATCGTTTAATAATTATATATTCTTTTTATTTTTTTTATCTATTGTTATGCTTTTAGTCTGTGGTCACAGGACTTCACAGTTTCTTGTGTGTGCTTGCTGCCATGGAGTTTGTTGTTGCCATCATTCATTCTGGTTACTGTTGCGGAGCGAACTGTTGCGGTCAAAATTCGAGAGCCGCGGTGAGTATCGTAGTTATCGTTATCAGCGCAAAAGATCTGGAATTTAATTTCCAACCAGATCAAATTGGACGCCGTGTCACCTAAGGCTCGCTACTGCAGCGACGTTTCTTCAAAGCACTGTTGCACAGGTCCAATCTGCAGAGACTGGCCCCACAAATCGTTACACGCTTCAGGTGTTAACGCTATTATAATGAAGGTTTGATTTTTTAAGTGTAGCGTAATGCTTAAAAATATTGCTATTTTCGCCGGAGATCAAGGGTTCGATTTCCAGTCCAATCAAATCGGACGCCGTGCCAGCAACGGCTCACCACCGCTGCGATGTTTCTCTGGAGCTGCGTTGCCCAGGTGCAAACCGTTGAGATGGGCCCCACCACTCGTTACTCGCGGTATTACACCGAAACGTGTAATGTAATGAGTGCTGGCGGGGTCATCTCCGCGGCTTGGCGCCTTGGCCACACAGCTCTAAAGGAACATCGCAGCGGTGGTAAGCCGTTGGCGACACGGCGTTTGATTTGGTCAGGTTGGAAATCGAACCTCAGAACTCCGGCGAAAATTGCAATATCTTCAAGCACTATGCTAAACGCAAATAAAACAAAACGAAATATTTTGAAATCACTTATCTCAATTTGTTTTTCAGGCGACTGCGCCCGCACCCAGCTATGCTTACGTCAACCCAATGCCCGGACAAGTGACGGTTATACCAGGCCAACAAGCTACTTTTATTCAAGGTGAACCTACAGTGCCGTTGCTGTGGGGGGTTGGGGGGAGGGTGGGACAGGGGTGCCAATGATCCCACCATTTTATTTATTTTGGAGACGGCTCTGCAAACAATGACGAATGTTGTTTTTTGACTAACATCCTTGCAAGTAGACCCCAATTGGGGGCAACAGAGGGGGCACCGGTGGAATGCCTTCTTTTTTGACCTAGCCGGAAGGAAGGGGGCATCTAGTCGGAAGGGGCACCGGGGGAATGTCCTCTTTTTGACCTAGCCTAACGTAAAGTGCAGTTGAAATATTCTTGTAAGATTTCATAATAATCTTTGTGATCTTTGGCTTATTGCAATGCCCTCCCCCCTTTTTAAACTTTTGCGGGCCACCGTCCCTCCTACGGAATATATTTCATTGTCCACAAATATTAACTTTTTTTATATTTCAGGGCCAGCTATCTCTGGTGCAGTCAATCTTCAACCATACCAGCAACCAGTGATTATGACATCAGTTGCAGCCCAACCACCTGTTGTTTACCAGATGCAACCAGTAAGTGAAAAAAATGAGCTTTTATTCTCGTGATCAGCCTTGAAAACTTAACTGGTTATAAACATATTACGCCGATGCCTGTAACGAGCGGCGGGTCATCTCCGCGGCTTAACGTGAGGGCAACACCACTCCGACGAAACGTTGCAGCGGCTGCGAGCTGTTGGCGACACTGCATTCGATTTGACCGGCCCGGGAATCGAACCCCAGACCTCCCATACCAATAGAGATGCTTTAGTCACGCTGCCAAACGGCCGGTCATGTTGATTAAAATTGTTCACTTCAATCGATCAGTAGCCTCACGCGCAGTTTTCTTCTGGCATTAGATTGATTGTTTTGTTCCTTTTTTAGTTTCGCATTAGTGTGTTTTTATTGTTGTGTTTACAGGTTCCGCAAAATTTTGCGGCTCCCCAGCAAGCGCAAACGCAGGCGCAACAACAACCTGAGAGTGAGCAACCCCCCAATTATCATATGGAGGTTAGTAAATGGTAATCTCCCACTCACATATTCGGTTATAGCTCAATATCGATTACCAGTACTTTTTTTTAATGGTGAAAGTAGCCTAAGGCGGAGCGGTCAGGGACGCCTTTCAAAAAGATCAAAATCAAATCTTCATTATTCTCGAGGTATTACACCAAAGCGTGTAGTGCAGTAGTTTTCAAACTTTCTGGTGGAGTGGAACCCCAATGAAACATTCCAGATACTTGAGGAACCCTGAGCATTAATTTAATTTAACAAACTAATTTACCTGAACCCAACTCTAAATTGTAAAGTTGCGGTACCCCTTCACTGTACCGGCGGAACCCTGTGGCTCCGCGGGACTTCGTTTGAAAATCACTGGTTTAACGAGTGGACGGGCCCATTTCCGCCGCTTATAGCGTCTGGACAACATCGCTCATGAAGAAACATTGCAGCGATGGCGAGCTGCTGACGCCACTGTGTTTGATTTGACCGGCCTGGAAATCAAACCCAAGACCTTCTGCACTGTTACTGGTGGGTTAAACCATTACACCAAACCTGTTATATTTTTGCCCCCAAAATTGACATATTCGAAATGTCTTTGTTTGATCATGTTTTGAACCACCGACCAGCTGTATAGCTGGGTCTAGCTCAAGGAGGGTGATCGGGTGACCCCCAACTCCCTCAAACAAATATAACAGCCAACAAGTCTAAGTTTTGCTTCGCTAATGTCATCATAGACTATATACTGCCAACATGAATTAATATGTGAATGTCGGTGCATTGTTGCGAGTCAAAAAATGACCAAAGCAAAGCAACTCCCCAATCTAATGTAAACAAAACCCTGGTAACCTAAATAAAATTTTATGTTTTGTACTTAGTTGCATATTTATCCTCCTATCATGAGAAAGCAATCAAAGCGCTATAACGAGCTCGCTTAGTAATTGCCGGCCACTTATCTAACATTCTGAGATGCAGAAATCCCGTTAAGTGCCTTTACCGACGGCACAAGAAACTTACCGGCTTGTTCTTCACACTGTTTCTTAAATGCTGAGCGACAAGCAGGGATGCTGTGAACAAAATTTTGAAATCATCGGTTTGACCCTACTTAAGAGATCAAACCCGAGTCTACAGCTCCAGAGGCAGTACGCCATTACTACTTGGCCATCTGAGCTGATTAGATGTAGTTTTATTACTTGGGTGTAAAATCGGGTATTTATTTGCTTAAATTCTATAATTATCACCATCATCATATCCGGTTTCAATCCGGTTTTATTCTCGTCACCAAAGGGGCCGGATACACCTCATCCCTTCCGCAATATCGTTCGATTTGCAGCGTTCGATCTACAGCTTCCTCGATCTTCAACCCGACATTCTTCACATTCTCTTCCACCTGCCTCTTCCATGTTATTTTAGGCCGTCCTTGTTTTCGCTTCCCATTCACTTCCAGCATCATTGCCTTCTTCAGTATATTAATTATTAATCTATATTTTAATCAAAATACTTACGATTAAATTCTATCATATTGTTTTTTCTTTTAGGACGAGAAATCTCAAAATCCTTAAGCATGCTCGTTTCTCCGTTTTCTACAAGACATTGTTTACATAACGGTTGACCTCTGTGTTTTGAATTTTATTATTGTATATTTTGCACATTTGCGATTTGTAAATAAATAATAACACACTACAGTATTTTTATTACTCAGTGATGTAGTTAAGACCATCACCTACAAGACCAAGACCTTGTAAATTTTTCGAGACCAAGACCGAGTTTGTCAAGATCAAGACCTTTGATTTTTTTCAAGACCAAGACCTTAAAAATGGGATGAGAATTAACAGTTTATCTCTTATCGCTATTTTTCTATAACAACAAAAAACGGGCAAAGTATATTCATTATATTGAAAGAAATAAAGCAGGGTTTCCCAAACTTTCTTGTGCCACGGACCCATTTTTGCCAATCAAGTTTACCGCCGACCCCATTTTTAAGCTGCGTTAATTTTTCACCCAACAGCTATAAAAGCATAAAGTGGAACACGAAATTAAGCAAATTGTGCTTAATTGTATTTCCATTTTTACCAACACTGATGAACCTCATGAATGGGACGGATGGGGTTGCTTCTTACAGCTTTTGTTTCAAATATTTGTCCGTAAATTATACATTTAGACCGAGCAACTGGCGTAGTGCGGTCGGTAACCTGCGATTCTTTGATTCTCAGGTTGCGGCTTTTTGTGGGGATGAACGAAGACCTTTTTTAGGAGAGGGAGCAACAAAGATCTTTTTAAATTTTTTGATTGCCGTAGAGTTTTTGCTGCTTACAGTGTGTTTAACATTTTGGGATATTGGTTAAGATTGCTCTTCAAGTGCAGTAGGTTGCCGACCCCTGGCGTACTAGTTAAACTTTATCAATATCGGTGCGCAAGGTCTGAAGTCCGATCCCCGGGCCAGTCAAATCAAACACAGCGTTGCCAACAGCAGTTTGCCATCATTTTGAGGGTTCTTAGGAGTCGAAGCTGTATTGCACGGGCGCTAATAAAGTCACAGTCGCGGAGATGGGTCCCGCCACTCGTTACACGCTTCTGCGTATTATCGTAATGTATAATAAAGGTTTGATTTTACATTTACACAATTGCAATGCTTTTAGTTATTATTTAGCTCTACCAACAAGATGTAAAAGAAAGTAGGCCGTTAAAACTTGCATCTTATAAACCAGAGCCTGCGCCACAGCAGTCGACTTAGGGGGCCAAGCGTTTATCAGGGGGGGGGGGGGCAAAGTTTGAAATTAAGCACAAAAGCTACTGTCTTCAAAAGTGTAAGCTTGTTAGTTAAGGGGGCCAAGCATGTCGTTTGTTAAACTAACATCTTAATAAGCCCTTCCGCAATATCGTTACATAATAAACTTATATCTTAATAAGCTTGCATCGGGGTCTCTCTGACCTAGTCGATCATCTCTGCTCGTGCGTTCAACTTGTCATTGCAATTAGGCTATCACAACACTATAATTCATAAACAAGAAAGACAAGAACATCATAATTTATGACTAACTTTAATATTTACTCAATAATCAAGAGATAGTAGAAGAAAAAAACATTCTATAAGATTTTTAATCACTACAAGAATTAATTGGGTCTGTGTATGTCCTGCAAAAACTAATTAAAAGTTTTAGTTTTTTATTTTTTGCAACATTGTCACGGACCCCTGTGCGGTCGTCGCAGACCCTAGTTTGGGAAACTCTGAAATAAAGAACAACATAATCACATACACGCTGTTGCATACTTTTTCTAGCTGTGCAGGATCACTTAAATTTTACTAGATGCTGTTTAGTTCTTTCGGTCTTAAGACCAAACTAAATGGTCAAGAGCAAGACCGCAAATGGTCAAGACCAAGACCAAGGCCAAGACTAAGACCAAGACCTTAAAAAAATGGTCTTAAGACCGGTCTTAAGACCAAGATCGGTCCTAAGACCTTCATCACTGTCATTACTAATAATAGTTCAACACAAGAGCATAAAAGAACATAAAATAATTGATGCAAAGAAACACAATCCAATGAAACAACAGCCAGCATGTATAAGCACAGTTATGATGTTTCCTTTTTAATTCTTTATTTCAAAAAAATCAAACCTTCAATATACTTGCATTATTACGCCGAAACGTGTATCGAGCTCATCTTCGCGGCTTAGCGCCGAGACAACACAGCTCCGAAGAAACATCGCAGCGGTGGCGAGTCGTTGGCCGATAGTGCGTCCAACCTGACCGGCCTGGGAATCGATCCCCAGACCTCCCTCACCGATGACAATGTCTTATCAACTGGGCTAATCGGTCGGTATTAACTCTTAATGCCGTTAATCTTCATCATAATGCAAGACGCGCACACTACACATAAAATGGAATGCTCATGTACCATACTACTGCAATTGCTACTTTATTTTCGGAATACAGCAAATTTGCTACTGGACGTTTCGACGACATAGATTCAACTGTCAACATCAACAGTGCAGACAAAGCAGTGCCGGTACAGCCTTGCCTAACGCTGCTTAAAAAGTACCTGGTTCGCATATTCTTGCACTGTACTGGTAGTCATAAGCGCGATTGGTTTCTTTTATGAATTGGCTTTTCATAAACGTTTTTGCTTTGCTCGTAGTGAGCTTTTTTGTAATTATACAAGTTCGCATAAGAACATGATAATGATTTTCGTCACCGTTTGTGGCTAAAAATCTCACAATAAAACTGCCGTAAACACGAACTCCAGTAACGTTACGTAGATTCGAAAATTGTGACCTCGTTTTCAACCGTGAATTAAGTAGGAGCTATAGTTGTTCCGCACCGACTACAATTGTTGACTTAACTCAAATCTAAGCAAGATCTTATAAAGTTTCGAACCATTGTCCACTTTTTATAATTTACCGTTGTTGACCTGTTGTTCACCCGAATCACGCCACACGTTTGTTTTTTGTAGTTACGTACTCGTGCTGCACTCATGTCAGCTGACAGTTGCTTGTTTATTTTTTGAATTATTATTGCTTTGCGCCCCCGACTGCTTGCAAGTCAATCACCTGTCACCTCACACAACGGTCTTTGGTGTGTATCGCTTTTTCGTCAGAACAATTTTGAAACCATCGATGGAAGGACGTTTTTTTTAAACAAGATTTTAGTTCGATATTTTATTTCAAGGTTTTAGTTATCTGTGTTTTGCTGGGTTAAGTTTGCTTCCCTGAAACCACACCACTACAGTACGTGCTGCCAAAGATGGGCATTTATCGCGATAATTTATCGGCGATAACTTTTTATCGATTATCGTTATCGCTCAAAATAATTTTGATTTATCGATTACCGTTATCACTTTTGTTATATGTTTTGTTATCGCCGATAAATTATCGCGATAAACAATTTTTATGCACGCAGTGTTTGAACTTCAAAGTTAGTGAGTTGGCGCTATGGAAAAAACACACGTTGTCCATTAAGACTTGTTGTAGTTTTAAAAAAGTATCTCTTTGTTTTGCTTAATTTCACGGCAGAGTCCGTGAACTGCTCTCTTTTCTTGAAAAATCTAGAAAAACATTTTTGCAATTCGACTTACAAAAAAAAAAACTTTGTCAAACATATTGAAAATTTACCGCAACATTTATCGGAAATATTTATCGGCGATAATTTATCGATTACCGATATCGCTTTAAGAAATTGAAATTTATCGATTATCGGTATCGCCCAGGGCTTTTTTGAAGTTATCGATTATCGTTATCGCTTTAGTACCGAAAGGTTTATCGTGCCCATCACTGCGTGCTGCTCAGATTGTTACTTTCTTCGTCAAAACTTGAAGTCAATATTACTATTGTTAGGAAAGTCTGATTGGTTCTTGCAGAAAGTCAGGGATGTGAAGGTTCATCAGTTCCTATAGTGGACAAGTCTGAAGAACTTAGCCGCGGGTTATCACATAAAGAAAAATAACTGTCTACAACCTGAAGAGATTGCTGAACAACTTTTTACTTTCTACAACCTGAAGAGATTGCTGAACAACTTCTTACTGCTGCCTTTTCTGTCGTGCCTCAAGTTGTTGAATTATGTTGGCTCTTTCCTACTGCTGTATCAACTGGCTATCCTTTTGAAGTGTCCGTCGTTGAAGAACTACACCTTGTTACCGTTGTGCAACGTTGTCGGGGCGGAATTCGCTGCGAACATCCGTTTCCCATCCTTTTGTGAGCACAATTGTTTTTGAGTTGCGATTCTAGCGCTCAACCGTGTCGATTGCCATTTGTCCACTACTTGCCGAGGAGCTGATTCCTTTCCTTCGTTGGACCGCAACTTGGTGGGATTGTCGGAACGAGACCGACCAAGGTACTGTACGAATGTGCGATTATTAAGAGTTGTCGATTTTTTTTTGAAGCAGTCACACCAACTGCCTTTGTTAATCTTTTATATTCGTTTGTTGTTGCAATTTTTTGTTTGATTACTATGAGTGCTCCAAGTCGTAGTAACAGTAACTTTGGTTTAACGTTTGACGGTACCGAGATTCAATCCCTAAACCATACTGATTTTGATAATTTAAGCTGTGAACGGGTTGTAGCTAAGCCCACTGGCGAAGGGTTAAGTAATTGTGATTTGGGTGAGGCTTGTGCATCTGCAATCAATCATCAGTGCATCAGCAACGGCAACGAGTGGCGAAGGGCTGACGTGTTTTTGCCAAGCAAAAAGCTCAGAATTTTTAACAGCAAACTACTTGTTGAGGTCGAAGCTGTTTTTACCTACTTACAGTATGTCAACCAACAAAAACAAGAATAAAAAAGCAAGTTCAACTGAAAGCCTAATTCAGTTAAGTCAAACTGAGCTCGAAAATATGGTGCAGGGCATGGTAGCTAATGCCATAAAACCCTTGGAAGAAGAAATTAAAGCTCTAAAAACTGAAGTAGATGCATTGCGCCAAAGTCAACAATTCATCTGTAACCAAAACGATGACCTAAACAAAAGCTATAAGAGTGCTTTGCTATCAACAAAACAGCAAAAGCAAAGTATTACTGAGCTAAATAAACGAACCGACGTACTAATGAAGCAAAGTTGTGAAGACGAAATCAAAATCGATGAGCTCGAGCAGTACGACCGCCGGCAAAACTTAGAATTGCAAGGTGTACCAGAAATGCCAAACGAAGATGTGACCCAAATTACTATGAAATTAGCCAGTTCGATCGGAGTTGATTCAGACAAGGAAGAAATCTCAATTGCGCACCGGTTGCCACAGAAAAAACGAATTGATAAAACGAGGTCAAGCAATGACAAGAAGCACCCTACCATCATAATGCGATTTGTAAGCAGGACCAAGCGAAACGAAATCTATGCTCGGCGCTTCAAAGCCAAAGACTTTGAAACATTTCCGGTTGAAAACATGGAGAATCTCTACATCAACGAAAATCTAACTCTAGGAAGAAAAAGATTGTTTTGGCACACTAAACAAAAAGCAAAAGAACTTGGCTACACATTTATTTGGACGAATAACGGTCAAATCTACGTAAGAGAAACGGAAGATTCTGAGAAAATTCATATTAAATTTGAAAATGATCTTGACAAGTTGTAGTAAGTGATTTGTTATCTTACTTTTTTTTTTCTCATTTGTATTTAATGTTTATTGTGTCGTCTTGCGCTCCATGTTCTTCCTAAATTCGCAAATTAGCGTTTCTGATAATGGCAGCTGCGACTACAAAACCCTTGATAAATACTCTGAGGATATGCTGTCTCCTAACTCAACGAAAAATCATATAACTATCATTCACATTAATATTATAAGTCTACAAAAAAATTTTGATGCCTTCACAAACTTTTTAAACAGATTTCCAAGAACTGTTAGCGTAATATGCTCGAGCGAGACTCGACTCAACGATCGCAAAATAAACTACAGCAGCTTACCTGGTTACCGGCTGTTTTATAACAATTCGGTCACCAAAGCTGGTGAGTCCGCCATTTATGTGTCTGATTGTTTAAATTGTCATCAACTGTCTCAAATCAAGATCAAATGCGATGGATGTGAGGACGTCTGGGTCAATGTTAAATTAAACAACAGTGAAACACTGGTAGTTGGTACGGTCTACAGGCATCCAAATAACGTGATTAAAAATTTTGAAGATGCGTTTATAAGTGTTATTAAATCTTTCAAAAGCAATCAGAACTACATTGTTTTGGGTGACTTTAACATCAACTATGACAAGGTTACCACTCAGCAAAGTATTTCGGATTATGCTAATCACATCAACAACGTTGGATGTGAACAGCTCATAGATAAACCAACAAGAATTTGCCAAACGACTGGCTCGATAATCGATCATATATATGTGAACTCGATTTTAAAAGACCATGCACAGCCAATCATATTTTGCGAAGATATTTCGGACCATTTAGCCTACCAATCTGTGCAACAATTAAATGCAAACCCATTGAAAAAGCTGCAAATCGTCCTTTCCGCCGCAAAATATCCCAGGAAAACATTGCATTATTTCTTGAAGATTTGCGTACCTCTCTAAACAAACCAAAAATGCGAAATAATAAAAATTTAGATGATCTTGTAACTTTAATGAATGAATTGACGAATGCTTACTTTCCTAAAAGAATGTTAAGCAGAAGGCAGTTTAAAACATCTAAAAATCCTTGGATTACCCCGGGCATTCTCACGTCCATAAAGCATAAAAACAGGCTTTATGCAAAATATCTTAAAAATAAAAGTCCTACTGCGCATACAGACTATAAAAAATATCGTAACAAGCTGACGCATCTTAAAGAAGCGGCGAAGAAAATCTACTATCAAAATCTTTTTCTTGGCCCAGGAAATCCATCAAACACCTGGAAGAATATTAACCAACTTCTCAGAAAAAACAAACCCAAATCGACAGTACCGAGCCTTGTAAAATTAGGTGATAAAACCATTACAGACCCAACAGAAATATACAACAAGTTAAACGAACATTTTGTAACGATTGGCGAAAAATTAGGAAGTAAATCGATTTTCCAAAACGATCAAAATTATCGAAAGTATCTAGGGAAGCGACATGTTTCTTCTGTTATTCTGCAACCAACTCACGCATATGAAATCATGGAAATAATCACCGGACTCGACATTAACAAATCGCCAGGTTATATTGATATTCCGGTAATATTGATTAAAGAGTCTAAATTCTTAATTTCTTATTACCTTGTTACTTCTTTTAATGAATGTATAGAAACTGGTGCCTATCCTGATATTTTGAAAATTGCAAAGGTCGTACCCCTGCATAAAGGCGGCTACCAAATGGACTTGGGTAACTACAGACCTATTTCTATATTATCTCCATTCAATAAAATATTTGAAATTATTTTGCATAAAAGACTAGTAGATTTCTGGGATAAATACAAGTTGTTCACAAATTTGCAATTTGGCTTCCGAAAAAAATTTTCTACTGACCTTGCTATAACGTATTTATATGAAACTATACTACAACAAATGGATTGTGGAAAATCCGTTTGCGGAACTTTTCTTGATTTTGCGAAGGCGTTTGATTGCGTGAATCATCAAATTCTAATGAATAAGCTTGAACACTACGGAGTCCGTGGCAATGTCCATAGTCTCCTGCATTCCTATTTAACGAGCAGATTCCAATATACGGTCCAAAATGACCTTATCTTTTCTAACCAGCTTCCCATTACTACAGGCGTCCCACAAGGTAGTGTTTTAGGACCGTTTTTGTTTCTCGTCTATATCAACGATTTACCTAATGCTTGCGACACAAAAATCATACTGTATGTAGATGACTCTGTTTTGTTCTGTGCTGATAATGACATTGATAAACTCAAGCTAAAAACTGAAATTGAATTCCATAACATTGAAACCTGGACTAACCTGAACAAAATCTCTATTAATTACAACAAAATAAATTCTGTGTTATTTACTCGCAGTAAATCAACTGCTGTGAATAACTTCGTCATTAAGACCAGCGAAAGACCGCTAACCAATAAAAGTGTCATTAAGTACTTGGGAGTTTTATTTGATAATAAACTGAATTGGGAACAGCATATCCAGTATGTTTTGGCTAAGCTTTGTATTGCCGGAGGAGTTTTGATGAAACTGAGGCACTACGCACCAGTAGCAGTACTGCGTAATGTATATTTTGGTATTGTTTATTCTTATTTGAAATATGGTGTGACGACTTGGGGTAATGCAGCATCTAAATACGCAGCAAAAATTAAGGTTCAACAAAACTACTTAATTAGAATATTAAGCAAAACTCCCTTATTTAAAAAAAAAACTTCTACCGATTTACTCGCACTTAAACCTACTGAAATTTAACAACATTTTTAATCTTGAAGTTTTAAAATTTGTATTCAAGTTTCGTTCCAACATTCTACCTGCATGTTTTGATGAGTATTTTCGACAAGCAGCTCAAGCTCACGACCACTCAACTCGATTTAGTTCAAATACAAATTGGGCACCCATATATTGTAACAAATCATTTACACAAAGGTCAATACGTTACGTTGGCTGCAATCTATGGAATGATCTACCGAATGATGTAAAAAATAATTCGCAAATAAGCTTAAACGTATTTGTTAAAGCAATTAAACAACTTCTTTGCGATAATCAATGCTAGAGTCACTGCTTACCAACCCAGATTTAATTGCATTAACTCTTAAGTTTACTTGTTTTTTTTTTTTTTATGTTAAGTTTTTTTTTTTTTTTCTTTTTTTCGATACCATTTGATTTGCTCTATTGTCAGTTTCCGCACTACTGAGATTTTATTATACTGTGTTTGCTTAATTATTTCCTAATCAATAACATCTCGTACTGTAACTGTGAATGTGTTACACCTAGAGCCGTAGGGCGGTATGCAGCTTGGCTTTTTGTGCACTTTGTGCAATGCATAGACTTATTAAACATACAAAGCTGGCGCATTGCGTTGAAGCAGAGGGGTTGAGCTGAGCAGTATACCGCCCCTGTTCTTTAACAGTTTTTTTTTCTTTCATTGTAATTCTGATACACGTCGCATCGAGGATTTTCTGCACTTGACGCTTGTTTTCGCTGTAGTAGTTTAGTTTTCTATTGTCATGTGATTTTTGTTGTTTTCGGACATTTGTGATAATCTATGTGGTTGTTTGAGGTGAGTGGCTGTAGACTCGGCGACCACGCCGGTTCCTTGGTGCTTGGTTCCTTGGAGCTGGACACATGGTCTTTTCGCAGCCTCTCACCAGAAAGTCTTAGCGCTTTTCTGGTAAAAATAAACTTCTCTCTCATCTATTCCTATTCCTATAGTTGGGCGGACCCTTGATAACATTGGGAGGGAGGCTATGTCTAATGCATTTGGTTTTCAAGGTGACCCCCTTCTTAAAATAAAAACATAGCATCGTAAACTTGTTCTAGATATCAATCGTTGCGCCGCTGCATTGTTAGCTTGTAATTCTTACAATCAATTTCAAACTGAGTCATTGACTTATAGCGCGCTGTTCGTGAGTAAAACTTCATTTCTTTGCGCTGTAAAAAAGTTAGTGGATAAGGATTTGTCGATGGAGTTGTCGGAGAGTGCCACTGAGTGTTTTAAAAGATGTCACGAGTTGTATGTTAGCTGTGAACGCCGTTTTTGTCATAACCCTATTTCTAATGATGACTTACCTGCTGATGAATTGATCCCAGACTGTGAAACTGATATTAAGCCTTCTGATAGTGTTTCGCAAGTTACCAGTAGATACACCGTTAACACAATTAGATCGTCAGTCGTCAGACACATTGAATTAGAACGTAAACGAGCTGAGTTTCTAAATGCTGAAGAAATGGCTAAAGCTCGTTAAACTAAGCAGTTGGGTCAGGACCGGATTAAGGGTTTCTGAGGCCTGGGGCTATTTGGTAGTCAGGGGCCTGTTTTGTCCCCGTCAGTCCTAGACCTGCTGAAATATGTAACCTACATACCAGTATTAAACACATTCAAAAAACAAATTTTCTGAACCTATTTTGCACGTACAAAGCTTTAGAAGATGTCATACCGCAGAGCCCCAATTTCCGCAAATACGCTTTCTATTTGTTGTTTTGTAAGTGATTCTACGATTAGTTTTCCCCAAGCCATGCAAAGTTTGCGTCAACCTCCTTCACAGCCTCTATTTCAGGGATGGTAAACCACTGACCCGCGGATCACCTAGTGACCCACTTGTAGTTTCAAAAATATTGCGAAGAAAACGGTAACGAACATTAACGTAGTGAAGAAAAGCTTATCTTTCCATACTGCGGCATTGAAGACGGGAAGCTGGGTATTTTTGAGGTGAAGATCCTTTTTTTTTGTTCTTTGCACAGATTTCGGAAGAACTTGGGTTCAAGCCCTTCGTTAATATGATTACATCCACAACCCACGTTTTTTCTTGTTTCGGTTTACGATCTTAAATTTGATCCACCAATTAAAAAGGTTCGCCATCCCTGCTCTATTTCGTATCCTAACGTCATTTTACGAAAATTCGTACGGCATTTTGTGTGAAACCATAAGTCTATGGTGAAACCATCTTTAATTTACGCTGCTGTCTATGAATTATGCAACGAAATAATCATAAATTAATGATTCGCTAAAACGACGACATTTCTTCGGAGCTGCGTTGCCCTGCAGGCTCTATGTCACGTAGATGGACCCCCGCTACATGTATCACCCTTCCGCGTAATCTTGAGTTAATGAAGATTTAGATCAGGGTTGGGGAACCTGCGGCCCGCTTAAGTTTTGAATGTGGCCCGCGTCAGAACTTTAATCGTTAAGTGTACAACAAAATGGTGGAACATAAAACATTAAGATTTCTTAAAAACTGCGTCACATTCAACTACATGCTATATATTTATAGCATAAAAAACGCGCAAAAGTCTCTGATTTTACGGGAAAAAAAACAGCTCAGCATGAATGTTGTTAAATTTGCGACGAAATATTGTGCCTTTTTAAAGCGAAATTTAACAATTAAAAGTAAATGTGGCCCGCTGAAAATATTATGCAATCAATGTGGCCCGCTGTGCTTTACCGGTTCTGCACCCCTGATTTAGATTGATTTCCTTCTAGTTACAGGATAGAACGCTACATCACACACTGTAACCGATGCTGGGCTATTGATAGTATTTGATTGTGATTTGTTTCAAAATTTACACAGCAATGAACATTCATATCGATCATCATTTTATTTATTCAGTTTGAATTCTGTTTCGAAAACCGTTAAATTCGTTGCACAATATGCTGCAGAACAATCATATTGCGTCGGAATGTTTTTATATACATTGTTTGGCATTTTTTTGCTTCCTGCAATTTTGACCCAAAACATAGAGAGATTTGATTTGTTAGGAGGGGCTGGAATAATTTCAAAGCTAGCTTCTGGACCCTGTTTCCTGCTCCGATAAATGCCTCAGCCGTTGGGCTGGTAACGCAATACTGGTCCGAATCTCGCAACGTAAAGTATGTCCAAATCTCACAAACTCGTGATCAGTCTTCTTGGATTTCGTTTACTTGCCGCAGATCTTGTGATTTAAATTCAAGAGTAAAATCGTTGAAACTTTTGGCGTTGATACAATCTTGAATCACTCACTTAGCCCTAACCTAAACTGGATAGATTAGGCCTATAAAGATTGGTAATTCGTATTCAACTTTAAAATAAAATAGTTGATTGATGAAAAAATCACTTAGTTGTTCATAATAAGTTGTAATCGAGAGGCCTATTTTGGTCGGTGGGCCTGGGGCTGCAGCCCCATCAGCCCCCGCCTTAATCCGGCCCTGAGTTGGGTGAAGCTGAAGCTCGCAGGGTGCAAGCTGAAGCCGAAGCTGACGCTCGCAGGGTGCAAGCTGAAGCCGAAGCTGACGCTCGTAAAGCCTGTCTTCTTGCCGAGGCCGAAGAAGCCGAAGCCTTGGCTAAACTTCGCTTAGAGACGGCTAAGTTGGCGGCTGAAGAAAAACTTATCACTTGCTCATAGCGTGGATCAACTGCCACGATGTCTAGAGCATCAAAGATTAGGTCGAGTTTTCGGCCACATGCTTCCGTTGTGAATCAGAAAAATGTTTAGCGTGAAGAGAATCATGCACCTGTGTCACATGCATTGTTTAAACAGACCGAGTTTTCTAGCACTAAACCACACTGTGTAGTGGATCGTCCCGCTCGTTGGGATTTGAATAGCTCTAAATCAGGATTAGTACATGCTCATGATTCTGGTCTTGGTCGTAACCTTTTTAACTATCATGATCGCGGCGCTAGAAATGTGGCGGTTATGCCTGACGTGGGTGTGTCTGGTGTTGATAACGATAAATGTAATCCCTCTATGAGACTCGAGCCCCGACCCCAAAGACAAGAGTCGATTGCTTCTAGTGCAGACGCAAATTGGCACACTTATCTGGAACGTATCTTTGGCCTCACAAATTGCTTACGACGGCAGTAACATTGAGTTTGTGTTGTACGAGAATCAAATTTGCCGTCTCATGGACGACACCCCATTCGAAGAACGTAAGCTTAAGGTTTTGCGGGCTTACTGTGTGGGACAGCCGCGGGAAATGGTCAACTTATTTTGTGCGCCTATGAAAAGCATGACCACTGCGTTGCGTATCGCAAAGGCTTTAGATCGCTTGAAACAAAGATACGGTGTGTCTGAGGGTTTGACCTCCGAACCTAAAGTAAAAGCGATACGTAATGGCGCTAAGGTAGCCTTTAACTCGTCTTCTCTTAAAACGTTTAACGAAGATTTGAATACCCTTGAAATGTTCGTGTTCGCTCACGATGAGGTTCACAAACTTTCTGGCCAGCTTGTACTTGCACTGCAGGTCGCTTGCCTAATCTCTTAAAGCGGAGGTATCTCGATTTTTTGGATAAGAAACACTTGGATATGAGTCACCCCGGATTTGAATCTTTGCGCGATTTCATTGTCCCCGAAATGTGACATGATGACGTCAGAGTGCGCTCAGGCGTTTTTCAAAGATGAAAAAGAGGGAACCCGCGAACAATCAAGTGGTGCTAGGGACTATCGTGTTCGACAGGTGGCTGTGGATGTGGAAGATGGTACTCAGGACACCAGGTCATCTGAGTCCCATTTATCTACCTCGCACGCCAGGCCTGCTACGAACAAAGCTGTAAGAACCTTCCGCGGTCGACGTCTTGCCGGTAAGGAAAAGCCACCTCCTTAATGTTTTGTATGTTCCTACCCAGAGCGCAAGCACTTTTTAGCTGATTGTGAAACATTTAAAGCTCTTTCGCCTAGTTCAAAGCGCCAGAGAATCTTTGACGCCAAGAGATGCTTAAATTGCATCTCTTTGGAACATTTCGTACGTGAGTGCCCTCGCACTTCAAAGTGTCGAATTTGCGGACCCAGTAGTCAAACTAAACACGCTACTGCGCTGCACGAATGCTATGACGTGGTGAATCTCGGAGCCGCAGACGAGGAAAGTGCGCCTATTCCTGCACCTAGAAATAAAGCTGGATCTAGTAGGCCTAGTCACAACTTCACGGTGCGTAAGCTTAACTCTAATAACAACCGTGCTATTTTGTTGAGGACGAGTGCAGTGAAAGTGGTAAACCCTGAGTCGGGAATATCTACCCTGGCGTACACTCAACACGACACGGGGTCGGAAGTGACTCTCATCTCTGAAAACTTAAAGAGAGAACTTGGGCTGAAAACTACACCCGACCCTACAGTGACAATTCGTACGCTCGCTGACCAAAAGGTAGACAGTGAAGGGCGTACTAACTTTAAATTGCAATAGCTACATAATGGTGACGAATTTATGATGGATGACGAATTTATGATTGAAGATGCGCTAGTTGTACCGCAGTTCTTAGACGATGCAGCCACGTTGCCTCACGCGGTAGACACCAGTGGTCTTCTTCATTTTCATGGAGTTGACATCCCTGAGGCACCGGATCGAGAGCGTGTGGACGTCTTGATAGGACAGTCAGATAAGTCTCTGCTGACTGTACTGGAAGAGCGTGCGGGCGCCCATCCGGAAGAGCCTAACTACGTTCTCACGCGTCTGGGTCCTGTGGCGAGTGGTGGTACAAAACCGGTTGAGTTGGATTCCTTTTCGTCTTTTCGAGTAGGTGTTGAAGCATTACCATCTGCTGCTTGTGACTGTAATGAATTAAAACAAAAAGTCGTTGCCCTTAAGGAGGCCTTACGTGAATGCGAGATGGAAGATGAAACGATTCAACCTTCTAAAACCGACGAACTTGCAAAGAGTCTCGTAGAGCCGCATATTAAGGTAGTGGATGGCTGCTATGAAATGCCCGTTCTCATTAAAAATGAAATATTACAAAAGCTTCCTGATAACTACAATTCTGCATTAAAACGCACTTTGTCTTGGAGACGTAATGCCTTGCGCAACCCTACCCTTGAAAAGACGTTACTTAATACGTTTGCTGAGCTCGTTCCTGAGGAATGGATTGTGCCTGCGGTATTGTTTGATTGTGATACTTAGTGGTACCTACCATTTTTTGTTACCCAGTCTGCCAAGCTAAGAGTAGTGTAGGACGGTGCAGCTGCGGCTGATGGCTTATCTCTCAACCAAGCTGTTTTGGGAGGGAAAAATTTGTTAAACAGGTTGGTCGAGGTTTTGATAAGATTTCGGTCGGGAAAATACGCTTGTGTCGCCGATGTTAGCAAATGCTTTTTCCACGTAAGAGTTCCTCGTGACCAGCAAGATTTGTTTCGTATTATTTGGTTCGAAAATATGGATATTGAAAAAGGTGTTACTAAAGTTTTCCGGTTCACTAGGCATGTTTGGGGTGTGAATTCTAGTCCCTAGCCTACTGTTGTACTATGGTGCAATAATTTTTAACACTAGATTCTTCAGTGACATTAAACATTTTGTGCTAGTATAACCTAAACTGTAGTCTTGCACTCTTGCTAGCAAGTAGCAATTAAGTGATCGTTTGTTCATTACTACCTGACTAAACATTTATCTTAATTTTTTATTGTGACGTTGGAATCGGCAAAAAGCGGATAACTTTTTGAAAAAAATCTCTGTCCGCGACCTACAAAGCAATCATGTTAGCTGATAACAACTGCGATTCTAACTTTGAGAAGATTTAATAAATATTAATAGTGAGTTAACTAACAACATATCACATTTTTCCCTAAGCCTCAGCGCTAAAATTTTAAAAACTTTGGTAGTTTCTGCCAGTAAGAAGTTTTTTTATAAATCGCAAATATTTTTTGTCAAAAAAAATAACTTTTAGAAAAATTTGAATTTGTGGGGCCCCTGAATGTTGTGGGGCCGCGGGCTCCCCCCCCATAATCCGCCACTGGTAGACAGATGGCTGGCAACTCCTAAGCGAGCTCATATAGCGCTATAACCGCTTTTTCGTGATAGGAGGATAAATGTGTAACAAAATAAAAAAATACGTTATATTTTTACGTTTTGCAATTGTCCGCAGATTGCAAACTTGCAGCAGTTATTTTTATTCATTCGTAAACCAACTTTTTTAATTGATTTTTTTTCCTGATATTGTATCGAGATACTTGTATCGGCAATACGAGTATCGATATCGGCATGGATTTAACACCTCTTCAAAGCATCGTGTATCGGTATCGGTTAACTCTATCGATTAACTCAGAAATTGAGTATTGCGCCCATCTCTGCCGTCACGTAGAATTTGTAATCGGCGCAGTATTGCTAGGCCACGTCACTTGCAACAAGGGAAGCACACATAACGGGGTAGTATAATTTTTTTCTAAACAGGGTCGCAGACAGGACCTTGTTTTGAGCAACCAACGTACAGCGTGTTTAAAACTTTCAATTCAAAAAGTGCTTTACGAGTAAAGTCTTAATTCATTTGCGGACGTAGATCTAAGGGGGTCGAAAAACCTTCTTAGGTTTAAGGGGCTCAAAAAAACCTTTAATTTTTAGTTGTACCCATTAATAAGTGTAGATTAATACTTCGATGATCAAGCAATCGTAACGCCCAACCTGAAGAGTCTTTTAGGCGAAAGAGCTTGGTGATTTACTGATTGAGCACAAAATCCCGGGTGAGTTTATCTGGCTGGATTTACAGGTCCGAGAAAAGATTCGATTATTCAGCATAGAAACTAAACCAGCTGGAGCTCTATAAACAGGGGCAAGAAATGCGGAATAAATAGTTCTTTAAGACGCGGGTTGGCGTAGTAAAAACATCTTTGTCGACACGGTTGATCATGGGTTGGTTCCCCGGGCCGATCCAATCGGATGGCACCGCTAATGCCTCATTACCGCTGAAACGTTTTTTGGGAGCTGACTTGTGCAGGACCTCGCCACTTGTTACATGCATCGGCGTAATACGACGAGTATAATAATGATTTGATAGTTCTTTAAGTCTTGAAGTCTCATGAATGTTTATTTGTTTGTTTTTGCTTTATATGACGCACATTAAGGAGCACTTATGCATTGATTAATTTTATAGATGATTTTTTGTATCAAATTAAACATTTACTAAAGGTTTCTCTTTTGACCTGTTTCGTTAATGATTTCCATTAAGCAAATTTGTTTCTATTTTTACGGCCTATTATTCGTATGTTTCACCTACCAAGTTTGGCGAGGGTGATTTCAGTCGTCATTTACATGCCGTACTGTTTTGTTAGCTCAGAATAACAAGCTTTGTTAGATTGAAGACGCTACCAGAAACAACAGAAATGTGATGAGGACTTTAGCCGATGAGGACTTAGCAGCGAGGAGAAAAGCATACCGGTACATAATTTCCCAGTCCACGTGGCCAATTTCAGTGGGCTCTTGAAATAAGTGCTTATGACATCAAAAGTTTGATTGTGATGAAAAAAATCCGTGGGCTTTTAGCCCACTAAAAGTGGATATGTGGACAAAGTAATTGCGGACCTACTCGGACAAGCGAAAATAACGTGTTCGAATATTAATCGAAGCACCCATTGCGGCCTTTTTAGACGATTATGAACTTGTAATTAGAGCATTCTACAACAATACAGTTTTCTTTTTTCAGAGAGGGTCGACAGTTTAGGGAAGATAATTTTGATGTTTTCATCTCGTACAACCCTGGATGGAGTTGGGATTGGTCAGATTCAACTCATGTTTGAAAGTTTCCACTTTTCAGAGTGAGATACTATAGAATGAGGCCTGACGCATTTTTAAGGCCGTCGGCAAAAAGTTAGCAGGAAAGAGGCAATTATAATTTTTCAGGGGGGTGAATAGCAAAAACAATCTCGGTTGTAAAATACGGTGCATATACTGAAGGACACCATAATAACAAAGAGGCCAGTTTAACAGCTACGCCTAATTAAGTGTTGAATCTACGATCTGAATGTAGTAAATAAACAAATTATACATTATTGCAGAATTTTTTCTCTGATTAGTGTTTTCTAATTATGACGTCAGTTCCCCCTCAACCACAACAGGTGGCATACGTCACGCAAAGTTGCATCGTGAACGCAGATTCGAATGCTGGCGCCGAAAAATACGCGAAAGTTTTCCTCAAGCTTGGAGTAAGAAGAAAACTATTGCAACTGAATCAAACCATTACCCTGACCACACGCCCAGTTTTAATCGGCTAAAACCTTGGGG
The DNA here is from genome assembly GCA_964006365.1 of Trididemnum miniatum. Taxonomy (NCBI): domain Eukaryota; kingdom Metazoa; phylum Chordata; class Ascidiacea; order Aplousobranchia; family Didemnidae; genus Trididemnum; species Trididemnum miniatum. The sequence continues at coordinate 23,184,982 of OZ023240.1, forward strand.
CTTTAAGCATCATAATCAAATTTTTGATGTCATAAATGAAAAAAAATTTAACTATAATACAGGAAGCCTGTGGGCTTTTGGCCCTTTAAAATTGGCCATGGGGACAGGGTTAGTGTTGTTAAAACAACGTTTTTTTTTGCTTCGTGTTTTTTTATTGTTTTTTTTTTGCGTTATTTTGTTGTTGACCATTTCATAGCTAATTGAGCAGTCTATCCCGTTTTGGCTTGTTATCAGCTCGAGCTTGAGGCAAAACAAGGCTGTTTTTAATGATACCGATAGGTTATTTGCAATGCCAAGTTACAGTACCATTATTTCATTATGAACAGAAATATAGCCTGCACTCATTGCCCGGTGCTAAAGATGGCATTTATGGCGTGACCATGAATGAGCCATTTTGGGTGCCGCAAGTGCTGGTTTTACTAGCCTGGCTAGTGTTTCCTCCCGGAAAGTCGGGACAAGAAATTTGAGGTTTTGAAATTTTCTGTTTCCCGGGAAGTTTATGTTGGGATTTCGGGAAATGTCTTAACTTTAGTAAGGATTTCAGTGGTACTGATATCTATCATTCCGACATAAAAAATGCGTTAGTTTTGCGTTACTGTAAATTAAAATTTTTTTTCGTTTCTAAAATATATTTTTCAAAATTCTCTAAATTTTTTTAAGACGAGATGCTTGCGAGATCAAAATTTTTTCTTCAACTTGTCGAAAAACTAGAAAAACTCAAGCTAAGTTTGTCAAAACAACATATCAAAATGCTAAAAACTAAATCTGGAACGCTGAAAATCAAAAAAATATGTCAAAATCATCAAGAAATTTTTGGAAAATTTTCCGTTTCCCGGGTAGTTGAAAACCTGAGAAAAAGGGAAATCCTAAGGCAAGCCGTTAGCTGGACTTTTTTTTCGCTCCGCTAACGGCCCAGTTTTGCTGCTTTTTCTACTGTAGCATTGGGCCACTAACGAGCCGCAAGACCATTATCGAAAATCCATCCATCCATTTTCTAGACCCGCTTATCCTTGGGGGGTCGCGGGGGCAGCAACTTAAGTTGCAGCATCCAAGCATTTTGATTCTCTGCAACAAAGGATAGATGCTCTGCTGGGATGCCAAGGAGAGAACAACTAAGATCTTCTACGTAATAACAACTAAGATCTCGCGATCGCGCTCTGGGACGACCTCTAGGCCTTCGACCGATCGGTGTTGACCAGAGCAGTTTTTTGCTGTTTTTTTCTGGGACATTCGAGCCACATGTCCATACCAACGCAGTTGCGATCTTTCTAGTCGGAAAAGCAGCGATTCGATGTTTAGAGATTCACGAATATCTGCACTTTTAACCTTGTCCAACAAGGTTAAAACGCTAATTCTTCGCAAAAATCCCATTTCGGCTGCTTGAACTCGAGATCTCACTTTCTCATTCATGATCCAACACTCATGGCCATAAGTCAGAATAGGAACATATAGACTGATCTGAAAATGAATAGCTTTGCCCTGGTGCAAAGCTCCCGATTCAGTACCACAGATCGGTGGAGCTGGCGCATTACTGCACTTGCTTTTCCGATGCGGATATTCAATTCGCTATTTTGTCTGCCATCACTTGTGAATGAGACGCGGGGGTACTTGAATTTTTCGCACTGTTTTAGTGGTACTCCATCAATTTGGAGAGAGCACTGCTTTGGATGTCTGGACAGGCACATGCTAGTTTCCGTTTTTGCCGCACAGATTTTCATTCCGGCCACTCAGCATGCATCTGAATACCTGTCAAGAGCTTGCTGGAGACCATTTTGGGTAGAATCGAGTAGCACAAGATCATCTGCAAATTACAGACGTTGCACAGTGCAATCACCGATTTTTACTTCGCCACAAGACTCATTTTTCTTAAGGAACAGATTAGGTAAAAGTGAGCAGCCTTGCCGTAGTCTCACACTTACTCTGAAAGGTTTCGTCGTTGCGCTGTTAACACGAACACAGACCTCGGAATACATGTCTACAGCGACTTAATAGCAATTAGTAACTGGCCACCAATGCCATACTGCAACAGCACCGCCCAAAGCTTGTCTCTAGGAATGCGATCATATGCTTTTTCAAGATCAACAAAGTATGCATTGACCTCTTTTGCATATTTTCACGACTTCTCAAAAATTTATTGCAAGGCAAAGATCTGATCCATTGTGCTACGGCCAGGATGAAAGCCACACTAAGCATCCGTTAGTGTAGGCCCGATTAGGCCGATTTCACGTCATTTCTTTTCAAGACATTTGGTATAGACCTTACCCGGGACAGTGATGAGAGATATGCCCCGATAATTGGTGCATTTTTTCTTGTTTCCTTTCTTGTGGATAGGTATTATCGAAAACCCTTTTAATTATTGAAAACCTTTTAAATATATTCATTTTTAATGATAAGCTCAAGCTATTTAATTTTGCAAACTAAAGCTTTCTTCGTTGTGCAATTTTGTGTTTAATTTTTGCTTCTGCAACTTGAGGTTAGGTGCAGCGAATGCAAGTCGTTTGACTGGCTCAATGTAGATTTGGGTATGATCCATGAACTTATCAATTCGTGCAAGGTTTGTGCGGCTCGCTATCATGTTGACACTTTGTTATAAAAAATTAAAAATCTTTTGTGTGTACCGCTGCTGACTGCTTACACAATGAATTAATCACCTTCGTTGTTCATCTCTTATTGCGATGGCTGGTAAAGTCGTAGTTCTAGGTTAAAATATCTGTTAAAAAGCAAACTGTATCTCACGATTTGATATTGAAAACAGCAAAGAATGGGTCCTATTATTGGAAGGGTACCTATTTTCCGTTAGTCCCAAGCGTACCCATGTTGTTGGCACAGTACATAAAAAGAGTATTAAAATGTAACCCTGATTTGCATTAACTTACAATTTCAAAAAGTGTGCGACCGAAATACTCTTCAGGGATGCCAAATTGTTTTCAGCATGAGGTTCCAGATTGGACCTCAAAAAGGTTCTAAATAGTTCCAAATATTAGAATTGCAATTTCACAAGTTACTGGTAAGTGTTTCAAATACAAAGTTGACGCTACTTCAATATATCATCTACAAACATTTTTTTCTTCAATGAAAGCGTTGTAAACACCTCTTTTTTGTTACGGCACAGTTAAGGGAACACCACAGACAGATGCCCCTCACTGCTCATAATTACTTCCCTTTTAAAAAAAAGATGTCATAAAAAAAATGGAGCATAAAATCTAAAAAAACTTCAAAAATGGAGGTAGGTGGGGTCAGAAATATTCGTTGGTGGGTGAGTTTTTTTCAAAAATTTTCAAAATCGTTATCAATATCATGATACATATTAAAAAATTCATCTTTGAGATAGCAGGTCAGCACAATTTTTTTCTTGTCATAACCCTAATGATCACATCAATTTACTGCAACTAAAAACCTGTCTAGCAGTGTAGTGCTGACAAGTACTACCGGGTAGGTCTGTTTTTAGTAAACTCATTTAGTAAACCTTTAGTACACCTAGGTATAGGGCAACTAAACATTCTGCTTTAATCTAGACAACCTACCGAGTTGGCCTGTTTCAGTAAGCTGACAACCTGGGTATCGCGACACCACCATCAGGACCATTACTAGTCACAGCAGTTCTGACGTATGAATTACCGGTAGCATATCATAGTCCGTATAGTTCCGCTAGGCTATCTGACTTAGACTAATCTAGTCTCTACCGTATCAAGGATTTCCAAAAATTCGAAACGGTTTCTAAACTCAGAAAAAAACCAACATCGTCAAGATCAGCCCACGACTTGCCTGACAAAGTTCCATAATTTTGGTTTAGCTTACAAACCAAAATAAAAGTGTTTTTTTTTTTTTTAATTAACACAGGATAAGTTTGGAACATCCTTTCCTTTTTGAAGGCGCGCACCCGCTGCTAATCAAAATCCCGATGTCCCAACTAGGGATGTGCCGAGTCGAGTCCGAGAACTCGGCCGAGTAATAAGGCATTACTCGGACTCGGCCGAGTATTAATTGATACTCGGCCGAGTATTAAACTATTATCATTTTGACCCTTTTTTTGCTTTTTTTACGAATTTGGGTCGAAATTAGGACTTCTACGGACGTGATGACCTTTTTTTTATTTTTTGCTCTTCACCTAATTTTGAGTCCATATTTTAACGTCGTATAGATACTCGGATTCGGCCGAGTAATGGCGTGAATACTCATTACTCGGCGAGTCCGAGTAATTTTCCTCGAGGCACATCCCTAGTCACAACCGCGCACTTTTCACAGTTTCATCAGAAGAGAGAGCGCTCTTTTTTCTCTTTTTCGAAAACATTTTTTGCTTGAATGCCGATTTTTCGACCAAAATAGTTTGATCAGCCAAAAAAAAGTTTTTCTTTTCCATAAGTTAAAAGAAGTAGATTTTATCCTGCGCATGCCAGAAACTGTTTTAGGTTTCACATGTGCGCCGTCCAAAATTCTGGAACGTTCCAAAAGCATCACTTAGGTTCTAAATATAGTACCAGGTTCCAAATCAAAAACTTTGGTGCTAAGCGCTTGATTTTAGTTCTAGATCTAGAAAAAATAGTTCCAATCTGACAACACTGAATACTCTCCTCATAAACGTGTTTTTTAGCATTTTACTCTACCCAAAATGTTCGCAAAAGCAATACGCAGCAAAATTACGTAGCACGTTATTAAAATATATCTGTTGTCGTCGTCGTGTGTGTGGTTGGGCATCCTCTTCCGACGGTTTAGATGTTGACGGCGTTGATTTTAAGCCAGCGTCGGGTGTCATCATCCAGGACCAACAGACCTTGTATTCCTTTTGGTGCACGATGTAGGGGGCATGTAGAAATGATGTGGTCTGCAGTTTGCTCAGAGGGACCACACTCACCATTCGGTGAAGGAGCAGCACCCCATTTGTACATGAATGAATGGAATCGCTCTACGCCAGTCCGCAGACGATTCAGTTTTACCCAAGATGTTCTGGGCAAACCCATTCCAAGAGGCTTAGGACTGGCCCTGGGAATAAAAGGATGAAGCCTTGGTGCACTTTTCAAGTACTCCATGTTCCATACATAATCCATCCATTGCGCTGGACGAATGTCTGATTCGGTCAGACTATCCAGTAGTTTCTGTGCAGCGGGTACAAATGGGCGTCTTGATTTGAGCCTTCCCTGGTGCGCATTTTGTTTCCCGACCAGTTGCTCATGTAAAATATGATCAGGGTTAAGGGTGGCGCGGTTAGCCAGGGAGAGTGTCGCTCCTCGACGGCGAAGCTCAGCTGGCTGGATGCCTGCGAGGATTGGCAGTAGTCGGTTGGAGTGGGTCGCAGACATGCAGTGACAATGCGCAAGGCGTCATTTAAAACACTGTCGATTAGCCGAGTGTGAGCACTACGACGCCAAACAGGTGCGCAGTACTCAGCTGTGGAGTAAACCAGGGACAAGGCGGCTGTTCGCAATGTTTTGGCTCCTGCACCCCATCCCGAGCCTGCAAGTCGTCTCAACAGTGTGACGCGAGTGGAAAGTTTCTTGCGCAATGCCTCTAGGTGATGACGGAAAGTGAGCGACCTGACAAGCTTTACATCAAGGTAGGTTGGAGTTGGACAGTATGGCAATAGTTTGCCGTTGTTGAAGATTTTGAGCTCACGTTTTGCCTCTCCGTTGTTTAAATGAAAGACCGTCGTCACCGTCTTAGTGTGGCTAAGCTTCAGCCTCCAAGTCTGGAGATACGCTGAAAGTGTTGTCATGTCTTGGATTAGAGTGCCCTCCAAAGTCTTCCAGTCTTTCCAGGTATGCATCAATGCCAGGTCGTCGGCATACGCATACTTCTGGGAAATTGTGGAAGGCAGATCGTATGTGTAGATGTTAAAAAGGAGTGGAGCCAAGACTGATCCCTGTGGGAGGCTATTTCGCAAACGTCGTAACCTGCTTCGCTTGCTGTCACCGATGAAAAGGGTGAAACTTCTATTCCGGATAAGTTCCATAATCATTCGGACCATGTGTTTATCAGAAAGGAGTCTCAGCAGCTTACAGGTGAGGCCACGATGCCAGACAATGTCATAAGCAGCTGACAGAAGTAGTTATAGAGGAGCAATTTCGAACAGACAATGGTGAGCAATTGGTGAGCCGGAAAATGACGTCATACGTTGTAAGCAACCTACGCGTCGCCGTATCCGAAAAAACGATATATTTTCGTTCTTTTAGAGATTACGTTCAGTAATTCGTGACAATACCATTTTAAAAGATTTCATAGTTTAGCTGACAACGTACTTGCTAATTTAATTGCATTGACATAATTGCTTGTTTACTAATTGACATAATTTGATTTTATCTATGTTTAGTTATGTAAATCGCTTTTATCTTTAACGTTTTTAAGTTTGGAAATTGCTAGTTTGCATTCAAACCCAAACTATTCATTAATTTTCAACACGAATTCTTTTCACGTGTTAATTTTTTTATTATTTTGTTTTATTTAAAAAAGTTTTTTATTATGAAATAAGTTATGTAAAGATTTAATTACTTCTAAAATTTTTGCTGCAGTGTCGCAATTAGAAAGTTAATAGTTTTTTAATTTTTATTTTATGATAAAAAAATCTTTTTGTTACAGTATTGCAATTAAAAACTTAACAGTTTTATAATTTTTATTTTATGATGAAAAAAATATTTTTGTTACAGTATTGCAATTAAAACTTAATAGTTTTTTTTATTTTGTAAGTATTTTTATCATAAAATAAATTACATAAAGATTTAATTACGTCTAAAGTTTTTGTTACAATATTTCAATTAAAAATTTAATAGTTTTAAGTTTTATTTTATAACAAAAGAATTATTTTGTTGCAGTATTGCAATTAAAAATTTAATAGTTTTTTTTTAAATTTTATGATGAAAAAAATATTTTTGTTACAGTATTGCAATTAAAAATTTAATAGTTTTTTTTTTAATTTTATGATGAAAGAAATATTTTGTTACAGTATTGCAATTAAAAATTTAATAGTTTTTTTTTTAATTTTTATTTTATGATGAAAGAAATATCGATTTCATACTTCTTAGTTAAAATTATTGCTGCATTTTAGTTTTACATATGCGATAGAATTTATACTTTAGTTGTTTTGATCAATCTAAAGTTGTTGTTACATTATTTCTTTTCCCGTATTTTAAAAACTTTTACGTTAATAGTATTATTTACCAGTTCAATAATTCAGGGAATTATTGTTATCTTCCTTTAATTTTTTTGAAAGTATTTTTATTATGAAATAAATCATGTAAAAATTTAATTATTTCTAAAATTTTTTGTTATTGTATCGAATTTCAGTTATTAAAAGTTACGCTTTTGTTATGGTTTTGTGCAAAAAATATCGAGGGTTGCTGAGTTGACTTGATCACAAACATACCACCACACGGAGTCGCTGACTTGGTCACAAACAAAAGACCAGATGTGGTTTCTGAGTTGCTGTCAGCAGTTACGTTGTTACGTACCACAAGTATAAAATCATGTTATCTATTTAAATTTGGGCAAAATACGCACTAAAGTTTTTTACTAACAAAAAATATAAAGGAAAACAGGTATTTGACTTTCATGGAAGCTAGTGTATATTGCGCAATACTGTGTAAGTTTGTTTATATTGGCTCGGAAACGTCATGGACGCTGAAATAATTTGTGATATCTGTCATAAAAAGTTTATGAAGAAGTCCAATTTGAACCGACATGTGAAAACAATACATGAAAAGAAAGAAGACTTTGCATGTATGAAATGTCAGAAAAACTTCAAGGAGATGCATCATTTAAAACGTCACCAGCAAAAGTGCGGGAAATGTAGAAGATGTGGAGCACAATTTGATTCGCTGAAAGATTTTTCAAAAGTATTTTTCAAAAGTTAAAGGATTTTGTCGGATACTAACGCCCTTGCAGACTTGTTTTTTGCTTTTTCCTTCACAAAAATACGTTTTGCAAGTTAAAGCAACCGCCTTTTCTCCTTCATACTCGGTTTTCATTAATCCGAGCACCCTTGTATCAAAAGCATTTCTTTTTTGACAGCAAGAAGGCGGTGTCCAGATACCTCCACAGACTTTGACGTCAATGAACTTGTTTAGGCACTCATCACAGCAGTCTGCCGGCATATACTTCCTTTTTTCTCTAAAACACTCTTCTTTGAGATGTTGAGGGACACAATCATCTAAAGAGTCGCGGCTAATAGAAAAGTAAAGAGAGTCTGTATCGCTCTCGATCAATGAATAGCATTTTTTTGGGATATACTTATCCAAAAAGTGGTAAAAAAACTTAAGGATGAGGAGTTTTGCTTCTAAATAAACAGAGATCCCTAATTGAAGGGGTAACTCGTGTTTGATTTGCTTTTTCAAGCTCTTTACTTCGTATAGACCGGGTTTCAATTGTTCCAAGTGAGAAAACCGTGGGTTATTGATTGCTTCGATGATGTTGGAATCGGTATGATACGTAACAGCACGGTGTTTGTTTCGATTCAAAAGAATAGCAGAGTAAAGACTGTTACCACAGAGCTTTGACGTCATCGCTAACACTCTTTTATCTGGATCGATATCGCCAAGACGACGGTTTTGCACAATTTCCTGGGATAGTTCGTCAAAACACTTCATGGGGAAAAATTGAATAAATTCTTGGATGCGAGTGATTTTTAACCCCAACTCCAGATAGAATTTTGCCATCCGAGTATTGATAAGAATCTCTTCTCCAAAATAACTGCTGATGAGGTACTTTCTCGGTTTTTTCAAAAATCCTTGTTCTTCTGCGATTTTTTGCATGTATTCTCCAATATCAGAACGTGAAATCATTGTGTTTTTTATGATCGGTGGAAAATCAGAGAACTTTGGTTTCAATTCTTCCGGGGTGTGAATAGAGCAGATAAGTAATCCAAAAAGCGATTCAGACTTGATGCCCTCTATAATTTTTTCAAACGTCAGCTGGTTGCGAGGCTCTACACACTTTAGCTTTTTTAGGAACGAAGCAACTTCCGGATTTCTTTTTAGTTTTTTCCACTCACATTCTCTTATTCTATTGACTCTATAACCTGCTTCCTCTAACTTTTTGGTCTTATTCAAGGTGTCTTGTCGAAGCTGTTCATAGGTTTTTCCGTTTACCGGATGAACATTTTTGGGACTACCGTCAGGATTTGCTGAACACTTGTCGCATCCGTGCCAAAAACAGCCATCAAATTCAAAAACTTCATTAGTCGCTGGAGCAAACCCGTCAACAATCAACGAGTGCTGAGTCAGTTTCTTTTCACCTTGACCTAAATATTTGTGCTGAATTTCTTTATTTTGGGTGTAACTGATCCATTTTAACCATTGATAAGATGAGAGCCCATATTTGCAGCAAGGATCTGGGCGATAATGATCTTTTTCTCGATAGCGAATAAAATATGAACAAGGCAAATCTTGGGATATAGCGTGCAAATACAAACTATTCGCGTCAAGACCTATTACTTTCTTGCACGTTTCCGGGTGAGATACCTCATGAGGACGAATTTTTGTTTCGTCTTTAATAGCTAGTCTGGTAAAAACAATGGATAGTCCGCCTGTGATATTGGATCTCAAAGTATGATAAAGGTCAGCGTGTCTTTTGGGAAGCAGACAGAAAAAAGCTTCTTTTTCACATCTCTGGAGCATTTGAATTTTAGCAACTCCACTAACAGAAAAGCTAGATTTAAATATATCAATACCTTGTGCCAAATAAGGCTGTAACATTTTACCTACAGCTTCAACAAAAGGTCCGCAATCCATCACGTTGTAATAAATGAGCATATCTTTGAGAGTCTTCCACTCTTTTTCTTTCCAGGTCTTTTTGACAAACTCGTATTCTGAGGGAGAGATGTTAGAATTTGTGATTTTACTAAAAAATGACTCGTACGGTGGAACAGACGGATGTTCTAATGCTTTTAAGTCACGAATGAAGCGATAAGGAAAGAAAAATTTCTCTGCAGTGCAACCATAAGCCAAAAGAAAAGATCGATAGCTGAAGCCAGGAGAAATGTAATTTCGAATATCCAAAAATCAAAGTTTGGCGGTCTTTAAACAGAGATAAGTGTTTGCTTTTTTAATCACAAAATCAATTTTTTCCACCAATTCGCGAATCAGTATGGTTTGAATTAAAGGAAGGTCGTATTTAGAGCTGTTGTAACCCAGTATAGGGAGTTCTTGAATGAAAGCATCAAATTCTTTTAAAAGATTTTCGCTCCGACAATTGGGACTGATAGCAAGAACATCAAACACGTATTCATATCTTTCCTGCAGGATTGCATATGCGGCATCTGAGAGTTTTTCCATATAATCAACCATTTTTTGAACTAATACAGTTTCGTTACCCTCAGAAACAAAACAAATGGGATCTTCAAAATTTGGGATATTGGAAGCTATGCCCACACCTAAAGGGATGTGTTTGGAAGTAAAAGAAAGTTTTTCACCGTTTTCAGGCAAATTGTTTTGACTTAAAATCGACTCAAAATCGTAGCAGCAGTAAAAAGGATAATGTCGTTGATCGTGGGGTACAAAAACGTCTATATCTTCTAATTTTTGAAAAATAGTTGGTTGATTTTTAAAAATACCGCCTGGAAAAGATTGTGTAACAGTTTGGTCGCAAGAGACGGTGTGTCTCAAAAAATTTTTTCGCCCATACCATAGTTTATCACATCGCTGGCATTGGTAAACATCACAATACTTTTCAAAGTCAACAATCAAGCTTAAATGATTTTTAAAAACATTCAATTGCATGGTTTCGCTGTACAACTCGCGACTACGCTGTATTAGTTTCGCTTTTTTACCTTGGAGCTCGTAAACAACGATATTAATCTCAAAAAAATCTTCTATCTCTAGAAAATCAATGAGAAAAACGCCTTGAAACAGATCAGGATCGATATGAAAATGTTTGCGATAAGCGGTGAATAATTGTTTAGCATCTTGTTCGCACGAACGTTTATCACAACCGCGAAAAATAGATAAACATCGAAAAAAACATAGATTGTCGTTGGCTGTATGATTCATCACCCCTCGATTATGCGTTAAAAAGTCTGGAAGCTCTACAGGTCCTGATAGAGGTGCATCCGCCAAATGATTGATGTAAAAGACCAAATTCGTAATCCGGATTATTTTCCATTTTGTATCCGGTCGGTTGAAATTTTCCAAAAAATCCTCCGCTGCTGTCTTGTGTAAAAATTCCTCTGACTCGTTGCTGCTGCTTATGGTCACAGCCGCGTCCAATACTTGAGCGTTGTTGCTGGAGGGGTGATAATAACGGAATTCATCAGTGTCAATAGTCCTCAGGACGTACCCAAAGCTATAATTCAGTTTGAATCTGGTTTGTTGATCCCTCATTATTGTTTCAGCAATTGTGTCGATCATGTGTTCAAAATTTCGAAAAAAAAAATTATGTAAGCTCTGTACTTTTCCATGTTTTGAGAAAGTTCTGATGTTGGACCAGTATTTTGAAAGAAACTCCCGCAATTCTGGGTCCTCTTCATCCAAGTGTTCATTTTCTAAAACCTCAAACTCCTTCCGGTTCTTTGCTCGAAGATCGCCGGTGTAATTCGGTTTTCGATACGTGGTCCTTGCTTTTTTAGTTGGTGTTTTTTCGTTTTCAGTGTGCTTTCTTTTGCAAGAATGTTTTGCAAAATCTGTCAGCGAATCAAATTGTGCTCCACATCTTCTACATTTCCCGCACTTTTGCTGGTGACGTTTTAAATGATGCATCTCCTTGAAGTTTTTCTGACATATCATACATGCAAAGTCTTCTTTCTTTTCATGTATTGTTTTCACATGTCGGTTCAAATTGGACTTCTTCATAAACTTTTTATGACAGATATCACAAATTATTTCAGCGTCCATGACGTTTCCAAGCCAATATAAACAAACTTACACAGTATTGCGCAATATACACTAGCTTCCATGAAAGTCAAATACCTGTTTTCCTTTATATTTTTTGTTAGTAAAAAACTTTAGTGCGTATTTTGCCCAAATTTAAATAGATAACATGATTTTATACTTGTGGTACGTAACAACGTAACTGCTGACAGCAACTCAGAAACCACATCTGGTCTTTTGTTTGTGACCAAGTCAGCGACTCCGTGTGGTGGTATGTTTGTGATCAAGTCAACTCAGCAACCCTCGATATTTTTTGCACAAAACCATAACAAAAGCGTAACTTTTAATAACTGAAATTCGATACAATAACAAAAAATTTTAGAAATAATTAAATTTTTACATGATTTATTTCATAATAAAAATACTTTCAAAAAAATTAAAGGAAGATAACAATAATTCCCTGAATTATTGAACTGGTAAATAATACTATTAACGTAAAAGTTTTTAAAATACGGGAAAAGAAATAATGTAACAACAACTTTAGATTGATCAAAACAACTAAAGTATAAATTCTATCGCATATGTAAAACTAAAATGCAGCAATAATTTTAACTAAGAAGTATGAAATCGATATTTCTTTCATCATAAAATAAAAATTAAAAAAAAAACTAATAAATTTTTAATTGCAATACTGTAACAAAATATTTCTTTCATCATAAAATTAAAAAAAAAACTATTAAATTTTTAATTGCAATACTGTAACAAAAATATTTTTTTCATCATAAAATTTAAAAAAAAACTATTAAATTTTTAATTGCAATACTGCAACAAAATAATTCTTTTGTTATAAAATAAAACTTAAAACTATTAAATTTTTAATTGAAATATTGTAACAAAAACTTTAGACGTAATTAAATCTTTATGTAATTTATTTTATGATAAAAATACTTACAAAATAAAAAAAACTATTAAGTTTTAATTGCAATACTGTAACAAAAATATTTTTTTCATCATAAAATAAAAATTATAAAACTGTTAAGTTTTTAATTGCAATACTGTAACAAAAAGATTTTTTTATCATAAAATAAAAATTAAAAAACTATTAACTTTCTAATTGCGACACTGCAGCAAAAATTTTAGAAGTAATTAAATCTTTACATAACTTATTTCATAATAAAAAACTTTTTTAAATAAAACAAAATAATAAAAAAATTAACACGTGAAAAGAATTCGTGTTGAAAATTAATGAATAGTTTGGGTTTGAATGCAAACTAGCAATTTCCAAACTTAAAAACGTTAAAGATAAAAGCGATTTACATAACTAAACATAGATAAAATCAAATTATGTCAATTAGTAAACAAGCAATTATGTCAATGCAATTAAATTAGCAAGTACGTTGTCAGCTAAACTATGAAATCTTTTAAAATGGTATTGTCACGAATTACTGAACGTAATCTCTAAAAGAACGAAAATATATCGTTTTTTCGGATACGGCGACGCGTAGGTTGCTTACAACGTATGACGTCATTTTCCGGCTCACCAATTGCTCACCATTGTCTGTTCGAAATTGCTCCTCTATAACTACTGTCAGATCGACAAAAACAGCGCCGGCCTTCTTAATTCTTGGTCTGAAATGAGTCCTCGATGTGTTGGGTAAGTAGAACAGTTTGGTCTACTGTGGACCTCCCCTGTCGGAACCCAATTTGCTCCCGAGGAAGAAGCGGGTCGACAATGGGCTCGATACGGGTGTAAATGAGCCTCTCGAGGATTTTGTAGGGGACACAAAGCAAAGAGATGGGGCGATAGCTCTTGGATACGGGTGTAAATGAGCCTCTCGAGGATCTTGTAGGGGACACAGAGCAAAGAGATGGGGCGATAGAGATGGGAGAAGGGACAAGACCATTAAGGCTTGCCCAAGCAACAAGCCAATTCACATGCGGGCAGTTGAAATCACCCGAGTACAAGACAGGGTGTGGAATCACTGGTAGGTCGGTAGTCTGCAATGGTGTAGGTGGAGGTTTGTAAACGTTGACAATTTTATAGCCATCAGCGTCTACGCATAACCACTCAGTCTCTGATGTAAATGGGGACTGATCTACTAGGGTCCATTTTAGTCGCTCATGGACAAATGAAGCAAGGCCGTGTATCCTGTTTAAACAGGACCCAGCTAGTGCAAAGTCTGGAATCACAAGCTTGTCGGTAAAAGCACAGTGGGTCTCCTGTAGTAGGATGACGAGTGCCTCAAACTGCACAGCGAGATGGTGAAGGACATTCATCTTGTTTGCAGTGAGGCCTTTAATGTTCAGCTGCAGGATTGCTGGCCTTCGGAACTTGTTGACGATGTGCCCTGAAGCAGAGCAAACATCGCCCCGTCCTGAAAAGGACGTTTGCCGGTTAGTAGGCCTTGGCTGAGCATCGGGAAGAGTGGATACCCTTCCGGGTCGGCAGATTTGGTTTCGGTCTGTCATTGTAACTTTGCAAGAGAAAAGCTTTGTACAGACTTAATCACAGCCCGGGCTACATGGAAGCATCTGCCATCCAGGCCATATATACTTAATATATCTGTCAATATACTTAATATACCAATATAATCAATCAATATACTTAATATATCTGTTAAACATACGAGAATAACAAAAAACCAAAGAATAAAAAAAAACACGTTTTTCTTGTTTCTTTTAAATTCAAAAAAAAAAAAAAAACGACTCGCTTTTTTTGACGTACAACACTAGGAAGGGTATATGTGAGGCAGGTCGTAACCTCCAGAACATTTCCTAAAACCAAATAAAAAACCCATACCCTTTACTTTCAAAGGAAGCACTGTGAAGGAACGGACCCTGCAAGACGACGGTTATCCTCCAAAAACCTTCATAGAACAAACAACTGCAAATGCTGTTCGCGTACTATCATGAGCTGAGATTTCCATTACAGCCTAACCAGCTAGTTGGAGTTGTGGTTACAGACATTGCTCTCGGCGCTGGAAGTCTAGGTTCGATTCTCGGGCTGGTGAAATTAGAAACACTGCCGGCAAGGACTTGCCACCGCTGCGATGAATCTTCAGAGCTGTGTTGCCCAGGCGCTAAGCCGCGGAGATGGCCCCACCACTTCTTGCGCGCTTTGACATAATCCCTCGAATATAATGAAGATTTGATTTGACTTCAAAATATCGTTATCCCAGTGGGGCCATGCAGTCTACCCGCCGTGGCGTCCCGGTTTAACGAAAGGCTGGCAAATGAAGGGACTACAGTAACTTATACCAAGGACATACTGCATTTATTTTCAGGTCTTACACATCGTCTTGAGCATCCTTTCAATTATATTTGGAATCGCACTGGTGGCTTACACTACTTCTAATACTTACAATTGGTATGAATACGCAAACGACCCCTACGCTCAGTTTTGTAGTGGCATATGGGGCGGAGCATTTGTAAGTAACAGAGTGATTCTTTGCTGATTACTAGAGCAGAGCTGTGAACTCGAAGTCGCCGAACTCGAACTTGAAGTTAAAAACAAAATCTCTGAACTCGAACTTGAACTCGATTTCAAAAAAAAAGTTGATTGAGTTTTGAACTTATCCTACACTTGTCAAAAATTGCATGAACTCAGCCAAAACTAGGTAAAAATCATTGAACTCGAACTCGCAAAATTGAAAATAAAGAACTTGAGCTGAGCTGGCAAATTCTTAGTGAACTTGAACTTAAACTCAATTAACACTGTTGCGAGTTTCCGGCCCTGAGTCTTAAAGGAGGAGCACTTAACCTTGGACCAATAATGCCTAAGGGCCCTGGGAGCATGAATGCCCAGGAGCGGATCCACAAAGTTTTGGTGGGGGGGGGTGTAACTTTGAATTAGGCTGAATGTTGATTAAATAAAAAGACGTTAAGACGTTCGGAGCCGGAAGCGGGCACAAATATGCCCTTTGAAAATGTTTCATTTCAGGGGCGCTTTGAGATTTTTTTTCAGGGAGGGGGCACCAACTTTTGTCACTTTTTTCCAGCGCAGTTTTTCCCGGCAGAGTTAATTCTAAGAAATTTAAGTAACAAAATAACTCTAGGGGAGTCCGGAGGCATGCTCCCCCGGAAACTTTTTAAAAATTTGCGTACTGCAATGGTCATTTTAGTGCTCTTCGAGCAATTTTCAGGCAAAGTTTGTTTATATTTTTGACTTCTATCTTTGAGTGCTTTACCAAATATGATGTATTTTGTTCGCAGTCGCACAGTTTCGTTTATGTGTGCTTCAGGCGACTAAGGCTTATTGTTATGAAGAGGTTCGAAATTATGGAAAAAATATATTCATCCAAAGCATTGTTGAAAATGATTAATGGGGGGGGGGAGATGCATCCCCACACTGGATCCGCCCCTGTGAATGCTTAAGGGGTCGTGCTGGGGGTGCGTAAACCAAAGTACAAATGCAGTACGAGTATAAGTTAGGGAAGGAAAGTAATGCAATCTCTAAAACTGGACATTTCGACAACATAGATTGTCATCATCAGCTTTACTGTGCAAGGGAGAATAAACTCTGAGAACTAGAATTTACTATTTTAACTAAAGTTAAAGTTGAGTAATGAAAGGGATCGGGGCTGGATTTCGACAAGGAAAAGTCCCCTATCCATTATTGAAGGATCGGTCTCCGAAAAAGGCCTTCATACGTCATAAAAATAGAGTAGTGTAGAGCAGTGCTCCGCAACCTTTTCTTACTCACGGCACACTAAAACCATGTCCAAATTTTCGCGGCACACCTCAGCAAAAAAGCGCAGAAAATTTACACATCAAATCACTGTAACTACACCAACGTTATCAGCAGTTCAATGGGACGCTTGGGGTTGTCGTAACGAGCTCAATCGCTGTATGTTGGGCTGTATGAAATGGCAACTCGAAGTTCAAGATTAGGCAAAAAACTGAATATAAATTTAGTTCCTACTGCAAATATGGCCTACAGCCTATGGTACCAGCTGCTTTTACAACCTAGGTTGCTTGCGATTCCTACGACAAAGTAGAAAAATTTTGTCGCAAGCGTCGTAGAACTCACTTCTTTTCACTTGCGATGACCGCAGCCACTTCAGTCGCATTCAGTGTGCATAGATAGCGCGATTTGTCGCTGGAATCGCATCGCACGATTATTGCGTAAGAAAATCGCAGCAGTGGGCATTGGCAGTCGCAGGACTTGACGCAAACGTGATCGCAATGGTCGTGGCGCATCGCAACGAGCTCAGTGTGCAGCCGCCTTAACGTTGTTCAAGGTTACTCGCACTTCAAAATTAAGCAAAGTTAGTTGTAATATCAGCTTCCAGCTGCGTGAGAAGAAAAATCAAACGAAAGCGGTTTCCTGAGGTTAGTCAAAGGTTAGCACAACGGGATCGACGCGTCGAGCGAAAGCTGGAATTTTTTATGTTTATACTTCCAAGACTAAGTGAATAATTCGTAATTGGCAATAAGACGCTCCTTATCATCAAGAATGCGGGGAAATCTAGATACTTTCAAGAAAATAGGTTCGGTTGCTAACAACAATAATCTGTTGTACAACGTGCGGGTCTCTTGGTAGTTATGCAATACGAGAAAAATGTGGAGATTAATTAAAGTGATGATAATCCTTACGTTACTAAGCGAAACTTGAAAAAGATCTTTTGAGATTGATCGGTGCAATTCTGAAATAAATCGGTAAACCATATACACTCTTTTCATTTTTTTTTCAGTTTAGTGGTTCAAAATATAATTATTCCGCGGCACACCTAGGATCGCCTCGCGGCACACCGGTTGCGGAGCACTGGTGTAGAGTAATGCCCCAGTGCACCTCCCCTCCTGGAAGCGTTTCTGTGAGGGTATAATCCAGACCACAGGTCAAAATAAGTTGGTAATGCAGTACAGTATAACGTAGCGGTTCGACATTGACCTTTGCTGAATTGATTTTGCGATTTATTTCAGTTTTTCACTTCGGGAATTCTAGGCGTAGAATCGGGAAGGAAAAAAACAAGATGTTTGGTGAGTAGCAGTCGCCTCAAAGTTTAGCTGTTTTTGCCAATTTAAGGTAAAAAAGGAATTAAAAACTTCGCTATCGCTGCGAAAGATCTGGGTTCGGTTCCGAGCAGATCAAGTCGGACACAGTGTCGCCAACGGCTCGCCATCGCAGCGACATTTCTTCGAGTTTGTGTTGCCCAGGACCTTACAGCCGCGGAGATGGTCCTCCCCACTCGTAACACGTTTCGGCGTCACGTCAGCGAGAATAATGAAGATTTAATTTTTTGATTTTGACAGAAGTTTATTCAAGTTCAATCGCGGCGATTTCTCCAAATGTGTAAATCAAAAGCAAATAAATCAATCAGTTTCATTTATCGTATAATTAATGAAATTGCCAGCTACATGGCATAGTTGGACTGAGCGCAAATGGCAGATCTTCGTGACGGGTTCGATTTCCGGCTGAAGTCTATTGCATTTGACATGTACACCGGGTGGCTGCTGACTCGAAAATCTCAAGCTCACTTCGCAGTCTCCCTCAACCACTAATGAAGTGTGTTTATTTTAATTTTTTTATTTGATCTGTAGCAGGAAGTTGAAGATTTTTATTTTTTAGGTTACGGCCAGTTTGGTGATGACCATATTTTCTGCTCTTGCTGCTGTTGGGATGTTCTCTGTGGGGTTAATTGGAGCGTTGTTTGCATCTCCTAGAATATACGATTATCCATGGACTGACCAGCGTAGCGATGTATGGGTAAGTAGACTTATTGATTTCTATTGCAAGATTTTCGTACTTATTCCCAAACATAAACGCATTGAGGGGAGGAGGCCTTTGACCCCCTATCTTTTGACTTTCCATTTTAGTAAAACAGATCAAATGTTGCGATAAGTAATACCAGACTCTTTTGATAGCTTTTGCAGCTTATGCTCCCTCCTTTTTTTAAATTTCTCGCTACGCCTCCGTTCACAAAGATTATGCTTCGCTAGTTTGTAAGGTGCAATTTTTATTAAGCCTCAAATATTCGACGCATATCCACGAAACAAACGACACTATGCAACCCCAAGTACAGTACGGGGTAAATTTGTCAATGAAGACACACATTTCACCAACAAAATGTCGTTAGAAGGAAATTGCTTTAATTTACTTTGTTTTATATCAACGGCTTGCCACCGCATCGACATTTCTTCGGAGCTGCGTAGCCCAGGCGCTAAGCCGTGATTATGGGCCCCGCTGCTCGTTACACGCTTCGGCGTTATGCCACGAGTCTAATGAAGATCTGATTTTTTTTATTTGTTTTTTATCGTTTAATAATTATATATTCTTTTTATTTTTTTCATCTGTTGTTATGCTTTTAGTCTGTGGTCACAGGACTTCACAGTTTCTTGTGTGTGCTTGCTGCCATGGAGTATGCTGTTGCCATAATTCATTCTGATTACTGTTGCGGAGCGAACTGTTGCGGTCAAAATTCGAGAGCCGCGGTGAGTATCGTAGTTATCGTTATCAGCGCAGAGATTTGGGGTTTAATTTCCAACCAGATCAAATTGGCCGCCGTGTCACCTAAGGCTCGCTACTGCAGCGACGTTTCTTCAAAGCACTGTTGCACAGGTCCAATCTGCAGAGACTGGCCCCACAAATCGTTACACGCTTCAGGTGTTAACGCTATTATAAGGAAGATTTGATTTTTTAAGTTTAGCGTAATGCTTAAAAATATTGCTATTTTCACCGGAGATCAAGGGTTCGATTTCCAGTCCGATCAAATCGGACGCCGTGTCAGCAACGGCTCACCACCGCTGCGATGTTTCTCTGGAGCTGCGTTGCCCAGGTGCAAACCGTTGAGATGGGCCCCACCACTCGTTACTCGCGGTATTACACCGAAACGTGTAATGTAATGAGTGCTGGCGGGGTGATCTCCGCGGCTTGGCGCCTTAGCAACACAGCTCTAAAGAAACATCGCAGCGGTGGTAAGCCGTTGGCGACACGGCGTCTGATTTGGTCAGGTTGGAAATCGAACCTCAGAACTCCGGCGAAAATTGCAATATCCTCAAGCACTATGCTAAACGCAAATAAAACAAAACGAAATATTTTGAAATCACTTATCTCAATTTGTTTTTCAGGCGACTGCGCCCGCACCCAGCTATGCTTACGTCAATCCAATGCCCGGACAAGTGACGGTTATACCAGGCCAACAAGCTGCTTTTATTCAAGGTGAACCTATAGTGCCGTCGCTGTGGGGGGTTGGGGGGAGGATGGGACAGGGGTGCCAATGACCCCACCACTTAATATATTTTGGAGACGGCTCTGCAAACAATGACGAATGTTGTTTTTTGACCAACATCCTTGCAAGTAGACCCCAATTGAGGGCAACAGAGGGGGCACCGGTGGAATGCCTTCTTTTTTTGACCTAGCCGGAGGGAAGGGGGCATCTAGTCGGAAGGGGCACCGGGGGAATGCCCTCTTTTTGACCTAGCCTAACGTAAAGTGCAGTTGAAATATTCTTATAAGATTTCATAATAATCTTTGTGATCTTTGGCTTATTGCAATGCCCTCCCCCTTTTTAAACTTTTGCGGGCCACCGTCCCTCTACGGAATATATTTCATTGTCCACAAATATTAACTTTTTTTATATTTCAGGGCCAGCCATATCTGGTGCAGTCAATCTTCAACCATACCAGCAACCAGTGATTATGACATCAGTTGCAGCCCAACCACCTGTTGTTTACCAGATGCAACCAGTAAGTGAAAAAAATGAGCTTTTATTCTCGTGATCAGCCTTGAAAACTTAACTGGTTATAAACATATTACGCCGATGCCTGTAACGAGCGGCGGGTCATCTCCGCGGCTTAACGTGAGGGTAACACCACTCCGACGAAACGTTGCAGCGGCGGCGAGCTGTTAGCGACACTGCGTTCGATTTGACCGGCCCGGGAATCGAACCCCAGACCTCCCATACCAATAGAGATGCTTTAGTCACGCTGCCAAACGGCCGGTCATGTTGATTAAAATTGTTCACTTCAATCGATCAGTAGCCTCACGCGCAGTTTTCTTCTGGCATTAGGTTGGTTGTTTTGTTCCTTTTTTAGTTTCGTATTAGTGTGTTTTTATTGTTGTGTTTACAGGTTCCGCAAAATTTTGCGGCTCCCCAGCAAGCGCAAACGCAGGCGCAACAACAACCTGAGAGTGAGCAACCACCCAATTATCATATGGAGGTTAGTAAATGGTAATCTCCCACTCATATTCGGTTATAGCTCAATATCGATTACCAGTACTTTTTTTTAATGGTGAAAGTAGCCTAAGGCGGAGCGGTCAGGGACGCCTTTCAAAAAGATCAAAATCAAATCTTCATTATTCTCGAGGTATTACACCAAAGCGTGTAGTGCAGTGGTTTTCAAACTTTCTGGTGGAGTGGAACCCCAATGAAACATTCCAGAGACTTGAGGAACCCTGAGCATCAATTGCATGCTCGTTTCTCCGTTTTCTACAAGATATTGTTTACATAACGGTTGACCTCTGTGTTTTGAATTTTATTATTGTATATTTTGCACATTTGCGATTTGTAAATAAATAATAACACTACAGTATTTTTATTACTCAGTGATGTAGTTAAGACCATCACCTACAAGACCAAGACCTTGTAAATCTGCAGAGTCGAAGCTGTATTGCACGGGCGCTAATAAAGTCACAGTCGCGGAGATGGGTCCCGCCACTCGTTACACGCTTCTGCGTATTACCGTAAGTATAATAAAGGTTTGATTTTACATTTACACAATTGCAATGCTTTTAGTTATTATTTAGCTCTACCAACAAGATGTAAAAGAAAGTAGGCCGTTAAAACGTGCATCTTATAAACCAGAGCCTGCGCCAGAGCAGTCGACTTGGGGGGCCAAGCGTTTATCAGGGGGGAGGGGGGCAAAGTTTGAAATTAAGCACAAAAGCCACTGTCTTCAAAAGTGTAAGCTTGTTAGTTAAGGGGGCCAAGCATGTCGTTTGGGGCGCCGGCCCTGTTATAAACTTATATCTTAATAAGCTTGCATCGGGGTCTCTCTGACCTAGTCGATCATCTCTGCTCGTGCGTTCAACTTGTCATTGCAATTAGGCTATCACAACACTATAATTCATAAACAATAAAGACAAGAACATCATAATTTATGACTAACTTTAATATTTACTCAATAATCAAGAGATAGTAGAAGAAAAAAACATTCTATAAGATTTTTAATCACTACAGGAATTAATTGGGTCTGTGTATGTCCTGCAAAAATTAATTAAAAGTTTTAGTTTTTTATTTTTTGCAGCATTGTCACGGACCCCTGTGCGGTCGTCGCAGACCCTAGTTTGGGAAACTCTGAAATAAAGAACAACATAATCACATACACGCTGTTGCATACTTTTTCTAGCTGCGCAGGATCACTTAAGTTTTACTAGATGCTGTTTAGTTCTTTCGGTCTTAAGACCAAACTAAATGGTCAAGAGCAAGACCGCAAATGGTCAAGACCAAGACCAAGACCAAGACCGTCTTGGACAAGACCAAGACCAAGACCTTAAAAAAATGGTCTTAAGATCGGTCCTAAGACCTTCATCACTGTCATTACTAATAATAGTTCACCACAAGAGCATAAAAGAACATAAAATAATTAATGCAAAGAAACACAATCCAATGAAAC
Source organism: Trididemnum miniatum (assembly GCA_964006365.1). Taxonomy (NCBI): domain Eukaryota; kingdom Metazoa; phylum Chordata; class Ascidiacea; order Aplousobranchia; family Didemnidae; genus Trididemnum; species Trididemnum miniatum. The sequence goes on from OZ023240.1 coordinate 23,207,385, forward strand.
AACAGCCAGTATGTATAAGCACAGTTATGATGTTTCCTTTTTAATTCTTTATTTCAAAAAAATCAAACCTTCAATGTACTTGCATTATTACGCCGAAGCGTGTATCGAGCTCATCTTTGCGGCTTAGCGCCGAGACAACACAGCTCCGAAGAAACATCGCAGCGGTGGCGAGTCGTTGGCCGATACTGCGTCCAACCTGACCAGCCTGGGAATCGATTCCCAGACCTCCCTCACCGATGACAATGTCTTATCAACTGGGCTAACCGGTCGGTATTAACTCTTTACGCCGTTAATCTTCATCATAATGCAAGACGCGCACACTGCACATAAAATGGAATGCCTGTGTACATGCAACTGCAATTGCTACTTTATTTTCGGAATACAGTAAATTTGCAACGAAACTATTTTGGAGGAAAAATAAAGCCGCGGTAAATTTTAAAACTGGACGTTTCGACGACATAGATTCAGCTGTCAACATCAACAGTGCAGACAAAGCAGTGCCGGTATTGCCTTGCTTAACGCTGCTTAAAAAGTACCTGGTTCGCATATTCTTGCACTGTACTGGTAGTCATAAGTGCGATTGGTTTCTTTTATGAATTGGCTTTTCATAAACGTTTTCGCTTTGCTCGTAGTGAGCTTTTTTGTAATAATGCAAGCTCTCATAACAACATGATAATGATTTTCGTCACCGTTTGTGGCTAAAAATCTCACAATAAAACTGCGGTAAATACGTCGTCGTCGTGTGGTTGGGCATCCTCTTCCGACGGTTTAGATGTTGACGGCGTTGATTTTAAGCCAGCGTCGGGTGTCATCATCCAGGACCAACAGACCTTGTATTCCTTTTGGTGCACGATGTAGGGGGCATGTAGAAATGATGTGGCCTGCAGTTTGCTCAGAGGCACCACACTTACAATTCGGTGAAGGAGCAACACCCCATTTGTACATGAATGAATGGAATCGCTCTACGCCAGTCCGCAGACGATTCAGTTTTACCCAAGATGTTCTGGGCAAACCCATTCCAAGAGGCTTAGGACTGGCCCTGGGAATAAAAGGATGAAGCCTTGGTGCACTTTTCAAGTACTCCATGTTCCATACATAATCCATCCAATGCGCTGCACGAATGTCTGATTCGGTCGGACTATCCAGTAGTTTTGTGCAGCGGGTACAAATGGGCGTCTTGATTTGAGCCTTCCCTGGTGCGCATTTTGTTTCCCGACCAGGTGCTCATGTAGAATATGATCAGGGTTAAGGGACCGAAACCAAATTTGCCGACCCGGTAAACATAAACTACAGTAACGTAATGTAGTTCGAAAACTGTGACCTCGTTTTCAACCGTGAATTAAGGAGGAGCAATAGTAGTAGCCTATAGTAATGTCTTTTATTTCCACTCCGTCAACACGACGAAGAATACAATAAGATGAAGGAAATATAGTGACGATACAATTGCATTAGTTGCATATTTATCCTCCTATCACGAGAAAACGATCATTCCACTACAATGAGCTCGCTTAGAGTTGCCGTCCAACTATCTACCACACCAAGGTGCTCTGACTCAAAACCGAGTTTACAGCACCAGATGCCGACGCTCTCACCACTCGGCCATCTTAGCAGCAACAAAAGGGAGAGGCAACAAAACGCTTTACGTTACGGCATGCAGGTAGGAAAAGGAGAGGTAAGCGAGAAACAAGAGCATAGGCGTGGTTGTAGCACCCAGATTTGTTGGTGTTGTACGTTAGATCCAAGGAAACCTCAACAATAAACCTAACTAATCTTAGCTCAGGTGGTTTTTAAAAACCTTAACAAAGAAGGAAAGATAGCAATTTCAAGTTAAATACAGTATATTGCGACAACGCGCTGGTAAAAAATTTAATTGGCGATATCAGAGATAAATTTACCAAAAGTCAAAAAAATCACATTTTCATTATACTCGCAGTATTATATACGCTGAGGCGTAAGTTCCCACGTCTAAAATCCTGGGAAACACAACTCCAAAGAAACGTAACTGCGGTGGCGAGCCGTTTGACACTGTGTTCAATTTGACCAGCTCTGCAATCGAACCCAAAGCTTTTTGCACTTCTAGGGGTGTTTTTAATCACTACACCTGCCAAGCTTATCAAAATTGCTTTGTCATTTTTTACCTAGAAAAGATTATCATTACTGGCAGAGATGGGCATTTATCGCGATAATTTATCGGCGATAGTTATCGGCGATAATTTTTTACCGATTATCGTTATCGCTCAAAATAGTTTGGATTTATCGATTACCGATATCGCTTTTGTAATATATTTTGTTATCGCCGATAAATTATTGCGATAAATGATTCTTTATGCACACAGTGTTCAAAATTAGGGAGTTGCTGGCGCTATGGCAAAATTCACGGTGTCGATAAAATCTTGTTGCAATTTAAAAAATCTCTCTTTGTTGTGTTTAATCCCACGGCGCAGACCGGGAACTGCTCTCTTTTGAAAAATCTAAAAAAACACTTTTATAATTTGACTTACAAGAAAAAAAAATTCGTCCAACACATTGAAAATTTACCGCAACATTTATCGGAAAAATTTATCGGCGATAATTTATCGATTTCCGATATCGCTTTAAGAAATTGAGATTTATCGATTATCGGTATGGCCCAGAGCATTTTTGAAAATATCGATTATCGTTATCGCTTTAGCACAGAAAGGTTTATCGTGCCCATCTCTGATTACTGATGATGTCATTATTCTACTTCTCGTTGGTCATATGCGAGTCCAAAAATATTAAGAGCCACCAGGCACTTGTCACTGGCGGTCTTTGTCGATAATTTACTAATACGGTAAATTTAAACAAACTTAATGTTTGTCCAAGATGACTTATCATAACATTGACATTCGATTCTACCTTGTTGCAATATATTCCAATAATGCAAAAACTAGATTCGAGCGCCATTTGGTTAATAAGTGAAAGGAGTTGGTGTGGCAAACAAATTACTTCAAGCGAGTTTTCTGTGAACGCCACACTCGGCTTCAAGCCATCTCAAGCGAATGACAGCCGGAAGTTCATCCAACTCTGGCTAGGTTTACGAAGTTAAGGAGGCATCTGCAGCAGTAAATACTACAGCTTACAACGGTAATTCAAATGATGAAGAAAATTTGGTGCTACTAGCTAGCAGTCAGTTGAAACCGTCAGTCGATTGAGTTATAGCTTCTGGTTTGTCAGGTTCACGACACCTAAGAGCCTTGCTTTAAACTAAGCTAAAAAGTAGGCAGACAGAGGCTAAGGTTACGAGACCATAACATTTGTTTCTTTGCTTTATTTTATTATTTATCTCTTCACGCTCTCTCCGCTTGTACCAGAGCGTGACGAAGTTATAAAATACAGCAAAGGACAAATGTTACGGGGCCGTAAGAATAGCCACTTTCAAAAAAATAACCCAAATGAATTAAACTAAGAATAACAAGAAGATCTCCATAATGGGCAGACTGTAGCATCGTCAGGGTATGAATAAAGAAACTGAGAGAATATATTGATAAAAAAGTCAAATCTTTGTTATACTAACAGTATTACGCGGATGCGAGCAAGGAGTGGCGCTGCCTGCCCATCTCCTCGGCTTAGCGCTTGGACAACACTGCTCCGAAGAAACATCGCAGCAATGACGAGTCGTATTGGCGACACTGTGTCCGATTTGACTGGCCTGGAAATCAAACCAAAAACCTCTCGCGCCGATCGCAAAGTCTTGAGCTACTGTGTTAACGGCTGGTTAGAGATATAGAGACTGGCTTTTGTTGCAGCGTTTGAAATATTACTTGAGTCTATTGTTATATTTTGAGCAACTATGACGTCAGTTCCTACTCAGCAGCAACAAGTGACTTACGTCACTCAGGGTTACGTAGTTAAAGTTCCACCGAACGCTGGAGCCCAAAAATACGCAAAAACCTTCCTCAAACTGGGGGTAAGTCGAACCGACATATAGTTGCTGAATAAGTCTAATCAAGCTGGAATACTCATAGCTTGCGACACGACGGGCTGCTGAAAATTTTCAAAATAATTTGAATTAAAAACCGTACGGTATTTCCTGGCGCCTTCTAAACGGTTGAATTTGCTGCCGCTACAACGCTTTCAAGTTTTGGATTGCAATAAATATGGGAAAAAGTAGCTTTACGAGCAGCTAAGCCACAGCAGTTCTTTTAAACTGAATTTTTCGACCACATAGATTCAGCTTTCATTATCAGCAGTAAATACAACACTTTCACTATTGTACTGCCTTGCTGACACCGCTGATGAATGATGACAACTGAATCTATGTTATCGAAACGTCCAGTTTTAAGAATTGCAGTGACTTTATTTTTTCGCTCTGAAATTTGAATGTTTTTTTGTTCTCCACACCAAGATGCCATACAACAAGCGGCGGTAGCCATTGGTGCGATTATTGAGACTTCGGTATGACCTGACCAAACATCAAACCTTGTCTCTCAATCACAAAGTGATTACTTGAAAAACTATGGTTTAGTTTCGTGTTGCTATACTGGTAACATATCTTTAATTTTTTCTGGAATTGGAGAGCTGTGTTCATGCGATAAGGGTTCAATTCCCAACCACGTCATTGAAATTATTGTTGGACAATCCATGGCGAGATTTCACCAGTCGTACCGGTTCTACAAAATCGTCTCACGGAAACCGGCCAGCTTTGCTGTTTATATTTGCACCATCAGTTGAAACAGAACCGGCTGAAAATATAATTTTTATATTAGAACCGGCTGACAAAAAATCGAAATCTATCTTATGAGTAGCCTAAATCAAACTATCAAACAGTAATTGAAAGAAAATTTTACGTACTTATTTTTTTGACTGGTTGTAAATCTTGCTTTGAAAGGGGGACATATTTAAATGGCCCAGCGGCACCGCGTGCAGGTTACAAATGCTCCGTGACGGGTTCGATTCACGGCTGGAGCCGATCGCATTTGACGTATATACCGGGTAGTTGCTGCCTCGAAGAGCGCAAGCTCACTTAGCAGTCTCCCTCAATTACTATTGAATTTTTAGTTCAATATACCGGCCGTTAGCTCAGTTGCTAAGCGCACGCAATCGGTGCGGGAGGTCTGGGGTTCGATTCCCGGGCCGGTCAAATTTACACAGTGTTGCCAACGACTTGCCTCCGTTGCGACGTTTCTTCGGAGCTGTGTGTTGCCCAAGCGCTAAGCCGCGGAGATGGGCTCCGCAACTCGTTACACGCTTCGGCGTAATACGGCGAGTATAATGAAGATTTGATTTGATTTAATTTGAAAACAGTCTCAGTTATTTATTTTAAACCTGTTTCAATCATCCAACAATAAGACGACCGCTATAGCTATGCAACACATGTTTTTTGTTTTCACTTTGTTTACACAAATTTCTCTTTTACATAAATACCAATTTTTATGTTTACTTAGATGTTTACTTTCACTTTGTTTTTAGTGGATTCAAATTGTCTTGAGTATTTTGACTCTCGTATTTGGTATCTCAGTAACAGCATTTGCAAGCGAAAATCAGGGCTATGACTGGAACGAATACGAAGACTATCATGATGGATACGCTTTCTTGGGAACTGGAATATGGTGTGCACCTTTTGTGAGTGATTATTTTGGTTTTACATCTGTAATTCAGCGAACAAAACAAATGTTTTGATGTGATCATGTGAATTTGTATTTTTGAAGACAGATTTAACGCATTTTTCACAAAACATTTTATATACCATTTCGAAAACATTTTGGAAAAAATGTAATATAATTCTGCCCAGGGCTGGTGAGAGGGGGGAGGCAAAAGGGTACAAAGTACCGGGGCCTGTCATGTTTTGAGGGGCCCGGCCGAACCAATGCTCGAAAAACTTACTTACGTTGCTAGGTACAGTACTTTCCCGCTGTCTAGAAACAAAAAGTTGACACGCAGTTTGGCCAGAACAAGACTGGGCAGTGGGCAAACTACGGCCCGCTGGCGCAAGACCATTTCATGCGGCCCGCGGGCACTTGCAGAAATATAAACTCTTACCGAGAATTAACTCCTTTTTTTGCTATTCACTGACTTTTAGTAGAAAACAGGAAATCCGAGGACGTGTGGACCTTTTTTTTGCTTTTTACTGATTTTCAGTAGAAAACAGGACATCTGAGGACGTGTAGACCTTGTAATTGCTCTTCCGATCAGTGCGGCCCTCAGCTTCAATTTATTTTCAAATGTGACTCTTCGTGTGAAAAGTTTGCTCACCCCTGGCCAGACAAAGCGCCATCGCAAGACGAAGATCTTTTTTTGCTCTACACTTGATTTTGTGTGGAAAATAGGACATCATTCTGCGGAGGTCCTTTTTTTTTGGCGACCCATAAAAAAATGAGGCCCAAATTTAATTTTAGTACCGGGGCCCGGCTTGGCTCTCAACGGCCCTGATTCTGCCAGAGCACCGTAGCACCGTAGAGCGGGACAGCGCTGTTTCGGGCTATTAGTCCTCATCAGCCGCACTCAGGCAAAAGGAGTAGAATGCTTGACCTTGATCAGGCAAACACCCCTCCGGATTCATATCGCCCATAAGAAATTTAACCCGATTAACCTTTGTGGTAAGCAACAAGTACGGTATCACGCTAGTCAAATTCCCCATGTGGCCAAGATACAACAATAAAACAAATGTCGTCCTTCCTGGTTACATAATTCTGTCAAGATAGCAATGTCAGCAACCTTTTTCCGCTTTTCATTTCAATTTTTCAACTTTTGAATTATCATTTAGTTGAGCCGTTATTACCAGGCTAGGTCTTATATCCACTCATCCTGGTCTAGCGGTGCCCCGCTCAGGTAAAAGATCCTATGCGATGGGTTCGATTCGCGGCTGGAGCTGATTGCGGTTGACGTGTATACAACGGGTGGCTGCTGAGTGTTGACTCGAAGAGCGCACGCTCACATCGCAATCTCCCTGAATTTTCAGTTCATTATCCTGCGTTTTAGGTATAGCACAGCATCCAAATGGAAAAAACCCGAATGCATGAGACTATTTTAGAGCCTTACGCAGCGTTTACCAAACGCGATAACGATTTTAAGTAAATGTAGCAGGTTTCACGTGATCGACAAACAAAAAATGAACAAAAAAAAACTGACAAATTTGTTTTTTCAATGGGTTAAAAGTTTTACCACCTTCACACTGTAAAGCTATTTATTTTTTTGTAGTTCTTCACCTCTGGACTACTAGGTGTTTTGACGGAAAAATACAAAACGAGATGCATGGTGAGATGTATTCCATGTAGACTGTATAGTCTGCATGGGTAGTTTAACGAATTTTGTGAAGTAGTTTAATGAATTTTGAAAAATATATTTAACAAATTTTGAAAAAAAAATTTAAGATGAATGAAATCTTCCCCGTGATGAGTGGCGGGGCCCATCTCTGCGACTTAGGCCCGGGTGACACAGCTCCGAAGAAACGTCGCAGCGGTGGCGACCGTTGGCGACACTGCATGTGTTTGGTTTGAGCAAGCCGCAAACTAAACCCTGACCTTCCGAATCGACAAAGATGTCTTTAGCCAGTATACGCCGGGGTTAAATATATTTGAAAATGCAAATCTTTGTAAAAAAAGATATTTCGACGGAAAAAAATATTTGAGTTTCCAATGAAACTAATCATATTGATCTCGTACCTACAGAGTTTTCTTAAAATTTCAACAAAATAATTACTTAAAAGTTTGAAGAATATTTCAGTTGATGAATTGTACTTGAATCTAACCCACTAAGATCGTAGGCTAAATCAAGAGTAATCAGAAACTAATGAAGCGTCGCTGACACTGGTCGGTGAGGGCGTGGGTTCGAATCCCACTCGTAATCACATTTTTCTGATTTCGTTTGATTTAGCCTAAAATCTTGGTGGATTAGATTCAAGCTCAATTTATTAATTGAAATTCCTTAGATTGTTTTATAAGCTTGAATCACTCTCTTAGCCTAATAGCTAGACCGAATAGGCTTCGGTATAAAAGTTTTCATTAGCTATTTAGTTATTTTTAGTTATGTAATTGAAGTCTTCATTGCTAAATCTTCATTAAAATAATGACTTTGTAGGTAATTGCGAGCTTGGTGATGACAATTTTCTCAGCTCTAGCTGCTTGCACTCTCATTACTTTTGAAAGCCTCGGAGCTTCGTTAGCATTTGCTTATATCGACTACTGGCACAGCTTTTCCGCTGAATGGGTAAGAAGCTCTCTCTCAAACTTACTGGGTTTATTTTACCCTGTCCACATGTCCAATTTAAGTGGGCTTGCTGCTGTGGGCTTTCTGCATCACAATTAAATTTTTGATGTCATAATTTAAAAAAGTGATTATGACATCAAGCACACAGCAACAAGCCCATAACAATGTGGGCCAAAAGCCCACATAAATTGGACATGTGAACAGGCTAATTGTAGGCTAATTTTACAGATCACGTTTCGCCGAGGTTCAGCTAAGATTCACACTGGCATAATCAGGGCCGTATGACGTGTGAAAACTTAAAGGAGCTGTAGAAATAGTTTTTGGGAGTTACAAGTGTTTTTGCACACATGATTCCAACGTTTAACGGCGGACTTTTTTCGATGATGAGATTGACCGAGGGACTCCTATTACGAGGAGCGGAGCAATGCTTCTCCACCCCTAAATTCCTGCCTTGACGTCGTATTTATTTTTTCGTGGCTATAATTGACTTTTACTGGTTATTCAATTCAATGCGTGTGTTTCATCATTTTTAAGCAAACAAAGCCTGGCAGTGAGCTAACCAACTCTTCTTTCAGTCTGTGTCAGCCGGCCTCCACATCACTCTTGCTTTTTTCGCTGGATTTGAGTTAATTGTTTCAATCGTTCATTCAGCCTACTGCTGCGGCGCCCATTGCTGCGGTCAAAGCTCAACTGTAAGTTCCATGCTAGCTATGCTGCGGTCAAAGCTCAACTGTAAGTTCCATGCTACCTATAATTTCGCTTCTAAAGCGGGTTGCTTGGGTTTAAATCCCGGTTCGATTAAATTAAACACAATGCTGTCATTCAGTTGGCGTTGCGGTTGATGACGTCGTTATTGCTGCGAAAGATCGATGATCGATTCCCGGGCCGGTTAGATTAGACTCAATGTCGCCAACGGCTCGCCACCGCTGCGAAGTTTCTTAGGGGCTGTGTTGCTCCGGCGCTAAGTAGGGAAGATGGACCCCGCCACTGGTTTACGCTTCGGCGTAATACCGCGAGTTAATGAAGACTTGATTTTTGTTGCTGCCATTCGTCGCTGGTTAATGCTGCATCTGCTTTCAAGCGACTGCAGCGTAGCTTTTCTTAAAAGTGAGGGAGCTATTAACCAAACGAGTCTAATACCCAGTGAATGCTTTCTCTAGGTTTGATTATATTCAAATAACTTTTTCTATGGTAGCTGATAGAAAATGCGGGAAATTCAAATGGTCAGTTATATTGAAACTGTCCGATTAGAATTTTAAGCTTGATCATTAGAAAAATCAGAGTGTTGATCAGGGCCATGCTTAATGGCTTGATGGGTTGGTTTGTGGCTCTCGGGCCGCCAGTTACACTTCACTGGTTTAAAAATTATAAAGCTCGCGAAATAATGACAGATTTTTACTTTTTCACATTCATATTTTTAGACATCTCTACCTCAAACCACCACGTACGCCTATGCTAACCCAGTGGCTGGACAAATTACTGGCCCACCTGTGCAACCAAACATTTACCTACAAGGTGGGTAGATTAATTTTTATTATGGTTTCGAGATTAAAACATGAGCTTGTATTTGGTCGAAGTGTGATGATGAAATTCATGTAATTGCCAATCAAATGACTGAGTGGATAGAGCGTCCGGCTCTAATACGTGATCACTTCCAAATCAGGTCAAACCAAACCAATGACTTTAAAATTGGTATTCTCCGCTTTCCTGCTTGACTTCAGCATTAAGAGTCGTGTGGAGAACCAAAGTTCGTGTAACTCACTTATAAGTCGAGCGAATCGTTCGTTACATTGTTAAGCGACAATGGAGAAAAAATGTGTCCAAAAAAACAATCGCCGCCTCTCTTTCGTAATGTAAAAACGCCTGAAAGTGTTACAAAAAAGATCATAACTTCGGTTATGTTCGTTGAATTTTCAAAAACTTTAACTGCATCATGAAGCTCTTGACTTACGCTATCGTTTAAAACAAATTTCAAGAAAATTGGTTGTGTTTTAGGCACTCTACATTGTAAATACTTTGGACAGAGATATAAATTTTTGTAGTGGTTATTTAACTATAGTAGCATTTCTTGTCATTTTAAGATATAAATATAGGGCAGATTTGCAAAGAGTTAATTTGATTCTAATTAAATAGGTTCAATTACAAAAATTTAAACTTCAATATGAAATTAGCCTGGCTATTGGTCGTGGTTTTCCAAACCCTAAAAAAATTTTCGCTAGAAAATGATTGCGTAAATTGTGTTAAACCTCATGCAAAAGAAGGCTTCACTGAATAGAACTAAATTTTTACAGCCATGTTAGATTGGTAGTGAGGTTGTTAACTTCTGTCGTGCTTCACCCTTGGACTTTGGACCATTTGTGAAACGAAAAATTCAATAAGCAAAATTCAAGCGGGAAAAATATACCGGTACCTTTTTTACGTTTTGATTTCACTGTTTCATATTTATGCATTAACGTAGGTCTACGTCGCTTCATGGCCGCAGCTTCTTGATTTTCAAACCCTTGGTTTTTAAAATCGAATATTGTGGGCCTGAATAAAATTAACTAGAGGCTCGTTTTACAAATGGTCCAAAGGCAAAACATGACAGAAGTTAACAACCTCACTCCAATCTACCATGGTTGTAAAAACCTAATTCTATAGAATCCTACTTTTAAAACAATTTACGCAATCATTTTCTTGCAACAAATCTTTAACGGCTTGGAAAACTACGACCAATATAGCTAGGCTACGTTCATACTGAAGTTCAAATTTTTGTAATTGTTCAAATTTAATTTGAATCAAACAATAACTTTTACTTTTTGCAAATCTGCGCTATATTTATGCTTTAAAAATAGCAAGAAATGCTGCTAGCGTAAAAATTGCTTTAAAAATTACTAAGTATGTCCAAATTATTAATCATGTAGAGTGCTCAAAACACCATCAATTTTCTTGAAATTTGTTTTAAACGATCGCTAAAATCAAGAGCTTTACGATGCAGTTGAACTTTTTAAAATCAAACGAGTATAACTAAAGTTATGACCTTTTTTGTATCACTTTCAAACGTTTTTACATTATAAAAGATAGGCAGGCGATTGTCTTTTCGGACACATTTTTTGCTCCATTGTCTCTGCTCCATTCTTGTTCGCGCAACTTATACGAAGTTATACGGACTTTGTGGAGAACAAGCCGTAAAGTTTGCTCGTGCCGTTGGGATAGGCACTTAGCGGGATTCCCCATCTTGGTGTGGTAGACAGATGGCTGATAACCACTCAGGCCGAGCTCGCTGTACAGCATCCGTAGCTTCCTCGTGGAAGAGGAGAAAAAATTTCTAATGAAACCATGCAGTCTTCTCGCCGTGGTGGCCCAGTCTAACAAAAGACTTGCAAATAGAGCAAATAGCTTATACCAGAGGTGACGAACATGCGGCCCACAAAAGAATTGCCAGCGGCCAGCGAACATTTTGGCGAGACAAGTACTCTTGAACTTTTTCCCCGTCTAATCTTTGCGATGCGATATCAAAAGCTGTGCTACCGATTGAACCACGCGCGTATCACACAGGAAACTTAGTTACAAACGTACAGTACAAGCCTTTCATCTGTATCAGGTTTCAGCAGTTCATCCATTGTTATGTAATAATAATAACATAAGTCGTGGTCTGTTGCAGCTTCATTAAAAGCTTAGCTTGCCTTACAGTAGTAGGGACTACTTAAGATTGTAGACAATAGCGTATTTCCGGAGGCATCGGGCCCTTTAGACCCTGCCGGTTAGTAAAAAGAACAAAATTGATGGTGCCAAGTGACTGAAATATGCCAGACTCTTTTGATACAGTAGTTTCTGTAGCTTATGGCCAGGGGCGGATAAAGATGGGGGGAGGGGGTAGGATGAGGAGTATGCATTCTCCCACCAGCCATTTTCAAAAATACTCTTCATGTACACAATTTTTCCATAATTTCGAACCTCTTTGATAGCAATAAGCCTTACGCCTTAAGCACGCATGTATAATCGAAAATGTGCGAACAAAATGCATCATATTTGGCGAAGCACGCAGAATTAGGGTCAAAAAATTTACACAAAACATGCCTGAAAATTATTCAAAAAGCACTACAATAGCCATTAGAGCATGTACATTTTCAAAAATTTTCCGAGGGACCATGACCCCCCGACCCCCGAAAGCTTTTCTTGCTTTTCAATCAGCTATAAACTTGTTCCACCGAAAATAATACGCCTAAAAAATGTGGTGGAAATTATGCCCCCTCCCCCTTCAAATTTCTCGCTACGCCACTGATTGCGCAAATGAATTGGTGAGCTTGTATTACCACATATGCAAATTTTACAGCTTTTTTAAGGTATTGTCATTTTGTTTTCCAATCTACAATAACTTTTAATTAGTCGTTTATTTCAATGTTTTTAGCAAAGAAACGAAAGACTGTATAGATGGATTTTTAGGGTATTATTATCGGTTGTTCGTTACTGCTGATGAACAATTTGTTCGTTTTTAACAGGTTTCGTAATAGATCTATGAAGAAAAAGTTATGCGGCCCGCTTGCTCATTGGTAAATGACAAAGTGGCCCGCGATAGCAAATAGGTTCGTCACCCCTGGCCTATACAAAAGACAGACTTACCTAACTATATCGACTATGATCATGTCAATGGAGTGCTAGACCTAGGTTTAATTTCCAGATCGGCACAATTACCGCAATAGACAGCTTACACCCAGGAGGGTATATTTAGAGGAGGGCATTGTGCCCCCCCCCCCTTTTTGACTTTGCATTTTTGTAAAACAGAACAAATGTTGCCTGAAATATACCAGACCTTTGATAGATTATGTAGCTAATGCCCCTCCCCTTTTTTTAATTTCTCACTACGCCACCGCTTCATCACAGTTTGGTGGGCTAAGAATGTGAGGTCTTTAACTGGTTTTGAGTACGAAGACCATTTGAACGCTGAAGCAGAAAAGCTTATTCGTAGCTTTTTTGTGTGCTAAGGTACTTTCAGCCAATTCAAATCACTAGAAGCTTTATTCGTTTGAGTCACTAGAACAGAGGTTCTCAACCGGAGTTATTGGCCCTCCTAGGGGCCACAAACTGCACAAAGACATGATTTATTGATGGTAATTAACCACTTAAATTCACTAAAGGCTGGCGGATGACTATGCTGTAGCTACGTGTACTATGAATAAAATCAGACTAAAAAATTCTGTTGGTGAGCAGGGAGCTACTGGCGTTGACAATCTCTATAGAAGGGCGCCACAAATTGTAAAAGGTTGAGAACCACTGTTTTGGCTGCAAAATGATTTCATTGTTTTCAAAAAAATAACGATGCTGGGATTTGACTTTTGGGAAAAAATGGGAAAGTTTTTAGTGGAGTAAAACAACCGATCTGTTAGTTGGGACAAAAAGTGTGCCTCCAACTGGTTTTTGAATTTGTATTTTTTCCTTTTATCAGGCTCTACCATACCGACAGCAGTTAACATGCAACCATACCAGCAACCAGTGATTATGACATCAGCTCTAACCCAACCACCCATTGCCTACCAAGTGCAACCAGTAAGTAAAAATTCCAATTTTGACTCGTTTATTTTGGACTACTTTTAAAGGATGTAAAATTTATGATGTTATTCTCACTGTTCAAGTCTTATTTAAACTAAAACTGAAAAATTTCAAGTTAATAGGTAGGCCTATAAATCGGCCGGTTAGCTCAGTTGTCAAGCGCAACTCTATTGGTGCGGGAGGTTGGGGGTTTGATTCCCTCACCCGTCAAATCGGGCACAGTGTCTCGCCACCGATGCGATGTTTCTTCGGAGCGGTGAAGCGAAGGCGCTAAGCCACAGAGACGGACACCGCTACTGATTACACATAGAATTGGAGATTTGATTTTTAGTTAGTTGATAGCTATTATTTTTAATTTATTGATTGTACAGACTGCAACTGAGTAATTTTTTTCCAAAAAACAACTCCCGCTGCATTAATACTTTTGACAAGTGAAAGCATGCGACGTTGAGAATATTTTCACGTTTTGGCCATAGGCTAACTAGGCCTTCCATAAGAAGCCTACCCTATTCACAAGGTCGGACTATGGAGGGGCTATGAGGCTCTTTCCCACGCCCCCTCCATCCCCTCCCCGCCAGAAGCGCGCCACGCTAAAAAAAGTTGCTAAATCGCTTCCTTGAACGGTCGCTGCTGACCTTTAACTGACAACATTTGGTCTGTCAGAAGCATGGAGCCCTTCGAAAAATTAACCTGGTGGCCCTAAGAGACTAGTCTATTTGACTAAACGCTGATAATTTCACATATTGATTAAAATTGTTGAAATTGTCCTCTTCAATCGATCAGTAGCCTCACGCGCAGTTTTCTTCATATTAATTAATATTGTTCTTCAAATTGATTAAAATTGTTCACTTCAATCGATCAGTAGCCTCACGCGCAGTTTTCTTCTGGCATTACGTTGATTGTTTTCTTGCTTTTCTTTTTGTTTCGTATTAATGTGTGTTTATTGTTGTGTTTGCAGGTTCCGCAAAATTTTGCGGCTCCCCAGCAAGCGCTAATGCATGCGCAACAACGACCTGAGAGTGAGCAATCCCCCAATTATCATATGGAGGTTAGTAAATGGTAATCTCCCACTCACATATTCGGTTATAGCTCAATATCGATTACCGGTACTTTTTCTTAGTAGTGAAAGTAGCCGAAGGCGGAGCGGTCAGGAACGTCTTTCAAAAAAGGTCAAAATCAAATCTTCATTATACTCGCGGTATTACACCAAATCGTGTAGCGCAGTGGTTTTCAACCTCTGCGTTGGAGCGGAACCTTGATGAAACATTCCAAGAGATTTGACGAACTCCTGTACATTAATTTAACAAACTAATTTAGCTGAACCCAACTCTAAATTGTAAAGTTGCGGAACCCCTTCACCGTATCGGCGGAACCCTATGGTTCCGCAGGACTTCGGTTGAAAATCAGTGGTTTAACTAGTGGACGGGCCCATTTCCGCCGCTTATAGCGTCTGCACAACATCGCTCATGAAGAAACATCGCAGCGATGGCGACACTGTGTCCGATTTGACCGGCCTGGAAATCGAACCCAAGACCTTCCGCACTGCTACCGGTGGGTTAAACCATTACGCCAAACCTGTTATATTTTTGCTCTCAAAATTGAGATATTTGAAATGTCTTTGTTTAATCATGTTTTGAACCACTGACCAGCTGTGCAGCTGAGGCAATAGGAGGGTGAGTGGGCGGTGACTCCAACCCCCCCCCCCCCCAAATAAACATAACAGCCAACAAGTCTAAGTTTTGCTTCACTAATGTCGTCATAGACTGTATACTGCCATGAATTAATATGGGAATGTCGGTGCATTATTGCGGGTCAAAAAATCACAAAAAAAACTCCCCCATCTAATGTAAACAAAACCTGGTAACCTAAATATCATTTTATGTTTTGTATTTAGTTGCATTTTATCCTTCTATCATGAAAAAGCAATCAAAGCGCTATAACGAGCCCGCTTAGTAGTTGCCGGCCATCTGTACACCCCTCTGAGATGGAGAAATCCCGTTAAGTGCCTTTACAAACGGCACAAGAAACTTACCGGTTTGTTCTCCACACTGTTCCTTTACTGCTAAGCAGCAAGCAGAAAAGCTGTGCAAGTGCGCAACTGCGCATGCATATTTTGAAGTCATCGGGTTTGACCCGACTCGAGGTATCAAACCCGAGTCTACAGCTCCAGAGGCAGTACGCCATTGCCCCTCGGCCATCTGAGCTGATTGGATTTAGTTTTACTACCAGGGTTTATATCGGGTATTTATTTGCCTAAACTCTCTAATACTGTTTTTTATTTCAGGACGAGAAATCTCAAACTCCTTAAGCATGCTCGTTTCCCAATTTTCTACAAGATTCAGTATTGTTTACATTACAGTAGACCTCTGTGGTTTTGAAAAAATTATTGTACATTTTGCATCAGGGTTGGCGGGTCGGAGTCGGTAGTTGGAGTCGTGGGAGTCGAGGTTTTTCTTGGGAGTTGTAGTCAGAGTCGGAGTCAAAAAATTATGCTTGTCAAAGTCGAGAGTCGAAGTCGGAAAAATATGTTCAACTCTGACTCCCAATCTTTCGCAGGAATAGAAGGCTTTTTATGCCATGAACAAATCACCAAAGTATACTGTTGGCTTACGTAAAAGTAGACATCGGAGTCGGGGACCCGCCTGACGTGAAATTTAAAACAGTCCAGGAACACAGATGTCAAATCAGGGTACAAAAATAGGGGTGCAGTGAAAAAATGAAGCTGTAGCAATAAAAGCATTCAAGATGGGAAATAGACTAACCTCTACTTTTTATCCAAAAATATGCGCTATACAGTAGCGCATTTAGAGAGGGGGGGCTATTGGGCCATGCCCCCCCCCCTTTTTTTTTTCACTTTGCCTTTTAGTAAAAAAGAACAAAATTAATGGTGCCAAGTGACTGAAATATGCCAGACTCTTTTAATAATTTCTGTAGCTTATGGCCAGGGGCGGATACAGAGGTAGAATGAGGAGTATGCATCCTCCCACCTTTCAAAAATGCTTTTGATGTATAGGCCTACAATTTTTCCATAATTTCGAACCTTTTCGATAGCGATAAGCCTTACGCCCTAAGCACACATAATCAATAATGTGCCAACAAAATGCATCATATTTGGCAAAGCACTCAAATTAAGGTCAATAATTTAAAGAAAATTTGCCTGAAAATTATTCAAAAAACACTAAAATAGCCATTACAGCATGTTTTTCAAACATTTCTCCGGGGAGGATACCCCCGGACCTCCCTAGAGCTTTTCGTGTTTCTCAAGCAGCTTCATATTATTTCTTCCGAAAAAATTCACGCTTGAAAAAATGTGGAAATTACGACCCCCTCTTTTAAAATTTCTCGCTACGCTACTGGCGCTATAGCTTTCAAAAGTAGAGTAAGTGCACACATTTCAAATCAGGTTACAAAGCGAGGAAACAGGGGAAAAAATTAAGTAAAAACTTTGTGTTCAAATTGAAAGAGTCAGAGTTGAAACTTCACTTTTTGTCCGAGTCGAGCAGAAAAAAAAAACACTTAGTCGGAGTTGGAATCGAACCAAAAAAAATACCTGTGAGTCAGAGTCGTATTGATTTTACTACGACTCGCCAACCCTGTTTTGCATATTTGTAATTTCTAATAAATTCTAAATAATAACACTACCAGTATTTTTATTACTAATGATAGTTCAACACAAGAGCACAAAAGAACATACAATACAGTAATTAATGCAAAGAAACACAATCCAATGAAATAACAGCCAGCATGCATAGGCACTATCATGATATTTCATTTTTGTTTATTAAAAAAATTCACACCTTCATTGTTGCCTGCATTATTGCAAAGCAATACCGGTACTGCCTTGCTTACGGTGCTAAAACGGACCTGTGTCGCATATTCTTGCATATGAGTGCGATTATTTTATTTTATGAAATAGATTTACATGTACATTTTTGTTTTGCTCGTAGTGAGTTTTTTTGTAATTATACAAGCAGAGCCGGCGGCAGAGCAGTCGAGTAAGGAGGACCAAGCGTTTATCAGGGAGGTGCCAAAGTTTGAAATTAGGCACAAAAGCTGCTGTCTTCAAAAGAGTAAGCTTGTACATTGGGGGAGCCAAGCATGTTGAGTGGGGGCCAAGCTCCCCTTGGCACCGGCCCTGTATGCAAGCTCGTATGACAAGATGACAATGTTTTTTCATCGCCATTTGTAACTACAAATCTCACAATAGAACTGCGGCAAGCACAATATCCAGTGACGACATATAGATTCCAGGGAGCGTATCCAGGGGAAAGGGGAGGTGGATCCGCTCCCTCCCCCCGAGTCCAAGTCATTTGTGCAACGAATCGAGTCAAGTCGAGTCATTTTTGCAACGAGTCGACTCGAGTCTCCCCAACACTGGCTCTTACCACTCGGCGATCTTAACAGCAACAAAAAGGAGAGGCAACAAAACACATTCACGTTATGGCATGCGGGTAGGAAAAAGGAGAGGTAAACGAGATACAAGAGCATACGCGTGGTTGTAGTATCCAGATTTGTTGGTGTTGTTCGCACAGATCGGCATTTATCAGATAACTTATCGGCGATAGTTATCGCCGATAATTTATTACCGATTATCGTTATCGCACGACATAGTTTTGATTTATCGATTACCAACATCGCTTTTGTCATATATTTTGTTATCGCCGATAAATTATCGCGACAAACGATCTTTTATGCACACAGTTTTCAAACTTCATAGTTAGTAAGTTGGCGCTCCGAAAAAAATACACTGTGTCATCTAGTCTTGTTGCAGTTAAAAAAATATCTCTCCTTGTTTTGTTTAATGCAACCGCAGAGTCCGTGAACTGCTCTCTTTTCTTAAAAAATCTAGAAAAACATTTTTGCAATTTGACTTGCAAAAAAAGAACTTTGTCAGGCACATTGAAAAATTACCGCAATAATTATCCAAAAAAATTTATCAGCGACGATTTATCGATTACCGATATCGCTTAAAAAAATTGAGATTTATCGATTATCGGTATTGCTCAAAACTTCCTTATCGCTTTAGTACAGAAAGGTTTATCGTGCCCATCATTGGTTGTTTGTTAGAACCAAGGAAAACGGTCCTACTAAACACCGCAAAGGACTGAAACACCGCAAAGGACGACAAAGGACCTCAAATTGATGCATAAAACACCGCCAAGAACGACAAAGGACTTGGAATCATACCATAACAAAGAACTTTAGATTAGGGTTAGGGTTGGGTTAAGGTTAAGCTAGGGTTAGGGTTAGGCTTGGGTTAGGGTTAGGTTAGGGCTAGGGCTAGAGTTAGGGTTAGAAGAGGGTTAGGTTTTTAGGATCTTTTGTCGTACTTTGCGGTGTTTAGTACATCAGATTGAGATCCTTTGTTGTCCTTTGCGGTGTTTCGGTCCTTTGCGGTGTTTAGTAAGAATCCCAAGGAAACGAATAGCGAGAAATCGCAATTTCAAGTAAATCATATTGCTACAACGCACTGGAAAAACATTTAATTAGCGACATCAAGTGATAAACTTACCAAAAGTAAAAAAATCAAATCTTCATTATACTCGCAGTATTGCGCTGAAGCGTATGACGAGTTTCCGCTGCTAAATACCAGGGAAACACAGCTCCGAAGAAACGTAACTGTTGTGGTAAGCCGTTTGACACTGTGTCCAGTTTGACCGGCTCTGCAATCGAACCCAAGGTATCCTGCAGTGTTGGCGGCGTCTAAAATCACTACACCTACCTAGCTGATCAAAATTGCTTTGTCAGTTTTTGTCAAGGAAAGATCTTCATTACCAATGATGTCATCATTCTACTTCCTCGTTGGTCGGTCACATGCAAGTCCAAAAATATGAAGAGCCACCAGGCGCTAGTCACTGGCGTCATTTGTAGATAATTTACTTAGTACGTTGAACAAACTCAATGTTTGTCCAAGATGACTTATCACAATATTGACATTATTGGAATCCAGTCAATACCTTGTTGCAATATGTATCGCTTCCAATATAAAGCTTCCGATATTCCAATAATGGAAAACACACCTTGAGCACCATTTGGTTAATAAGTAAAAGGAGTTGGTGCTGCAAACTAACCACTTAAAGCGAGTTTTCAATTGTGAGCGCCAGACTCGGCTTCAAATCATCTCGAGCGAATGACAGCCTGATGTCTATCCAATTCTGGCTAGATTTACGAAGTTGCTCCGGAAACTGCTGCAGCAATTACTTCAGCTTACAACGGTGATAAAGAAAATTTGATGCAAGTCAGTTAAAACTTAAAAGCGACAGTTAAAACTAGCTGTCAGTTAAAACCGACAGTCAATTGAGTTATAATTATAATAGTATGACCACATCAAATTCAGATTTTTCCGATTACATTTAATTTAGCCTAAGATCTTGGAGGGTTAGATTTAAGTTAATTCAAAAAGTTATGATTATTAATTATAATAGTACTTAGCTTTTGGTTTGTCAGGTTGACGACACCCAAAAGCTCTGCTTTAAACTACCTGTAGGCTGAAAAAACAACACCAGTAAATTAAACTAAGAATAACAAGAAGATCTCCACAATTGAACAGACTCTAGCATCGTCAGGGTAAGAATAAAGAAACTGACAGAGTCATACTGATAACAAAAAAATCAAATCTTCATTACACTGGCAGTATTACGCGGATGCGTGTAACGAGTGGCAGGGCCCATCTCCTCGGTTTAGCGCTTGAACAACGCAGCTCCGAAAAAACGTCGCAGCGGTGACGAGTCGTATTGGCGACACTATTTTCGATTTGACTGGCCTGGGAACAGGGCCGGCGCCAATGGGGGCAGGGGAGATCGGACCCCCCAATCGACGTGCTTGGTCCCCCTAAGTCGACTGCTCTGGCGCCGGCTCTGTCTGGGATTTGTACCAAATTCTTCCCCCACCTACAGCTAAGTCTGTAACCAGTGGTTGCCAATTCATTTTAAAGCCCGCACCCCTTCGGCAAGGAAAATCTTTCTCGAACCCCTTGCACAAATTCAATTATAATAGGATTACCACATTTTTACTGCGCAAAAGGTGGACAGGTTCTCTGAGAGTCATTACGTCTGCAGATGTCCAAATTTCCGCCCAAAATCTAATGAAAAGCGAAAAAAGGTCATCGCGTCCTCAAGCCGTAGTTTGAACTAAAACTTTTCGAAATTTTTCGTGGAAGAATGATTTGACATGTTTTCAGTGTTCAAAATGCCGAAAAGGAAAACATTTGGACATTTTTTAACGTCCTCGGAGGACAATATTTTTTGTTACAAAGGAAGACGTATGGTAAGCCTAAATTATAATCAACAACACTTTTCACCAGCGGTAAAATTGGCAAATTCTTCTCGCACCCCCAGAAGTCTATTCTCGCACTGTCAATCGGGAACTACTGCTTTAACCACCACGCTATAGCGGTTGGTTAGAGATAATAGAGACTGGTTTTTGTTGCAGCGTTTTGATACATTACTTGAGTCTATTGTTATATTTTGAGCAACTATGGCGTCAGTTCCTACTCAGCAGCAACAAGTGACTTACGTCACTCAAGGTTACGTAGTTAGAGTTCCACCGAACGCTGGAGCACAAAAATACGCAAAAACCTTCCTCAAACTGGGGGTAAGTCGAACCGGCATATAGTTGCTGAATAAGTCTAATCAAGCTGGGATGCTCATAGCTTGCGACACGACGGGCTGCTGAAAATTTTCAAAAAAATTTGAATAAAAAACCGTACGGTATTTTCTGGCGCCTTGTTAAACGGTTGAATTTGCTGCCGCTACAACGCTTTCAAGTTTTGGATTGCAATAAATATGGAAAAATGTAGCTTAACGAGGAGCAAAGCCACAGCAGTTCTTTTAAACTGAATTTTTCGACCACATACTGTAGATTCAGCTTTCATTATCAGCAGCAAATACAACACTTTCACTATTGTACTGCCTTGCTTACACCGCTGATGATGACAACTGAATCTATGTTGTCGAAGCGTCCAGTTTTAAGAATTTTTTTGCTCTGAAATTTGATTTTTTTTGTTCTCCACTCCAAGATGCCAAACGACAAGCGGCGGTAGCTATTTGTGCTATTATTAAGACTTCGGTATGACCTGACCAAATATCAAACCCTGTCTCTCAATCACAAAGTGATCGCTTCAAAAACTATAGTTTAGTTTTGTGTTGCTTACTGATAACATAATCTTTAGAAACAGATCCAGAAAATTTTGGTGGGGGGAATGCAGTTTTTAAATTAGGTTAAATGTTAACTGAATGCCAAGGTGTTAAACCCAAAAAAGAGCGTAAATAAGCCCTTTTTAGAAAATGTGTCCATGTGAGGGGAATATTACTCAGAACTTTTTAGCACCAAATTTTTACATTTTTTATGCGTGTTTTCTCTGGCGAAGTAAAATTTGAAGCAAATAGGGAAACAAAAGTGATTCTAGGGGGGTCCGGGGGTATGCTCCCCCGGAAAATTTTTGCAAATTTACATACTGTAATGGGCCGGGCATTTTTGCGCTTTTCGAACAACTTGTAACGCAAATTTTGTTCTTTTGCCCCTAATTAGTTCTTCACCAAATATATTGCATTTTGTTCGCACATTTTCGATTTATGCATGGCTGAAGGTCTGTTTGCACTAAATGCGATTTTAATTTAGTTTGTTTCCACACAACTCGAAACCCCTACAGTAATTGTTTTGCTTTTTATCGGTTATTTTGTAAAGCACCTTATGATTGTTTTTTAACATGCCGTGCAAAGTGACGTAGTTTTACGTCATAACTTCCAACTGTTTTGTGACCTACGTCATCTTACGTACGAAAAGTCGCATCGCATTCTGTGTAAACACACCTTAAAGCGTAAAAATCATCGTTGAATCGAAGAGGTTCGAAATTATGGAAAAACTTTATTCATCAAACACATTGTTGAAAATTGAAATTGGCTGGTGGGTGGGGGGGGGAAGGGGCTGCAGTCTCCACCCCACTCCCGCCCCTGGATCCGCCACTGATAATCTTGACTTATTTTTTTCCCGAATTGGAAAGGTATGTTCATGCGATAAGGTCTCAATTCCCAATCAGATCATGAAAATTATTTTTGGGTAATCCATAATGGGATTTAGCCGGTCGTACCGGTTCTGCAGGAATGTGTCACGGAAACCAGCAAGCGTTGCGGTTTATATTTGTACCATTAGTCGAAACAAAACTGGCTTATAATATCATTTTTACAATCGAACAGGATGACAAAAAATCGAATTCTACCTCTGAGTAAATCAAATTATCAAACTGTACATTGAGCGAAAATAAAAACATGATTGTGAATGTTTTCTTGGCAATCAGCCCTAATGCCTGACTGGGTGGGTTTAGACTTGCATGCTAATTCGAGGATTACTGCTTACGTAGGCAAATTGCAACTCTTCATTGAATATTATTCGATAAAAATTGCAGAATCACTCCACCACATAAAGTTTAACATTATAAAGAAATACATTTCGTCTTAATTAGACATCATCAGTCTATAACAAAATGAGATGAGAACAAATAAATATAAGTGACAAAAAAGCGAAAACACGACCATAAATTAAAAAACATGAAACATGACCAATGACGGAGCAAAAACAAATGTAGGTTTTTCAATGACTGGTTTTTGTATTAGTATTATATTAGTTGCATGTTCATCTTCTCATCACGAGAATGCGATCATATCGCTATAACGAACTTGCTTGGAGTTACCGGCCATCTGCCAACCACATCAAGATATGGCAATCCCGCTAAGTGCTCTTCCAACCGCACAACAAGTAAACTTGCCGACTTGTTCTCCACACCGTCCCTTAATGCTGAATGTTAGTTTTAAAGTTCAAGTTCGCATATTTTATTTGTCCAACAATTAAACAGTACAAATACTTGAAATACCCAACAAAAAAATATAGGACAGGGAGACTGCGAAGGGACCTTCAGGTCTTCGAGTCAAGCATCCACCCGAAAAACTAAATTAATGGTTTACATTTCCTGTTAAATGAATAGATGCTGTTCTTGGGCAATAATTATGAATAATAATAATCTAAACAAACTGTGGGCTACTTTATTGACCAGGAACCAGCGAGTAACTCTTCAGATAAAAATCCTTCAATGATTTTTTCAATTTTTTCCAGTTGAATTTTCTTATTTCTAGAGGAGTTGAATTCCATATTTTTACCCCCTTATGTTTGATTGAGCGTTGCAGTTTCGAAGATCTAGCCTACCTTGGTGTATGATAATTGAGACCACGTGCTTACCTGCGAGTTGCCATAGCACAAGGACATTGAAAGGTTGGGGGCTGAGGGGGCTGAAGCCCCCCTATATTTTTTCAGCCCCCCCATAGAAATTTTGAGCTCCCCATCAGCTCCCTTTTCAAAAATTTATAACTACAACTAAACACCTTGTTCCAGTGTTTCCCAACCTTTTTTGTGACACGGACCCATTTTGCGAATCCGAATCAGGTTTATCGCGGACTCCACTCTTAAGTTGCGTTAATATTCCTTCTCTACTACCGTAGAAGCATAATTAATGCAACACAAAAATGATTTAGCTCTAGCCTATTAACAGAATGCAAAGTAGAGGCCGTCAAAGCTTGTATATCTGAACAAGCTTGTATCGGCGACTCTCCAGTCTAGTTTAGTTTATCATCTCTGTTCTACACATGTTTGTTCACAACTTGTCATTGCAAAAGGCTTATAGAACACCACAAACAACAAAGGCAAAAATATCATAATCCAACTTTAATCATAACACTGCAGTTAAGAGCCTTTTTTATGATGTTACCCTTAAAAATTTTGATGTAGGCTACCTCAATTTTCCTTTTTTGAAAACCGGCCACAATAATAGTTTTTCCTTTTCCCGGTACAAGGGTAGTTTATAGTTGCTTCATAGAGGCAGACCTATATTAGTTACAAGCCAATTGTGTGAGGATGTTTATTTTTTTGTCTGAGCATTGCAATAACATGATGCCTCCCTTACTGATTTGTTTTGTTTTGCCCACATTTCCCCAGAATCAATTCGGCGATTTTTGAAACGCTCTGATTTTCGCCTAAAGCGGTGAAATGATTTTCATGTTAGTTTGCCATGACAAGATTCAAAATGCAGCTTCAACTTGCTTGGTTTCATACTTTTCTGAGTAGGAACTTGATACCATATCACACACTGTGGCTTTTCAATAGAATTTTCAAAAACACGTGAAGGCTAACCCCAAAGTTCAGAAAAGCTTCTTTGTAGCTTCGTTTCTTTGAAGGCATCTTAATGCCTTTTCGCCACTAAATTAGCCTTACTACCGCAGCTAAGCTTGTCTATTTGTAACTGGGCTGGACTATAAATATTGTTTCCGAAGCAAGAGAATTTAGAAGAGACCCAGTAGCTTCGAGTTTGTGGTTAAAGCGAATGCTGCGCTTCATCTTTTTATGATGTCACGCTCTTGGCTTCGTATTTGCGTTTAGTTTTTCTCATCGTATCTAGACCAAAGTTTGGCGTAGTTTGTAAGAGTTCACACATATCAAATCTTCTATGATTTCTGGACGACCTAATCGCAGACCCCATTACCATTTTTCATAGATGGGCAAGTTAATGCAAAATGTAAGCTTCGTTAACACAGTTATGTACTTCCGTAAACGTTGATTCGTTAAATTCAGATCTAATTAACGGAAGTTAATTAAATTCGTTAAGTCGTCAAATTTGACTTAAAACGGCATTTCATTTTTAAAAAAAGCTTATAATTTTTTAATATCAATGTTTGCGTAAGGATTTAAGCAATTTTTTTGCTCACAAGCAATATATTTAGTTGTTTTTATCTCGCTATTTGACCTCATTGGTCATATTTCGCTAGTTTATAGATGCCAAACTTAACCAACAATAAGAGAAATGAGCATGAACAAAAATTTAACGGAAGTTATTAAGCACCAACGGAAGTTAATTTAGTGCGTTAATTTCAAAAAATAATTTAACGAATTAACTAGTTAATGAAAAAGTTAG
This sequence comes from Trididemnum miniatum, assembly GCA_964006365.1. Lineage (NCBI taxonomy): Eukaryota > Metazoa > Chordata > Ascidiacea > Aplousobranchia > Didemnidae > Trididemnum > Trididemnum miniatum. The sequence goes on from OZ023240.1 coordinate 23,233,036, forward strand.
CTTCGTTATTGACGAATTAACGATATTGTGTCACCTCTGCCATTTTTATTTGACAATGCCGCTCTAAATGTCTTTTAGTAAAGCCGACTGCCGACTTTTACTTCCGCTCAAATACTTTCGTTTTTTTCAAACGAAAAGTAGAAGAGAAACAACTGCTCTACTGCTCGGCCAAAGTATTTTATATAGCTAATGACATAACAGAAAGCACTGTGGTTATAGTGATGCACAATAAAAGATTTCAGAGTTGGCAGCCTCACATAATAACGTTTGCTAAAAAAATTACTTCCTTTTTATTTTGAAAATTTGCATTATCCTTTTTAAAATGCCAACCACAGGGTTGAACAAAGTTAAGAATCACTGAGTAAAGTGTATGGAAAGAAAAGAAAAGACAAAAAAAAATATTCTAAAATTAGCCTATCAATCACTGCAGTGAAGTTTTATTTTTTTTACATTTTCGCAACGCTGTCACGGACCTTCTGTGCGGTCGTCGCGGACCCCCAGAGGTTCGCGGACCCCAGTTTGGGAAACTCTGCCCTATCGCACTTCGACGATGGCTTATGGCCTCACTTGTTATTCGCTTCCTTTCTTCAATGATGCCATCAAACCAACGTACTAACTTTTGTAACTTTGTGATAAAGGTGAAAAAAATGACAAAAACTGTTGGATTTCCTGATAACTTCGTGTACAAAGCTCTTAGAGCGTTATTATGACGTCACAGTTAAATTTTCTCCAAGTTTAGGTGAAACATTTGGGCAAATAACACCGAAACAACAAAATATCAAATCAAAATCAGCTAGCTTATTCTAGGACAGGGATGGGCAACCCCTGGCACGCGTACCGAACTTGGCACACGAGCCAGGCCACGGAAACGAGCCAACAGAAAAGCAGCAGCAGAAGTCTCACTGAACAACATATGGCCCATTAATTCTTTATTTGTGGAACATTTGAGGGCGTAAAGACCCTTATTCATTTCGCGCTTCATTGATATTTTCCGGGGAAGTGCTTCCTCCCGGGAAGTCGAAACGGGAAATTTGGGGTTTTGAAGTTTCCCGTTTTCCGGGAAATTTATGTTTTGAAATTTCCCGTTTACCAATATTGATAGCGGCTCAGAAATGATAGTGGCAGATATCTTGACTATTTTAGTCATAATGTAGTCAACGCCACAACTTTTATTTGATATTAACGACATAATGGTGGCAAATACTTCGAACGGATCGGTAGGCTGCACAGAAATTGAGTCTGTAACTCTATTCGGTAAATAATGTTTGAATTCGCTTGTATATGATGAGAAACTTATACCATCTCAGATAGAGTCGGCAATGCTGCTAAAGTGTTTACAGAATTCATCAGCCATAAGTTTTGGATTCTGGACAAGAGAACCGTCGATATGTACAGTAGTTCGCTTGGAGTCACTTTGGACTTTTAGTTGAGTTTGAAGGAATAATGGTTCTAATGACTTCCCACATTTTACGTTCATCGCCTTTGCAGTTTGACAATTCTTGAGCAAAATACAATTTTTTTGCCAAACTTTTAACTTTCGTGAGTTTGTTGGTGTAGGTTTCATACATCACTTTGCAGCACTAGCGCAGCCAGATTTAGCAATGAGTGGGGTTTTGAGAATGACGTTGCATTTCACATTTGACCATAGGCTACGTAGTATACAGGAGTGGATCCATAAAGTTTTGGTGGGAGAGATGAAATTTTTAATCAGGTTGAATATTAACTAAATACAAAAACGTTTAGACCCGGAAACGGGCGTAAATAAGCTTTTTGAAAACGTTTCATGTCAGAGGCGTATTCACAATATTTTTCAGGGAGGGGGCACCAATTTTCTTCACTTTTTCCAGCGTACTTTTTTTGGCAGAGGTAATTTTAAGCAACTTAAGTATCAAAAACGACTTTAGGGGGGTCCGGGGGTATGCTCCCCCGAAAACGTTTTGAAAATTTGCATACTGTAATGGCCATTTTAGTGCTTTTTAAACAATTTTTGGGGAAAGTTTGTCACATTTTGGCTCCTCACTTTGAATGTTTCACCAATGATGCCAAAGCGTGTAACGAGTGGCGGGGCCCATCTCCGCGGATTAGCGCCTGGGCTACACAGGTCCAAAGAAACGTCGCAGCGGTGGCAAAGAAACGTTGCATCAATGGCGACACTGTGCTGCTTTGACTGACCCGGGATTTAAACCCCAGACCTCCGGTACCGATAGCGTGTGCTCTTAGCAACTGAGCTAACGGCTGGTGTTCAATATAATACAAAAATAAGCTCAGTTATTTATTTATTTTAAACATGTTTCAATCATCCAACAATAAGACGAAGGCTATTGCCATAGCCTACAGCACATTTTCGTTTTCATTTGGTTTACATAAATTTCGCTTTTACGTAAATACTAATTTTTATGTTTACTTAGATGTTTACTTTCACTTTGTTCACAGTGGATTCAGATTGTCTTGAGTATTTTGACTCTCGTATTTGGTATCTCAGTAACAGCATTTGCAAGCGAAAATCGGGGTTACTGGGACGGACATAGCGAGTACTATGATGTATATGCTTTCTTTGGAACTGGAATATGGTGTGCACCTTTTGTGAGTGATGTTTTTTGTTCTACGTCTGTAATTCTGCGAACAAAACAAATATTGGTGTGATCATGTGAATAAGTATTTTTGAAGACAGATTCAACGCATTTTTCACAGAGTGTTTTGTCATTTTGAAACTATAATTTTTGAAAAAATTGCATTTAATTCTGTCAAGATAGCAATGTCAGCAACTTTTTACCGATCTTTATTTGAATTTTTCAACTTTTGAATTCTCATCTAGTTGAGCCGTTATTACCATGCTATATGCACTTATAAACAACAACAACACTGAGGTTATTTTTCAAATTATATTGAACTGAAAATTCAACAGTAACTGAAGGAGATTGCGAAGTGAGCTTGCGCTCTTCGAGTCAGCAGCCACCCGTTATATATGTCAAATGCAATCGGCTCCAGCCGCGAATCGAACCCGTCACGTAGGATCTGTCACCTGCGCGCGGTACCGCTAGGCCATGTCGCTGAAAATGCCGAGCGGCCGAGCGGTATCTCGCGCAGGTAAACGATTCTTTGCAACGGGTTTGATTCGTGGTTGGACCTGATCGGGCTTGACGTATGTACCGGGTAATTGCTGACTCAAAGATTGCAAGCTCGCTTCGCAGTCTCTTTGAATTTTCAGTTCAATATCCTGCATTCTTGGTACAACCCAGCACCTAATTGAAAAATGCCCAAATACATGAGACTATTACGCATAATCAAGAGCCTTATTAAGGAGCGTTTACCGATCGCGATAGCGATTCGAACAGCTCAGATGACCAAGTGGTATAGAGCGCCTGTCTCTTGAGCTGTAGGCTTGGGTTTGATTCCGAGTCGGGTCAAACCAATGACTTTAAAATTGGTATTCACAGCTTCCCTGCTTGACGCTCAGCATTAAAGGCACAGTGTGGAGAACAAGCCGGCAAGTTTACTTGTTGTGCCGTTGGGAAAGGCACTTAGCGGGATTCCCCCATCTTGGTGTGGAAGACAGATGGCTGGCAACTCCTAAGCGAGCTCGTATAGCGCTTTGATTGCTTTTTCGTGATAGGAAGATAAATATGCAACAAAATAAAATGTAGCTGGTTTCACGTGGTCGACAAACAAAAATACAAAACAAACAAGGCTGAAAAAAATATTTTTTTCACTCGGGTTAAAAGTTTTACCACCTTCACACTGTTAAGCTATTAATTTTTTGCAGTTCTTCACCTCTGGACTACTTGGCGTTTTGACAGAAAAATACAAAACAAGATGCTTGGTAAGATATGTTCCACTGTAGACTGTATACTAGGGTAGTTTAGCGGAGCTGGTTCGCACTGGCTCTTTCAGTTGCATAGCCAAAAGGAGATGAAAAAAAAACAAAACTGAGATGAATCAAATTTTTTCTTGCTTACTTACTCACTCACTCACTCACTTACCTTTCTGGGCCCGCTTATCCTTGGGGGGTCGCGGGGTGAATAAAATTTCCACTCCCGATTTTACGTCAAGGCGTGTCATGAGCAGCTGGGTCCATCTCCGCAACTTAAGCCGGAGCCGGGTGACAGAGCTCCGAAAAAAGGTCGCAGCGGTGGCGACGCTGCATCGGTAATCAGATTTTTCTTGTTAAGTTTGGTTTAGCTTAAGACCTTGGTGGGTTAGATTCAAGTTCAATTCATGAAATGAAATTCCTTATATTGATTTATAAGCTTGAATCACTTTCATATAGCTACGGTCTCTAGATTGATCGAACAGGCTTCGGTACAAAAGTCTTTACTGTTTAATCTTCATTAAAATAATGACTTCGCAGGTTATTGCCAGCTTGGTGATGACAATTTTCTCAGCTCTAGCTGCTTGCACTCTTATTACTTTTGAAAGCCTCGGAGCTTCGGAAGCAGTTCTTTTTATCAATTACTGGTACAACAGCCATACCGCTGAATGGGTAAGAAGCTTTACTTCTCTCAATCTTACTGGATATTTCGTAGGCTAACTTTTAGACCACATTTAGCCGAGATTTAGCAAACATTCACCGTGGCATAGTCAGGGCCGTATGTGAAGACTTTAAGGAGCTGTAGAGCTAGTTTTCGGGGCTCCTTGTGTTTTTGTACACGTGATTTCAACGTTTAGCAGTGGCCTTTTTTCGATGACGAGATTAAACGAGGGACTCCTACTACGAGGAGAGGAACTATAGCTTCTCTAGCCCCCTAAATTCCGGTCTTGATATTGTATTCTTGTATATTTCTAGCTGTAATTGAATTTAGATTGATTTTCAATTCAATGCGTGTGTTTTTTAAATTCATCGTTTCTAAGCAAACAAAGCCTGGCCGTGAGCTAACCAACTCTTCTTTCAGTCTGTGTCTGCTGGTCTCCACAGCACTCTTGCTTTTTTCGCTGGATTCGAATTGATTGTTTCAATTGTTCATTCAGCCTACTGCTGCGGCGCCCATTGCTGCGGTCAAAGCTCAACTGTAAGTTCCATGTTAGCTATAATTTCGCTTCTAAGACGCAGAACTTGGGTTTAAATCCCGGTTTCATTATGTTATGCTGTTATTCAGTTGGCGTAGCGGTTGATGACGTTGTTATTGTTTCGGAAGGACCGGGTTCAATTCCCGGGCCAGTTAGACTGGACACAATGTCGCCAACGGCTAGCCACCGCAGCGAAGTTTCTTCGGGGCTGAGTTGCTCCGGCGCTAAGTTGGGGAGATGGGCCCCGCCATTGGTTACACCAGTGGTTCCCAAGCTTCTCAGAGTTGGGACCCACTCTTTATTACCACAGCTTACGGCGACCCACTTAACTTTATTCAATCAACAAAACATTGACGAAGGAAACCAAATAATTTAATCTTTCAAATTAAGTAACGTTCGCGAGAAGGATGATCTTGCTCCTTTGCGTAACGGGCTTGACATCAATTTCAATTTGTAGTTTTAGACGTATTGAATTTAAAAGTTACAGTATATTTCAAGATTTCTATGACTTTTTACGACCCACCAAGATTCTTTTTGCGACCCACAGGTGGGTCGCGACCCATAGTTTGGGAAACGATGGTTTATACGTTTCGGCGTAATACCGCGAGTTAATGAAGACTTGATTTTTGTTGCTGTCATTCGTCGCTGGTTAATGCTACAATTGCTTTCAAGCAACTGCAGTGTAGCTTTTTTTGAAAGTGAGGGAGCTATTAACCAAACGAGTCTAATACCCAGTGAATGCTTAATTCTCTAGGTTTGATTATATTCAAATAACTTTTTCTATCGTAGCTGGTAGAAAATGCAGGAAATTCAAATGGTCAGTTATATTGAAACTGTCCAATTAGAATTTTAAGCTTGATTATAAGAAAAATTAGGTTGTTGATCAGGGCAATACTTAATGGCTTGATGGGTTGGTTTGTGGCCCTCGGGCCGCCAGTTACACTTCACTGGTTTAAAAATATTAAAGCTCGCGAAATAATGACAGATTTTTACTTTTTCACATTCATATTTTTAGACATCTCTACCTCAAACCACCACGTACGCCTATGCTAACCCAATGGCTGGACAAATTACTGGTCCACCTGTGCAACCAAACATTTACGTACAAGGTGGGTAGATTAATTTTTATTATGGTTTCGAGATTAAAACATGAGCTCGTATTTGGTCGAAGTCTGATGATGAAATTCATGTAATTGCCAATCAAATGACTGATTTTTATTATGGTTTCGAGATTAAAACATGAGCTCGTATTTGGTCGAAGTCTGATGATGAAATTCATGTAATTGCCAATCAAATGACTGAGTGGATAGAGCGTCCGGCTCTAAAGCGGTAGATTCGAGTTCACTTCCAAATCAGGTCAAACCAAGCCAATGACTTTAAAATTGGTATTCTCCGCTTTCCTGCTTGACTTCAGCATTAAGAGTCGTGTGGAGAACCAAAGTTCGTGTAACTCACGTATAAGTCGAGCGAATCATTCGTTACATTGTTAAGCGACAATGGAGAAAAAATGTGTCCAAAAAAGCAATCGCCGCCTCTCTTTCGTAATGTAAAAACGCCTGAAAGTGTTACAAAAAAGATCATAACTTCGGTTATGTTCGTTGAATTTTCAAAAAACTTTAACTGCATCATGAAGCTCTTGACTTACGCTATCGTTTAAAACAAATTTCAAGAAAATTGGTTGTGTTTTAGGCACTCTACATTGTAAATACTTTGGACAGAGATGTAAATTTTTGTAGTGGTTATTTAACTATAGTAGCATTTCTTGTCATTTTAAGATATAAATATAGGGCAGATTTGCAAAGAGTTAATTTGATTCTAATTAAATAGGTTCAATTACAAAAATTTAAACTTCAATATGAAATTAGCCTGGCTATTGGTCGTGGTTTTCCAAACCCTTAAAACCTTTTCGCTAGAAAATAATTGCGTAAATTGTGTTAAACCTCATGCAAAAGAAGGCTTCACTGAATAGAACTAAATTTTTACAGCCATGTTAGATTGGTAGTGAGGTTGTTAACTTCTGTCGTGCTTCACCCGTGGACTTTGAACCATTTGTGAAACGAAAAATTCAATAAGCAAAATTCAAGCGGGAAAAATATACCGGTACCTTTTTTACGTTTTGATTTCACTGTTTCATATTTATGCATTAACGTAGGTCTACGTCGCTTCATGGCCGCAGCTTCTTGATTTTCAAACCCTTGGTTTTTAAAATCGAATATTGTGGGCCTGAATAAAATTAACTAGAGGCTCGTTTTACAAATGGTCCAAAGGCAAAACATGACAGAAGTTAACAACCTCACTCCAATCTACCATGGTTGTAAAAACCTAATTCTATAGAATCCTACTTTTAAAACAATTTACGCAATCATTTTCTTGCAACAAATCTTTAACGGCTTGGAAAACTACGACCAATATAGCTAGGCTACGTTCATACTGAAGTTCAAATTTTTGTAATTGTACCTATTTAATTTGAATCAAACAATAACTTTTACTTTTTGCAAATCTGCGCTATATTTATGCTTTAAAAATAGCAAGAAATGCTGCTAGCGTAAAAATTGCTTTAAAAATTACTAAGTATGTCCAAATTATTAATCATGTAGAGTGCTCAAAACACCATCAATTTTCTTGAAATTTGTTTTAAACGATCGCTAAAATCAAGAGCTTTACGATGCAGTTGAACTTTTTAAAATCAAACGAGTATAACTAAAGTTATGACGTTTTTGTATCACTTTCAAACGTTTTTACATTATAAAAGATAGGCAGGCGATTGTCTTTTCGGACACATTTTTTGCTCCATTGTCTCTGCTCCATTCCTGTTCGCGCAACTTATACGAAGTTATACGGACTTTGTGGAGAACAAGCCGTAAAGTTTGCTCGTGCCGTTGGGATAGGCACTTAGCGGGATTCCCCATCTTGGTGTGGTAGACAGATGGCTGATAACCACTCAGGCCGAGCTCGCTGTACAGCATCCGTAGCTTCCTCGTGGAAAAGGTGAAAAAATTTCCAATGAAACCATGCAGTCTTCTCGCCGTGGTGGCCCAGTCTAACAAAAGACTTGCAAATAGAGCGAATAGCTTATACCAGAGGTGACGAACATGCGGCCCACGAAAGAATTGCCAGCGGCCAGCGAATATTTTGGCGAGACAAGTACTCTTGAACTTTTTCCCCGTCTAATCTTTGCGATGCGATATCAAAAGCTGTGCTACCGATTGAACCACGCGCGTATCTCACAGGAAACTTAGTTACAAACGTACAGTACAAGCCTTTCATCTGTATCAGGTTTCAGCAGTTCATCCATTGTTATGTAATAATAATAACATAAGTCGTGGTCTGTTGCAGCTTCATTAAAAGCTTAGCTTGCCTTACAGTAGTAGGGACTACTTAAGATTGTAGACAATAGCGTATTTCCGGAGGCATCGGGCCCTTTACTGTAGATCCTGCCGGTTAGTAAAAAGAACAAAATTGATGGTGCCAAGTGACTGAAATATGCCAGACTCTTTTGATACAGTAGTTTCTGTAGCTTATGACCAGGGGCGGATAAAGATGGGGGGAGGGGGTAGGATGAGGAGTATGCATTCTCCCACCTGCCATTTTCAAAAATACTCTTGATGTACACAATTTTTCCATAATTTCGAATCTCTTTGATAGCAATAAGCCTTACGCCTTAAGCACGCATTTATAATCGAAAATGTGCGAACAAAATGCATCATATTTGGCGAAGCTCGCAGAATTAGGGTCAAAAAATTTACACAAAACATGCCTGAAAATTATTCAAAAAGCACTACAATAGCCATTAGAGCATGTACATTTTCAAAAATTTTCCGAGGGACCATGACCCCCCGACCCCCGAAAGCTTTTCTTGCTTTTCAATCAGCTATAAACTTGTTCCGCCGAAAAAAATACGCCTAAAAAATGTGGTGGAAATTATGCACTCTCCCCCTTCAAATTTCTCGCTACGCCACTGATTGCGCAAATGAATTGGTGAGCTTGTAGTACCACATATGCAAATTTTACAGCTTTTTTAAGGTATTGTCATTTTGTTTTCCAATCTACAATAACTTTTAATTAGTCGTTTATTTCAATGTTTTTAGCAAAGAAACGAAAGACTGTATAGATGGATTTTTAGGGTATTATTATCGGTTGTTCGTTACTGCTGATGAACAATTTGTTCGTTTTTAACAGGTTTCGTAATAGATCTATGAAGAAAAAGCTATGCGGCCCGCTTGCTCATTGGTAAATGACAAAGTGGCCCGCGATAGCAAATAGGTTCGTCACCCCTGGCCTATACAAAAGACAGACTTACCTAACTATATCGACTATGATCATGTCAATGAAGTGCTAGACCTAGGTTTGATTTCCAGATCGGCACAACTACCGCAATACATAGCTTACACCCAGAAGGGTATATTTAGAGGAGGGCATTGTGCCCCCCCTCCCCCCCCCCCTTTTTGACTTTGCATTTTTGTAAAACAGAACAAATGTTGCCTGAAATATACCAGACCTTTGATAGATTATGTAGCTTATGCCCCTCTCCTTTTTTTAATTTCTCACTACGCCACTGCTTCATCACAATTTGGTGGGCTAAGAATGTGAGGTCTTTAACTGATTTTGAGTACGAAGGCCATTTGAACGCTGAAGCAGAAAAGCTTATTCGTAGCTTTTTTGTGTGCTAAGGTACTTTCAGCCAATTCAAATCACTAGAAGCTTTATACGTTTGAGTCACTAGAACAGAAGCTCTCAACCGGAGTTATTGGCCCTCCTAGGGGCCACAAACTGCACAAAGACATGATTTATTGATGGTAATTAACCACTTAAATTCACTAAAGGCTGGCGGATGACTATGCTGTAGCTACGTGTACTATGAATAAAATCAGACCAAAAAATTCTGTTGGTGAGCAGGGAGCTACTGGCGTTGACAATCTCTATAGAAGGGCGCCACAAATTGTAAAAGGTTGAGAACCACTATTTTGGATGCAAAATGATTTCATTGTTTTCAAAAAAATAATCGATGCTGGGATTTGACTTTTGGGAAAAAATGGAAAAGTTTTTAGTGGAGTAAAACAACCGATCTGTTAGTTGGGACAAAAAGTGTGCCTCCAACTGGTTTTTGAATTTGTATTTTTTCCTTTTATCAGGCCCTACCATACCGACAGCAGTTAACATGCAACCATACCAGCAACCAGTGATTATGACATCAGCTCTAACCCAACCACCCATTGCCTACCAAGTGCAACCAGTAAGTAAAAATTCCAATTTTGATTCGTTTATTTTGGACTACGTTTAAAGGATGTAAAATTTATGATGCTATTCTCACTGTTCAAGTCTTATTTAAACTAAAACTGAAAAATTTCAAGTTAATAGGTAGGCCTATAAATCGGCCGGTTAGCTCAGTTGTTAAGCGCAACACTATTGGTGCGGGAGGTTGGGGGTTTGATTCTCTCACCCGTCAAATCGGGCACAGTGTCTCGCCACCGATGCGACGTTTCTTCGGAGCGGTGAAGCGAAGGCGCTAAGCCACAGAGACGGACACCGCTACTGATTACACATAGAATTGGAGATTTGATTTTTAGTAAGTTGATAGCTATTATTTTTAATTTATTGATTGTACAGACTACAACTGAATAATTTTTTTTCCAAAAAACAACTCCCGCTGCATTAATACTTTTGACAAGTGAAAGCATGCGACGTTGAGAATATTTTCACGTTTTGGCCATAAGCTAACTAGGCCTTCCGTAAGAAGCCTACCCTATTCACAAGGTCGGACTAAGGAGGGGCTATGAGGCTCTTCCCCACGCCCCCTTCCTCCCCCTCCCCGCCAGAAGCGCGCCACGCTAAAAAAAGTTGCTAAATCGCTTCCTTGAACGGTCGTTGCTGACCTTTAACTGACAACATTTGGTCTGCCAGAAGCATGGAGCCCTTGGAAAAATTAACCTGGCACCCCTAAGAGACCAGTCTATTTGACTAAACGCTGATAATTTCACATATTGATTAAAATTGTTGAAATTGTCCTCTTCAATCGATCAGTAGCCTCACGCGCAGTTTTCTTCATATTGATTAATATTGTTCTTCGTATTGATTAAAATTGTTCACTTCAATCGATCAGTAGCCTCACGCGCAGTTTTCTTCTGGCATTAGGTTGATTGTTTTTTTGCTTTTCTTTTTGTTTCGTATTTATGTGTGTTTATTGTTGTGTTTACAGGTTCCGCAAAATTTTGCGGCTCCCCAGCAAGCGCAAATGCATGCGCAACAACGACCTGAGAGTGAGCAACCACCCAATTATCATATGGAGGTTAGTAAATGGTAATCTCCCACTCACATATTCGGCTATAGCTCAATATCGATTACCGGTACTTTTTCTTAGTAGTGAAAGTAGCCGAAGGCGGAGCGGTCTGGAACGTCTTTCAAAAAAGGTCAAAATCAAATCTTCATTATTCTCGAGGTATTACACCAAACCGTGTAGCGCAGTGGTTTTCAACCTCTGCGTTGGAGCGGAACCTTGATGAAACATTCCAAGAGATTTGACCAACTCCTGTGCATTAATTTAACAAACTAATTTAGCTGAACCCAACTCTAAATTGTAAAGTTGCGGTACCCCTTCACTGTACCGGCGGAACCCTATGGTTCCGCAGGACTTCGGTTGAAAATCAGTGGTTTAACTAGTGGACGGGCCCATTTCCGCCGCTTATAGCGTCTGAACAACATCGCTCATGACGAAACATCGCAGGGATGGCGACACTGTGTCCGATTTGACCGGCCTGGAAATCGAACCCAAGACCTTCCGCACTGCTACCGGTGGGTTAAACCATTACGCCAAACCTGTTATATTTTTGCTCTCAAAATTGAGATATTTGAAATGTCTTTGTTTGATCATGTTTTGAACCACTGACCAGCTGTGCAGCTGAGGCAATAGGAGGGTGAGTGGGTGGTCACTCCAACCCCACCCCCCCCCTAAATAAACATAGCAGCCAACAAGTCTAAGTTTTGCTTCACTAATGTCGTCATAGACTGTATACTGCCATGAATTAATATGGGAATGTCGGTGCAATGTTGCGGGTCAAAAAATCACAAAAAAAACTCCCCCATCTAATGTAAACAAAACCTGGTAACCTAAATATAATTTCATGTTTTGTATTTAGTTGCATTTTATCCTTCTATCATGAGAAAGCTATCAAAGCGCTATAACGAGCCCGCTGAGTAGTTGCCGGCCATCTGTCCACCGCTCTGAGATGGAGAAATCCCGTCAAGTGCCTTTTCAAACGGCCCAAGAAACTTACCGATTTGTTCTCTACACTATTCCTTTACTGCTAAGCGACAAGCACAAAAGCTGTGCAAGTGTGCATGCGTATTTTGAAGTCATCGGTTTGACCCGACTCGAGGAATCAAACCCGAGACTACAGCTCCACAAGCAGTACGCCATTACCCTTCGGCCATCTGAGCTGATTAGATTTAGTTTTACTACCAGGGATTAAAATCAGGTATTCATTTGCTTAAATTCTCTAATACTGTTTTTTATTTCAGGACGGGAAATCTCAAACTCCTTAAACATGCTCGTTTCCCAATTTTCTACAAGATTCAGTATTGTTTACATTACAGTAGATCTCCGTGTTTTTGAAAAAATTATTGTACATTTTGCATCAGGGTTGGCGGGTCGGAGTCGGTAGTTGGAGTCGTGGGAGTCGAGGTTTTTCTTGGGAGTCGGAGTCAGAGTCGGAGTCAAAAAATTATGCTTGTCAAAGTCGAGAGTCGGAATCGGAAAAATTATGCTCAACTCTGACTCCCAATCTTTCGCAGGAATGGAAGGCTTTTTATGCCATGAACAAATCACCAAAGTATACTGTTGGCTTATGTAAAAGTAGACATCGGAGTCGGTGAGCCGCCTGACGTGAAATTTAAAATAGTCCAGGAACACAGATGTCAAATCAGGGTACAAAAATAGGGGTGCAGTGAAAAAATGAAGCTATAGCAATAAAATCATTCAAGATGGGAAATAGACTAACCTCTACTTTTTATCCAAAAATATGCGCTATACAGTAGCGCATTTAGAGAGGGGGGCTATTGGGCCATGCCCCCCCCTTTTTTTTTTTCATTTTGCCTTTTAGCAAAAATGAACAAAATTAATGGTGCCAAGTGACTGAAATATGCCTGACTCTTTGAAAATTTTCTGTAGCTTATGGCCAGGGGCGGATACAGAGGTAGAATGAGGAGTATGCATCCTCCCACCTTTCAAAAATGCTTTTGATGTATACAATTTTTCCATAATTTCGAACCTTTTCGATAGCGATAAGCCTTACGCCCCAAGCTCGCATAATCAATAATGTGCGAACAAAATGCATCATATTTGGCAAAGCACTCAAATTAAGGTCAATAATTTAAAGAAAATTTACTTGAAAATTATTCAAAAAGCACTAAAATAGCCATTACAGCATGTTTTTCAAACATTTCTCCGGGAAGGATACCCCCAGACCTCCCTAGAGCTTTTCGTGTTTCTCAAGCAGCTTCGAATTATTTCTTCCGAAAAAATTCACGCTTGAAAAAAATGTGGAAATTATGACCCCCTCTTTTAAAATTTCTCGCTACGCTACTGGCGCTATAGCTTTTAAAAGTAGAGTAAGTGCACACATTTCAAATCAGGTTACAAAGCGAGGTAACAGGGAAAAAATTAAGTAAAAACTTTGTGTTGAAATTGAAGGAGTCAGAGTTGAAACTTCACTTTTTGTCCGAGTCGAGCAGAAAAAAAAAACACTTAGTCGGAGTTGAAATCGAACCAAAAAAATACCTGAGAGTCAGAGCCGTATCGATTTTACTACGACTCGCCAATCCTGTTTTGCATATTTGTACTGTAATTTCTAATAAATTCTAAATAATAACACTACCAGTATTTTTATTACTAATGATAGTTCAACACAAGAGCACAAAAGAACATACAATACAGTAATTAATGCAAAGAAACACAATACAAAGAAATAACAGCCAGCATGCATAGGCACTATCATGATATTTCATTTTTGTTTATTAAAAAAATTCACACCTTCATTATTGCCTGCATTATTGCAAAGCAATACCGGTACTGCCTTGCTTACGGTGCTTAAACGGACCTGTGTCGCATATTCTTGCACATGAGTGCGATTATTTTATTTTATGAAATAGATTTACATGTACATTTTTGTTTTGCTCGTAGTGAGTTTTTTTGTAATTATACAAGCAGAGCCGGCGGCAGAGCAGTCGAGTAAGGAGGACCAAGCGTTTATCAGGGAGGTGCCAAAGTTTGAAATTAGGCACAAAAGCTGCTGTCTTCAAAAGAGTACGCTTGTAAATTGGGGGAGCCAAGCATGTTGAGTGGGGGCCAGGCCTCCCTTGGCACCGGCCCTGTATGCAAACTTGTATGAGAAGATGACAATGTTTTTTCATCGCTATTTGTAACTACAAATCTCACAATAGAACTGCGGCAAGCACAATATCCAGTGACGACATATAGATTCCAGGGAGCGTATCCAGGGGAAAGGGGAGGTGGATCCGCTCCCTACCCCCGAGTCCAAGTCATTTGTGCAACGAATCGAGAGGCAACAAAACACTTTACGTTATGGCATGCGGGTGGGAAAAGGAGAGGTAAATGAGAAACAAGAGCATACGCGTGGTTGTAGTATCCAGATTTGTTGGTGTTGTTCGCACAGATCGGCATTTATCAGATAACTTATCGGCGATAGTTATCGCCGATAATTTATTACCGATTATCGTTATCGCACGAAATAGTTTTGATTTATCGATTACCAACATCGCTTTTGTCATATATTTTGTTATCGCCGATAAATTATCGCGACAAACGATCTTTTATGCACACAGTTTTCAAACTTCATAGTTAGTAAGTTGGCGCTCCGAAAAAAATACACTGTGTCATCTAGTCTTGTTGCAGTTAAAAAAAAATCTCTCCTTGTTTTGTTTAATGCAACCGCAGGGTCCATGAACTGCTCTCTTTTCTTGAAAAATCTAGAAAAACATTTTGCAATTTGACTTGCAAAAAAAGAACTTTGTCAAGCACATTGAAAATTTACCGCAATATTTATCCAAAAAAATTTATCAGCGACGATTTATCGATTACCGATATCGCTTTAAAAAATTGAGATTTATCGATTATCGGTATTGCTCAAAACTTTTTGAAGTTATTGATTATCCTTATCGCTTTAGTACAGAAAGGTTTATCGTGCCCACCACTGGTTGTTTGTTAGAACCAAGGAAACCGGTCCTACTAAACACCGCAAAGGACTGAAACACTGCAATGGACGACAAAGGACCTCAAACTGATGCATAAAACACCGCCAAGAACGACAGAGGACCTTAAATTGATGTACTAAACACCGCAAAGAACAATAAAGGAGTTGGAATCATACCATAACAAAGAACTTTAGATTAGGGTTAGGGTTGGGTTAAGGTTAGGCTAGGGTTAGGGTTAGGCTTGGGTTAGGTTAGGGCTAGGGTTAGAAGAGGGTTAGGTTTTTAGGATCTTTTGTCGTATTTTGCGGTGTTTAGTACAGGCCCGTCCCCAAGGGGGGGCATTCGGGGCAAAGCACCCCAAAATTTTTGTTTGCCCCCCCAAATTTTTTTGGCTTAAAGTTTCAATGGCTTATGATTTAAAAATATGATGGAAAAGAATATCAAACTTCACCTTTTGCAATTTGCAATTAATTGTTTTCGTAAATTATTGCGATAATATTAATGACATAGCTTTACTGGTAAGAAGTAATAAAAGAGCATTCTATGGATACTTTTTCAGGTCAATTGCTTCGTAAACTATGTGACCCTTTAATCTTTTATTTAATGATTGTGGATTTAATCCAAGACTTTAGTGCAGATACTGACAAAGTTATTTGATTGCTCTAATTAACTGTCTTCATTGTGGGCGCAGACAATCACATTTTTTTTGTGTTAAAATTGAAATCTTTGCTTGTTACAGTAATATAGTTTGCTCTAAATTTGTGTCAAGTATATAGGAAGCTCGAAATTCGGCTCTTTGTTTGGAAATTGCCATATTATGCAGTAGCAATTATGTTTCTTTAGTTCTTTTTAACTAGACAAAGTTTCATGTGACTTGATCTACAATGTTTAAGAAAGGCTGTGAAGCGCTGCGTTGTTGCAAAATGCACAGCGTTATTGTTGCTTTTCAGTGTTCAGTTGTGGAAGCTTTGCTACTGGGGGTAAGTAGCATCCTTTCTAGAAATCAGTATGGGACTAGGGTAAATCTAAATGTCATTAACTGATTACGATATCCTAGCACTGGCTCGAGAATCTGATTTGTCAACGAGTCAACCAGTTGTTCTACGCCGAAGCAAAGCTAAGAGGCATATGAGTTAAGTTAAATGCAGAATTAATTTGTTTGCTGCTTTTAAGTATTTACAACAGATACAAGAAATTGAGGAGTCAAGAATCTTTGTTCAAAGAGTGTCTCGAACAATCATACGTTACTGTATATACAGTAGCTAGTTTTTAGCGTGATTTGTCCCATAGCGCATGAGCCTTTAACACCCAATAATGTCTTTCATGCATGATTACACAAGAGGTGTTGACAAGGACAAGGTTTTGCGAGAAATTGTAAAAAAGAACCGTAGATTGCAATTATTTTAATTTGCAATTTCAACATGAGCAACTGAATGCTATTTGTAGGCTCTTTTAGTGTTTTTGTCAAGTTGCAATTACTGTATTTTAAACATATAGGCAACTGAGTCTGAGTACAATTTTTGGGTTTGTTTGGTAATGTTGGTGCAGGGATATCTAGAAACAGTGTTGGTGTACAGTATTCGTGTTCTGTATTAACCTCGATTTGCATGCCTATACCTTGCTCTTGTTGCATTCTTCTTTTTGACTGTTAGCTAAGTGCTGTAGACCACGATGCGTATTGAGTTTAATCCACGAAACCATCAACTTTAATCATAAAAAATCTTGCCCCGAAATGCCCCCTCAACTATATTGTTCTGCGGACGGGCCTGGTTTAGTACATCAAATTGAGATCCTTTGCGGTGTTTCAGTCCTTTGCGGTGTTTAGTAAGAATCCCAAGGAAACGAATAGCGAGAAATCGCAATTTCAAGTAAATCATATTGCAACAACGCACTGGAAAAAAATTTAATTAGCGATATCAAGTGATAAACTTACCAAAAGTAAAAAAATCAAATCTTCATTATACTCGCAGTATTGCGCTAAAGCGTGTGACGAGTTTCCGCTGCTAAATACCAGAGAAACACAGACTCGGCTTCAAATCATCTCGAGCGAATGACAGCCTGATGTCTATCCAACTCTGGCTGGGATAAGTCTTTATCCAGCTTACAACGGTGATAATGAAAATTTGGTGCAAGTCAGTTAAAACTTAAAAGCGACAGTTAAAGCTAGCAGTCAGTTAAAACCGACAGGCGATTGAGTTATAATTATAATAGTATGACCACATCAAATTCAGATTTTTCCGATTACATTTAATTTAGCCTAAGATCTTGGAGGGTTAGATTTAAGTTCATTCAATAAGTTATGATTATTAATTATAATAGTACTTAGCTTTTGGTTTGTCAGGTTGACGACACCCAAAAGCTCTGCTTTAAACTACCTGTAGGCTGAAAAAACAACACCAGTAAATTAAACTAAGAATAACAAGAAGATCTCCACAATTGAACAGACTCTAGCATCGTCAGGGTAAGAATAAAGAAACTGACAGAGTCATACTGATAACAAAAAAATCAAATCTTCATTACACTGGCAGTATTACGCGGATGCGTGTAACGAGTGGCAGGGCCCATCTCCTCGGTTTAGCGCTTGAACAACGCAGCTCCGAAAAAACGTCGCAGCGGTGACGAGTCGTATTGGCGACACTATTTTCGATTTGACTGGCCTGGGAACAGGGCCGGCGCCAATGGGGGCAGGGGAGATTGGACCCCCCAATCGACGTGCTTGGTCCCCATAAGTCGACTGCTCTGGCGCCGGCTCTGTCTGGGATTTGTACCAAATTCTTCCCCCACCGACAACTAAGTCTGTAACCAGTCAGTGGTTGCCAATTCATTTTAAAGCCCGCACCCCTTCGGCAAGGAAAATCTTTCTTGAACCCCTTGCACAAATTCAATTATAATAGGATTACTATATTTTCACTGCGCAAAAGGAGGACAGGTTCTTTGAGAGTCATTACGTCCGCAGATGTCCCAATTTCCGCCCAAAATCTGATGAAAAGCAAACAAAAAGGTCATCACGTCTTCAAGCCGTAGTTTGAACTAAAACTTTTCGAAACTTTTTGTGGAAGAATGATTTGACATGTTTTCAGTGTTCAAAATGCCGAAAAGGAGGATATTTGGACATTTTTTAACGTCCTCGGAGGCTGATATTTTTTGTTACAAAGGAAGACGTATGGTAAGCCTAAATTATAATCAACAACACCTTTCTTTCACCAGCGGTAAAATTGGCAAATTCTTCTCGCACCCCCAGAAGTCTATTCTCGCACTCCCAATCGGGAACTACTGCTTTAACCACCACGCTGTAGCGGCTGGTTAGAAGATAATTGAGACTGGTTTTTGTTGCAGCGTTTTGAAACATTACTTGAGTCTATTGTTATATTTTGAGCAACTATGACGTCAGTTCCTACTCAGCAGCAACAATTGACTTACGTCACTCATGGTTACGTCGTTAGAGTTCCACCGAACGCTGGAGCCCAAAAATACGCAAAAACCTTCCTCAAACTGGGGGTAAGTCGAACCGGCATATAGTTGCTGAATAAGTCTAATCAAGCTGGGATGCTCATAGCTTGCGACACGACGGGCTGCTGAAAATTTTCAAAATAATTTGAATTAAAAATCGTACGGTATTTCCTGGCGCCTTGGTAAACAGCTGGATTTGCTGCCGCTACAATGCTTTCAAGTTTTGGATTGCAATAAATATGGAAAAGCTCAAAAAACAGGGATCACAATATCGTTTTTTTCCAAACGGCGCGCCACTCGCCACTCGTTTGGAAAAAAACGATTTTGTGCGACTTATTTTGCGCGTGTATTTTGGTCCGACTTGGAGTACATTTTGTCCGGTATATATGTAGGATATTTCCAATATAAATATCGGACAAACTATGGTCTAAATAAGCTCAAAAAATATGGTTCACAACACGAATAGTTTTTTTCCAACTCAAGAAAAGTTTGAAACCAAGCAAGTTGAAGCTGCATTTTGAGTCTTGTCATGGCAAACCAACATGAAAATCATTTCACCGCTTTAAGCGAAAATCAGAGCGTTTCAAAAATCGCCGAATTGATTCTGGGGAAATGTGGGCAAAACAAAACAAATCAGTAAGGTAGGCATCATGTTATTGCATTGCTCAGGCAAAAAAATAAACATCCTCACACAATTAGCTTGTAACTAATAAAGGCCTGCTCAATGAAGCAACTACAAACTACCCTTGTACCGGGAAAAGGAAAAACTATTATTGTGGCCGGTTTTCAAAAAAGGAAAATTGAGGTAGCCTACATCAAATTTTTTAAGGGTAACATCATAAAAAAGGCTCTTAACTGCAGTGTCATGATTAAAGTTGGATTATGATATTTTTGCCTTTGTTGTTTGAGGTGTTCTATAAGCCTTTTGCAATGACAAGTTGTGAACAAACATGTGTAGAACAGAGATGATAAACTAAACTAGACTGGAGAGTCGCCGATACAAGCTTGTTCAGATATACAAGCTTTGACGGCCTCTACTTTGCATTCTGTTAGTAGGCTAGAGCTAAATCATTTTTGTGTTGCATTAATTATGTTTCTACGGTAGTAGAGAAGGAATATTAACGCAACTTAAGAGTGGAGTCCGCGATAAACCTGATTCGGATTCGCAAAATGGGTCCGTGTCACAAAAAAGGTTGGGAAACACTGCAACAAGGTGTTTAGCTGTAGTTATAAATTTTTGAAAGGGGGCCTCAAGGAGGGCTCAAAATTTCTATGGGGGGAGGGGCTGACCTGCGAGTTGCCATAGAGCAAGGGCATTGGAAGGTTGGGAGCCCCAACCTTCCAATGCCCTTGCTCTTTGGCAACTCGCAGGTAAGCACGTGTTCTCAATTATCATATACCAAGGTAGGCTAGATGTTTGAAACTGCAACGCTCAATCAAACATAAGGGGGTTAAAATATGGAATTCAACTCCTCCAGAAATAAGAAAATTCAACAGGAAAAAAATCAAAAAATCATTGAAGGATTTTATCTGAAGAGTTACTCGCTGGTTCCTAGTTAATAAACTAGCCCATAATTTGTTTAGATTATTATTATCCATAATTATTGCCCCATGAACGGCGCCTACTCATTTAACAGGAAATGTAAACCATTAAATTAGTTTTTCGGGTGGCTGCTTGACTCGAAGACCTGAAGGTCCCTTCGCAGTCTCCTTATCCTATATTTTTTTGCTGGGTATTTCAAGTATTTGTACTGTTTAATTGTTGATAATAAATTATGCGAACTTGAACTTTAAAACTGACATTCAGCATTAGGGGACGGTGTGGAGAACAAGCCGGCAAGTTTACTTGTTGTGCGGTTGGAAGAGCACTTAGCGGGATTGCCATATCTTGATGTGGTTGACAGATGGCCGGCAACTCCAAGCAAGTTCGTTATAGCGATATGATCGCATTCTCGTGATGGGAAGATGAACATGCAACTAATATAATACTAATACAAAAACCAGTTTCTAAAAAACCTACATTTGTTTTTGCTCCGTCATTGGTCATGTTTCATGTTTTTTAATTTATGGTCGTGCGTTCGCTTTTTTGTTACTTTAATTTATTTGTTCTCATCTCATTTTGTTATAAACTGATGATGTCTAATTAGGACGAAATGTATTTCTTTATAATGTTAAACTTTATGTGGTAGAGTGATTCTGCAATTTTTATGGAATATCGTTCAATGAAGAGTTGCAATTTGCCTACGTAAGCAGTAATCCTCGAATTAGCATGCAAGTCTAAACCCACCCAGTCAGGCATTAGGGCTGATTGCCAAGAAAACATTCACAATCATGTTTTTATTTTCGCTCAATGTACAGTTTGATAATTTGATTTACTCAGAGGTAGAATTCGATTTTTTGTCAACCTGTTCGATTGTAAAAGTTATATTTTAAGTCAGTTTTGTTTTGACTAATGGTACAAATATAAACCGCAACGCTTGATGGTTTTCGTGACACATTCCTGCAGAACCGGTACGACCGGCTAAATCCCATTATGGATTACCCAAAAATAATTTTCATGACCTGATTGGGAATTGAGTCCTTATCGCATGAACATACCTTTCCAATTCGAGAAAAAAATAAGTCAAGATTATCAGTGGCGGATCCAAGGGCGGGAGGGATTGGGTACTGCAGCCCCTTCCCTTTTCCACCAGCCAATTTCAATTTTCAACAATGTGTTTGATGAATAAAGTTTTTCCATAATTTCGAACCTCTTCGATTTAACGATATAATTTTTACGCTTTAAGGTGTGTTTACACAGAATGCGATGCGACTTTTCGTACGTAAGATGACGTAGGTCACAAAACAGTTAGACGTTATGACGTAAAACTACGTTACTTTGCACGGCATGTTAGAAAACAATCGTAAGGTGCTTTACAAAATAACCGATAAAAAGCAAAACTGTTGGGTTTCGAGCTGAGTGGAAATATTCCCACCAACTTCTTACGTCAAAAAATGGATAAAATTTCGTACGACAACAAACTGAATTAAAATCGCATTTAATGCAAACAGACCTTTAGCCACGCATAAATCGAAAATGTGCGAACAAAATGCAATATATTTGATGAAGGACTAATTCGGGGCAAAAGAACAAAATTTGCGTTACAAATTGTTCGAAAAGCGCAAAAATGCCAAGCCCATTACAGTATGTAAATTTGCAATAATTTTCCGGGGGAGCATACCCCCGTACCCCCTAGAATTACTTTTGTTTCCCTATTTGCTTCAAATTTTACTTTGCCAGAGAAAACACGCATAAAAAATGTAAAAATTTGGTGCTAAAAAGTTCTGAATATACTCCCCTCACATGGACACATTTTCTAAATAGGGCTTATTTACGCTCTTTTTTGGGTTTAACATCTTTGCATTCAGTTAACATTCAGCCTAATTCAAAACTGCATTCCCTCCACCAAAATTTTCTGGATCTGTTTCTAAAGATTATGTTATCAGTAAGCAACACAAAACTAAACCATAGTTTTTGAAGTGATCACTTTGTGATTGAGAGACAGGGTTTGATATTTGGTCAGGTCATACCGAAGTCTTAATAATAGCACAAATAGCTACCGCCGCTTGTCGCTTGGCATCTTAGTGTGGAGAACAAAAAAAATCAAATTTCAGAGCAAAAAAATTCTTAAAACTGGACGCTTCGACAACACAGTTTCAGCTGTCATCATCAACAGTGTAAGCAAGGCAGTACAAAACAGAAAGTGTTGTATTTACTGCTGATAATGAAAGCTGAATCTACAGTATGTGGTCGAAAAATTCAGTTTAAAAGAACTGCTGTGGCTTTGCTCCTCGTTAAGCTACATTTTTTCATATTTATTGCAATCCAAAACTAATAGTTAGGACATTTCCAATATACATATCGGACAAACTATGGCCTAAATAAGCTCAAAAAACATGGTTCACAAAACGAATAGTTTTTTTCCAAACGGCGCCCCATAATCTAGACCAAAGTTTGGCGTAGTTTGTAAGAGTTCACACATATCAAATCTTCTACGATTTCTAGACGACCTAATCACAGACCCCATTACCATTTTTCATAGATGGGCAAGTTAATGCAAAACGTAAGCTTCGTTAACCAGTACTTCGTTAACACAGTTATGTACTTCCGTTAACGTTGATTCGTTAAATTCAGATCCAATTAACGGAAGTTAATTAAATTCGTTAAGTCGTCAAATTTGACTTAAAACGGCATTTCATTTTTAAAAAAAGCTTATAATTTTTTAATATCAATGTTTGCATAAGGATTTAAGCAATTTTTTTGCTCACAAGCAATATATTTTGTTGTTTTTATCTCGCTATTTGACCTCATTAGTCATATTTCGCTAGTTTATAGATGCCAAACTTAACAACAATAAGAGAAATGAGCATGAACAAAAATTTAACGGAAGTTATTAAGCACCAACGGAAGTTAATTTAGTGCGTTAATTTCAAAAAATAATTTAACGAATTAACTAGTTAATGAAAAAGTTAGCTTCGTTATTGACGAATTAACGATATTGTGCCCGCCTCTGCCATTTTTATTTGACAATGCCATTCTAAATGCATTTTAATAAAGCCGACTGCCGACTTTTACTTCCGCTCAAATACTTTCGTTTTTTTCAAACGAAAAGTAGAAGAGAAACAACTGCTCTACTGCTCGGCCAAAGTATTTTATATAGCTAATGACATAACAGAAAGCACTGTGGTTATAGTGATGCACAATAAAAGATTTCAGAGTTGGCAGCCTCACACAATAACGTTTGCTAAAAATATTACTTCCTTTTTATTTTGAAAATTTGCATTATCCTTTTTAAAATGCCAACCACAGGGTTGAACAAAGTGAAGAATCACTGATTTAAAGTGTATGGAAAGAAAAAATAAAAAAAATAAATAAAATATTCCAACATTAGCCTATCAGTCACTGCAGTGAAGTTTTATTTTTTTTACATTTTCGGAACGCTGTCACGGACCTTCTGTGCGGTCGTCGCGGACCCCCAGAGGTTCGCGGACCCCAGTTTGGGAAACTCTGCCCTATTGCACTTCAACGATGGCTTATGGCCTCACTTGTTATTCGTTTTTTTTTTTTCTTCATTGATGCCATCAAACCAACGTACTAACTTTTGTAACTTTGTGATAAAGATGAAAAAAATGACAAAAACTGTTGGATTTCCTGGTAACTTCGTGTACAAAGCTCTTAGAGCGTTATTATGACGTCACAGTTAAATTTTCTCCAAGTTTAGGTGAAACATTTGGGCAAATAACACCGAAACAACAAAATATCAAATCGAAATCAGCTAGCTTATCCTAGGACAGGGATGGGCAACCCCTGGCACGCGTACCGAACTTGGCACACGAGCCAGGCCACGGAAACGAGCCTACAGAAAAGCAGCAGCAGAAGTCTCACTGAACAACATATGGCCCATTAATTCTGTATTTGTGGAACATTTGAGGGCGTAAAGACCCTTATTCATTTTGCGCTTCATTGATATTTTCAGGGGAAGTGCTTCCTCCCGGGAAGTCGAAACGAGAAATTTGAGGTTTTGAAGTTTCCCGTTTTCCGGGGAATTTATGTTTTGAAATTACCCGTTTACCAATATTGATAGCGGCTCAGAAATGATAGTGGCAGATATCTTGACTATTTTAGTCATAATGTAGTCAACGCCACAACTTTTATTTGATATTAACGACATAATGGTGGCAAATACTTCGATCGGATCGGTAGGCTGCACAGAAATTGAGTCTGTAACTCTATTCGGTAAATAATGTTTGAATTCGCTTGTATATGATGAGAAACTTATGCCATCTGAGATAGAGTCGGCAATGTTGCTAAAGTGTTTACAGAATTCATCAGCCATAAGTTTTGGATTCTGGACAAGAGCACCGTCGATATGTACAGTTGTTCGCTTGGAGTCACTTTGGACTTTTAGTTGAGTTTGAAGGAATAATGGTTGTAATGACTTCCCACATTTTACGTTCATCGCCTTTGCAGTTTGACAATTCTTGAGCAAAATACAATTTTTTTGCCAAACTTCTGACTTTCGTGAGTTTGTTGGTGTAGGTTTTATACATCACTTTGCAGCACTAGCGCAGCCAGATTTAGCAATGAGTGGGGTTTTGAGAATGACGTCACATTTCACATTTCAGCATATCCATAAAGTTTTGGTGGGGGAGATGAAATTTTTAATCAGGTTGAATATTAAATAAATATAAAAACGTTTAGACCCGGAAACGGGCGTAAATAAGCTTTTTGAAAATGTTTCAATCATCCAACAATAAGACAAAGGCTATTGCCATAGCCTACAGCACATTTTTGTTTTCATTTGGTTTACATAAATTTCACTTTTACGTAAATGTACCAATTTTTATGTTTACTTAGATGTTTACTTTCACTTTGTTCACAGTGGATTCAGATTGTCTTGAGTATTTTGACTCTCGTATTTGGCATCTCAGTAACAGCATTTGCAAGCGAAAATCGGGGCCGTTTTGACGGAAATAGCGATTATCGAGATCCATCCGCTTTGCTTGGAACTGGAATATGGTGTGCACCTTTTGTGAGTGATGTTTTTTGTTCTACGTCTGTAATTCTGCTGACAAAACAAATATTGGTGTGATCATTTGAATTAGTATTTTTGAAGACAGATTCAACGCATTTTTCACAGAGTGTTTTGTCATTTTGAAACTATAATGAAAAAATTACATTTAATTCTGTCAAGATAGCAATGTCGGCAACTTTTTACCGATCTTTATTTGAATTTTTCAACTTTTGAATTCTCATCTAGTTGAGCCGTTATTACCATGCTCTATGCATTTATCCTGGCCGAGCGGTATCTCGCGCAGGTAAACGATTCTCTGCAACGGGTTTGATTCGTAGTTGGACCTGATCGGGCTTGACGTATATACCGAGAAGTTGCTGACTCAAAGATTGCAAGCTCGCTTCGCAGTCTCTTTGAACAGCTCAGATGGCCGAATGGTATGGAGCGTCTGTCTCTTGAGCTGTAGACTCGGGTTTGATTTCGAGTAGAGTCAAACCAAAGACTTTAAAATTGGTATTTACAGCTTCCCTGCTTGACGCTCAGCATTAAAGGCACAGTGTGGAGAACAAGCCGGCAAGTTTACTTGTTGTGGCGTTGGGAAAGGCACTTAGCGGGATTCCTCCATCTTGGTGTGGTAGACAGATGGCTGGCAACTCCTAAGCGAGCTCGTATAGCGCTTTGATCGCTTTTTCGTGATAGGAAGATAAATATGCAACAAATAAAAAAAACAACTGTAGCTGGTTTCATGTGGTCGACAAACAAAAATACAAAACAAACAAGGCTGAAAAAAATATTTTTTTCACACTGGTTAAAAGTTTTACCACCTTCACACTGTTAAGCTATTAATTTTTTGCAGTTCTTCACCTCTGGACTGCTTGGTGTTTTGACAGAAAAATGCAAAACAAGATGCTTGGTAAGATATGTTCCACTGTAGACTGTATACTAGGGTAGTTTAACGGAGCGAGTTCGCACTGGCTCTTTCAGTTGCATAGCCAAAAGTGAGATGAAAAAAAAAAAACAAAACTGAGATGAATCAAATTTTTACTTGCTTACTTACTTACTTACCTTTCTGGGCCCGCTTATCCTTGGGGGGTCGCGGGGTGAATAAAATTTCCACTCCCGATTTTACGTCAAGGCGTGTCATGAGCAGCTGGGTCCATCTCCGCGACTTAAGCCGGAGCCGGGTGACAGAGCTCCGAAAAAAGGTCGCAGCGTTGGCGACCGTTGGCGACGCTGCATCGGTGATCAGATTTTTCTTGTTAAGTTTGGTTTAGCCTAAGACCTTGGTGGGTTAGATTCAAGTTCAATTCATGAAATGAAATTCCTTATATTAATTTATAAGCTTGAATCAATTCTATATAGCTACGGTCTCTAGATTGATCGAACAGGCTTCGGTATAAAAGTCTTTATTGTTTAATCTTCATTAAAATAATGACTTCGCAGGTTATTGCCAGCTTGGTGATGACAATTTTCTCAGCTCTAGCTGCTTGCATTCTTATTACTTTTGAAAGCCTCGGAGCTTCGAATGCAGTTCTCAGTTACTGGTACAACAGCTATACCGTTGAATGGGTAAGAAGCTTTACTCCTCTCAATCTTACTGGATATTTCGTAGGCTAACTTTTAGACCACATTTGGCCGAGATTTAGCAAACATTCACCGTGGCATAGTCAGGGCCGTATGTGAAGACTTTAAGGAGCTGTAGAGTCAGTTTTCGGGGCTCCTTGTGTTTTTGTACACGTGATTTCAACGTTTAGCAGTGGCCTTTTTTCGATGACGAGATTAAACGAGGGACTCCTATTACGAGGAGAGGAACTATAGCTTCTCTAGCCCCCTAAATTCCGGTCTTGATATTGTATTCTTGTATGTTTCTAGCTGTAATTGAATTTAGATTGATTTTCAATTCAATGCGTGTGTTTTTTATATTCATCGTTTCTAAGCAAATAAACCCTGGCAGTGAGCTAACCAACTCTTCTTTCAGTCTGTGTCTGCTGGTCTCCACAGCACTCTTGCTTTTTTCGCTGGATTCGAATTGATTGTTTCAATTGTTCATTCAGCCTACTGCTGCGGCGCCCATTGCTGCGGTCAAAGCTCAACTGTAAGTTCCATGTTAGCTATAATTTCGCTTCTGAAACGGAGAACTTGAGTTTAATCCCGGTTCCATTAAATTAAACACAATGCTGTCATTTAGTTGGCGTAGCGGTTGATAA
Source organism: Trididemnum miniatum (assembly GCA_964006365.1). Classification (NCBI taxonomy): domain Eukaryota; kingdom Metazoa; phylum Chordata; class Ascidiacea; order Aplousobranchia; family Didemnidae; genus Trididemnum; species Trididemnum miniatum. Next base: position 23,260,457 of record OZ023240.1, read on the forward strand.
CCTCGTTATTGCTGCGGAAGGACCGGGTTGAATTCTCAGGCCAGTTAGACTGGACACAATGTCGCCAACGGCTCGCCACCGATGCGAAGTTTCTTAGGGGCTGTGTTGCTCCGGCGCTAAGTTGGGGAGATGGGCCCCGCCATCGGTTATACGCTTCGGCGTAATACCGCGAGTTAATGAAGACTTGATTTTTGTTGCTGCCATTTGTCGCTGGTTAATGCTGCAACTGCTTTTAAGCAACCGCAGTGTTACTTTTCTTAAAAGTGAGGGAGCTATTAACCAAACGAGTCTAATACCCAGTGAATGCTTTCTCTAGGTTTGATTATATTCAAATAACTTTTTCCATCGTAGCTGGTAGAAAATGCAGGAATTTCAAATGGTCAGTTATATTGAAACTGTCCGATTGGAATTTTAAGCTTGATTATAAAAAAAATTAGGTTGTTGATCAGGGCCATACTTAATGGCTTGACGGGTTGGTTTGTGGCCCTCGTGCCGCCAGTTACACTTCACTGGTTTAAAAATATTAAAGCTCGCGAAATAATGACAGATTTTTTACTTTTTCACATTCAAATTTTTAGACATCTCTACCTCAAACCACCACGTACGCCTATGCTAACCCAACGGCTGGACAAACTACTGGTCCACCTGTGCAACCAAACATTTACCTACAAGGTGGGTAGATTAATTTTTATTATGGTCACGAGATTAAAACTTGAGCTTGTATTTGGTCGAAGTCTGATGATGAAATTCATGTAATTGCCAATCAAATGACTGAGTGGATAGAGCGTCCGGCTCTAATACGGGATCACTTCCAAATCAGGTCAAACCAAACCAATGACTTTAAAATTGGTATTCTCCGCTTTCCTGCTTGACTTCAGCATTAAGAGTCGTGTGGAGAACCAAAGTTCGTGTAACTCACGTATAAGTCGAGCGAATCGTTCGTTACATTGTTAAGCGACAATGGAGAAAAAATGTGTCCAAAAAAACAATCGCCGCCTCTCTTTCGTAATGTAAAAACGCCTGAAAGTGTTACAAAAAAGATCATAACTTCGGTTATGCTTTTTGAATTTTAAAAAACTTTAACTGCATCATGAAGCTCTTGACTTACGCTATCGTTTACGACAAATTTCAAGAAAATTGGTTGTGTTTTAGGCACTCTACATTGTAAATACTTTGGACAGAGATATAAATTTTTGTAGTGGTTATTTAACTAGTAGCATTTCTTGTCATTTTAAAACACAAACATAGGGCAGATTTGCAAAGAGTTAATTTGATTCAAATTAAATAGGTTCAATTACAAAAATTTAAACTTCAATAGGAGAGAGAGAGAGAAGTTTATTTTTACCAGAAAAGCGCTAATACTTTCTGGTGAGAGGCTGCGAAAAGACCGTATGTCCAGCTCCGAGGAACCAAGCTCCAAGGAACCGGCGCGGTCGCCGAGTCCAGCTCCGAGGAACCAAGCTCCAAGGAGCCACTCACCTAAAAAACCACATAGATTATCACAAATGTCCGAAAACAACAAAAATCACAAAACAACGAAAATCACATAACCATGAATATAGGTTGTTAACTTCTGTCGCGCCTCACCCTTGGACTTTAAACCATTTGTGAAACGAAAAATTCAATAAGCAAAATTCAAGCGGGAAAAATATACTGGTATCTATTTTACTTTTTGATTTCACTGTTTCATATTTATGCATTAACATAGGTCTATGTCGCTTCATTGCCGCAGCGTCTTGATTTTCAAACCCTGGGCTTTTAAAATCGACTATTGTGGGCCTGAACTAGAGGCCTTAACTAGAGGCTCGTTTTACAAATGGTCCAAAGGTGAAACATGACAGAAGTTAACAACCTCACTCCAATCTACCATGGTTGTAAAAACCTAGTTCTATAGAATCCTACTTTTAAAACAATTTACGTAATCATTTTCTTGCAACAAATCTTTAACGGCTTGGAAAACTACGACCAATATAGCTAGGCTACGTTCATACTGAAATTCAAATTTTTGTGATTGAACCTATGTAATTTGAATCAAACAATAACTTTTACTTTTTGCAAATCTGCGCTATATTTATGCTTTTAAAATAGCAAGAAATGCTGCAAGCGTAAAAATTGCTTCAAAAATTACTAAGTATGTCCAAATTATTAACCATGTAGAGTGCTCAAAACACCATCAATTTTGTTAAAATTTGTTTTAATCGATCGCTAAAATCAAGAGCTTTACGATGCAGAGCTTATTTTTGAAATTAAAGATAGGCAGGCGATTGTCTTTTCGGACACATTTTTTGCTCCATTGTCTCTGCTCCATTCCTGTCCGCGCAACTTATACGAAGTTATACGGACTTTGTGGAGAACAAGCCGTAAAGTTTGCTCGTGCCGTTGGGATAGGCACTTAGCGGGATTCCCCATCTTGGTGTGGTAGACAGATGGCTGACAACTATTCAGGCCGAGCTCGCTGTACAGCATCCGTAGCTTCCTCGTGGAAGAGGAGAAAAAATTTCTAATGAGACCATGCAGTTTTCTCGCCGTGGTGGCCCAGTCTAACAAAAGACTTACGAATAGAGCGAATAGCTTATACCAGAGGCGACGAACAGCCGAACAGCGGCCAGAGGCGACGAACAGCGGCCCACGAAAGAATTGCCAGCGGCCAGCGAACATTTTGGCGAGACAAGTACTTTTGAACTTTTTCCCCGTTTAATCTTTGCGATGCGATATCAAAAGCTGTGCTACCGATTGAACCACGCGCGTATCACACAGGAAACTTAGTTACAAACGTACAGTACAAGCCTTAATCATCTGTATCAGGGTTCAGCAGTTCATCCATTGTTATGTAATAATAATAATAACAATAACATAAGTTGTGGTCCGTTGCAGCTTTATTAAAAGCTTAGCTTGCCTTACAGTAGTAGGGACTACGTAAGATTGTAGACAATAGCGCATTTCCGGAGGCATCGGGCCCTTTAGACCAGGGCTTCCCAAACTGGGGGTCGCGACCCTGCGAGGGGTCGCGTAACAAACTTCAGGGGTCGCAGGAAGTATACAAATTTTACACAAAGTATTGCGTATTATGCATAGTATGCTGTTGTGCTTTTTAAATTTTTAAAAGTGGTGTAATTGCGCAAACATCATTCTTAACTTAGTTGTAGATTCTGGCCTATCTCTAGGCTAGTACGAAATTGTGAGGCAGCAGATGAGTGCTGTAGTTCTATGTATAAACTGTTTCGTTTCGTCACATCGGTATCACGTGACACAGCTGGAAGCATCTTTTTGTTTCATCGCTTCGGTTTGCGATGCCACGCAAAACTCTGCTGGCGCGAGGCTATAAGCACCGGTATCTAAAAACTAATTTAAGCAATGGATAGCTGGTTACTCAAAGGTTAGCATTAAAGCCGAATATCCATTAGTATGGGACTCGGTAGCAGTGTTCCCTCTAAGCTGTGCGCGTGTGCGCGCGCACACGGCTTTCAGAGGCTGCGCACACGCTTAAATATACTGCGCACAGACATATCATGATGAAGCAATGTTCTCGGTTGGCAACTTGAGGAAAATTGTTCTTGGACCTGCTAAAAGGATGCATTTCTCCGCAAATTGTACCGTCTACCGAGAACGAAAAATGTACCAGCAGTAACATAACCAAGAGAAGTTGCGCTATTTGTTTTCAATAGCTGCCATATTTAATTTAATCATGGGTTTTTGCACAAACGTTGGTCATTTCTAAAAAGTGCGCACTCGCCAAAGTTTGAGCGCACACAGACTACAAAAAATTAGAGGGAACATTGCTCGGTAGTAATCGCACTCCGGCCGTTTGTCTCGACGTGTGTGTCTGTGCGAGTCAGCATGTTCAACGTTGACGGCAAAACATCGTTCCTGCATAAGCAACATTGAAACCGTCTTGAGACCGGCATTAACAAATATTGAGCCGCGGCTGGATTTGGTTTGTAGGAGAAAGCAATTGCACCCATCACATTACATAAATGTGTTTGCTTTTTTGTTTTTAATAGGCTACTTAAGTGTAAACTAGTAGGCACTGCAGGCATGAACAGCTCAGGTGGCCTGGTGGTACGAGCGTCTGCTTTGGTAGCTGTAGACTTGGGTTTTATTTCGAGTCGAGTCAAACCAATGACTTTAAATTTGGTATTTATAGCTTCCCTGCTTCACGCTCAGCATTAAAGCGACAGTATGTAGAGCAAGCCGGCAAGTTTACTTGTTGTACCGTTGGGAAGGACGCTTAGCGGGATTCCCCCATCTTATTAGTGTGATAGACAGATAGCTGGCGACTCCTAAGTGAGCTCGTATTGTGCATTGATCGCTTCTGGTGATAGAAGGATAAATATGCTACAAAAATAAATAAACAAAATAATTGAGTAACGGTAGCTTGTTTTTGATTTTCGCCTTTCAATAATCATCACAAACGCATATTTCGCAAATGGATATTACTTTTTTTATCCGTGAAGGGTCGCGAATAATTTTGGGAGATTAATAGGGGTCGCGAGCGAAAAAGTTTGGGAAGTCCTGCTTTAGACCCCGCCGGTTAGTAAAAAGAACAAAATTGGTGGTGCCAAGTGACTGAAATATGCCAGACTCTTTTGATACAGTAGTTTCTGTAGCTTATGGCCAGGGGCGGATAAAGATGGGGGGGGATAGGATGAGGAGTATGCATCCTCCCACCAGCCACTTTCAAAAATACTCTTGATGTGCACCATTTTTCCATAATTTCGAATCTCTTTGATAGCAATAAGCCTTACGCCTTAAGCACGCATGTATAATCGAAAATGTGCGAACAAATTGCATCATATTTGGCGAAGCTCGCAGAATTAGAGTCAAAAAATTTACACAAAACATGCCTGAAAATTATTCAAAAAGCACTACAATAGCCATTAGAGCATGTACATTTTCAAAAATTTTACGAGGGACCATGACCCCGCGACCCCCGAAAGCTTTTTTGCTTCTCAATCAGCTATAAACTTGTTCCGCCGAAAAAAATACGCCTAAAAAATGTGGTGGAAATTATGCCCCCTCCATCTTCAAATTTCTCGCTACGCCACTAATTGCGCAAATGAGTTCATTCATTCATTCATTCATTTTATTTCATCACCACAAAACAACAAAAAAACAAAGAAAGTAACAAAAAAAAGCATACAATATAGCGTACCGGTAGTTGTTGGCGACAGGGAAACTGCGAAAGGACCTCCTCGGTCATCTAGTCAAGCAGCCACCCCAGACGACATCATAAATATTAAATACAAGCCAAAAAGGACCAAGAAAGGCCCTTCGCTTGTATAATATCTTCTCAGCTTTAACCAAGAATATCAGTTGTATACAATTCAATGAAATGTTTCTTCAAGTTAGAGTTAAAAGATGTTTTGGGTAGTTTTCTAATTTCCGTGGGGATTGAATTCCATACTTTAGCACCCTGATACCTGATGCAACGCTGCAACCTGCTTGAACGATAAAGAGGAATCGATAGATTAAAAGGGTTTGAAGAAAATCTAGTTGAACGAGTAGATGAATCGTGTGATTTTTTGAAAAGATTAAAAAGAGGAATAGGTAAATTATTGTGGACATGTTTGTGTACTAATTTGGCAACTTCTAATTTAAACAGTTCAGGAATTTTTAAAATCTTTAATTTAATGTAGAATGGAGTTGCTCTTTCGGAATAGTTACCATCTCCTATTAATTTAACTGCTTTGTTTTGTAGAATACTTAATTTACGTAGATAGGTAGGAAATGTTGATCCCCAAACTATTATTCCATATACGGATGGATTAAAGAGTAGTACAATTTTAGTAAAGCACTTTGTGGTAAAATGGGTTTTAGTTTATATAGAATGCCAACTTCCCGTGATATTTTTTGCTCCATAATATTTATATGGGATTGAAAATTTAATCGGGAATCGAGAGATATACCTAAGTAGTTAACATTACTTTCGGTAGATATATTAGTGTTATTGAGCATAATTGAAAAATTGAGGTTATTTTTATTGAGCTTTGGCGGGATTAGGAGGAGGTGACTTTTTAGGGGGTTAATGGTTAGTTTATTCGAGTTGCACCATTCATGTAACAGAGAAATTTCGCGATTTAAATTATCATGTAAAATAGTCAAATCTGGGTGATGAAGTAGTAGGCAGGTATCGTCAGCAAATAATCTCGGAACACTACAGACTGCATTAGGCATGTCATTTACGTACAGTAAAAAGAGAAGAGAACCAACTACGGAGCCTTGAGGTACTCCAAAATCATTATCACACAAAACTGAATTTGAACCATTGAGGGATACATACTGTTTTCTTTCTAAGAAGGAACTTGGTAATTTTAAAGCTGGGCCCCGAATTCCGTAATGATTTAATTTGGATAAAAGAATGTTATGACAGACAGTATCGAATGCTTTTTTTAAGTCGAGAAAAAATATAGCTGTAAATTCGTTAGAATGAATGTTATCGAAAGTAGCGGTTACGAGATCGAGAACTGCATGTGTTGTAGAAGTATTTTTTGAAAACCGAATTGATGTGGTATTAAGACTTTATTGTCCGTTAAGAAAGAAGTAATTCGTTTATGGATCATTTGTTCAAATATTTTTGAGACGCAAGTTAAGATGGATATTGGTCTATAGTTATTGGGATCGTTTTTGTCACCATTTTTATGAATGGGGATGACTTTGGCGATTTTGCAATTGTCGGGAAAGATACCTGTGTTGAAAGCATAGTCGAGTAGTATACATAGGTAGGGAGCAATAACAAGTGCAGCAGTTTTAAGAAAAAAAGCGGGAATATTATCATGACCAACGGCTTTGTTTATATTAAGGGAGGTAATGACGTTTAGTATTTCGTTAATAGTTGGCGCTTGTAGATAAATGGAAGAGGATATACGATTCGTTTGGTAATCTAAAGGTTGAGGGTTTTTTTGACTTAGAATGTTACTTGCTAATTCTTCACCAATTGAACAAAAAAAGTTGTTAAATATATTTGCTTTATTCGTTGCATCAGTGAGAACATTGTCCAAAGAGCTCTGGTTTTGTTTTTGCCTTTTACCAGGCATAGGAAGTAGCTTTCGAAGCACCTCCCATGTACCTTTTGGATCTGCGCGGTGTTTCTCCAGCTCGCTATCAAAGAAGGATCTTTTTGATTTGGATTTAATTTTAGTCAATTTATTACAATATTTTTTAAATAAAATTTTTTGGGAGTTATTTCCGTTTACATAATGGGATATAAACATGCTACGTTTTCTTTTGATGGAAACTAAAATGCCTTTTGTTATCCAAGGCTTCTTTTGTAATTTTTGTTGTCTTCTTGAGAACTTTTTTAGGGGAGCATGCTTATCAATGGACTGCGAGATAAGACTAATAAACTTATTGAAAACATTATTGAAATTGTGTTGTGGGTTAGGGAAGTTAAGTTTGAAAAGTACGAGCAGAGGATTTGATTAAGGTCAATGTTAAATGATTCTGAATCGAAGTTTGTTTTGTCTCTATAATAACTGGTAGTGACTTTAGGCTTAAAATCTGTAAGTAAACTAATCTCACAGAGAATGGGATAGTGGTCACTAATTTCAGAGGTATCAAAAATTGCTGGGGATATGTCATTTTTATTGTCATTAGTGATGATGTGGTCTATGATTGTTGCTGTTGAGTCAGTAACTCTTGTAGGTTTAGAAATAATTGGGAGGGCTCCACAACTGATTATAGTTTGGATATAATGTTTTGAAGAGGGTGTCCTAGTGGCACTCGAGATGTTTATGTTTATGTCACCTAAAATATAATAGTTTGATTTAGACTTGGACAAGTCTGTCAAGCAAGTCGATAGATTATCAATAAAAGCGTCCACATGAGCTGCTGAAGGGTGTCGATAAACAACTCCCAAGATACAAGAGGAGGTTTTATTTAGAATTATATTAATCCAAAAAGATTCGGAATTAGCAAGTTGATATTGATTTTCACGTATCTTATAATTGACCGAATTGAGAATATAAAGCCCTACCCCTCCGGCACTGGTATCAGAATCAACGTGAACAAAACCGTAGTTTGGGATATTAAGATTGGTCGAAGGCTGGTTTTTAAGACGAGTTTCCGATAGACAAATTACATGAGGAAGAAATTTCAAAGACTGAAGGAAATCGTATAAGGAATCAAAGTTTTTTTGCAGGGAGCGTACGTTGACCTGCAGGAGTATCAAGGTGTTGTTACCAGCGGTGAAATTTAAATTATTTACGTCAAGATAATTACAGTTTTTGATATTCCCGGTTAAAGAGTAAAAAACATTATTGCCAAGCTCATCTTGGTCATGAAAAGTTGGGTAGGCTACCCAACCCGGACAGAGGAAATCCATCAGCTCCCCCTCGCCCACGCCTGGCGCCGTGAATGTAGGCTGTAAAGGCAGGGTCATTACAAGTTAAGTTCAATTACAATGCTCGCCGCTTAAATAAAAATAATAGTAACGAAATAAACAGTTTAACACAATGCAAAATTAGTCAGGTTACAGTAGTAATATCAATAACAATGCTTATAGCTGTAAATAATAATAATAATACAATAACAAGATCAATCACCCATGAATGCTAAGAAGAGTTTGAAAAACTTATATTTTTATATCCACATAGAAGGCTCCAAATAGTCACAATTCGAAGATAGTTAAATAAATATAAAATTAATGTATACTTTACCGAATGTTCATTTTCATACACTACATTGCTAGAAGACTTAACAAAAGAAATACGGTTATTTGGTAAAACATAACTAATATTCTAAGCCTCTTTATTTAGAGGATGTTAACAAGATCATATTCGGCTTTATTAAGTTCGTTGTACGAAAGCTAGAAACCGTTGAATTAGTACGTATGTTTTTTTCCATCAATGAATAAACAGTAGGAACCGTCGCTTATGCTCCAACTGGTTTTCTGACCGGCTTGACGTGCTTCTTTGAATTTAGGCATTAGTCTCATCTTCTGATTGTAAAATTGCTTCGGCAAATGTTCAGTTATAAAAACAGGGGTTTTTCTGATTTGCAGGTCACAGCTCTCAGTAGATTCGTTTGCTTTCAATTTTTGCGATTCATTATAAGCTTTCAAATTGCCCAGATTTGACATTATTGAATACTTGTCATGTGAACTAGCCACTTTTATTATGATCGGCCTTGCGACCTTTTTCCCATGTTTTGTTATGGGATGCTGGGGAAGACGGTGAATATCTAATATTGAAATTTTAGATGAGTCGATTTTTAGACCGTCATCTATAAATTTAGTCAAAATATTTCTGGTTTCAGCTTTTGTTTCCCAAACTTTCTCGTCAAGCCCATGAATCAAAAGATTCATTCGCTTACTATAGGCTTCCCGGTTAAGATCTTGTTTTTCAAGGCTTTCAACTCTTGCTAGTAATTCATAGTAGTCTTCTTTGCTTACTTTGGCTTCGACCTTAGTTTCTAAATCAATAATTAATTTTTTTTGTTCTTGAAGTTCTTCGCTTATACAGTTAAATTTTTTATCGAGACTGTCAACTTTAATTTCCAAAGCTTGTATTCTTGCTGAAAAATTGTCTATAGCAGTTAAAATAGCGTCAAGCTTCTGTTCCATCTTTTGCAAGCGAGTCGAAGACAACACTATTGTTAGAATGCTATTTAAGCGCTGTACTGCTGGAAATTGATCGCGACTGCGCGTTGACACAGAACTCAAACTGTTGCAAAAACGCGTCTGCACTCCAGCTTGCCTTTTTTAGAATGCCAAGTTGGTGAGCTTGTAGTACCAAATATGCAAATTTTACAGCTTTTTTAAGGTATTGTCATTTTGTTTTCCAATCTACATTAACTTTTTAATAGTCGTTTATTTCAATGTTTTTAGCAAAGAAACGAAAGACTGCATAGATGGATTTTTAGGGTATTATTATCGGTTGTTCGTTACTGCTGATGAACAATTTTTTCGTTTTAACAGGTTTCTTAATAGGTCTATGAAGAAAAAGTTATGCGGCCCGCTTGCTCATTCGTAAATGACAAAGTGGCCCGCGATAGCAAATAGGTTTGTCACCCCTGGCCTATACAAAAGACAGACTTACCTAACTATCGATTTTGATCATATCAATGGAGTGCTAGACCTAGGTTTGATTTCCAGATCGGCACAACTACCGCAATAGATAGCTTACACCCAGGAGGGTATATTTAGAGGAAGGCATTGTGCCCCCCCCCCCCTTTTTGACTTTGCATTTTTGTAAAACAGAACAAATGTTGCCTGAAATATACCAGACCTTTGATAGATTATGTAGCTTATACCCTTCTCCTTTTTTTAATTTCTCACTACGCCATTGCTTCATCACAGTTTGTTGGGCTAAAAATGTGAGGTCTTTAACTGATTTTGAGTACGAAGACCATTTGAACGCTGAAGCAGAAAAGCTTATTCGTAGCTTTTTTGTGTGCTAAGATACTTTCAGCCAATTCAAATCACTAGAAGCTTTATTCGTTTGAGTCACTAGAACAGAGGTTCTCAACCGGAGTTAATGGCCCTCCTAGGGGCCACAAACTGCACAAAGACATGATTTATTGATGGTAATTAACCACTTAAATTCACTAAAGGCTGGCGGATGACTATGCTGTAGCTACGTGTACTATGAATAAAATCAGACTAAAAAATTCTGTTGGTGAGCAGGGAGCTACTGACGTTGACAATCTCTATAGAAGGGCGCCACAAATCGTAAAAGGTTGAGAACCACTGTTCTGGATGCAAAATGATTTCATTGTTTTCAAAAAAATAACGATGCTGGGATTTGACTTTTGGGAAAAAATGGGAAAGTTTTTAGTGGAGTAAAACAAACGATCTGTTATTTAGGGCAAAAAGTGTGCCTATAACTGGTTTTTGAATATATATTTTTTCCCTTTATCAGGCCCTACCATACCGACAGCAGTTAACATGCAACCATACCAGCAATCAGTGATTATGACGTCAGCTCTAACCCAACCACTCATTGCCTACCAAGTGCAACCAGTAAGTAAAAATTCCAATTTTGATTCGTTTATTTTGGACTACTTTTAAAGGATGTAAACTTTATGATGTTGTTCTCACTGTTCAAGTCTTATTTAAACTAAAACTGAAAAATTTCAAGTTAATAGGTAGGCCTATAAATCGGCCGGTTAGCTCAGTTGTTAAGCGCAACACTATTAGTGCGGGAGGTTGGGGGTTTGATTCTCTCGCCCGTCAAATCGGGCACAGTGTCTCGCCACCGATGCGATGTTTCTTCGGAGCGGTGAAGCGAAGGCGCTAAGCCACAGAGACGGACACCGCTACTGATAACCCATAGAATTGGAGATTTGATTTTTAGTAAGTTGATAGCTATTATTTTTAATTTATTGATTGTGCTGACTTCAACTGAATAATTTTTTTCCAAAAAACAACTCCCGCTGCATTAATACTTTTGACAAGTGAAAGCATGCGACGTTGAGAATATTTTCACGTTTTGGCCATAGGCTAACTAGGCCTTCCATAAGAAGCCTACCCTATTCACAAGGTCGGACTATGGAGGGGCTATGAGGCTCTTTCCCACACCCCCTCCATCCCCTCCCCGCCAGAAGCGTGCCACGCTCAAACAAGTTGCTAAAACGCTCCCTTGAAAGGTCGCTTATTAGTTGCCGGCCATCTGTCCACCGGTCTGAGATGGAAAAATCCCGTTAAGTGCCTTTACAAACGGCACAAGAAACTTACCGGTTTGTTCTGTTCCTTTACTGCTTAGCGACAAGCAGGGAACCTGTGCATGCATATTTTGAAGTCAGCGGGTTTGACCCGACACTGGCCATCTTAACAGCAACAAAGAGGAATCAAACCCGAGTCTACAGCTCCAGAGGCAGTACGCCATTACCTCTCGGCCATCTGAGCTGATTAGATTTAGTTTTACTACCAGGGATTAAAATCAGGTATTCATTTGCTTAAATTCTCTAATACTGTTTTTTATTTCAGGACGAGAAATCTCAAACTCCTTAAGCACGCTCGTTTCCCAATTTTGTACAAGATTCAGTATTGTTTACATTACAGTAGACCTCTGTGGTTTTGAAAAAATTATTGTATATTTTGCATCAGGGTTGGCGGGTCGGAGTCGGTAGTTGGAGTCGTGGCAGTCGAGGTTTTTCTTGGGAATCGGAGTCGAAAAATTATGCTCAACTCTGACTCCCAATTTTTCGCCGGAATGGAAAGCTTTTTATGCCATGAACAAATCACCAAAGTATACTGTTGGCTTATGTAAAAGTAGACATCGGAGTCTGGGGACCCGCCTGACGTGAAATTTAAAACAGTCCAGGAACACAGATGTCAAATCAGGGTACAAAATAGGGGTGCAGTGAAAAAATGAAGCTATAGCAATAAAAGCATTCAAGATGGGAAATAGACTAACCTCTACTTTTTATCCAAAAATATGCGCTATACAGTAGCGCATTTAGAGAGGGGGGCTATTGGGCCATGCCCTCCCCCCCTTTTTTTTCATTTTGCCTTTTAGTAAAAATGAACAAAATTAATGGTGCCAAGTCACTGAAATATGCCAGACTCCTTTAATAATTTCTGTAGCTTATGGCCAGGGCGGATACAGAGGTAGAATGAGGAGTATGCATCCTTCCACCTTTCAAAAATGCTTTTGATGTATACAATTTTTCCATAATTTCGAACCTTTTCGATAGCGATAAGCCTTACGCCCTAAGCACGCATAATCAATAATGTGCGAACAAAATGCATCATATTTGGCAAAGCACTCAAATTAAGGTCAAAAATGTAAAGAAAATTTGCCTGAAAATTATTCAAAAAGCACTAAAATAGCCATTAAGGCATGTTTTTCAAACATTTTTCCGGGAAGGATACCCCCGGACCTCCCTAGAGCTTTTCATGTTTCTCAAACAGCTACAAATTATTTCTTCCGAAAAAATTCACGCTTGAAAAAAATGTGGAAATTATGACCCCCTCTTTTAAAATTTCTCGCTACGCTACTGGCGCTATAGCTTTTAAAAGTAGAGTAAGTGCACACATTTCAAATCAGGTTACAAAACGAGGTAACAGGGAAAAAAATTAAGTAAAAACTTTGTGTTCAAATTGAAAGAGTCAGAGTTGAAACTTCACTTTTTGTCCGAGTCGAGCAGAAAAAAAAAAGACTTAGTCGCAGTTGGAATCGAACCAAAAAAATACCTGAGAGCCAGAGTCGTATCGAGTTTACTACGACTCGCCGACCCTGTTTGCATATTTGTAATTTTTAATAAATTCTAAATAATAACACTACCAGTATTTTTATTACTAATGATAGTTCAACACAAGAGCACAAAAGAACATACAATACAGTAATTAATGCAAAGAAACACAATCCAATGAAATAACAGCCAGCATGCATAGGCACTATCATGATATTTCATTTTTTTTTATTAAAAAAATTCACACCTTCATTGTTGCCTGCATTATTGCAAAGCAATACCGGTACTGCCTTGCTTACGGTGCTAAAACGGACCTGTGTCGCATATTCTTGCATATGAGTGCGATTATTTTATTTTATGAAATAGATTTACATGTACATTTTTGTTTTGCTCGTAGTGAGTTTTTTTGTAATTATACAAGCAGAGCCGGCGGCAGAGCAGTCGAGTAAGGAAGACCAAGCGTTTATCAGGGAGGTGCCAAAGTTTGAAATTAGGCACAAAAGCTGCTGTCTTCCAAAAAGTAAGCTTGTAAATTGGGGGAGCCAAGCATGTTGAGTGGGGGCCAGGCCCCCCTTGGCACCGGCCCTGTATGCAAGCTCGTATGAGAAGATGACAATGTTTTTTCATCGCCATTTGTAACTACAAATCTCACAATAGAACTGCGGCAAGCACAATATCCAGTGACGACATATAGATTCCAGGGAGCGTATCCAGGGGAAAGGGGAGGTGGATCCGCTCCCTCCCCCCGAGTCCAAGTCATTTGTGCAACGAATCGAGTCAAGTCGAGTCATTTTTGCAACGAGTCGACTCGAGTCTCCCCAACACTGGCTCTTACCACTCGGCGATCTTAACAGCAACAAAAAGGAGAGGCAACAAAACACATTCACGTTATGGCATGCGGGTAGGAAAAAGGAGAGGTAAACGAGATACAAGAGCATACGCGTGGTTGTAGTATCCAGATTTGTTGGTGTTGTTCGCACAGATCGGCATTTATCAGATAACTTATCGGCGATAGTTATCGCCGATAATTTATTACCGATTATCGTTATCGCACGAAATAGTTTTGATTTATCGATTACCGACATCGCTTTTGTCATATATTTTGTTATCGCCGATAAATTATCGCGACAAACGATCTTTTATGCACACAGTTTTCAAACTTCATAGTTAGTAAGTTGGCGCTCCGAAAAAAATACACTGTGTCATCTAGTCTTGTTGCAGTTAAAAAAAAATCTCTCCTTGTTTTGTTTAATGCAACCGCAGAGTCCGTGAACTGCTCTCTTTTCTTAAAAAATCTAGAAAAACATTTTTGCAATTTGACTTGCAAAAAAAGAACTTTGTCAGGCACATTGAAAATTTACCGCAATATTTATCCAAAAAAATTTATCAGCGACGATTTATCGATTACCGATATCGCTTAAAAAAATTGAGATTTATCGATTATCGGTATTGCTCAAAACTTCCTTATCGCTTTAGTACAGAAAGGTTTATCGTGCCCATCATTGGTTGTTTGTTAGAACCAAGGAAACCGGTCCTACTAAACACCGCAAAGGACGACAAAGGACCTCAAACTGATGCATAAAACACCGCCAAGAACGACAAAGGACTTGGAATCATACCATAACAAAGAACTTTAGATTAGGGTTAGGGTTGGGTTAAGGTTAAGCTAGGGTTAGGGTTAGGCTTGGGTTAGGGTTAGGTTAGGGCTAGGGCTAGGGTTAGGGTTAGAAGAGGGTTAGGTTTTTAGGATCTTTTGTCGTACTTTGCGGTGTTTAGTACATCAGATTGAGATCCTTTGTTGTCCTTTGCGGTGTTTCGGTCCTTTGCGGTGTTTAGTAAGAATCCCAAGGAAACGAATAGCGAGAAATCGCAATTTCAAGTAAATCATATTGCTACAACGCACTGGAAAAAAATTTAATTAGCGACATCAAGTGATAAACTTACCAAAAGTAAAAAAATCAAATCTTCATTATACTCGCAGTATTGCGCTGAAGCGTATGACGAGTTTCCGCTGCTAAATACCACGGAAACACAGCTCCGAAGAAACGTAACTGTTGTGGTAAGCCGTTTGACACTGTGTCCAGTTTGACCGGCTCTGCAATCGAACCCAAGGTATCCTGCAGTGTTGGCGGCGTCTAAAATCACTACACCTACCTAGCTGATCAAAATTGCTTTGTCAGTTTTTATCAAGGAAAGATCTTCATTACCAATGATGTCATCATTCTACTTCCTCGTTGGTCGGTCACATGCAAGTCCAAAAATATGAAGAGCCACCAGGCGCTAGTCACTGGCGTCATTTGTAGATAATTTACTTAGTACGTTGAACAAACTCAATGTTTGTCCAAGATGACTTATCACAATATTGACATTATTGGAATCCAGTCAATACCTTGTTGCAATATGTATCGCTTCCAATATAAAGCTTCCGATATTCCAATAATGGAAAACACACTTTGAGCACCATTTGGTTAATAAGTAAAACGAGTTGGTGCTGCAAACTAACCACTTAAAGCGAGTTTTCAATTGTGAGCGCCAGACTCGGCTTCAAATCATCTCGAGCGAATGACAGCCTGATGTCTATCCAATTCTGGCTAGATTTACGAAGTTGCTCCGGAAACTGCTGCAGCAATTACTTCAGCTTACAACGGTGATAAAGAAAATTTGATGCAAGTCAGTTAAAACTTAAAAGCGACAGTTAAAACTAGCTGTCAGTTAAAACCGACAGTCAATTGAGTTATAATTATAATAGTATGGTTACCACATCAAATTCAGATTTTTCCGATTACATTTAATTTAGCCTAAGATCTTGGAGGGTTAGATTTAAGTTCATTCAATAAGTTATGATTATTAATTATAATAGTACTTAGATTTTGGTTTGTCAGGTTGACGACACCCAAAAGCTCTGCTTTAAACTACCTGTAGGCGGAAAAAACAACACCAGTAAATTAAACTAAGAATAACAAGAAGATCTCCACAATTGAACAGACTCTAGCATCGTCAGGGTAAAAATAAAGAAACTGACAGAGTCATACTGATAACAAAAAAATCAAATCTTCATTACACTGGCAGTATTACGCGGATGCGTGTAACGAGTGGCAGGGCCCATCTCCTCGGTTTAGCGCTTGAACAACGCAGCTCCGAAAAAACGTCGCAGCGGTGACGAGTCGTATTGGCGACACTATTTTCGATTTGACTGGCCTGGGAACAGGGCCGGCGCCAATGGGGGCAGGGGAGATTGGACCCCCCAATCGACGTGCTTGGTCCCCATAAGTCGACTGCTCTGGCGCCGGCTCTGTCTGGGATTTGTACCAAATTCTTCCACCAACCTACAGCTAAGTCTGTAACCAGTGGTTGCCAATTCATTTTAAAGCCCGCACCCCTTCGGCAAGGAAAATCTTTCTCGAACCCCTTGCACAAATTCAATTATAATAGGATTACCACATTTTTACTGCGCAAAAGGTGGACAGGTTCTCTGAGAGTCATTACGTCCGCAGATGTCCAAATTTCCGCCCAAAATCTAATGAAAAGCGAAAAAAGGTCATCGCGTCCTCAAGCCGTAGTTTGAACTAAAACTTTTCGAAATTTTTCGTGGAAGAATGATTTGACATGTTTTCAGTGTTCAAAATGCCGAAAAGGAAAACATTTGGACATTTTTTAACGTCCTCGGAGGCTAATATTTTTTGTTACAAAGGAAGACGTATGGTAAGCCTAAATTATAATCAACAACACTTTTCACCAGCGGTAAAATTGGCAAATTCTTCTCGCACCCCCAGAAGTCTATTCTCGCACTGTCAATCGGGAACTACTGCTTTAACCACCACGCTATAGCGGTTGGTTAGAGATAATAGAGACTGGTTTTTGTTGCAGCGTTTTGAAACATTACTTGAGTCTATTGTTATATTTTGAGCAACTATGGCGTCAGTTCCTACTCAGCAGCAACAAGTGACTTTCGTCACTCAAGGTTACGTAGTTGGAGTTCCACCGAACGCTGGAGCACAAAAATACGCAAAAACCTTCCTCAAACTGGGGGTAAGTCGAACCGGCATATAGTTGCTGAATAAGTCTAATCAAGCTGGGATGCTCATAGCTTGCGACACGACGGGCTGCTGAAAATTTTCAAAAAAATTTGAATAAAAAACCGTACGGTATTTTCTGGCGCCTTGTTAAACGGTTGAATTTGCTGCCGCTACAACGCTTTCAAGTTTTGGATTGCAATAAATATGGAAAAATGTAGCTTAACGAGGAGCAAAGCCACAGCAGTTCTTTTAAACTGAATTTTTCGACCACATACTGTAGATTCAGCTTTCATTATCAGCAGTAAATACAACACTTTCTGTTTTGTACTGCCTTGCTTACACCGCTGATGATGACAACTGAATCTATGTTGTCGAAGCGTCCAGTTTTAAGAATTTTTTTGCTCTGAAATTGGATTTTTTTGTTCTCCACTCCAAGATGCCAAACGACAAGCGGCGGTAGCTATTTGTGCTATTATTAAGACTTCGGTATGACCTGACCAAATATCAAACCCTGTCTCTCAATCACAAAGTGATCGCTTCAAAAACTATAGTTTAGTTTTGTGTCGCTTACTGATAACATAATCTTTAGAAACAGATCCAGAAAATTTTGGTGGGGGGAATGCAGTTTTTAAATTAGGTTAAATGTTAACTGAATGCCAAGGTGTTAAACCCAAAAAAGGGCGTAAATAAGCCCGTTTTAGAAAATGTGTCCATGTGAGGGGAATATTACTCAGAACTTTTTAGCACCAAATTTTTACATTTTTTATGCGTGTTTTCTCTGGCGAAGTAAAATTTGAAGCAAATAGGGAAACAAAAGTGATTCTAGGGGGGTCCGGGGGTATGCTCCCCCGGAAAATTATTGCAAATTTACATACTGTAATGGGCCGGGCATTTTAGCGCTTTTCGAACAACTTGTAACGCAAATTTTGTTCTTTTGCCCCTAATTAGTTCTTCACCAAATATATTGCATTTTGTTCGCACATTTTCGATTTATGCGTGGCTGAAGGTCTGTTTGCACTAAATGCGATTTTAATTTAGTTTGTTTCCACACAACTCGAAACCCCTACAGTAATTGTTTTGCTTTTTATCGGTTATTTTGTAAAGCACCTTATGATTGTTTTTTAACATGCCGTGCAAAGTGACGTAGTTTTACGTCATAACTTCCAACTGTTTTGTGACCTACGTCATCTTACGTACGAAAAGTCGCATCGCATTCTGTGTAAACACACCTTAAAGCGTAAAAATCATCGTTGAATCGAAGAGGTTCGAAATTATGGAAAAACTTTATTCATCAAACACATTGTTGAAAATTGAAATTGGCTGGTGGGTGGGGGGGGAAGGAGCTGCAGTCTCCACACCACTCCCGCCCCTGGATCCGCCACTGATAATCTTGACTTATTTTTTTCTCGAATTGGAAAGGTATGTTCATGCGATAAGGACTCAATTCCCAATCAGGTCATGAAAATTATTTTTGGGTAATCCATAGAAAGATTTAGCCGGTCGTACCGGTTCTGCAGGAATGTGTCACGGAAACCATCAAGCGTTGCGGTTTATATTTGTACCATTAGTCAAAACAAAACTGGCTTATAATATCATTTTTACAATCGAACAGGTTGACAAAAAATCGAATTCTACCTCTGAGTAAATCAAATTATCAAACTGTACATTGAGCGAAAATAAAAACATGATTGTGAATGTTTTCTGGGCAATCAGCCCTAATGCCTGACTGGGTGGGTTTAGACTTGCATGCTAATTCGAGGATTACTGCTTACGTAGGCAAATTGCAACTCTTCATTGAACATTATTCGATAAAAATTGCAGAATCACTCTACCACATAAAGTTTAACATTATAAAGAAATACATTTCGTCCTAATTAGACATCATCAGTTTATAACAAAATGAGATGAGAACAAATAAATTAAAGTAACAAAAAAGCGAAAGCACGACCATAAATTAAAAAACATGAAACATGACCAATGACGGAGCAAAAACAAATGTAGGTTTTTCAATGACTGGTTTTTGTATTAGTATTATATTAGTTGCATGTCATCTTCCCATCACGAGAATGCGATCATATCGCTATAACGAACTTGCTTGGAGTTGCCGGCCATCTGTCAACCACATCAAGATATGGCAATCCCGCTAAGTGCTCTTCCAACCGCACAAGTAAACTTGCCGGCTTGTTCTCCACACCGTCCCCTAATGCTGAATGTCAGTTTTAAAGTTCAAGTTCGCATAATTTATTTGTCCAACAATTAAACAGTACAAATACTTGAAATACCCAGCAAAAAAATATAGGACAGGGAGACTGCGAAGGGACCTTCAGGTCTTCGAGTCGAGCAGCCACGCGAAAAACTAAATTAATGGTTTACATTTCCTGTTAAATGAATAGGTGCTGTTCTTGGGCAATAATTGTAATAATAATCTAAACAAACTGTGGGATACTTTATTAACTAGGAACTAGCTAGTAACTCTTCAGATAAAAATTCTTCAATGATTTTTTGAATTTTTTCCAGTTGAATTTTCTTATTTCTGGAGGAGTTGAATTCCATATTTTTACCCTTTTATGTTTGATTGAGCGTTGCAGTTTCGAAGATCTAGCCTACCTTGGTATATGATAATTGAGACCACGTGCTTACCTGCGAGTTGCCATAGCACAAGGGCGTTGGAAGGTTGGGGGCTGAGGGAGCTGAAGCCCCCTTATATTTTTTCAGCCCCCCCCCCATAGAAATTTTGAGCTCCCCATCAGCTCCCTTTTCAAAAATTTATAACTACAGCTAAACACCTTGTTGCAGTGTTTCCCAACCTTTTTTGTGACACGGACCCATTTTGCGAATCCGAATCAGGTTTATCGCGGACTCCACTCTTAAGTTGCATTAATATTCCTTCTCTACTACCGTAGAAGCATAATTAATGCAACACAAAAATGATTTAGCTCTAGCCTACTAACAGAATGCAAAGTAGAGGCCGTCAAAGCTTGTATATCTGAACAAGCTTGTATCGGCGACTCTCCAGTCTAGTTTAGTTTATCATCTCTGTTCTACACATGTTTGTTCACAACTTGTCATTGCAAAAGGCTTATAGAACACCACAAACAACAAAAGCAAAAATACCATAATCCAACTTTAATCATAACACTGCAGTTAAGAGCCTTTTTTATGATGTTACCCTTAAAAAATTTTGATGTAGGCTACCTCAATTTTCCTTTTTTGAAAAACGGCCACAATAATAGTTTTTCCTTTTCCCGGTACAAGGGTAGTTTGTAGTTGCTTCATAGAGGCAGACCTTTATTAGTTACAAGCCAATTGTGTGAGGATGTTTATTTTTTTGCCTGAGCAATGCAATAACATGATGCCTCCCTTACTGATTTGTGTTGTTTTGCCCACATTTCCCCAGAATCAATTCGGCGATTTTTGAAACGCTCTGATTTTCGCCTAAAGCGGTGAAATGATTTTCATGTTAGTTTGCCATGACAAGACTCAAAATGCAGCTTCAACTTGCTTGGTTTCAAACTTTTCTGAGTAGGAACTTTATACCATATCACACACTGTGGCTTTTCAATAGAATTTTCAAAAACACGTGAAGGCTAACCCCAAAGTTCAGAAAAGCTTCTTTGTAGCTTCGTTTCTTTGAAGGCATCTTAATGCCTTTTCGCCACTAAATTAGCCTTACTACCGCAGCTAAGCTTGCCTATTTGTAACTGGACTGGACTATAAATATTGTTTCCGAAGCAAGAGAATTTAGAAGAGACCCAGTAGCTTCGAGTTTGTGGTTAAAGCGAATGCTGCGCTTCATCTTTTTATGATGTCACGCTCTTGGCTTCGTATTTGCGTTTAGTTTTTCTCATCGTATCTAGACCAAAGTTTGGCGTAGTTTGTAAGAGTTCACACATATCAAATCTTCTATGATTTCTGGACGACCTAATCGCAGACCCCATTACCATTTTTCATAGATGGGCAAGCTAATGCAAAATGTAAGCTTCGTTAACACAGTTATGTACTTCCGTAAACGTTGATTCGTTAAATTCAGATCTAATTAACGGAAGTTAATTAAATTCGTCAAGTCGTCAAATTTGACTTAAAACGGCATTTCATTTTTAAAAAAAGCTTATAATTTTTTAATAACAATGTTTGCGTAAGGATTTAAGCAATTTTTTTGCTCACAAGCAATATATTTTGTTGTTTTTATCTCGCTATTTGACCTCATTGGTCATATTTCGCTAGTTTATAGATGCCAAACTTAACCAACAATAAGAGAAATGAGCATGAACAAAAATTTAACGGAAGTTATTAAGCACTAACGGAAGTTAATTTAGTGCGTTAATTTCAAAAAGTAATTTAACGAATTAACTAGTTAATGAAAAAGTTAGCTTCGTTATTGACGAATTAACGATATTGTGCCCACCTCTGCCATTTTTATTTGACAATGCCGCTCTAAATGTCTTTTAGTAAAGCCGACTGCCGACTTTTACTTCCGCTCAAATACTTTCGTTTTTTTCAAACGAAAAGTAGAAGAGAAACAACTGCTCTACTGCTCGGCCAAAGTATTATATATAGCTAATGACATAACAGAAAGCACTGTGGTTATAGTGATGCACAATAAAAGATTTCAGAGTTGGCAGCCTCACACAATAACGTTTGCTAAAAAAATTACTTCCTTTTTATTTTGAAAATTTGCATTATCCGTTTTAAAATGCCAACCACAGGGTTGAACAAAGTTAAGAATCACTGAGTAAAGTGTATGGAAAGAAAAGAAAAGACAAAAAAAAATATTCTAAAATTAGCCTATCAATCACTGCAGTGAAGTTTTTTTTTACATTTTCGCAACGCTGTCACGGACCTTCTGTGCGGTCGTCGCGGACCCCCAGAGGTTCGCGGACCCCAGTTTGGGAAACTCTGCCCTATCGCACTTCGACGATGGCTTATGGCCTCACTTGTTATTCGCTTCCTTTCTTCAATGATGCCATCAAACCAACGTACTAAC
Source organism: Trididemnum miniatum (assembly GCA_964006365.1). NCBI lineage: Eukaryota > Metazoa > Chordata > Ascidiacea > Aplousobranchia > Didemnidae > Trididemnum > Trididemnum miniatum. The sequence goes on from OZ023240.1 coordinate 23,282,588, forward strand.
TTTTGTAACTTTGTGATAAAGGTGAAAAAAATGACAAAAACTATTGGATTTCCTGATAACTTCGTGTACAAAGCTCTTAGAGCGTTATTATGACGTCACAGTTAAATTTTCTCCAAGTTTAGGTGAAACATTTGGGCAAATAACACCGAAACAACAAAATATCAAATCAAAATCAGCTAGCTTATTCTAGGACAGGGATGGGCAACCCCTGGCACGCGTACCGAACTTGGCACACGAGCCAGGCCACGGAAACGAGCCAACAGAAAAGCAGCAGCAGAAGTCTCACTGAACAACATATGGCCCATTAATTCTTTATTTGTGGAACATTTAAGGGCGTAAAGACCCTTATTCATTTCGCGCTTCATTGATATTTTCCGGGGTAGTGCTTCCTCCCGGGAAGTCGAAACGGGAAATTTGGGGTTTTGAAGTTTCCCGTTTTCCGGGGAATTTATGTTTTGAAATTTCCCGTTTACCAATATTGATAGCGGCTCAGAAATGATAGTGGCAGATATCTTGACTATTTTAGTCATAATGTAGTCAACGCCACAACTTTTATTTGATATTAACGACATAATGGTGGCAAATACTTCCAACGGATCGGTAGGCTGCACAGAAATTGAGTCTGTAACTCTATTCGGTAAATAATGTTTGAATTCGCTTGAATATGATGAGAAACTTATACCATCTGAGATAGAGTCGGCAATGTTGCTAAAGTGTTTACAGAATTCATCAGCCATAAGTTTTGGATTCTGGACAAGAGAACCGTCGATATGTACAGTAGTGCGCTTGGAGTCACTTTGGACTTTTTAGTTGAGTTTGAAGGAATAATGGTTCTAATGACTTCCCACATTTTACGTTCATCGCCTTTGCAGTTTGACAATTCTTGAGCAAAATACAATTTTTTTGCCAAACTTCTGACTTTCGTGAGTTTGTTGGTGTAGGTTTTATACATCACTTTGCAGCACTAGCGTAGCCAGGATTTAGCAATGAGTGGGGTTTTGAGAATGACGTCACATTTCACATTTGACCATAGGCTACGTAGTATACAGGAGCGGATCCATAAAGTTTTGGTGGGGGAGATGAAATTTTTAATCAGGTTGAATATTAACTAAATAAAAAAACGTTTAAACCCGGAAACAGGCGTAAATAAGCCTTTTGAAAACGTTTCATGTCAGGGGCGTATTCAGAAAATTTTTCAGGGAGGGGGCACCAATTTTCTTCACTTTTTCCAGCGTACTTTTTTTGGCAGAGGTAATTTTAAGCAACTTAAGTATCAAAAACGACTCTAGGGGGTCCGGGGGTATGCTCCCCCGAAAACGTTTTGAAAATTTGCATACTGTAATGGCCATTTTAGTGCTTTTTAAACAATTTTTGGGGAAAGTTTGTCACATTTTGGCTCCTCACTTTGAATGTTTCACCAATGATGCCAAAGCGTGTAACGAGTGGCGGGGCCCATCTCCGCGGATTAGCGCCTAGGCTACACAGGTCCAAAGAAACGTCGCAGCGGTGGCAAAGAAACGTTGCATCAATGGCGACACTGTGCTGCTTTGACTGACCCGGGATTTGAACCCCAGACCTCCGGTACCGATAGCGTGTGCTCTTAGCAACTGAGCTAACGGCTGGTGTTCAATATAATACAAAAATAAGCTCAGTTATTTATTTATTTTAAACATGTTTCAATCATCCAACAATAAGACGAAGGCTATTGCCATAGCCTACAGCACATTTTCGTTTTCATTTGGTTTACATAAATTTCGCTTTTACGTAAATACTAATTTTTATGTTTACTTAGATGTTTACTTTCACTTTGTTCACAGTGGATTCAGATTGTCTTGAGTATTTTGACTCTCGTATTTGGCATCTCAGTAACAGCATTTGCAAGCGAAAATCGGGGTTACTGGGACGGACATAGCGAGTACTATGATGTATATGCTTTCTTTGGAACTGGAATATGGTGTGCACCTTTTGTGAGTGATGTTTTTTGTTCTACGTCTGTAATTCTGCGCACAAAACAAATATTGGTGTGATCATGTGAATTAGTATTTTTGAAGACAGATTCAACGCATTTTTCACAGAGTGTTTTGTCATTTTGAAACTATAATGAAAAAATTACATTTAATTCTGTCAAGATAGCAATGTCAGCAACTTTTTACCGATCTTTATTTGAATTTTCCAACTTTTGAATTATCATCTAGTTGAGCCGTTATTACCATGCTATATGCACTTATCCTGGCCGAGCGGTATCTCGCGCAGGTAAACGATTCTCTGCAACGGGTTTGATTCGTGGTTGGACTTGATCGGGCTTGACGTATATACGGAGAAGTTGCTGACTCAAAGATTGCAAGCTCGCTTCGCAGTCTCTTTGAATTTTCAGTTCAATATCCTGCATTCTTGGTACAACCCAGCACCTAATCGAAAAATGCCCTAATACGTGAGACTATTACGCATAATTAAGAGCCTTATTAAGGAGCGTTTACCGATCGCGATAACGATTCGAACAGCTCAGATGACCAAGTGGTATAGAGCGCCTGTCTCTTGAGCTGTAGGCTTGAGTTTGATTCCGAGTTCGGTCAGACCAATGACTTTAAAATTGGTATTCACAGCTTCCCTGCTTGACGCTCGGCATTAAAGGCACAGTGTGGAGAACAAGCCGGCAAGTTTACTTGTTGTGGCGTTGGGAAAAGCGCTTAGCGGGATTCCCCCATCTTGGTGAGGTAGACAGATGGCTGGCAACTCCTAAGCGAGCTCGTATAGCGCTTTGATTGCTTTTTCGTGATAGGAAGATAAATATGCAACAAATAAAAAAAACAACTGTAGCTGGTTTCACGTGGTCGACAAACAAAAATACATAACAAACAAGGCTGAAAAAAATATTTTTTTCACTCGGGTTAAAAGTTTTACCACCTTCACACTGTTAAGCTATTAATTTTTTGCAGTTCTTCACCTCTGGACTACTTGGCGTTTTGACAGAAAAATACAAAACAAGATGCTTGGTAAGATATGTTCCACTGTAGACTGTATACTAGGGTAGTTTAGCGGAGCTAGTTCGCACTGGCTCTTTCAGTTGCATAGCCTAAAGTGAGATGAAAAAAAAACAAAAAAAAAACTGAGATGAATCAAATTTTTACTTGCTTACTCACTCACTTACCTTTCTGGGCCCGCTTATCCTTGGGGGGTCGCGAGGTGAATAAAATTTTCACTCCCGATTTTACGTCGAGGCGTGTCATGAGCAGCTGGGTCCATCTCCGCGACTTAAGCCGGAGCCTGGTGACAGAGCTTTGAAGAAAGGTCGCAGCGGTGGCGACGCTGCATCGGTAATCAGATTTTTCTTATTAAGTTTGGTTTAGCCTAAGACCTTGGTGGGTTAGATTCAAGTTCAATTCATCAAATGAAATTCCTTATATTAATTTATAAGCTTGAATCACTTTCATATAGCTACGGTCTCTAGATTGATCGAACAGGCTTCGGTACAAAAGTCTTTATTGTTTAATCTTCATTAAAATAATGACTTCGCAGGTTATTGCGAGCTTGGTGATGACAATTTTCTCAGCTCTAGCTGCTTGCACTCTTATTACTTTTGAAAGCCTCGGAGCTTCGGAAGCAGTTCTTTTTATGAATTACTGGTACAACAGCCATACCGCTGAATGGGTAAGAAGCTTTACTCCTCTCAATCTTACTGGATTTATTCGTAAGCTAACTTTTAGACCACATTTAGCCGAGATTTAGCAAACATTCACCGTGGCATAGTCAGGGCTGTATGTGAAGACTTTAAGGAGCTGTAGAGCTAGTTTTCGGGGCTCCTTGTGTTTTTGTACACGTGATTTCAACGTTTAGCAGTGGACTTTTTTCGATGACGAGATTAAACGAGGGACTCCTATTACGAGGAGGGGAACGAAAGCTTCTCTAGTCCCCTAAATTCCGGTCTTGATATTGCATTCTTGTATGTTTCTAGCTGTAATTGAATTTAGTTTGATTTTCAATTCAATGCGTGTGTTTTTTATATTCATCGTTTCTAAGCAAATAAACCCTGGCAGTGAGCTAACCAACTCTTCTTTCAGTCAGTGTCTGCTGGTCTCCACAGCACTCTTGCTTTTTTCGCTGGATTCGAATTGATTGTTTCAATTGTTCATTCAGCCTACTGCTGCGGCGCCCATTGCTGCGGTCAAAGCTCAACTGTAAGTTCCATGTTAGCTATAATTTCGCTTCTGAAACGCAGAACTTGGGTTTAAATCCCGGTTTCATTAAATTAAACACAATGCTGTCATTCAGTTGGCGTTGCGGTTGATGACGTCGTTATTGCTGCGGAAGGTCCATGATCAATTCCCGGGCCGGTTAGATTAGACTCAATGTCGCCAACGGCTCGCCACCGCTGCGAAGTTTCTTCGGGGCTGTGTTGCTCCGGCGCTAAGCTGGGGAGATGGGCCCCGCCATTGGTTATACGCTTCGGCGTAATACCGCGAGTTAATGAAGACTTGATTTTTGATGCTGCCATTCGTCGCTGGTTAATGCTACAATTGCTTTCAAGCAACCGCAGTGTAGCTTTTTTTGAAAGTGAAGGAGCTATTAACCAAACGAGTCTAATACCCAGTGAATGCTTTCTCTAGGTTTGATTATATTCAAATAACTTTTTCCATCGTAGCTGGTAGAAAATGCAGGAAATTCAAATGGTCAGTTATACTGAAACTGTCCGATTAGAATTTTAAGCTTGATTATAAGAAAAATTAGGTTGTTGATCAGAGCCATGCTTAATGGCTTGACGGGTTGGTTTGTGGCCCTCGGGCCGCCAGTTACACTTCACTGGTTTAAAAATATTAAAGCTCGCGAAATAATGACAGTTTTTTACTTTTTCACATTTATATTTTTAGACATCTCTACCTCAAACCACCACTTACGCCTACGCTAACCCAACGGCTGGACAAATTACTGGTCCACCTGTGCAACCAAACATTTACGTACAAGGTGGGTAGATTAATTTTTATTATGGTCACGAGATTAAAACTTGAGCTTGTATTTGGTCGATGTCTGATGATGACATTCATGTAATTGCCAATCAAATGACTGAGTGGATAGAGCATCCGGCTCTAAAACGGTAGATTCGGGTTCACTTCCTGATCAGGTCAAGCCAATGACTTTAAAATTGGTATTCTCAGCTTTCCTGCTTGACTTCAGCATTAAGAGACGTGTGGAGAACTAGCCGTAAAGTTTACTTGCGCCGTTGGGATAGGCACTTAGCAGGATTCCCCCATCTTGGTGTGGCTGACAGATGGCTGACAACCACTCACGCCGAGCTCGCTGCACAGCATCCGTAGCTTCCTCGTGGAAAAGGTGAAAAATTTTCTTATGGAACCATGAAGTCCACTCGCCGTGGTGGCCCAGTCCAACAAAAACTTGCAAATACACCGTAGAGCGACTAGCTTATACAAAAAACAGACATACCTAACTATCGACTGGGATCATGTCAATGAAGTGCTAGACCTAGGTTTGATTTCCAAATTGGCACAACTACCGTAATAAATAGCTTACACCTAGGAGGGTATATTTATGGGAGGGCATTGTGCCATCTCCCTTCCCTTTTTATATTTTCCCGAAAAGAGAACCCATATTGTTTTTACTTGGCCATTTCTGCACTTTTTGACACTTCTAAAAGCTATAGCTGCTAAACTACTGTTCCAATTCAAAAGTGACCTAGAGTTCAAATGTGTGTTCCACCTAGGTCTACACCTTGGTTGCCCTAACTTTCCCCGAAAGCCCCCCACTTTCTAGAAAAAAATTAACTTGTACCCAAAAAAAATTTTTTTTCCAACACCAATTTTGTGCAGCCTAAGGCTTTTCAACCGCTGATGCTAGAGACTTAAACTTTCAGGATTGGTAGATCTCAATGAGAACTTGTGTCTAACAACGTTTGGGGATGGCGGTCAGCAGGTTAAAGGTCAAAGGTCAAAAAACGAAATTTCTCAAATGCCAATACCTTTTGAATGGCAATAGATAGGACCTTCAAATTTTCAGAGTGTATGCATATCAATGTGGGGAACAAAAATATGCTTAATAATTATTATTTTGTGACGTTACTTCGGGTCAAAGGTCAAATGAACAAATTGCATCAGGTTTTTTGTGCAGCCTAAGGTTTTTGAACTGCTAACGCTAGAGACTTGAAATTTGTAGGGATAATAGACCTTAGTGTGAACTTGTGTCTAACAATTTTTGGGTGGTGGCGGTCAGCAGGTTAAAGGTCAAAGGTTAATTAAAGAAATTGAAAAGAAATCCTCCCAATTGCCAATAACTTGTGAATGGAAACAGGTAGGACCTTCAAATTTATCAAGCACATGCATCTCAATAAGGGTAAAAAAAACATTCAAAGTAAATATCTGCATGTGACGTCACTTGGGGTCAAAGTTCAAATAAGCAAATATGTTGTTTGGCTTATAACTAGCTATTGATTAAAAACAGATAGGAACTTGAAATATACAGGATTGGTGTGTCTTACCAAGTACTTGCATTGTGCTAACTATAAACGTTCTATGTCACGTAACTCGGGAACAAAGGTCAAAAACTGTTATAGTTTGCCATTATTGTGCAGTCTAAGGCTTTTCAACCGCTGATGCTAGAGACTTGAAATTTTCAGGGATGGTAGATCTCAATGAGAATTTGTCTCAAACAAGTTTTGGGGGATGGCGATCAACAGGTTAAAAGTCAAAAAAAGAAATCTATCAAATGCCAATAACTTTTGAATGGCAATAGGTATGACCTTCAAATTATCGGAGGATATTAACCTTAATGTGGGTAACAAAAAGATTAAAATAATGAAGGGTTATCCCAGAGCACCTGACTTGGAGTCAAAGGTAAAAAACGTGAAATTTCAGGAAACCTCATAAAATTCAAGCAAATTTTTTTATCCGTTAAAGGGCAGTAGGGAAACATGTTTTTTAGCTATTTTAGTTTAAAACTTTCATTTGTGAGTGGGCGGTATGAATTTGTGTTTAAACTGAAACTTTAAGTAGCAATAAGGGGCACATGGAGTTGGCCAAGTGGCTGGTGCATTGGACTCTTAACCTAGCTTTGCGGATTCGATACTCACCTAGGACAATTCATATGATACATCGCATGACGCCAGGTAAAGCTACTGTGACGCAAAAATCAGAATTTTGCATGACAAAATTGTATGTGCTTGCTCGTGCACATGTTTTGCATTGTTCGCATGCACCTCCCCCCACTTCCCAGGTAAACCAAAAAACAACTAGAGTTTTCAAATTTCTAATGTAATTATACCCTGTTTAATGTTAGGGCCCCTAAAAAGTTTTAACGGGAAGCCATTAGCAGTTGCTTGCAGCTGCCATCTAGTTGACTTCGCATTTTAGTAAAAAAGAACAAATGTTGCCTAAAATATAACAGACCTTTGATGGATTTTGTAGCTTATGCCCCGCACCATTTCTTAAACTTCTCGTTACGCTACTGCTTCATCACAGTTTGGTTTGGCTAAAAATGTGACGTTTTTAACTGATTTTGAGTACAAAGGCCATTTAAACGCTGAAGGGGGAAAGCTTATTCGTAGCCTTTTTGTGTGCAAAGGTATTTTCAGCCAATTCAAATCACTAGAAGCTTTATACGTTTGAGTCACTAGAACAGAGGTTCTCAACCGGAGTCATTGGCCCTCCTAGGGGCCACAAACTGCACAAAGAAATGATTTATTGATGATAATTAACCACTTAAGTTTACTTCAGGCTGGCGGATGACTGTGCTGTAGCTACACGTACTATGAATAAAATCAGACTAAAAAATTCTGTTGGTGAGCAGGGAGCTACTGGCGTTGAGAATCTCTATAGAAGGGCGCCACAAATCGTAAAAGGTTGAGAACCACTCTGCCGTTTTTTCTCGAAAGGTAATAACTACAAATTTTTCAAAAATGTTTTTTTTACAGTTTTCGACTCAAAAATTGATGTTTCATCATTTGTGTAAAAATCAAACTCATACCTTATTTACTTTTGTAATTATCAAGGGGTAATAACTACGCCCAAAAATTTTTTCGCTATGTTTTTGCGAACATGTTTTTTAGCTATGTTTTTGCGAAAAATTTTTTTGCTCTTAATAACTGCCATTGTAATTATCATGTCTTTTTATGATATCATAAAATCACAAAAGAGATTTCTCATGGTTTTTTATAACGTCATAAAAAAAATTGACAATCAGGATTTTGCGCAATTGTGAAAAACACAAAACCTCGATTATCTCAAAAACGTAACAATTGTAGTTGTTACCTTTTGAGAAAAAACGGCAGCACTGTTCCGGAAGCAAAATGATTTCATTGTTTTCAAAAAATAATCGAAGCTGGGATTTGACTTTTGGAAAAAATGGGAAAGTTTTTAGAGGAGTAAAACAAACGATCTGTTATTTAGGGCAAAAAGTGTGCCTCCAACTGGTTTTTGAATTTATATTTTTTCCCTTTATCAGGCCCAACCATACCGACAGCAGTTAACATGCAACCATACCAGCAACCAGTGATTATGACGTCAGCTCTAACCCAACCACCCATTGCCTACCAAGTGCAACCAGTAAGTAAAAACTCCAATTTCAACTCGTTTATTTTGGACTACTTTTAAAGGATGTAAACTTTATGATGTTGTTCTCACCATTCAAGTCTTATTTAAACTAAAACTGAAAATTTATGATCGGCCGGTTAGCTCAGTTGTTAAGCGCAACGCTGTTGGTGCGAGAGGTTGGGGGTTTGATTCCTTGGCCGGTCAAATCGAGCGCAGTGTCTCGCCTACGATGTGAAGTTACTTCGGAGCGGTAAAGCGTAGGCGCTAAGCCACAGAGACGGGCACCGCTAGTGAAGATTTGATTTTTAGTAAGTTGATAGCTATTATTTTTAATTTATTGATTGTACAGACTACAACTGAATAATTTTTTTTGTAAAAAGCAACTCCAGCTGCATTAATACTTTTGACAAGTGAAAGCATGCGACGTTAAGAATATTTTCACGTTTTGGACATAGGATAACTAGGCCTTCCACAAGAAGCCTACCCTATTCACAAGGTTGGACAAAGAAGAGGCTATGAGGCTCTTTCCCTCGCCCCCCCCCGATTTCTCCGCCAGAAGCGTGCCACGCTCAAAAAAGTTGCTAAATCGCATCCTTGAACGGTCGCTGCTGACCTTTAACTGACAACATTTGGTCTGCCAGAAGCATGTAGCCCTTCGAAAAATTAACCTAGCACCCCTAAGAGACCAGTCTATTTGACTAAACGCTGATATAATTTAACGTTTGAAATGAAATCTATAGGTTCAGCAAATGGTAGCTCCACCGACGCAGCAACAAGAAACTTCGCAACAAAGACAAACACCACCTCCTGAGTATCGGGTAAAAAGTGTTTCTGCGGCAGATACTGCTCCGCAAGTTGCTAAAGTTCCGAGAGACGTTTCTGTTATCTTCGATAAACCGGCACGAACCGGCAGAATTCACCATTACGATATAGGCAACTGTAAATACAACAAAGTCTTGGCAGTAGTCTATTTTTCAAGGGCAAACCAGAAGTTTTTCTGGCAGAGGCTTGGAGTTTAAAAAATGCTGATCTTTCATTTTTGTGGGTCTAGTTAGCTCTGTTGTTGAGCATACGTTATTGGTGCGGAAGGTCTGGGGTTCGATTCCCGGGATAGTCAAATCGGCACAGTGTCGCCAACAGCTCATCACCGTAGCGACGTTTCGTCGGAGCTGTGTTGCCCATGCGCTAATCCGCGGAGTTGGGTCCCGCTACTCGTTATACGCGTGGGTGTAATGTCGCGAGTATAATGAAGATTTTATTTTATTTCAGAAATATTGAAGTATTAACGTGGTAATGTGTAAAACTAAACTTTTTGGAGAGGGGGGAACTTGAGTTTTATCCGCTTCTCCCCCAGATCTGTCAATAATTAACTACTATTATATCGTAATAAAGTCTAATCTTGGCTGACTTCGATCTACGATAAATAAACCAAAAGATAATAAGTTTAAAATCTTCTGTTGTAGTTTACTAAATAAATTTTTAATGTTTTTCAGAATGCGGTGAAATCTTAAGAAGCTTTTTCCATTGTGACGCCTTTAATTGGATATCAGTGTAATACATAATTAATCAATCTGTATTCTTGTGACACTGTTTTTGGTTTGTTTTTTGTACAGTATAAAAGTTTGTTTTTCTCATAAATTTCTGGTTTGTGGGAAAAAAACACAAACATCTAAGTGACCCGGAAAGTATAGCCAGCAGGAAAATTTTTTTTTTGGGGGGGGAGAGGATTGAAACGATGAAAGGTACCATTTTCCTTCTAAGAAAAGGTCTTCAAACGTCAAAAAGGCTATGGGGGAAGTTACCCGGTGCCCCTGGTGGAGAGACCACTGTAAGTAACTACTTGAAAAGGATTTGCATTTTTAGTGGATGCTTTCGGTCAGCATTTGTTTTCTTGCTGTAACATGCTGTCTAAGTTCGGTATTTGAGAAGGATTTTGTAGTAATGTTTGTGTTATCCGGCCGATTGACGAGACTAGCGTAGCCAGGATTTTGCAATGGGAAGGTCGAGAATGACGTCACATTTGACCATACATTGTATACAGGAGCGGATCTAGAACATTTTTTTTTTGGAGGGACATGTAATTTTGAATTGGGTTGAATGTTAACTAAATGCAAAAACGTTTAGACCCGTAAACAGGCGTAAATAAGCCTTTCGAAAATGTTTCATGTCAAGGGCGTATTCAGAAATTTTTTCAGGGAGGGGGCACAAGTTTCGTTACTTTTTCAAGCGTAGTTTTTTTTGGCAGAGGTAATTTTAAGCAACTTAAGTATCAAAAACAACTCTAGGGAGGTCCGAGGGTATGCTCCCCCGGAAAAGTTTTGAAAATTTGCATACTATTATGGCCATTTTAGTGCTTTTTAAACAATTTTTGGGAAAAGTTTGTCATATTTTTGGCTCCTAACTTTGAGTGCTTCACCAATGATGCATTTTGTTCGCACAGTTTCGATTATGTGTGCTTTAGCTGACTACGGCATAATGCTATGAAGAGGTTCGAAATTATGGAAAAAGTTTATTCATCCAAAACATTGTTGAAAATGGCTGGTGGGGGGTGCATACGCAGCATAATCCACATCCCCCCGGATCCGTTCCTGGTTGTATAATAATAAAAGATGGCCACAGATTTAAGAGAAATGTTTTAAACTAAAATTTACCAATCAAATTCTTCCAAAATATTTTCTTGCGTATTTTCGTTGGGTCTCGACGACACATAATTGCCATACAAGGTCTTCTACAAGTGACAAACTATATTTATCCTTGTTTAAAACCAATCGAGCACAAACATCAATTAAGTACCGAGGGCCTAAAGAGTGGAACTCGATTCCAACACCAAATCAAGGTTTAAAATTTAAAAAATTCTCATTAACGCATCGCGATCAGTTAGCCTACTGGTTACTAGCGAAAATTAATCATCCCAATGGTTCTTGCATCTGAAAACCAAACCAGGAATTTTTTAAAGCCACAAATGGCTCACCGTGCGTAACTTTTGATGATACTGCCGAAATAATGTGATTGAGCGCTTGTTTTTTTGATCAATATTAATTTTAAGGTAGCCGTTTGACTTGAAGTCTTCACGTCCCTTCACTGATCCCTTGTATTACAAGGATCATTTCGTTTATGTTTATTTCGGCATTGTGTTAGTTTTGATTACTCAATTTTTGTGATATGGAAATAAAAGTGTTAGTTTGTCTGTCTGTCTAAAAATACCGAGGGCAGTTAAAACACGATTGTTGTAAGGAAGTCAAAGGAATGCAATCTGGTAAAACTGGTAAACCGATATTCAAATGTTAACGATTTAGTTCTATTTTGAGCTACAGTACGTAGATCATTTTTGCTTCAAATCGTTTAGATTTTTTTCTACGGAAGGTCTGAGGGGCCGAGGGCAGTTGCGTTTAGAGGAGTGGCACTGCCCTGCTAATAAAATTGCGTCATTGCTTCGTAAGCATAACGGCAAAGAACAAAATTCAGGAAACAAAATAAATATCAGAAAAAGAAGTAGGTATGACGTCATTTGAGGCTCGGTGAAAGGGTTGTAACTCCCCTCATCAAACTCAAGCCTATACCTGAGCCTCAACATCTACTCGATTGTTAAAAAATTCTCTAACGCTGCATGCAAGAAACCTAAATATTTCACTGATCTCTCCTGCTTCAAGCTACAGTTGGAATGCTGTAGCTGGTCGCAATCGCATACTCGCAGTCGCGCAGCCACAGTGGCGTAACCAGGTTCATTTTACAGGGGGGGCAACAAGGGGGCAAACCTTGTTCAAGGGGGCGCAACAGTTTAATGACATCATAAGTAATGACGTCATAATATCACGCGCTGGTTTGGATTGCAGGACTTCACTAATACTGTTCTGACTGAATCTGCTATTGCTGCAATAATTGTTGTTGTAATGATTGTAGAATTGTATTGAAAGAAAAGTAAGGTAATTTCAGACCGACTATGACTTTTTATCAAAAGACATGACAACATGACGGATCACGTGAAAATTTAAAGTCACTACAAAATTGAAGACAGAAAAAAAGCTCATTAATTGATGAAAGAAAGCCTGCGTAAAGTCTTCGCGGTTCATCACAAAAAACGACAAACAAGACTTCAAGATGCAGCGGTGAATAGATTAATCCACAACAAAACAACGTTGACAACTCCCCGCTGCGCAGCAGTGGCGACTGGCGACTACCACTATTTTTATCACCTTTACCGCGGGAAACCTGCGCTCGCATAGTTTTCACACTGTTACACAGAGAAAATCAAAAACTTTTTCTTTCGTAACTTGATTGATCTGGTAAGCTTTGAGGAAAACTCGAAGAATATAACTTTTATGTACAATTTTACAGGGGAGCAAGAGGGGGGAAAGACATTTTACAGGGGGGCAATTGCCTCCTTGCCTCCCCTTGGTTACGCCACTGCGCAGCCACAAATCTCGGATAAACAATAAACATGTTTATGAATTATCATTATCCTTAATCAAGACGAAGCCAAATGAAATGTTGATGAAGCAAAAATCTTAATTTTCAGCTTATAAAGCTCCTTTATGCATAGCATAGACCTACACATCAAAATGATGCAACTTTACTTAAAGGGCCCATATGCTCCGGAAAATTAGTAATACTTGGATGAATATTAAGATCAAATGCTGTTATAATTTTTTTAATTTTTTGCTGTATTTCGTAAGATATAAGCTAATGGGTCCTTAGAACAACATGATGACTTATGTTGGGGGCCCATGCGCTCCATAAAATTGATTTTTGGAAGGATATAGCTCTCAAATGCTGTTTTAATTGTTTTTTAAATTTGCTTTGGCTCTATTTATTTCGTTAGATAGACTAATGGGCCCCTAGAACAGCATGGGCCCCAAGTCATTCGCCCATCCTGCCCTGCCCTCTCATTGGCTCTGCCGCCACTTGTTACACGCTTCAGCTTAATACCGCAAGGCGCGAGTATAATAAATATTTGATTTTTTATAACGCGCTCTACTGGTTTCTTGCGGAAATATATTTTTTCATCGTACGGTAGGACGTGTTATGGCCACTACACCGAAACTATTTTATTTAAGCATTTGGCTTTCAATGCTTCATTACGTCGAAAAATTCTGTTCGAGATGCGAAACTAGAAGGGACCGAGTATCGAACCAAGGTATATAAATCTGCAACCTTTTCGTTAGAGCGTGGTATAAAACACCACAAACGGTAAAAAATGTCAGCCAAAAATTTTTCCAACTCTTATATCCCAACCAGGGATGAAGCCAGCAAAAACATTTGAGGGGGCCAGGGTCGAGTTTAGACAATCAGAGGCCCATTTTTGTTACCCCTTAGTGCTCGACCTCTCAAAAAGGTCTTCATAAATCAAAAAAGGGGGAAGGAAGGGCAGTGTTTTAGTTCTACCCCCTTCCCCCCATTGCCTGCGCCAATGATCGCAACGAAGATACAAAACAATCATCTTGTACAAGCTGAGGATTTTCCCATAGAAATAAAAACCCTTGTTTCTCGCCTACATCGAAGATATGCTCGTGTTTTAACGAAATGCGGATTAGTATTATCAGACTCACAAATCCTACTTCATTTAATTAATTTTCTGTTTTATGAAAAAAATAATATTTCGGTCATTATTTAGCTTATATACGCCAGCCTACTTTATAAGGAGTATGTGTGGATAACGCAGAACGATTTATAGCGGATTAAAATCATTCAGTTTTACTTTAGGCTAAGTATTTGCGTCTTTTTGTTTATTTATCGTCTTTGTTTATCGTTGCTTTGGCCATGATGTTTACAAAACCAGAGAATTTGTTTTTATTTCAGCTTTGTAGCTAAATTTATTGTTTATTGTGAAAATAAATTGAGTTAATCTTATTATCCAGAAATTATTTAATATTTGAATTTTGTTCAAATAATCTTTCGGTCTCATTTATTCGTTGATAAATTTAATGAGGGAGTCGAACCGAACCCGAACCGGAGTTTTATAAACCGGTTTTGCGCTATTTTTGTCGAACCTTAACCGAACCGGAACCGTACTTTTCAAAATCGCAACGAGTGAACCGGAACTGAACCGAATAATTTGAGTAGGCTACTTGCGAACCAAAACCGAACCCGAACCGATTGAAAAAGCGGCTCGCTCCGTGAGGTCACACGCGTCACTTTGAAGGCGGCTTATATTCAAAGAAATACAGTACTTGCACAGCACTACAAGCAGTACATTGGTCCGTCAATGCGAAAATATGTTTCTTTATCAAAGTATAGGCCGCCGGTGTCAGAGCATGGTAACAATTTAATTATCTCGAAATTGGCTGTACCACAAGTATTTTATGCATTATATCGGTCTGTCAATGAGAAGAAAAATTGCTTTGTACGTTTCATTTTTTAAATTGTGTTACTAGAATTATACCAGTTTTCACTGCGAATCTGAACCGGAACTTTATAAACCGGTTTTGAAATATTTTTGACTGGAGCGAACCCAAACCGGAGCGTTTCAATTAATCTAAACCTTAACCGGAACTGAACCGAATTTGAAACTGCTGTTGAACCCAAACTGAACCTGTACCGGAAAAATTAAACGGTTCGACTTTCTGAATTTAATATGCCGGCCGCCTAACTCAGTTGGCGCAAGCTATCGGTGCGTGAGGTCTAGGGTTCGATTCCTGGGCCGGTCAAATCGGACACGTGTTGCCAATGACTCGCCACCGCTGCGACGTTTCTTTGGAGCTGTGTTGCTCATACGCTAAGTCGCGGAGATGGGTCCCGCCACTGATTACACGCTTCGGTGTAATACCGCGACTCCGCAAGTATAAAAAAGATTTGATTTTTGATCTGTTTTTAAACTTAAAGCGTCCAATCTATGTTATAACTTGTAACCCTAACTAACTGACTAACTAACTAGCTAACTTTTTTTTAGATCCTCCTATCCTTGGGGGGTCGCGGGGGCAGCTGCTAGAGTTGGAGTTTTCAATTAAGCATTTTGATCTGGCGACAAAGGGTACATGCTTGGGTACTGGGTAGTTAGGAGAGGCGAGACCAACTAAGATCTTTAACGATATTTCGCCATGGAGTTGTGGGACGGCCTCCTGGTCTTGCACCTACTGGTGTTGAACCGTTTTTTAACCCTATTCTCTTTACTTCTTTCTTTTGGTTTAACATGAATTTTAGGCTAATGAAGGCTTATAATGTTCAATTGCAATATTTTTTCAGTGGTTTAACAAAAACCTATCGGCCAAGATGCGGTAGCGTTGCTAAAGGGGTACGATCAAGGGCGTTGAAAGTGGGGTGCTGAGGGGGCTGAACCCCCCTTCATTTTTTCAGCCCCCTTCTCAAAAATTTTACCCCTCCCTAAAGCCCCCCTCTTAAAGTGCACGCACTTCAATGGTTTTATTGTCTCATATTTATAGGTATTTTTCACATTACACAATGCAACAGTGTTAGTATTGCTAGAGCGCACTGCGCAGGGCACGTGCAATTTGCCGACTAGAGCTGTCACGCAAATAGCTAAGTTTACGCAAAATTCAAGCAATGCATACAGGCAATCACCGTGCTTTATTTGTGTATATAGACTACTGCCGCAACATTTTTCGCAATTTGGTTCGTGCTATTTTTACCGAAACTTGGCGAAGAGAAAACACGCGTTGCATTGGAATCGTCATGCGGTACTGCAGACACTGCCGTAATTTACGTCTTACTTTCTCTCGGCGAAAAGATTGTGACGTCAGAGACCTGAGGCAACCCTCAAATTTAACGCACTTGGTTCCAGGGCTTCGGAGCAGCCATAAATCTGATGCTGCTCCGGCTCCAGCTCCGGAGCTATCATTTATAAAAATGGAGCTCCAGCTCCGGCTCCGGAGCACTCTTCTATAAAAATGTTGCTCCGGCTCCGGAGCCTTTTCTACTGCGGCTCCAGTTGAAGTACTGTACATTTAAAATCGTGATTTCCATTAAACCAGCACCAGCAAAAAGCAAAAAGATGCTGGTAGTGATTTACTGATTACTGAGTGTAAGTAGTCAAATACAGAAACAAATTAGCCTATACTGCGCTACATTATTTTCGTAAGTACAAGTTGCTGCCTAGTGCCTACATTAACACGATATTTACTGAATATTGTTGAATAATTTTGTCAAATTGCAATGCACTCGCGGACCCTTGATTGGGAACCACTGGCCTAAACAAACAGCTTCAACAACCACATGGACAAGTTCTAAAAGGTGCGCAGGAGAGAAAATATTCACTATTGAAAAGGGTTGGTGTTGAAGTTTGTGAAATAAGCCCAAAAAAGAAGTTTGTTGAAGTGGCTGAATGTCACTTTGCTATAATTTACTGGATAATCTAGAATTAAATCTAGCAGTAGCATCTCAGATGCTAACATGAAGCTGGAGCTAGCTTTGAAAAAAGTTGCTCCGGCTCCGGCTCCAGCTCCAGCTCCTTCTAAATTTTAAATAGAGCTCCGGCTCCAGCTCCGGATCCTCCCTAAAACCACCTGCTCCAGGGCTCCGGATCCTAGCTCCGGCTCCAGCTTCGAATCCCTGCTTGGTTCCATGTTACTTTTGTCCTTTTTTGTCCAGGAAACAAAAGCGTGGTTATGAATTTTTTTCGCCGCAATGCAGACACTGCCTCACTTGCACACCTTTGCTTCTTCAACACAAGAAACGTTTTGTTGTTTTTTGTGGTTTTGCACACAACATTGGCGCAGATTTTTGTTGGCACAAAAATATCGTTTTAGTAACGGAAGCGTGCTGTATAATGGCGCGTTCGCATTACGCCTTCTATCCATCAGAACTTTTTTCCGGGACAAACCATAGAACACGGTCGACAGCGTTTTGTTCTCTTGTGCACGTTGTTTTTTTTTTCCTACTGTAACATGAATTGCAATTATTTCTTTAGTATTTTAGTATTTAGTTGCATATTTAGTATTTAGTCGCATATTTATCCTCCTATCACGAAAAAGCAATCAAAGCGCTGTATGAGCTCGCTGAGGAGTTGCCAGCCATCTGTCTACCACACCGAGATGGGGGAATCCCGCTAAGCGCCTTTCCCAACGGCACAACAAGTAAACTTGCCGGCTTGTTCTCCACACTGTCCCTTCAATGCTGAGCGTCAAGCAGGGAAGCTGTGAATACCAATTTTATAGTCATTGGTTTGACTGACTCGCAATCAAACCCGAGTCTACAGCTCCCAAAGCGGAAGCTCTATACCACTCGGCAGTGCCGTCGCTTTTTCGCAGTATACAATTCTTGATAAATTTTGTTTGCAAGACGGAACACTAATAAGGTTGCGCCTGTGTTAGGGCATATCATAGTTTTATCACTTGGTCAATGAAATAACTCGACTAATAGTGTAGCTGCAAATGGGGGTCTGGAGGGCTTCGCCCCCCAGACGTTGGTACGGTTTTGTCGGATTCAGCCCCTCCCCCATCCGTCTTACAATAAGTTCCAACGCCCCAGGGTATCATACCCTTTTCTTTCTGACCAACCCTAATCCGAAATATGCTTATACTCTTGTAAAATTCCGAACTACTTGTAGTCTTTGGCTCATTGTAATTTGCCCCTCCCCCCGGTAAATTTCTGCTGGCTGCAGCCCTGTCAAGACTCAAGAGGCTATTAGATTGACCGGTGTATGGCAGACTGCACTATGCACAAAACTGTTATCAATCAATCAAACAGCTTTATTTCATGCAAACGCCAAAAAACAGCATTTTTACCAACAAAAAAATATATACCGATAAATAAAAAGACAACTACAAAAACATAGTTTTAGCTATAGGCCTAAGTGTTGCATTGTACAAAAGAAAGTAAAATTGGAATTTGAATGCTGCCGCTAAAATGAGGCGGCTAACCTAAAGAGCATAAAATTGTAATCGATTGCGATGAACACAAAAAGCTAACTTACAGCTGTTGGTTGCCAGTAAGTATTGCAGAATAGTAAATCATTGACAACATATTCCTATCTATTGGTATCCTTTTTTGGATTTGCCAACATAAAGTAGCGTCTGCTCTAGTTTTAATTTGCAACCACTGGCTCAATTTTTATTTGCTCTTGTCGCTTTTTTGACTAATTCATCTTTTACGACGCTTACGTAGCTCGTGAGTCAGAAATATAATAGGTTTATGGCATAAAATGAACAGTATTAGACACACATAGCGATAAGAAACAAATAAATAAATTGAAAAGCAAATTTTTTGATAATCTTGTTTCTGTGCTTAACAGACAGTAGCAGATAAATAGAACTGATAAAGTATTTGTTTAACAAGGTATCAATTTAAAAACAGCCAATCTGCATAAAATCTATCTTCAATTGAAGGACGTATCGAATTTTCAATGTCCGTTTCTGCGACTTACCTACCAGGCAATGCAGCTATGAACAAAAAAACTGCAACTGAATCAACTGGCTTGCGTCTGGAGCAAATGAGGATCATAAGGTACAGTCGAGGGATTCATTTTTTGCTACTGGTTCGATTGCGGATGGGAGCCATGTCGAATGGCTGCTGACTCAAAGAGCGCAAGCTCACTTTGCATTCTTTCTCAATTTCTGCTGATATTTTAGTTCAATAATTGGAAAAAACGCAATTGTATATTTCTAATAGAACATTGCTGAATGCTAACAGCCTGTTTTAGCAGCGTTCCTTCAGCAAAATAAAGCGACACAAGTTTACCCTTCCATCAAATTTTTGCCTCGTGCAAACATGGTGAAACAAAATTGAGTGTTTTTGTCGATTAACAACAGTTTAACAAACTTTTAATTTGCCCAAAATGGGTTTTCAATGTTCGGTTTAAGCGTATACCATGCCAGCTGAAAACAATAATATTTTCTATTTGTTCAAAATAACAAAGTGCTTTGCAATAAATGCAGTTTGTTAGAAGGCAAATACAGAAAAAAGCAATGTTGCTTAGATTTTTATTTTTTTCTACAAAAACAAAGACCTTTTTGAGAACGAACTCAGATTGGCTTGGATGTGGTTAAGTTTGTAGCAGGATGCAAAGATCTGAGGAACCCAGTGGTGAAGCCAGGGGGGGATCTGGTCACTGTCTTCCCTCTTTCAGGCGAAGCATAATCCGAAAAATGCTTAAAGCATTTTTGGTTATCTTTAACTAATTTTGGTATGTCCTCCCCCCTAGATTTTCCGCTGTTACACTACTAAAGAAACTTGTCGCAAAAAAGTTTCGGAAAGGATAACTACCTACAAGCTAGTGGTACTGGAACTGAAATTGAGCTGAAACTTCAACAGTAACCTAGGGAAATTGTGAAGTGGGCTTGCGCTTGTCAGTGAGCAACCACCCGTCATATATTTCAAATGCGATCGGCTCCAGCCGCGAATGAAACCCGTCACGTACGATCTGTCACCTGCGCGCAGTACCGCTAGGCCAAGTCGCTGACAGGTATTAAGCCGGGTGGTAACTTGTATAGTCAAAAACATTTCGTTTTTTCATCTTTTCCGATATGTTTATCAATAGTTATGAGTTGTAAAACCGTAATAATTTGTTCGTTGGGCTAATTTTAGAGTCTCGACGCCTGTTCTGTCAAAAATAATTAAAATTGCTCGTCACATCTGAATGTGAATCAATAATGAAAAGGATTAAAAAAGAGATTCCTATTCTTCGCGAAAAAAGAAAAGAAAAAAGTTGATTAAAATTAAAGCATTTTCGACAAGTTCCAACCAAACTGACTTATTCCTTTTTCGTCTTGCTCATGTAGCCATAAATTATTAATAAAAACACGAAAAAAATTAACTTCCAGATGAATATTCACGCAACGAAATTCTTTGCATTGGCTGGTTAGTTCAGTTGTTAGCCGCATCGCTATCGGAGCAGAAGGTCTATGGTTCAATTTCCGGGCCTATTAAATTGGACACGTGTCGCCAACGGTTTGCCACCTCCGCGATGTTTCTTCGGAGCTGTGTTGCCCAGGCGCTAAGCCGCAGAGATGAGCCTCTCCACTCATTACACTCTTCGGCGTAATGCGACGAGTATAATGAGTAGGGCAACCAGATTTTGACCTAAAAAATTTAAAATTTTGACCTAAAAGAATTAAAATTTTGAAGTTATTTTTGACATAAAAATTTATCACAAAAAAAGCGACAACATGTTTGAGCAGGTAAAAATAATGCTGAATAGTTTTTTATAAACAAAGTACAACGAAAACAACATAAACAACAAACAAAATAGCACTAAAATTGACACAAAACCAATGTTTAGTATATTATTCTGGAATAATGCAAATATTGCATAGCTTGCAATACAATTCACCCCTAGATGCTGACTTAAACTCCGCCACAGCTTTCACCTTCGAAGGGTATGATGGTTTGATCTTCGGCATAGCTTTAAGTTGAACAATGCTGGGTGATACAATACAATTCAATCGAATCACTGTTGCTAACTTTTCTACACTGTTAAGATCATAGTAGAATTAAACCAATCCTCAAAACGCGATCTCCTGCCACTGCGATACAGCAATGAAATTCTGGAATTATTCAAAAACGATTGCTTGTCATCAACACAGTTTACTACTTTTATATTCGAATCCTGTTTCAATGTGCTTACGTTGAAAAAGTAACTACCGGTTTGCTAGTACACAAGCTGGCAACCAATCATTACGACGTAATTTGTTTCATTCATTAATTAAACAATGCATATTAAACAAAAATCGACGCATATTTTGTATCTTGACCTAAAAAGCAGATTTTGACCTTATTTTGACCCAACGCAACATTTTGACCTTATTTTGACTTATTAACTTTTAAACTACGCTTAGTTTAAAGCTGAAACATGCTTTGCAGAAGTTTGATGGCTTTTTGAGCCATACCAGTCAAAAATATTTGACTTTATTGACTTTTGGTTGCCTTAATAATGACGATTTGATTTTTGTTTTTTTTTAATTTTTAACAACAACATTTAAAAAAGTGACGGTCACGCAACCAGTAGTTTAACGTTGGCAAGGGCATACCCAGCGGAAAATGTTTGTGGGGGGACATTAATCTGGAGGTCAGGGGCGGGGCAAAGCAAGTTATTATAGGCTAAAGATTACAATATTACGCTATGTATAAGAATGTTTTAAGCATGTATCGGATTAAAGAGATCGTAAAAAAGATTGGGGTTTCCCGGTGTCCCTTCCCCCCACTGCACGTTGGCAGCATGCTTGTATAAACATTTTTCATTATTATTTTTTGCCAGTCTTGTGGGTAAGATTCGCTACTCGAACTCGCTACTAATTCAGTTTCGAAATATGAAATATCTGCATTAGAAAGACATTTCTTTTTGCAGTCTTCGTATATTTTAGCGTTTTATTTTTTGTTATATATCCGGCGTCTTCAATCTTTCTTCCCATGAATATGTTTGTAAGAAATCAGCAAGCGAAAGTAAACAGAAAAATAAACAAACAATATCGCTTGAAATAACAAACAATTTAAAAATAGATATAAACAAGATGGCGCAAAAGCTCTCGTTGCAAAGAAACACTTCAATAAATGACGTCAGCTGATAAAATGGCGATCTTGGTACAAAACCGTTCGCTTTTTTCTTCGCGACAAAAGAAAAACGCTATTGCCCGTTCACGCGAGATCGTTGTTCCACTTCTATATGACTTCAAGACAACATGTGGTTGAGGCGGCGCAAGAATAGTTAGTTAAAAAACAAAATTTTTGACATGTTTTCTGAAAAAAGATAAACTGTTGAAAATAAAACATCATTTAACAATATTTTGGTGAGAAAAGTAAAATTGCTTGTTCAAAACACGAGGGTTTAGTGTAGAAAAGTACAAAAATATAATGCGAGGAAGTTGATAGGTAATTTCTATTGCGTTCACGAGTTCACATCAATTGAATAACTTAAATAAAACGCGTATACTGCGAACGAAACTAATTGTATTAATTAAGATTTAAATTAAGGAAAATACCAAAGAATAAACTGCATCTTTTCCGGTTAAATTTAGAAGTCTAGTCTAAGCTTGCTGAAGATAAAAGTCAGTGTCAGTCTATTTGAAAGGTTTAACCGAATGCATAAAGATTGGATTGTTGCAGTTGCCGTTACTTATAATAATATCAAAGCATAATTTTAAAATAGCTTTCAACGAGTAGAGCAAGTAGACCTCTACGAAATATGACAGTTTTTAAAACTTCTCTAAAGGTTGAAAACTGATAAAGAAACTTTCAGTACGGTAATGTTTCAAACTGCTGCTTTACTTTGTATTTGCAAAAAAATTGTTTTGCGTTGTGGATTGTGCCCTTTCTTTTCACGATGTAAATTGTGACATATTCAAATCAAATCTTCATTATTCTGGCGGTATTACGTCGAAGCGTGTAACGAGTGACGGTGTCCATCTCATGCCTTAGGGCCTTGACAACACAGCTCCGAAAAAACGTCGCAGCTGTGGATAGCCGTTGGCGACACTGTATCCGATTTGACCGAGCCGGGAATCGATCTCATACCTCCCGCACCGATAGCAATGTCTTAACAGCTGAGCTAACCCGCCGGCATTGTGACGTGTTTGATTGTTTTATTTCGTGCGAAAACAATAAAATTTACGCGTTAAATCTTTGGTTTTGTGAACTTAATGCTAAAAGTTAAGTCGGAAATTGAATGACTTTGTGTTTAATCATCTGAACGATTCAAAATTCTAAACTTTGCTACTGATGCAAAAGAAAAACAATGAAACAGAAACTAATCATTTAAGTGCTGGATTTGGGGATTTCTTTGTTCAAAATTACCGGTTTGATACGCTTATAACATCTTTTTTTCTTTTCAGCCTAACAATTTCGGGTGTAGCTGCATTTCGAGGAAAATGCTAGGAGCGCTAAGAGCTTCATTCAAATGTGTTGTTGGTATTCAGTAATTTGCAAACTGCAGTTTCATGGAGTATTTTTCCAATTGGAGATGCTACGCTTAGAAATTGTTAGGAAAGTATAAATTTGTACTAAAATCAGGATTAAAAAAAAAAATGATGACATTAGTGATGGCTATATAAGAAGCCATATAGCCTATAAACGATTAAGTGCAATGAACCTGGTGGTGCACAGCTTGAAGTAGTAAGACGGTCGCTTTTTTAGAATGTGGGTTCGATGCCAAGCCGAGTCGTATATGACAAACTTTAGAAATGGCATCTACGCTTTACTAACTTGGGGCTTAGTTTGCAGATGATACGAAAAATGGACTTGGGGTTGAAAATCTGGACATTTGCACCATTTTAGGCTAATAATGCATGTTGACAACATCTTTACCCGGCAAAAAACGGTAGTTATTATTTACCTTGTCCAAATGTCTTGTTTACATGGTTTCAAAAGCCCTTGGGCTTGCTGCATCGTAATCAATTTTTGGTCTTACAATTAAAACAATTGATCATGGCATCAAAAGTTTAATTGTGATTAAGAAAGTCCATGGGTTCACTTGAACTGGATATGTAGACTAGACATGTAACTTGTAATTTGCGAAACGCTGTAACGGGCTACAGGTTCTGTTGCGATAACCTGTTAAACACACATGCTAGTTTGACTATACACATAGCGTTGACAAATAGCTTTTAGCTAATGAAGGCTTTAATCTCTTATGAATGTTATCAATGCGTCGCTGATAAGACGCTGAAACTATGCAAGTCAGAGCGGTCATAATTGATGTTATGTGTTCTACGTGTCAAAATCAGTGAACAAAATTTTCATGAGTAATATGCACTCTTTCCTCTAAGTTTTTAACAAGTACGAATTTGCCCAAATATGAATTTTTACTAAAAAATTTGCCCAAAGATTTAGGGGTTAAAGAAAGTTTAATTTAATTTTTGCCTCAAACTTGAGTTTACAAGGTGTAAAGCATTAATTGTTTTGCACCGAAATATTGAACACTTTGATTCAAAGTTGGCCAAAAGTCGCCATTTCAGACGGCAAGCTTATGAAAAAATTAAAAAATGTTGTTCAAAAATTTTCATATTTCTCAAATTTTGCACCTCGGAAGGAGCAGTGGCAATAGGTTAAAACATACTTATATCTGTTAGCGATATGCACCAGCAGCAGCTGTGACGGTCACGGCTCGAAGATGACGATGTCAGCGACATGGCATAGCGGTACCGCGCGCAGGTGACAGATTCTACGTGACGGGTTCGATTCGCGGCTGGAGCCGATCGCATTTGACCTATGTTACGGGTAGTTGCTGACTCGAATAGCGCAAGCTCACTTCGCAGTCTCCCTCAATTACTGATGAATTTTCGGTTCAATATAACTTTGAAATGCCTAGGACTTGACAACTTTGTTGCAAAGCATACCGCATTAATTGGCAAGATCCAATGCTTTCAAGATCCAGCTCACCGGGATCTAATCCATCTCTTATGCACGTTTTAAGGATTGATTTTTTAAGTTCTGTTCACGTAGATTGCTCATCCCCTTGACGAATGCAAAAATGGGTGATTGTTTTCGGCTCCAGAGTTACCGATTTGTTTCAGTCATTTTGAGAACGTTGGTAGCTGACTAATTGAAGTAGACTTACAGCAACGTGGTTCGTAAGCCAAAGATGAACGGTAATCAAAAATATTTCGACCGCTGAAATTTTTTTCTATATTTTTAGCAACTTCTCATGTAAGAATTTCAAGCAAGTAAAATATTTTGTTTAAGATCGAAACTTTATTTTTGTTTTCTAAAATTACTTAAAAGTGTGCCATGTTTAAAGCAAGGATGGGAAACTTGGTTGTTTTTGTTTTGAGCTGGTGTGTTTATATTTTGGAATGCACAAATGTGGAAGGAAAAACACTGGAGCCTATATATTGGAACTCATCGAACCCGCTGTAAGTGGTATGGTGTTTGTGTAACTAGTGTAGTTGTTCTTAAAGTTTTCCACCCATAAAACCCATGTGGGTGCCAGTTCGGGATCCCTTGTGCGAAGAAGGTGCGTAAAACTCAGCTTCTCATTCCTCATGGGGCCCCCCCTGATTTTTCGTTGGCGAACCCGTTAAAACGCACTACTCGTAGTACAACTCTCGCTTTAGCGTATTCAAATAAAAACACTCCCCCCAAAGGCCCTCCTTAGCACAACATAATACTTTATTTGGAAAAAGCTGGCCAAGTCATTGAAAAAAGGAAATACGTTCTTTCCTTTGCGCCAGTATCAGCTTTCACTTTGTCAGTTCCTGTGGGATTATGTAAATGGTTGCTATCCTATCATAGCTTCTTAGGCTTTGCACTTACTCAAGCTATTGTTTTGAAATGTAGAGATGAAAAGTATGTTATCGACACTTAGTTGATGTCTGTTGTGTTTGCGTAACTTGTTTTGAGTTACGACGTAAAAAGTTTAAGAAATTGACATGCATGCTTTAAAATATTGAATCTGCGATAGTTTTTGCAGCTGGTAGAGTTTAATTTTGGCTGCTATAAGTCATTTAGGGAAGTTTTTGCTGAATCTGAACTGGCTTAGAAATTACAAAAGCTTTGTTTTATAAACCAATTGAGTTCTGAACATGGTAGTAGTTGTTTTATTGAATAAGTTATGTTTACAAGGGTGTATTTGGCCATTATTTTAACACCTTGTATGCCTTTGTTGGTTTAATTGTTAAGTCATATGCCCAGCACATTCCAATCTCTTGTTGGTTTAGCCTAGTGCTTTTGTCTTGCTGATGAAATCACTTCAACTACTAGGAACACAGCGAGCCTTCTGTTTCGAAATCTTTGATATAATAAAACCTAACCTGACAATTATAAGACAATAGGCAGCGTGTGGGCGGATGAATAAAACGTACGAATTAAGTTATGCTTGAATGAAGTTGATTTTACCATACTCGGATTCTTTTGTTGAGCGGTGACTCTGAAATTTATATCTAATTAACATTGTTTTTGCTACAATGCACGTGCTCTATATAAACATAACAAAATCAAATTTTTCTCATGGGAAACCCACGCTCTATGCCGATTGCCGGTAAAGGTCAAAATCACATGACAGCTATAAGGGTAGAGTTTTCGAAATAAGTTTTTTTGGCGTAAAATTTGAACCACGGTGTTTTACTGTTTGTTTATTTAAGTTAGCATACTATTCTTGCAAACCGAAAACTTTCCTTTCAGTAAATTATTCATTATGCTTATTTGTGCCATTGATAAGACTAGCCATGCCCGCATGTTCATCGTTTCTGCATAATTTGTAACTAATACTTAATCTATTGGTAGTAGGACTTGTCAAAAATAACAAAACATGAAAATATAGCAATAAAATAAACAAAAAAGTAGTTTTTGCCTCACATTTTGGAAATTATCGAAAAATGGAGATTTAAAACCTGCACTCGATTGCATTATGAGATCACAATCTCCCAGTGTTAGATTATAATCACGCTGTGTTTTACGCTACGCTATAGTTCAAGCAATAGATTCCATCGCATAAGCTTATAGCTTGTATTTAAAATTTTCTTTTTTCAAACTTGACTCTGGCTTTCGTACGTGGCTTGATGAGGGTCTAAGATAAATTCTAACCGTTCAGCTTTACAAATATTTGAATTTAAATCGTCATAGTACTTATGCTATCACAATAACAAAGCTGAAATATTGATGTTTTTGCTTTTTAGCATGAACAATGCTGTGTGTGAGAGAAGAAAGCATAATTATCATCAAAGAAACGTTTGTCAGTTTAAATAAAAGCGATTTTCAATTTGATTCTCGAATTTTTTTTATAGACCAATTTAATCGATATTGCTGAAGGCAGACAGCACCATGTTCTAACTAGCTATTTGCGAATTTGTTCTTTTCCATTTAACATGTATTCGGTAACCTTCGCGGGTAGGCCTACTGTTGTAACTTTTGCCTCCGCATTCAAAAAAATTTGAGCTTCGGAAAGCGCTGTAGATCTCATTGATTAGTCACAATGATAACATTATGTGTCTATTCCGCGTTAATTCAAAAGCAGCGAGATATAATGAATCTGCCCTTGAGGAGTGAAAATTAAAGCAACGTTACAAATTGCTTAATATTGTAAAAAGGGCATTAGTGAAAAGCATTAAAAACTGAAATTCATTTAATATGGTCAGCGTAGTGGTTAAGGCGCCGCTAACGGTTCGATTCCTGGGCGGTCAATCTAACACATCTCGCCAGGGGCTTTCCACCACTGCGATATTTCTTTTGAGCTGTGTTATGCGGGCGATAAGCCACGCAGATGGAACCCGCCACTCGTAACACACTTAGGCGTAATACGACTATGGGACCCGCCACTCGTAACACACTTAGACGTAATACGACTATGGTAGAATGAAGATGTGTTTTTCATTTTTTTTGTATGTCGTTTTCACTTCGAATACGGTTTGAAAATCTGTAGCGAGTGTCGTTAATTTCCTCGTCAAATCGTCATCCAACTGCGATAAATCTAAAATTGAGAGCTAACGATCATTTTCTTTCGTTTGAAACTTTACCACGCAAATTTACCAGTTTGTAATTAGTCTGTGGTCTGCTTGTCGAGCAAGTAATCAGAGAAAGAGGCGGTCAAAGGTTTTATTAACCTTTCAAGCCATATGGCGGCACACCAGGACGACGTTATCGATCAAGGCATTAGTGGAATTGAAACTGTTACAGTACGTCTGCGGCCCAAAGTTGACGATAAGTAGTATTACGTTTAGGGAGGAAAAATAGAACCGACGAAATTCTTAAAACTGTACTGTCTTGCTAAAGTTTTGTACTGCTTGGCTTACACTGCTGATGGTTACGGCTGAATTGAATTCGTCGGAACATCAAGTTTTAATTACCGCAGCTTTATTTTTCCTCCTTCAGCTACAGTACTTTTGTCCCATATTCATTGTATTTCGAAGGTGTCTTTTATTAAAAATTTTTAAAAAAATTCATTGAGGAGTCAGCTAGATTTCCGTTGCTACCTGAACCAGTTTGTAACTGATAAATTTTTGACATTTGGTAATTTTGTCCTTTTCAACTTCTAATTGACTCGAACATAAATATTTGGCGCTAGCAATAAATCATATTCATTGTGTAGTCACAGGGCTTGCATTGAGTAATCATAATTCCGAATTATGATGTCATAATACCAATAAATTGTCAAAGTGCAATGTTTAAAAAACTTATGATTCAAATTTGCGTGATTTGTATTAACAAAATTTTTGACCTAGTAGGCCCAGGTATAAAAAGTGCATTTTATTGATTGTATTAGCTCACGGATATGCTACGTGCGTGCAGTTCATCACCAACGGCACCGTTTTGTGCGAGTCTAACGAAGATTTGATTTTTTTCTGAAAATTTTGAGTAGGATCTCATCACTAGTTGAACATCTTTTGCTTCTAATGGCCGGTAGGCCTTGTGGTTAAAGAGATCATTATCAACACGGAGGTAGTGGCTCGATTCCCCGGCCAATCGAATGGGAAACTGTCCTCAACGGCTTGCCACCTCTGCGAGTTTCTGTGTTGCCCAGGAGCTAAGACGCGTAGATGCCCAATCAAAAAAATTGCATGGAAATTACTGGACAGTTACATGGGCCAAGCTGGCTCATGTAAATTGCAATTTTTTTGGTTGGGTGGGCCCCGCCTTTCGTTATACGCTTCGAAGCAATTCTGCGAATATACCGACCATTTGATTTTTTTACTTCTGTTTTGCAACAATCGGGTGCGGCAAAAGGATAGATCCTCGGCCTCAGGGCTGTTTGCACTTGATCCGGAGATCGGTCAAACGACAAAGTGCTTTTATTTGTCACAATCACTCACTGTGATTGATTTTTTTGTTATGACGTCTTGACGTTGCATTTGATTGAGTATTATTGCGTCATAATGGCATTTGTGACTTCACAATTGAAATCCTCTTCGTCGCTTAGAATTAGTTTGCGTCATTTTTGCGCTTAGATTTGTTTTGACAAAATGACTTCGCCATGGTTGAAAAAGTTTTAATTGGTTTGGTTGAGTGAAATTTTTTCAATCGCTGCAGACTAGAAATTTCATGGAAGTAAGATTACACTGAAACACTTTGATGTGAAAGAAAAATTGTTTCGTCGATTGGATGTAACTGAATGCCTTAGGGCTGTACAAAACCAGCAATTAAACTAATAAAACTTATGCATACTTCGCCTGCCTTTTGAGAAGCAGTGTTTAGACAGCACCTGAGTTTGAAAAAAAGGTCTGACAACTGCTTTGATGAATTATTATTATTCCCAAGCTGGACTTTTTTAAATTTCTTCAGCTATTCCTTAAAAGCGTATCTTTGAACCTTCAACCAGCAATTACAAAACAAACAAATATCTTTGATGTTGAAATCAAAATGCATGCAACTAAATATTAAACATTAATTGCTAGGTTAATGCATAATTGCACAAATAACTTAACTTCAACGCATTAGGAAGAAAAATATAATCACAATAAATCTCAAAACTGGACGTTTCGACAGCATCGATTCAGCTGTCATCATCAGCAATGTAAGCAAGACAGCACAAACGGTTTTGCACTGCCTTGCTGCTATTTTTGTCCTATATTTATGTTATTGCGAACTTTAACCCAGGAGTTCAAAAATTTTTTAGCTTTCTGTATTCTGGAAAAGTGATCATGAATTAGTCACAGCAAATAAGGCTGTCTTTGTGACGCTACTACGGTCTGAATTTTTCAAGAGCTCTTTTACTAACGTAAGGGTCCTCTGCTGATTGGCTTAAGTAAAAGATCAAACAACAATGAAAGTGTTTAGCTTACAACGCCAAACAACTAATTTAATCTTATTTCGCCAACAGCACTTACACAAATTACGAAAGCACGAACATACATTGTGCAAATAAACCCTTGAATATCTACGAAATTCTTTAAAGGTAAATTTAAATTTTTGTTTTTCTGAAACGGTGCAGAAATATTCCGCTTGAAAGAGCAAAATTAACCAATAAATCAACCGAAGTGCAAAAAATAAACGATAATATTTTAGCAGTAGAAGTAAAAGCGTTTTTTTCAAGTTTTCTGGTTTAGGCCCCACTTGTGCATTTTTCTTCTCAATTTACTGCTTGTTAAGCAGCATATAGCTAAAACGGAAGATATCTATTATTAAATAACAAAAAGTTTTAGCGGGAATCGAACCGCCGTCACACAATCATGACGTTGGAAAAGTCTTTTGCGCTCTTTTTATCGAAAAATATGGAGATAATCTCTTGTTCGTGCTGTAAAGAAGCTTAACTGACAATTTAACACTGTGAAAAGCAATAGACAATTAACAGGTTGCAATGCATTATTCATCAAGTCTAAATTTTAAGTTCGCTCTGTTCGGCTACAACACACATTTTCGATTACTTTTAATTTTCCTGGGCTGCCATTTAGAATATATCAAACGAAATGTGACGCTTTGGAAAACTATGCAAGGCGATAGGGGCATGAAATATTCAATATTTTGCGCAGTAGATCTATCAGCATGGTGCAAATAAGCACAATGTGAAACCAAGCTAACAAACATACTGCTAACACATGAAGTATTTTCGAAGCCAGCTTGTTTAATAAGCGTCAAGCAGTGCTCTCTGTTGGAACTAAGTAACATTCAATATTTCGTCCGTGTCTTTTTCATTTTTGACTCTGATTTATGAACATTTCAACAGTTTTTTAATGAAAATTTAACATGTGCGCTGACGTTATCTGGGCAAAAATCTTATGTAATAAATCATTACCGATTAGATCTTTTATGACATCATCGTTGATGACATCATGCTCATACTACTCGTAGATATTTTCTGATCAAAAAATCATAAAAATTGTTGCCATAATATTGCAACTTAACGAGTTGATCGCAAAAACACTCTGCAATCACTTTTCTTACTACTGACGTAAGATATCATGTTAAATTAGCTCAGATGGCCGACTGGTGAGAGCGCCTGCCTCTGGAGCTATAGACTCGAGTTTGATTCCGAGTCGGGTCAAACCAATGACTTTTAAATTGGTATGCGCAGCTTCCCTGCTTGACGCTCAGCAGTATTAGGACAGTGCAAAGAACAAGTCGGCAAGTTTACTTGTGCCTTTGGAAAAGACATTTAAGGGGAATTCTCTATCTTGTAGTAGTAGACAAGTGGCCGGTAACTCCTAAGCGAGCTCGGTATAACGCTTTGATCGCTTTCTCGTGATAGGAGGATAAATGCACAACTAAATACAAAATACATTTAATCACTAAAGAATGCAAACCGGTTTTAAGCAGCCTTGCATATGCCGCTGATGATGATCGCTGAATCTATGTTGTCGAAATGTCTAGTTTTTATGAATCACGTAGCTTCATTTTTCCTCCTTAATCTATTTTCGTCCCATATTTATTGTACTCCGAATTTTACTGATATTGAATGTTTAAAATAAGTTGTCACATTGAATGACATTTCATTAATTAACAGAATTTTCGTTTATTAATGACGTTATTTTAAAGCTGGATTATTGTAATATTTTTTGACGAGATTCTGGTTATTGACGAGCGTAGTGCATAGATCATTAATCGTCACAAGCGTCCTTGCGTTTATGACAACGATCGGTGTCGCAAACCAAAATTACTCATGTTTCCGAATTGCCAAGTTCTTAACATGACTTTTGTAGGAGTGAAAGCCGTCCCCTTCGGTCAAGGCCGTAATTAAACTTATGGGGCCCAGGGTTAATTTTTGGAAAGCCCATGTTTTTGCCGAACTAATTTCGACGTTAATTGCGGATTTTTTTCTAAAGGACGCCATTCACCGGATGGGGGAGGAGTCAATGGCCCCCCATAGTCCGGGCCCGCCTTCCGTCGCAAAGCGGCCATCACTGCTGTCCCAAGTTAACAGACTTGCCGCTATCCATCGTCCAAATTGGCTTTAGTATTATGACGTACATTGCTGCATTATGACGTATTAAGAATATTAACAATAGAATATGAATGCAGTTCGAATGGCCTTGCATTTCTGTTACTATGCGGTGACCATATGTCAGCAGGCTTGTTCTTTTCTGCGAAGAATTAGAAACTATTATAAACCTACCGCACACGCTGTTTTGAAATCCTGTTGATAAATATTTAATTTTTCTTGTATCGTCAAGATGTTTCAGCATTTTTTGCATCATAATTCGATGCTATTACCATCAAATTCTGCGGTTTGTCAGCGATGTGACCCAGCGATACCGCGGCGGTTACAGATCCTAGTGACGGGTTCGATTCACGGCTGGAGCCGATCAAGCTCACTTCGCAGTCTCCCTCAATTGCTGTTGAATTTTTAGTTCAATATAATTTTCAAATTAATCTCAGAAAAAAAAATACTTGTGCTAATGTAATTAGGTGAAAATACTTGTTGGGTTTACTTGAGTTGTGTAAACAGTTTGTAAGATGTTTTGAAATTCCGTGTTAATTACGCTCCACTGATACCGCATTTTAAAAAGTTTGTTATTGGTTGTAGTGTTCCCCACTGGTTGTTAGTATTAGCTTGTGTTTTGGAGACTTAGAGTTTTGCTTGACTGGTAGTCTCTTGTCTGTGTTTGAGAATGTTTATTTAGAAATTGACACGAGGATTTTTTTATCCAGCTTAGCGTCAAACAGTCGAGTACCCAAACATCCGTATTACTCTCACATTTACACAACATTTTCTAGAAATGAACTCATGATTCCATTGTTTTATCAACAGTTAATAAGTTCGTTGAACGCATTTGCCTTCTTATAGTCAAGTTTTCCAATTATGACGTCATTAAGGAGTCACACTACGCAATCCTGGAAAAGATTTTCTGAAAAGAAAGTATTTCTGCTAAAAATTGCGAAATTGCACCAAAAATATATTTCAAGCAATAAAGGTGCGTTTAGTAATGCGCAATAAGCTACAATTTTTTATCGCACCTTGTATGTTTTCTTATACTGTTTAGTGATCACGCGAAAACCTGTGAAAACCTTCTACACTCACTTACATTATAAATTTTGTCGCACGTCGCCTGTCGCGCGTCGCGTTTTGATTAACGCACTTTTAACCATAAAACAAAGGTGTTATGATCACAAGTATCAATTAAATCTGTCTAACCTTGGATTACCTTTACCACATTATTCGTAAAATAGGGTGGAGTCGGTCTAAAGCTATAACGACCATAATTTTAAACCATAATTATTAATATAAAATTCGTATCAAATAATTATAATTTGCTATGTTTATTAATAGATTTTATTGTACCAAAACTGGATAAAAACATCGTTAAAACTGGACATCTGTTGCTAACTTAATTGGTTTGGATTAAATCAAATTTTACAGCTTGATACGCTGATAAGTGTATCAAGTTTGAAACAGCTTTTTTTCGTCTAAAACCGCGATGAAAGCGGCAACACGCAATACACACTTGAAAATTGCCCTTCGAACCAGTCCAATGTCATCGTTTCATCATAATACTTTAAACAATTGACTTATTGTGACTTCACAATTGAGGACTTGACGGTGACATGCATCGACTTTAATGTGCTGCCCAACTGTCTTGGCTGTGTATTTTACAGATAACCAAGGCTGTTTTTTAAACAATTTCAAGCTAGTGTAAATATTGTGCTTCAGTCCATATCAGGATGTCTATCTGCTATGTCCACTTGTCTGTATTTGCTGACTAAACATTGCTTGGATTCAACCACAGCTTGAAAAGCAAGAAAGTTGATTAAAAATTTCAGTAGTGACGTCAGAAACTTGAAATTCACCACCACCAGCAAGTCTTCCTTATCTGTAATCGAAATAACAAGGACTAGATGTAGCCCATGTGCCTACGGGCGTGGCGGGTCATAACCCCTATAAATTGCAATGGCTTTTACTCGAAATGTTTTTAGTCGAAAAACCTCGCGTAGTGGTAATGACTTCGCTTTCCGTTAGAAAGGTCTGGAGGTTCGATTTCCGAGTCGATCAAATAGGACACAGGGTCGTCAACGACTCGCCACCGCTGTGACGTTTCTTCCGAACTGTATTGGCCAGGCGATAAGCCGTGGAGATGGACCCGCCACTCGTTACACGCTTCGGAGTAATACCGCGAGTGCGATGAAAATTTTATTTGCCTACAATCTACAAGAGCACCTTCATTCTCCTCCTCGTTTTAAATTCCATGAGCACCCCGAGCTAGAACACTTGCACTGAAAGATTAGTGGGTGTAGATGAATGTGGAGGTCTAATGTCAGGGGCGGAGCAGCAAAAGGTTATGAGGAAAAACGGCCGGATTTATACAATGAGAGGCTCCGTGTTTATTTGCCCTCAGTGATCAACCTTTAAGAAAGGTCTTCAATCGTGAAAAGGGGAGGCCGGTGCCCCTTGGCCACCCCACTTTCTAAAGCTAAATGTTACTCCAGGTTATTATCTAACTAGCTATTAGACCTATACTTAGTTTCGACGTTTCTAAATGTTCGAGGTCATAGAGACCATGGTCATAGCTAAGCGGATTAGGCCAGACTAGCGGCAAGACAAAAATGGACAGCCCTGTGTGTCGGCTACTCGGCCGCTTAATTGCCGGTCTGAAAGCTCTAAAAAGTTTTTGACTGACAGCTGATCTGATAAAAAGAACTTAAATCTTTGCATCTTAAACTCCTGTTATGTCGTAAGAAACATTTGTGACGTTACAGAGGTGGTGATTAATGTCTTATAGAAGAGATGGAGGTTACAGCTATTTGTCATTTGTTTTTAGTTTTTCATAATCTGCCAGGATATGACAATTTAATTTCATACTTCAACGCAAAACTTTCTACACCGATCACATCGTTTTTATCACAGCCTATTCGGCCTTCTGATGAACTGATGAACCAGATGCTGTAATTGCAAAGCACCTCACGTGGATCGTTAGCGTGCTGTGTCCCAACAATTTTCAATCGTACCATCAAACCAGCAGTTTATACCGTACCCAAGTTTTCAATTAAACCTGCAGACTCAAATGCAGTAGGTACAATCTCAGCCATTGATCCAGTTAACTGATTACCCATGGATCAACTTTTTAAGTTCAAGGGCTCAATAATCCAAAGATTCCAGCGCACAGGTTCGATTCTTTTCAAAGATATTGCATGACCACATTTTAAAATGCAATTAAAGTCCTTTTTCAAAAAACAGAATCAAGCAAAGAGCAGAGTAAAAAAAGACACCAAGCAAAATTATCTTCCCAAAAAAGCAAAGAAGAAACTGAAATGTTTGCTTACCTCAAAAAATAAACATAAAACAAAGTTACAAATGAAACTAGCAATAATAAACTTTACAAAATTTAAGACCGAACTGTATTTGACCACCCAAAAGTGACAAGCTCGGCGTTAAGTTATTTTTGTGCCCAGATTTTTCAAAGCCAACTTCTGGCTTGTTTCAACGTGAAATTTGACACAATACGTCTTTAACGTAAATCCTCAGACAGATCTGACTCAAGCAGATAAAGACTCATAGTACAATCTGTATACAGCACCCAGTAACTGGCTACCACTGATGACTAAGCCCAGCTAGTAGCAACAGTCAGGGTTGTGGCTATGTCAAGCATTGCTTGAACACTAAAATGTGAAATAAAGGCTAGCATGGCGAAACATACATACATACGCATAGGCTTAGTAGAAAAACATTTTGCTTTTACAACAAACTCATGCGTTCAAATAAACGAGTAATTCATACACTTCAAGCTGGAAATAGTGATCTCAATCCAGAGATCATTGTTTTTTTTTGTATAAGATTTGGGCAAATTTGCGTAGTAGTTAAAGACATCATTTTGAAGCGGAAGGTCTGGGTTCAATTTCCGGGACCCGGTCTAATCGACACGCCACCGTTACGACATTTCTTTGGATTTGCGTTGCCTAGGTGCTATGCCGCGGAGATGGGCCCCGCCTCTCGTTACACGTTTTGGCGTAATCCCGCGAGTGTGATAAAGGTTGTATTTTTGAATAATATCCACTCAACGTCAAACAGTAGGCAAGTACGGTGGTTGAAACCTAAAATATACCGTTGTTAAAAAGCGATTACTAGCTTTCTAATCTCCTGCGTTCATATTATTGTTTCCTTATCAACAAATCAATTTGTTTATTTACAATTTACTTAATATGTCGTTGTTACATTTTGTAAATTGCTTTCCGAAATCCTCTTAAATCCGTTTACATGTTATTATTCCGCTTTTTGCGGCGTTAACTCCGTCAATTTAGAATTCAGCTCCTTTTGCGTCTTCCATTTTTCCACGTATGTGCAGCAGAGAATATTTAAATATTTATGTATTACAGTAGTACTACGAAAAGATATCTAGGTTAAAAATAGAAAAAGCATCGTTAAATTAATTCTACGTGCACAGAAGTGTAGAATTTTTGATGAGTCTACATAAAGAATAAGGCATTTAATCTTTATAGTCGCTATATACAGTTTTGTACTTTTTTTTATCTACAATTTTCTTAACTTTATAAATTATGAATACTAACGTCATCTGTTAAAATTTCTCAGAATATTTTGTTTGTTTGTTTCTACAGGTTCAAAAACAATCAAAAAGGGAATAATCAACAAATAGACGCGGCAATAAATGATAAATTAGACATAATTTGTCCTCGTCGTGATAGCAACGCAGATGGGTTGTATTATTTCAAGCTATTTCTTGTCAGTGAGCAGAATTATCATAAATGCAACGCTACTGGAGGTAGAAGACTATTGACTTGCAACGTCCCCCGTCGGGAGAAGAAATGCACATTTTACTTTCAAGAAATCTCCCCTTCACCTTGGGGCCTCGAATTTGAACCCGGAAAGTCTTACTACATCATATGTGAGTAATTTTATCCATCAATGAACTCATTATACTCGCACTGTTGCGCCGAAGAGTGTAACGCATGGCGGGCCCATCTCCGCGGCATATCGCCTGAGCGGCACAGTTCCAAAGAAGTATCGCAGCGATTGCGAGCTGTGGGTGACAGTGCCCGATTTGACCGGCCCGGGAATCGACCTCACGACCTGTCGCAGCGATAGCAACGTCTTCAACCGCTGCGCCACCGGCCAAGTATTTTTAGTACAAGTCCATGATCATTGACGTGGATAATCCCGCAATTTCAAAACAGGTTTTCCAAGTCATGTCTATTCATAGAAATGAACTTAGTTTTTGTATCTTTTATCCCTTGTCGTTTTAACACAATGAAAGTGTCACCGACCATGATAAGACTGGATTAGGGTCAAGTACACCATCACGAACTGAAACTGTCCACAACAAACAGAGAAGCAAATTGGAGTTGTACTCTAAATACTGCGATATATTATGAAATCTCAGTAGTAGTCGTTTTAAGCTATTTGAGAGTCCACACCCTTTGTTGGTAATTAAAAAAACTTTGCACCCTTTGACACAAAATATGCATTTGGGTTTTTTTGACAGTAATGTCCTGCTAAGAAGCTCGCAAACTTCTTTCTTAAAATTGGTTAAAGATCGCGAATTTTAATTCGATTTTTTTATTACCTTCACGGGTATATATCATATTAATGCTATATCAATGGCAGTGCTTTCAATTAAAGCACTTCAGGTATTTTCATCCCATACTAATTTTGTTTCAATAAAATACAAACGTGGTTATGTTTTTTTTCTGCATACATTCTTTCAGAATTCTGGAGCCAATTAGTTCGCCCCAGGCGCTTTGCACAAAAATTTACTGAAAAACAAAGCATTTTTGAGTGACATCAAAAAAATTCAGTTTGAATGAATGGATTTGAAATTTCGTTTTAAAAGTAAACTCGTATGAAACGGCCAGGCAGGGCTCAACACATCGCAAATGGCACAAAGAGTCGTGGGTTCGGTTTCTCGGCCGGTCAAATTGTGCAGTGTCCCCAACGGCTCGCCACCGCTCCGATGTTTCTACTGAGCTGTGTTGTTATGGTGCTAAACCCGGAGTTGGACCCCGCCACTCGTTACTACGGCGTAATACCACGAGTATAATGAAGATTTGATTCTTTTGAATGCGGAAATAAATAGAGGGAATTTTGAATATCTTTCTCATTACTTTCTAAACGATTTAAGTGTTAGCCTACCTCATTATGGTATGAACAGCTACCACGAATTATCCCGTCTTATTCAGTGTTAGGGGTGAACTGCTTTGGTGGTATCGGATTGCCGCTCACTGAAGCGCAAAAATCGCAAACATACCGAGTCATTAGGCGTTAAAATAGATTCGTCTATGGTGGTAGTCGCCCAAAACCAAGCAATTGGAGACTAAAATTTTGTTTAACAATATTATTGACCCCATTTCCTGTTTTTAATGAAATACCAACTTAACCTAGCCTTCCAGAATTAGAAATTTTGACGAAGCCAATGCAAATGTCGTCATCAATATCCTACTCACGTACTTATGTGCTACTGATGATAACACAAAGCTAATTTTGTCCATACGGCAACATCGGTTAATTCTCTTCAGCCTGCTTATTATTATTTTGAACAGCATCGTGCCATTTAAAAGAGTTAGTAAATGCAACAAATATCCCAAATATTTTAAGTTACTTTAAATTAAATGGAAGAGTTTTTCAAACCAATCCCTTTGTGTGATATTCTTCCATTTTATTGCTTTAGTTTGAAATGAAACAGAGCGTATCAACTTTGACCATGACATATTGCGTAGCAATCTCCGCTACAACTTTGTACCTCGTGGACTTTATATTCTTTTGACGTGAGCTTGAGCAGACGCTTTGTTGATTTGCTTGTTTCTTCAAAATTGCTTAAATTCTTAGACCAGCAAACCTCTGCGAATTTTTGGGTAAAAAATGCTCAAAATATGCCGAATTGTTTAATGTTGATGCAATATTTTATCAGTGGTTTCACTTAAAGCTATCAGCGTTAACCTCAATGATACAAACTGAAGTAATACATGAATTTGCGAATTTCCAACAATCTCAATTGCTTGTTCATTGCTCAAATTACCAAAGAAGTAATAATTGGTGATAATAACGAAGTATTGATATGCCGCTCTATAACTGGCAAAAAAGAGTCACCTTAGGATCTCAGAGCGGTTAATTACTAGAATACAAGTGGTGACCATTTCAAAATACCAAAATAAAAATGTTCGCGAAGCAGAGGCTGGCCCCAAAAGCTGGTGTTCTCAAAAAAAAACTCTTCAGAGTGAAATTCCGGGACATTTTTCTAATCGGGACGGATGCCAGGACAGGCGTATTTTTGGGGACTTTCCCGGCTAAACCGGGACGTCTGGTAGCTTTATAAGGATTGACGTCAAAGCTCTGACTTCCAAACGTTTAAAACTGCCAAAAAATTTGCAATAGGCTTGGCTTTTTTGTTCAAGCTTTTAAAGTTTATAAAACAAAATTAGAACTTGCCTTAGCTTCACGCCTACGTGTTTTTCAACATGACCTGCAGCACTTGTTCACTGATATCAAATTCAAACGTTCCCACAGGACTAAACCTTGCTTCAAGATGACGCAACATAATTAGATACTTTAACTGAAGTTTCTCAAATTGAGCTGTTGCAGTAGATTAAGTTTATATGTTGAAACACTTTAAAATTTTTGCATCTACATTTCCAAATACAGAGCATCTTAAACGAAAATTACAAAAGCGCTTAAAATTCTTTGACAATATAGTCAGCCAAAACTATGCAGTAGGATGTAATAGCATAAGTGTACGAGTGTCAGTGCAATCTAAGTAACAGACTCTACAGCAAAAAACGTCCTGGTCATTTTTGCTGAGTTTTGAAAATGATTTTCGTCGAATGTGGTCAGGCGCTCAGGCAGTAATACGTTACGGGTTCGATTCAAGGCTGGAGTTGATTACGTTCAACTCGTATCGTATTTAAATACTCTTTGCTGTGCCCCTCTTTGTTTTGTTGAAATTTCAGTATATTTTTTCGTAAATTCCTGAAATCATTCATTTGCTTTGTCTATTTTTTTTGTTCAAAAATTTTTTTTTGTTCAATTTTTTTTTTTTTTGTTTGTCTGTTTTGTCTATTTTTTTTTTTTTTTGTTCAAATTCGCATGCGAACTGCCGCTGAATCACATCAGTACAAATGCTTTGTGATCTCATCCAAGACACGACTTTGTGAAAACCTTGCCAGCTAACCGGCCGTTAGTGCAGTGTTTTAAAGACAGTTGCCGGGCTGGTCAAATTGGAAAGAATATCGACAACAGCCTGCCACCGCTGCCACGTTTCTTCGGAGCTGTGTTGGCTAGGCACTAAGCCGCAGAGATGCCCCGCCCTTCGTTACACACTTCGGCGTAATACTGTGAGTATAGTGTAGGTTTGATTTTTTTATATTGCTAACCTGAAGCCCATGACGGCAATCCTGCTTGACGGGATTGTATAATTCGCTTAATGCCCAGCTGAAAATTTTCAAAGACTCGCATGAAGTAGTTCTGCGGTAAAAAACAGCCTTTGATAATTCACAGGGATTACAATGCGGTCTTGACAATTCTTAACATGATTAAAAGCCTTGAAAAAACATGAGTTTTCTTGATATCAAAGTAATGATAATTGGGTTAATGACATCTAGTTCAAAAGATGGCTTTTTAGATAAATGACCGTAATCATTATTTTTCTTGTTTATTTAACCGAATTAAAATATGGCGTCATGTTTATCATTTATGTATAACGTAAATTAAACGAGCATCGACTTAACATCATCCGTACAATCGGCTAGTCTAATACCCAAGCAAATTTATCTAAATCATAAATTGATTTAAATTAATTTTTGAATCGTTCGGCATTTTTGCTTAATCCAAAGCAAATATAACTCAAATCAGGCTGGCTTAAGTAGCAAAAATTTGCTACCCGGTTATCCTTGTATGAGTTTTTTCTTATAACTTGCCATATTTCATCTCACACTACAGTTTATAAATACTAACACGTGAATATTGTTCAACACATTCATTGTATAAAACTTGGGAATTAATTATTCTACCCACATATCCAGTTTAAGTGATTTCAGGACCCACGGGTTTCCTGCATCGTATTAATTTTGATGTCATAATCGGCCTGTAAGCTCAGTAGTTAAGCGTACGCTATCGGTGCGGCAGGTCTGAGGTTTGATTCCCGGGCGGGTCAAATCGGCACAGTGCCGCCAGAAGTTCTCCACCCTTGCCACGTTTTTTCGGAGCTGCGCTGTCCAGCGCTTAGCCGTGGAGATGGGCCTCGCCTCTTGTTACACGCTTCGGCGTCATACGGCGAGTATGATGAAGCTTTGATTTTCTTTTTTTTTGATCAAAACAAGTGATCGTGACATCAAAAATTGAATTATGATGCAGAAAGTTGGTCCGTCAAATCGGACAATGCGGACAATGTTTCCTACGGCTCGCCACCGCGCGACGTTTCTTCGGAGCTGCGTTGTCCAGGCGTTAAGCCGCGGAGATAGGCCTCGCAACTCGTTACGCGATTCCGCGTAATACCGCGAGTAAAACAAAGATTGATTGATTACCGACTCTTCTCATGAATGCATTTTTGTTTAATTTTTTGCAGCTACGTCCGACGGGTCCCCATCAGGGATAGATCTTCCCAAAGGCGGAGTCTGCACGAGATTTAACATGAAGCTTCAATTGGATATTCATCCGCCTGAAAGTAAGAAAATTTGTTTTCTTGATGGTATAAGTTCGCATTAATTTGCATATGCAACAATCGAACTTTTGTTCACGCGGCTTCGATATTTCCGTTAACTTGCAACCGACAAGACTTTGCAGCAAGTAGGCCTATTCTGTTTAGAACGCTCAAGGATGGATTTAAAAGGTCTGGGTTCGAGTTCAATGCCTATATTAAACGTTGTGTTCTTTCAAACATACGGCAGCATTTTTCAAATAGAGTATGGCGATGTATTACTTTCATAGGTCGCTCAGTCATGCAATTAAAGAGTGGCAAAACAAAACCGGGGATCGTCAAGCAATAATTTACTCAAATTAAAGCCGAAAAGTCGACTTAACCATATCAGTTACATATTTTGCAGGTCTAACTTTTTGTGTGCTCTTTTTGAGATAAGTTTTGAGCTGCTTTTTTTCACTGTGTCAAGAATTTTAAAGTCAATAAGTTTTGTTTCTAATTGATATATACCCTGCACACATGTCCGGTTCCAATAATCCCAAAGCTTTTGAACCCCTAAAACTAGACATGTAAACATGGTAAATAGTGATGAAGTAGGTTGTGGGTTTAAACGCATCAAAATCATTCGTGAAAACAAGGTTTTTCGCCCTATTATTTTGGGGTAAAGTCTGGAAGTTATGGTAAATATATCTTTGACCTTTTCATGCTTTGAGTTTGGCTTTATTGAGCAAAATATGCCGTCTATGTTGTAATGTTGCGGTCTGTCGGTTTCATATAACGTTAAACAGCTGAATTCAAACATTCTGAAAAAGTAATTTTCCTAAAAATCTTTTCTATTTAAGGTTTGCCAGCAGTCATAGATCGCAATACTTTTTTAAAACTTGTAACCAGTGTTTTTTTAAGGTTTGGCTTGAGGAATCATTAAGCAATTTTAAAAAATGCAAATTTAATTGTGGAAGCAGGTTTTGAGAGACCATTTCTGTTCGCAAAACGCCTGAAACATTGCTTGTAACAGCGCATAGATTGCTTTGGCCATTATTTTTCAATTACGACCCATTTATCGTTTTTCAGCGATAATTGGAAACAGCCTAATAGATTTTTTGGAATAACAGATGGTGTGGAGTGGAAATTATTTTGTTATTTCCGATATATTTCGTTTCGCGTTTTTGCTTAGCATTTTTATTGCCCTTGTGTGAAGTATCGCTGGAATTCTCAATTGAATCAGTGTCTTTTTACCAAATCTTGCGCAGCCCTTGATGGATAGCTTCTGGGAAAACATTGACTTTACAATTCAAGCAAATAAAGCCTTTGTTTCATCAAAGCTCAAAGCATTGTGCAGCTCGTTAAATAATGGGGACTTTGACATTAGGTCCGCCATTGCCAAATATTAACTATATCACTATCTTTTGTGAATTGCTATTCAAATTTTGCTGAAAAGATTTTGTTTCTTGTGCTCAAAAGTGAGTTCTGAAATTTTGCATCAGCAAAAATAAAAAAATAATAATCATTTTATCTGTTTTCATTCTTAAAATAAACCAAGATTCCCTGAAATTCTCCTTATACTGAGACATTCTGGTAAACTCTAAAAGCTTAAAACTATGAAGCGCTTTTTTGATATAAGCACTAAAAAGTAAATTCTATGTGTTGGTTGGTGATGTCAACAGTCCATATATGTTCACGATATTGTTATCTATATCGGCTGTGGCAAATTCTTGGCTTAAAATGATCAGGAGGCTCTCAATCGTTGTTCTCTGAATATGGGATGGTCAAGGGTTTAATCGTGGTTTCTGCCCACTTGGGGGTTTTGAAGTTTTTGTCAACTAAAGGAGGCTATATAAATAACTTTTTATGTTTAAGATTTTGATTCATAGGCCTACATAGTTTTCTGAAAAAATCATTTGTTTTGTTTTTACGAATCAGTTGCTTTTGTTGACTGTGTTTTGTTGTTGCCAAAGAATTTTAAGTCGGTTTAAACTTCACAGTTTCGCAAGACTTTAATTGATCATCAAAAGAGATAAGCTTAAAAATCAAATGGTCGCTTTAAAAGTGACAAGATTTCATATCACCTACTATGTTTTTTTTTTTTTTTTGTAAGATTTAACATTTTGTTTTACCGTTTTTGTTTCTTTTCTAAAATTTGCTCACAAACTAAAATGTTTTTATTTTCATAAATTAACATAGAGTTGATTGCGATTTGTTTCAAGATTATTTTGATGACTGTCAAAAATGGGATGGTAATTATCAAATAACAAATTGATAAAAAAGCAAAAAAGAATTATTAATAA
The DNA here is from genome assembly GCA_964006365.1 of Trididemnum miniatum. Lineage (NCBI taxonomy): Eukaryota > Metazoa > Chordata > Ascidiacea > Aplousobranchia > Didemnidae > Trididemnum > Trididemnum miniatum. Next base: position 23,326,727 of record OZ023240.1, read on the forward strand.
ATTTTCATCTTTTAAAAATGTGTGAAATCAATGTTTGTCGAAGTTTATTTGATTTAATATTAGTTGAAGCTATATTTAAAGTTTTGGAGACGTTCCCTTTAAAACTGAGTTGCCCCTGTTGACATGTGACATCTGCAGACTTCTCTGTGACGTGATAACAGGCTGTTTGGGGTCAAATAAAGATCAGATTTTGGGATCCAACCTGTTTCTCATGCGCATTTTCGAATTGCTTCTTATTTCTGTTGTATTTGCTTTGTTTTATTTACTTCATGATTCTTACTTGGTAAATGTCAAATTTTTTGTATGCTGATGCGCAATAGCATCTATATCTAAACTTGTTTACTGTACGTGCTTGGAAATATTGTTTATTCTTATTATTATCGAGCAGCCAGCATTAACTTAAGGTTTATTTACCGATACGCAACAGGCCACAACGCGATTACCTAATTTTTTTTTTGTTGATTTTATTTTGACGTTGAACTTTGGCGTCACGACCCGACAAAAACTGTGCGAAATCAAGGTGTTACACCGTTGGTATTGTTACGACATTGTTACAATGCATGTTGGATTGCTACGACATCATTGAACAATCAGCTCGCTTGACGCAGGCTAGCTAATTTTATATCTCCTTAATCGCAGGTAGTCGCAGGCCAGTATAGTTTGTAATGGTAGTCGCTTGTCCCGTATTCGTAAACGCACCTTCATGCGACATTGCGACAAAAGATCATAATTGAAAAGACATATTTCAAATTTTGCTGTCACATTTAAAACAGCTGCTCTCCTCTCTGACTAAACTGATAATGTTTGGTTTGAAATGACGAATTTTACTTTTCCAATGTACACTAGTAACAACAAATTAAAAATAATGCCAGCATTGTTCTATTTATAATAGAAAAACACTCACGAAAATAAAATATTAGTCAATTTCGCACTTTCAGTGTAAATATTTAGATTTATTAAACTTATTCGTAATAGAAAGGAAAACGAAAGCCACTCAGTACTGTGATTTTTATAAAGAAACGTTTCGAAAACATGGATTCAGCTGTCATCATCAACACTGCTGTTGATGGCAGCGCAGATGAATCTATGTTGTCGAAACGTCTAATTTTGAGATACGTTGACAAGTTTTACTGCTAGAACCCCAGACCTCGCGCGACTTCTTTGTCTTAATTTTGCAATTTGCTTTTAGTCTTAAAAGTATTAATTATTTTTGCGTGAAGGCCGTAGCACATTAGCTCCACAGTTCGGTTGAACGATTGACCCTCATCAAAAGTTTTGAAAAATGATGAAGTCAATTAATCGCGTCATTATTCAAGTGAAATAAAATATCTGTATTCAATTAAAATGCGACGAAAATAGCTGAAGGAGAAAAAATGAAACCACATTTATTTTTAAAACTGGACGTTTTGACAACATAGATTCAGCTGCCTTGCTGCTGATGATGACAGCTGAATCTATGTTGTTGAAACATCCAGTTTTGAGAACTACGTGGCTTTATTTTTCCTCAATGACTGTATTGTTTTTGACGGAAACTCTTTTAAATATTACATAATTATGCACTTGAATTTAAAATTGATTGCTATAATTTGTTTTAAATTCCTATATTTATAGTTTCTAATGCACATGCGCCGATGCTATATAACAATTGAACAGCTTTGTTTTGTATAAGAGTAAAAGCAGGATGCAAATCACTTTTCTTTTCTTTAAAAGTGATTTCAACTATTCTTCTAACAAATCAAATCTTCATTACACTGGAGATATTACGCCGAAATGTGTAACGAGTGGCGGGGTCCATCTCCGCGGCATAGCTTCTGAGCAACATAGCTCCGAAGAAGCATTGCAGCGGTGGTGAGCCGTTGGCAACTCTGTGCCGATTTGACCGGCCCGGAAATCGTTACCCAGACCTGCCGCACCATTAGCGTGTGCTGTACAACTAAGCCAATCTGCCGGTTGCTCTTCTTCTATCCCGTTGTAAAATCTTTGCCCTGTTACTTCAACTTTAACCGGCGCTTGGTGTATCGGTTGAGAGCGTCCGCTTGGTAGCCGGTAGACTGGGGCTTTATTCCCGGTCGGGTCATACTAAAGACTTTAAAAATAGTATTCGCAGCTTTTACGCTAGGCGCTCGGCACAAGCGGAAGTGCGTAGGGTTTTGTGTATGTGTCGTTCGTCATGTATGTCCTTTAACAGCGTTCAATCATTCGTGATTGATAATTGTAATGGGCCGCCAATCGAGAATGGCCTAAACAATGTGTGCATGCACCCGCTGTCCCATACCTTTACTTTTTACTTCAACTTTGGTCTTAATTACTTGTAGTCATCGATTGTTTTGTAGAAAATGAGCGGTGTAGTTTTTATATGAATGGAATCAATAGCGGTGCTTCTTAACTAGGTCCCCAATGAAATCTGGGGGTCCTTAGTCTTATATTCTTTGTTCTTTCAATATGCACTCTTTTTGTATGTGCGCTGACAAGAAGTTCCCAAACGAATACCTTTAAGAATTGGGGTCCCGAGAATGAGAAAGGTCAAAAACTATATAGCTTGTTGAATGCAACTTATGTTAAACGGAAAGACGCTTGGGCAAAATTTTAGTCTTTGTTATCATAGAGCAGAAATTGTTTGAAATAGTAGAAAAAGCTAAAAGCATTCGAGTTCGAGAACATGTTAGTTTTGCTGCGTTTGTAGTGTTCTTGCGGGTTTCAATCGGGTTGTGGACATAGCAACGTGTTTCAAATTCAAGCGGTTTTCGTTCATCAAAAAACTTTTTAATAATTGTCTAAAAAAATGCATCGTTTCTTCAGTCCTTCTGCTTGATTAAATTTGAAACCTTTTCTGATACCCATTATTTGTTATTTTTTTCTCTGTAATTTTTTCAAATTATATTCACTTTGTTTTTTCCATCATGTCATGAAATGTTTCGTGTCTTATCTTTTTTCATTCCATCCCATTGTCGCCATTCGACTGATAAGCAATCTATAAAAGGTTAGAGAATTCAACCTAAAAAGAATATTCTTTCATAAACTCGCGAAATTATGGTATTTGATTTTTATCTGTGGTTTTGAAAAATCCATAAACAGAGTAGCCAACTTTCTAGTTTACCGTATGTAAAAGCTCGCAAAAAGAAAAATGAAAAAGAGCTATAGAGCTTTTTTTTGCTGGGTACAGTAAACTGGTCACAAAACGCCAATGTGCGCAAGCGTGAAAGGTCTGGTATTTTGTGTTAACAATTGGTAGTATTTAAAATCTTACGCCACTTGTCTACCACTTAGAGATGAGGATATCCCGTTAAGAGTCTTTCCCGACGGTACAACGAGTCAACTAGCCCGCTTGTTTTCCACACTGTTTTCTGAAGGCGATTATCAAGCAGGGAAGCTGCAATTTAAATCAAATCTTCATCATACTCTTGGTATTACGCTGAAGCGTGATGACGAATGGCGGAGCTCATCTCCGCGGGTTAGTGCCTGAATAACGTAGCTATGAAGAAAGGTCGCAGCGGTGGCGAGCCGATTTGGCAACACAGGGTCCATTGGACCGGGACGGGATCAAACCGCAAACCTTCCGCACCGTCAGCGATGTTTAAGCCCACCACGTGATCACATTGGTTTGACCAGAATCGAAAAACAGCTGCTGCTCCTTTAACTGGCGTGTTGATGTTAGGTACAACTATTGTCAGAATAGAAGACAGAAAAATTTTGTTTGGTAATTTTTCCTCCAATTATCATAAATAGTTTTTGTGTTTTATCACACAAAAACAAAACAGTTTAATGCATTTTGTTACGTATTTTTATCATTTATCAGACAGATTTTTTTGAATCAAAAAACAATTCGAACTCCGTAACCAATTGATAAACGTTTTGGCAAAAATTAAAAGCTCATTTTTTGACATCTTTTTTGAATTAATTTTTGTGCGATTTCACAGTGCAGTTGTTTTTCCCGAAGAAATGATTAAAAAAATAAATGCACCAATTATTTTTGTTTTTATTAGATTATAAATCTATGAGTATGTATTATGATTTAAGCGATATAATTTTAAAAGACCTGAGATTGATTGTGATCGATAATAGGCGCTGTTGTCTTATCTTATGCAGTAGTACCGATGACAACAGTAGTTATTTAATTGTCGAAACGTCGAAGATTTTAATAACTGAGATTGCATGAAGTTGGTTGGCCTAACAATTTGTATGCCTATTTAAAAGAACAATCCCCACCTCCCAAAAAAAAAAAAAAAACTTTTTGTCCAGTTTGACAAAATAATGCTCAAAGAAAGAGCCTAGCAATTGCCTTGTAAGAAGAAGAAAAAATAAAAATTCTTAAAACTGAAGATTTCGACAACACACTGTAGATTCAGCTGTCATCATCGGCAGTGTAGCAAGTTAGCACAAAATTGAAATCTTGCTTGCATTGCTGATGATGACAACTGAATCTATGTTATCGAAACGTCTAGTTTTATGAATTACTGAGGTTTTATTTTTCTTCTTTTTTTGGGTACGTTTCGTTCCATATTCATTGTATTCCCGTGTGGGCATCAATGGTGGTAGAAAAGAAACTCCTTAGTGACTAAAAATGATGGTCGTTGTTCGTGTTTTTTCAGCCCACCAGCTCTTTCAACGCATTTTGAGATTCTAGGGTCTGGGCTGCTTTAGTCATGCAAGTTTACGATGGCGCAGTAATGATGTCATTAGATGCGTCATAGTAACCGTTTCCTTTTGGTCATTCGAACGTTTTCAAACCGTGAAAGCGATGTCATCGCTACGCCTGATGTTGCGGCTCATTTTGCCCATTTCTAAATTACACGGAAATTCGCTAAAATCGACACTCAAGTTGGTCTTTTTTTGTGATCTCGCACATTTCAGTTTGATCTCTTAGAATAGAGCAGCCAACATTCTTTGTCAAAGTCCAATTTTTGCAAATGTAGTGAGTTTTAGCCCTAGCGGTATAGGCAGGGGCGATGACAGAGTTACGCTTGAGCCCCGTTACTAGCATTATTTTATGACCGGTAATAATGCAAGGACATTGATTGTCTCAACTTATATTTACCCTGTCCACTTGTCCAATTTTCATGGGTTTTAGGCTAGAGGTCCTCGGCTCTACTTTCTGCATCATAATCAATTTTTTGATGACACAATCACTATTTTTGATTACGACCCCAAAAATTGACTATGATGCAGAAATTAGAGCCAAGAACCCCGGGCCTAAATCCACTAAAATTGGACTCGTGGTCAGGGTGACTGTTACTAAAAAAACACTCCATCTGTTTGCTGTTATTACACACATTTCAAAGGAGGGCTATTGACATTTTAGTATCCAGCACTGGTATAGGCTTGTTTTTTTAATGCGTTATTGAAACATGGCCTACGTTTCCTACGATTTGAAAGAGTTAATTATAAACAGACAGTCACTAATTGATTATGCGTTTTTGTAAATCATAAATTTTTGTGGCCTTTTACTAAATCAGTGTTTCTTTTTTTAGAAAAATGAAAATTGTTTCAACAGTTTACTTAATAAATGGAAAATGATCTGTCAGCTTTACTGCGGTGTCCCAATATTCCAGACGTTGTTTTTACCGTTTTTGTGTAAATCATTAGAAAATACAAGAAAATTTTTACTATTTAGTAGCTAAATATCTGAATTTTCAAAAATTGTTCGTCATTATTCGTCTAAAAAGCCAATTACTGTTTATGTCTAAAAAAACTTCGTCTAAAATAAGATATAACTTACGACACTAATTTATCAATAGGATCATTAGCTTATTAAACTGGTTTTTAATTCTCCTTAGTTTTTAAATGACGTCATTTATTTGTAACGCCATCACATTGCTCATTTGACAGTGACGTAAAACTGTTTTTGTTTAAGATAATGCCAGCCAAGCACCTGTTTAATTCCTTTGGTTCGAAAGCGCGTTGATGGCAGATTAATTTGAAACCCAAAGTTTTTCCCTACTTCTCTGTTTGATTAATGAGCCTTATAACATTGTAAACAAAATTTTTTGAAGCGTGAATTTTTTGATTCCACTTGTTTACGTAAATCAATTAGACGAGCTAGGCTCGGACAAACTAAGTTCAGGTCATTAAGTCTGATAATACAGCTGCGTTCACAATAATAATTCAACATCAAAGTATAAAAAATTCATGTGCTCCGTAGGCTTGCAACTACCGAGGTTACTACGCTGCCTCGTTAAGCTATCCATCAGCTTTGCCCCCTCACCTGGTCGTTTCTGAACAAATAAAGTGTCGAAAAACCAGAAGCTTTATTGGGGTTCGGGAAAAAAATTTACAATTAAACACCAACGGCGCTACTCAAAATAATGAGTTATAATTTACATTGCATTCGTCAGCAAAACAAATAAAACAGTGCAGCTTTCGAACACCTTGAATTCGGCCAGGTCTGTCTTCCAACACCTGCCTAGTAACCTTTCCATTGCAATTTTATTAGCTCCACCCCCAAAAAATCAAGAAACCCGTCTTTTTTATACCACCTCAATGGCTACAGATTTACAGCATCAGTTCTCAGGTAGAGCTTAATTTTGCACAAGAAGTATAGAGCCAACTCGAACCATAGAAGAATCAAATCTTCACTATACTCGCGGCATTTCGCCGAAGCGTGTAACAAGTGGCGGGCTCATCTCCGCGGCTTTGCGCGTAGGCAACACGGCTCCGAGGAAATGTCCAGCGGTGGCGAGCCGTTGGCGACACTGTGCCGATTTGACCGGCCCGGGAATCGAACCCCAGACCTCCCGCACCGATAGCAATATCTTAAAAAATGAGCTAACCGCAGAAGATTTTTGACACAAAATGCTTAGTTATATTATACTGAGCTACAGAGTCACAATTCCATGCTGATTATTGACCTTGGGTTTGGTTGACAGATTTGACTCCGGATATCGAATATCACTATCCAGATGATAGCGAAGCGGATTCAACGAACGATGAAGGAAATTCAAAACCGGACTACGATAACAAAAATGATAGTGAAAAAGGTATTTAACGATTTCGAAACAAAATTTTTTATTGGCGTTTGAATCACTTACTTTTTTTTGTTATGAATTACTTTCATTTTGAATTATTGTTCAAGATGATCAACTAAGTCGCAGCGAAAACTCCACATAAAATTTAAATATCTGAAACAATATTATGATTTTTTGAAGCCATAACTGCGCCTCAAAAATTAATTATAAGGCTGAGGGCCGGGCCAAATTAGTGGAAAAGCATGGGGGCTATGGTGATGGGGGCCCCAGTACATCGCGTTCTTCAAAAAAGATAAAAAAGTCCGCTGCTACAAAAGCATGAGTTCCCCTGAAAAATCAGTCCCAGGGCCCCCCAAAACTAGTACGACCTTGGCTGGGGGTCCCAGTTGTAATACGGGGGGTAATATCTATTGTCTGTTTAACCACTCAACGAAAGTGCTGCAAATTGCGACTACCTTAGTTTAATTTCACCCAGAATTAAATTAGCAGGGCTGCACTGTCGTTAGCTAAAAACAACTTTTTCTGCGACCACACTAGTACAAAAGATTGTGTAAATTGAGCAGGTTTTTGTTTAGCTTTGAAACAGTGATGTAATATGGTGAAAAGAACCACCCTATTTGTGTTTTGGGTTAAAATTTTGATTTCTTATTGTAAAAACATAGGCAACTCTCTTTAGCAAAGCTTGGGAAACTTTTTAGAGGTAAATTTCGTACGAAACGAAAAGTTGCTTTTATGTACAGCCATATCAGTTGTTGAATCAGCTTTGATAGTATTTTCAACTTTAGACAATGGAATAAATTTATCCGCGCGTCTAGAGTTGAAAGCGATTTATGTTTATCTTACTTAACCAGTAAGATTTCTTTAACTTGTTAAATATACTTAGTGCTTTTTAGTTGTTTGTAGCTGAAATAATAAACAAAGCAATTGAAAATTCGACTAACAAAACGTATACGGCAAGCGAAAGCAAGCACAACATGTTAAAATTAATAACAAGACTGCAGCCAGTATATTTGTAATCATTTTACAAACGTTTCGGTAACACCAGCATCAGTGTTAAACTGTAGAGGCACTCGGCTAGAAAAAGTTTAGTTTCTGTGTTAAAATTACATCCGTTTTCTTCTTTTTTGAGCTTGATAATTCCGCTTTGCTAGCACCATTCTTTTTTTTACTCCTCCTTTTCTAACTACATTGCTATGAGGCCATCGTTTTGTTCAAAGATGGGAAAGTTAACGCAAAACGTTAGCTTCGTTAACCAGTACTTCGTTAAAACAGTCATGTACCTTTGTTAACGTTAATTCGTTAAATTCAGCTCCAATTAACGGAATCTAACTAAATTCGTTAAATCGTTAATTTTGATCTAAAACGGCGTTTCTTTTTAAAAAAAGGCTTTTCTATCAATGTTTGCGTAAGCATTTAAGCAGTTTTTTTTGCTCTCAAGCAATATGTTTTGTTCTTTTTATCTCGCTTATTGACCTTATTGGTCGTATTTTGCTAGTTTATCGATGTCAAACTTAACAAACAATAGGAAAAATAAACGTTTACAAAAATTTAACGGAAGTTATCAAGCACTAACGGAGGTATATTTAGTCCGTTACTTTCAAAAAGAAATTTAACGAATTAACGATTAACGAAATTGCGCCCACCTCTGGTTTTGTTGCCTCTTTCAATTATTTGTACCGTTATGATGACGTTCTTCATTTTATCTTATTCTCATTACCATGTTGGCGATGCATTCAAATAATAATAGTGCGTAGTGGTAAGATATCGCTACCAGTTCGGGAGGTTACAGGTTCGGTTCCTGGGTCGGTCAAATCGGACGCTGTGTCACAAACGGTTCGCATCGCTGCGATGTTTCTTCGAAGCTGTGTTGCCCCGGCGCTAAGCCGCGGGGTTGTCACACTGCTTCGGCGTATTGCCGCGAGTATAATAAAGATTTGATTTGATGCGTGACTAGTACACTAGTAGCAGGCACACCAGATCTTTCATTCCTTATTTGATTTAGACAAACACACTGGTGATGATGAAAATGACACAAAAGATTCGACAGAACTTGGAGAAAAAGTAAGCGGAAACGGATTGATCATTGGAGCTGTACTTGGCGCATGCGCAGTGTTGTTCATACTTCTCCTCGTGTTTCTTGGTTACAAAGTTTTTCAGAAACGTCGCTATCACAAGAAGTATCAATCTTCCCCAATCTCCCCCACCAGTGTCTCATCCCCTCTTCATGAAGTCACTCTTCTTCCCATTCCGCCCCCAACTCAATATCATATTCGTGATCACCAAAGTCGGCTTCTATCGGATCGCGAGCGCCACCGCTCAGCGACACTTTCATCGCACGGTGATGCAAGACCTCCCCCATCATATAATGAAACATTTTTAGCTAATGGAGGCGCAATGGTCGAAGTATGAATCCCCCAATTATCCCCTCTAATTGAGGGCCGTTGCATCGCATTGCCGAGGTGGGGGCTGTTTCTACCAATACCGGATGTGTTGGGAACTGCTGTGACGTCAGTTATACCCGCTCTTAAACGACCGGGACACTACACATGACGTTATGACTGACGTAATGCAGTATTGCTCCGTTGAACTTTAAACTTTGCTGCCTTGATGAAAGTACAACATGGGCTATTTTTTCAATTGCGTTGCGGAGTTTGATTTTTGAACATCACAATTTTGGTGTTTAAATTGTTACCATTTGGATGAAATCTTTTTTTTGACAAATGTAGTCGCGAAAATTGTGCAAAAATTTGTTATAATTTTTAACCTAACAAATTCAAAACTGCTTTGGTTTGAAAAAAGAATACGTGATAAATAATTAGGCTAGATAATTTGCTGAAAATTTATGAATTATTTTTCCTTCGAATTTCATCTTATTGATATTCTAAAAACCAAGCTAAATTTTACTATAACTTTTTTTGAAAATATTGCTTTGAAACAAAACGCGTAGGTTTGAAACTTGGCAGGTGACGCTTATTTTCGCTGCTACGGTTTTGTTATTTCTTGAAATTAACTTATTTTTAAATTCTTGAAATTTATTTGAATTTAGTTGGAATTGGCTCAAACTTTTCTCGGTTAGGACCAACAGAATTTTCGTAAGGCGGTTATTTAGCTATTACTATAATACGTACGCATTACATTCACAACACATCGCAAGTATCTGTAAGTAGCATACTCACCAGTCATGAAAACGCGCAACCCCGCAACCTATCCCAAGTACATTACGACCTAAAGTGCACGATAAAGGGTAACCGGTTAACATTGCGCGTTTTCATGACTGCTGAGTGTGCTACTTACAGATTCTTGCGATGTGTTGTGAATGTAATGCTTTTGCTCAGTCAACTGTCCGTTTCATTTGTAATACATACTCATATATTAAAAAGTGGGGTTTCCCCTGTTTGGCCACTGATTTTGTACTTTTTTTGCTTAGAGCCATTTTTAAAGTGGTTTTAGTTTGTTTTTGATTTTACATTCTTGTCTTGTTATTATGCAATCATAATTATCAGTGCTTTAACCCAACTTTTGTGTTATGTAAGTGATTGTGATTATTATATAATGCAAACTTTTATCATGCCATGAAATACAACCAAACCGGATTTTGCATTTTTCTATTCTTGAAAGCATAAAATTATGTGGTTGATTTGTTATATTTCAATTTAAATCCGCAATACCTGTATTTGAATCTTAATTATTTTTTCATTAATTCTGAGCACATTTGGCCTCCTAAAAATTCTTTTCAATTGGTTTGTTTTGTTGGTATTTGTTGGAGTTTGGTCTTGAGCACATGTGCCGTCAAGAGTGACGTAGCCAGCGTAAAAATTAAGGGGTAAGGAAATTACAATATGCCAAAGGCTGTGGTATATAATAAAAATGTTTTAACACCCTTCAGATTGGAGTTTACGGAAAAGAGGGAGCAGCAGTGCTTCGGTGCTATCCTGGCTACGCCGCTGGTTGTTAATTGTAATGGATAGTGATTTGTGAAACGACCCTCCACATTACTTGAAATCTAACAGGGTTCGTTCTCTTTTATTGTAAGCTATCGTAATTCGTTACTGTTGTAAAACTACTTGTAAAATATGTTTTTTTACTAATCATATACCGGTACTCAGTGGCGTAACTAGGCCTTTTTTGGGGGCAAATGCTCAGAGTCTTTTTCCAGGTGTTCGGGGGCATCTTTTTTGCTCTTCACTTGACTTTGGGCGGCATACGGACGTGATGACTTTCAAGGAACCTGTCCTCCTTTTGCGCAATGAAATATATCCGGCCCTGCTGGCATGGGTGTAAATTGCGCCCCCCCCCCTTCAAATTCCTGGGCACGCCCCTGTTAGGCAATGCCAAAAGTCTCAGCTAATCCTACCCACGCCCCTACCCGTATTCCTCTTTTCGACTCGAGACAATTTATCTAAACTCCGAAATACTTCGTTCAAAATTGCTGAATTTTTATAGTTGCTTGTTTGTTTTTTGAATATTTTTGCGTTTCATTTGTGTTCTTGCTCAATAAAACTTAAGAAATCAATCAATTAATTCGTTTTTATTTCCGCACTCCATAACGTTAGAAACACATGTTCATAATAAGTATTAGCCAAGCGCGGAAAAGGGCACACGCAGCAAAACGGGTAAAATCATGATAAATTTGTAACATGCAATGTTAGTTGGTAAGCAAGGTCTATGAATACCAACTGATATGCGGGAAGAAATCAATAAATAGCTTGACGGAGAGTAGTCAACTTTTCTACTACGGAATTGCACCAGAAAAATTAAAGTGAAGATATGAGCGAGTGAAACAAAGCAAAAGTGGTAAGACAGAATGGAAAACCGCTACAGTCTACTCTAGCAGAGATGGGCGCGATACTCAATTTTTGAGTTAATCGATATCGATACACGATACTTGAAAATAGAGTTAATCTATACCGATACACGATATTTTGAAGAGGTGTTATATCGATACTTGTATCGCCGATACGAGTGTCTCGATACAATATCAGGAAAAAAATGAATTAAAAAAGATTAACTTACAAAACTTCGCTGGAGTCGAACTTGCTGGTTGACCTGTGTCGTCACCTCAGTCATTTGCAAAGCGAAGATGCAAGCGTTTGAATGCATTGATAGTGCTTTGTTAGGAAAAACAAAATGCGTGCCTTATGCCGAATATATAACGAAACATTGCTGGTCAAGGTTTTGCTTTGAACTAGAGATGTAGAGCACGCAATGAGAACCAACACTTTCTGCAAAATTTGTATCCACTGGCAGCCAGCTAGCCCATCAATAAATGTTTTCTTCTTTAAAAACCAAAAACAGGGAAATATGAAAATCAAAAGAACACTGCACGAGATAGAAAATCCAGAAAAAGCATATGAGACAACGAAAAACAGTTACGCCATCTAAGAAATTTTGAAACGGTTGGTCTAAGAAGTTTCCATGACAATGTGAGAAAATGTGTACGACGAAGCTAAACAAACGCTCTACAGGGGCCGAAGACACCTTATCAAAGCCCTCGTTAACAAGTGCGCTCTGAGCTAACTTCTTGCTGGCGTGTAGTCCACAACAATTGCCTAATGCCTACCCCTGTACTAAAACACTTCTCTTCTTGCCATATAAGCTCTCAAACACGAACACTTTCTCTCCTTCCGAGCGCTAGCTAAGCAGCTGCTTTTGAGTTTATTACAAAGCATTGCGCAACAAGTTGCAATCTGCGGACAATAATTGCAAAACGTAAAAATGGCGCGTATAAATTTCACAATTACCGTCGTTCAATAGCGTCATAAAACAGTTGTAAATAGTGATAAGAGAATTGAGCTTCAGTTTGTTTTCACATTCTTTAGAAACCGTTAATGAACACGCAGTCAATACCTGGTAAGATTGCTCGTCCTCAAAAACAGTATCGCGATACTTGTATCGGCGATGCACAAAAACACCGTTAATCGATGCCGATACGCGATACTGTGGTGAAACACTAAATCGATACCGATACAAAGGTATCGCGCGATACGCATCGCCGATACAAGTATCTCGATACTGTCCATCTCTGTAGGCTACACTAGTAGCCTACTTAACAAGGCTGAATGCGTAAGCTCTATGGTTTATGTACTGTGTTCTTAGTTTGAATTTTCATTCTTAACTTGCGGTTGAGGATTGACCATCAGGAAGTTGGAAGCACCGTTGGAGTATAGGCTTGGTTTATGTGACAAAACAAAGTACCGTAATTTAAAGGCAATAAGAATAGAACAACATGGGGTTAACTATTTTTTAAACCTGCTATTACTGCCTATAATGATTGCTAACAAAGTTATAGCCAAGCATATTTATATTTATAACTAAACTTGTAAAATTTAAAGCCAACTTGAAACCAGTTGACTTTATATGGTGCCTACAACTCCGTCATTGCATTCGGCTGTTTTAGAATCCATCTTTTAGCAGCTAGTATATTAATATTTTCAAATCACATGCTGATCTGGGAGCTAAAATTTAATAGGTCAAGATGCAAGTTGGATCATGGTTTACCGGTAGTGTGTGGAGTGATGCTGGGTGTTGCAACGATAGCTATTCTTAACTATTCATTTTCTATCTGCCGTCATTGCTCTGTCACCTTTTTATCTTTCTTACATCTTTTTAATAGGCTGTGTCTATTTTGCCGTTAACGGCGTAATAGCTTTTAGGTCTGTTTGGCCGCAGCTACATAACCCCATGTCACACGAATACCGGTATTACACCTTAAGCTATTCTACTGTCTTCACGAACCCGATTGTTAACCCTAGGTCACACGAATCCGAATCGAAGCGATCCCAAACGAAGCCACCGAACCGGAACGAACCGAAGCCGCGACGAGAATCGAACCCAAAACTAGCGCAGCGCCTCCCGTTATGGCGTGTGGGCATTCCAGGTGCGAAAATTGCAGAACAAACGTCTGCAAGCCGGTGAAGTGACGTAGACTGAACAATGAACAGACGAGCGCGAACTTGACTATTACACAACGGGCGGTGACTCAGACACATACTCCGATCTAGTGCGTGCGAACTGTTAACTAGACCTGTATGGCCACGGTGCAGTTCTCTGGTTTAATTCTTATACTTTTTATTATGAATCATTTTATAGTTACATGGAATTTTGGTGCTAGTGGGGCATGCTACTGATTCATTCAAATTACCAGCACAAGGTCATACAGATCGGATTTTGATATAAGTAAGAGTGTGATGAAAGATTGATATATTCATATGATTTTAGTCGAAGTGATTGTTATTCGAGAATTCATTTAATTTCCTTTCGAAGCTATAAATGTTCGAGCATTATTCATTTTGATTCAACGCTGTTACTATCCGAGGAATATTATATTCGACGTGATATATTCGACATGACTAATGAGTGTAGCATCAGCAATAAAGGATTTATAGCGTGGTCATTGGAGTTAGAATAAAGACGCGCTATACCGTTACACGTTGCGCTCTATCCACTGAGCTATCGAGAAATCGTGGCAAACTACCACAAAATGGCGCCTAAAAACCTACGACGTCACTTACGGCAAAATAGACCTATTGATGAGTTGCATTGACGTCACGGAATTTTCCCGCCAAAAGCACTGGACGGCAAAAAAGTCTTTGCTGTCACCTTTCATAGTGTACGCTGCATGCGCTTAATTTGAAAAGGTGTGGGGTGTATGGAGGAAGGGATGGGAGAGTGTGGGAGATGGGTGCAGAGAAGTGTGGGGAAGGTGTAGGGAAGTGTGTGGGGGGATGGGACGTGTGGAAAAATGTGGGGTAGGTGTGGAAAAGTGTGTTGGGGTGTGGGTAAGGGAAGATGTGGGGAAGTGTGTTGGAGTGTGGGGGGAGATGAAGGGAATTGTTGGGGGAGGTGTGTGCTGGAGGTGTGGGGAAGTGTGTTGGGGTGTGGGGGGAGATGTAAGGAAGTGTGGGGGGAGATGTGGGGGTGTGGGAAAGTGTATTGGGGTGTGGGGGGAGGTGTGGAAAAGTGTTGAGGAAAATGTAAAGGAGGTGTGGGAAAGTGTGTTGGGGTGTGGAGAAGGTAAGGGGGAGATGTGGGGAGAAGTGTGTAGGGGGTGTGGGGGGAGGTGTAAAGAAGTGTTGGGGAGGTGTGGCAAAGTGTGTTGGGGGTGTGGGGAAATGTGTTGTGGTGTGGATGGAGGTGTAGGGAAGTGTTGGGGGAGGTGTGGGAAAGTGTGTTAGGGTGTGGGGGTATGGAAAAATTTGGGGGAAGTGTGGGAAAGTGTGTTGCGGTGTGGGGAATGTAAGGGGGAAATGTGGGGAGAAATGTAGGGGGTGTGGGGAAGTGTGTTGGGGTATAGGAAAGTGTGTTGAGGGTGTGGGGAAGTGTCTTGGGGGTGTGGGGGGAGGTGTAGGGAAGTGTTGGGGGAGATGTGGGGAAGTGTATTGGGATGTGGGGGGAGGTGTGGAAAAGTGTTGGGGAGATGTGGGGAAATGTTGGGGAGGTGTGGGAAAGTGTGTTGGGGTGTGGAGAAAGTAAGGGGAGATGTGGGGAAAAGTGTAGGGGGTGAGGGGAAGTGTGTTGAGGTGTGGGGGGAGGTGTAGGAAAGTGTGTGGGAGAGGTGACTGGGTGTGGGAATTAAAGTGTGGGGGAGGTGTGGTAAAGTGTTGGGGGAGGTGTGGGGTGTGAGAAAGTTTTGGGGGAGGTATGGAAAAGGGTGTTGAAGTGTGGGTAAGGTAAGGGGGGATGTGGGGAGAAGTGTAGGGGGTGTGGGGAAGTGTGTTGGGGTGTGGGGGGAGGTGTAAGAAAGTGTCGGGGAAGGTATGGGGGGTGTGGGAAAGCGGGTTGGGATGTGAGGGGAGACGTCGGGAAGTGTTGGGGAGGCGTAGGGACTGTGTAGAAGAGTTAGGAGAGGTGTGGAGGCTGTGGAAAAATTTTGTGAGAGGTGTTGGGGTTTCTCATGCCTCCCCCGCACTTCCCCACATCTTTTTTCATCACTCCCACACCCCAACACACTTCCCCACACCCTAACACACTTTCCCACACCTCCCCCGACACACTTTCCTACAACTTTCCCCACACCCTAGCACACTTCCTCACACACCCCACACCTCTCCCAACACTTTTCCCACACCTCAACACACTTCCCTACACACCCCACACCTCCTCTAACACTTCCCCACATCTTATCACACTTCCCTACACCTCTCCCCCATTACTTCCCCACACCCCAACACACTTTTCCACACCTCTTTTCACTTTCTCCCACACCTCCCCCATATTTTCCCACCCCTCCACTTTTCCACACCTTCCCCCACATCTGCAACACACTTTCTCACACCTCTCCCACATTTTTTCACACCCTCCATCTCTCCTCACCTCCCCCACACCTCTTTTTAGGCTACTTCCCCTGCACCTCAATACACTTTCCCACACCTTTTTTCACTTTCTCCCACACACCTCTTTTCACTTTCTGCCACACCCAAAACACTTTCCCACACCTCCCCCATATTTTCCCACCCCTCCACACCTTCCCCTCACACCTGCAACACACATTCTCACACCTTCCCCACATTTTTTCACACCCCCACCTCTCCTCACCTCCCCCACACCTCTTTTTAGGCTACTTCCCCTGCACCCCAATACACTTTTCCACACCTACCCCACATTTTTCCACACACTCCACCTCCCCCACATTTTTCCACACACCTCACCCAACCCCACACCCCAACACACTTTCCCACATTTCCCCCACACTCACCCCCTACACTCTTCCATCCCTTTCTCCACTCACCCCACATCTTTTCATATTAAGCGCATGTACACTATGAAAGAATCAAGCTCTTTTTGCCGTCCAATGCTTTTGGCGGGAAAATGATGACGTCAGCTGCAACTCATCAATAAGTTGTTTAGCCGTCAACGGCAAAATAGACACTACCTTTTTAATACGCTTTTCATCTTCTCGTATTGTTTGTTGATCCCGATCGCGTTCACTGTGCGAAAATAATAGACGTCTGCGACAAAAAAGGCAACCCGCAACCGCGGGCATATTCCCCGCAAACCGCGTGGACGAAGCAATCAATTTTTGTGTTTCGACATCTGAGATACGAGTTGCGCCACATTGCGCCATCGACGCTAGCGTTGGCATTTTCCAGTCGTTGTGAGCCATAGCGGTACCATACCTTAAACTGTTAAAGCTTGTACCAGTGGTTAGCAGATACAGGATACTTTATATGATGTGACAAGTTTCTACAAACCATAGCACAGGATTGTCTGGTTATTGTCTAAAACTGAAGTTTTTTGAAGGCAGTGGCTATTTTTGCGGCCCTAAAAATAAACTCTTTGTTTCTTTTATTATCCCTTCGCGCGCTTCCCGGTTCTACGAGAGCGTAACGAAGTAATAAAATAAATCGAAGAGTCAAATGTTACGAGCCCGAAAAAATAACCACTTCCTTTTTTTAAAGCATATGGTTGAAAAACATTTCCAGGTGAGTCAAAATAAGTGTCAGGTGTTATTGAATCTGTCTGAGAATCAAATTTGTCATGATGAGTAATGCACTCCAGGACGATGCTACTACAGTGCTAACCAGTATCAGAGTATTGGCTGCATAACTGCTAAGATGCTAGACTAGTCTAGGTGGACTTCCAGTAAATAGTCTACACTGTACAATCAAGCTTTTGAGTTAAGGCTCTGGGCTTTAGGGCACACACCTAGACAACAGCTGAACAAGTCAAGCTCAGAGCTTTTTTGATGCTTTAATGAAGTTGTTTAAAGATTTGTATGTAGACTATTCACATACAGGTACTGTATTTATTCTCCTGTCTCTAGGAAGCGATCAAGGTGTTATAACCAGTGTTCCCTCTACAGTGAGAAATTTGAGAAAAATGCGAAATTTTTGGGCAAATTTCACTGATTTTAAATCAGAAATTGATATTATAAAATGTAAAACTTTAACAAAAAACTTGAATATTTTAATGCAAGGCTGTAGCACGTATCTTGGAAAAGCAAATTTAATGCAAAAAATTTGTAAAAGAGGTCCTCAAAGTAGTGAAATCTTTGGGCAAAAATTTCAATAAATTTATCATTTGGGCAAATTTGCACTATTCAAAATCCTAGAGGGAACACTGGTTATAACAAGCTCGCTGAGGAGTGTTTTGCCATGTGCCTATCACATCAAGATGGGGGAATCTTGTTAAGTGCCTTTTTCAATGGCACAACAAGTAAACTTGCTGGGTTGTTCTCCACTCTATGGCTTTGATGCTGAGCATCAAACAGGGAAGCTGCGAATAACAATTCTACTGTCATTAGTTTGACCTGACTCAAAATCAAACCTGATTCTACTGCTCCAGAGGCAGAAGATTCGATAAAAACTCAGGCACTGCCTGGTTTTGATTTTCTCTCACCTCACAATAAACTGCTGTTCTGTGTCTAATACTGAATGTCTCAAGTCAAGCCTCATTATTGTGCGGTATGCGTAGTAAACTGGAGTAGACTAGGCCTACTATTATGCTAGACATTATGATTTGATTACTGATTTGGTAAATGTTGATGATATGTTTTTAGTGGTAAGCCAAATCCAATGTTTATGATGTCAAAATGCAGTCTACTAAGATTTCATTAAATGATACCAACACTCTCTTGGGTTTGGTTAGTGGATTGAAATTTGCTGTTGACAAAGAAGTAAATGATGAAGTTGTTGAAACAAACACAGCAAATTTGTCAAATCTCGAAATACAAGGTACCGATATAGCCTATACAGAAGTTTGCTTAGGCCTAGTCTATGTACTGTGCTGTACTGCTGTAGTACAACATCAAGCTATCTCGATAATTACTCGTATTACCCCCATTGGCGGACTGGATCTTGAGGTACTGGTTGCTATTTCCATAAAACGTTAAAACTTTTCTGTTTTAACTGAACTTGTTTTTCAAATTTTTTGTTACTAAATCCTAAATGAAACAGTGAAAAGAATGGATCAAAAAGTTTTGTGTCTTCAAACTCACTTTAGTTGTTTCTAGAATGGATGTATTTATTTCATGTTTTTGATCATTGGTACATTGCAGAGCATTTAAGAATGCATTTTGTTTTCTCTGAAACAAAAGCTTAGCTTGAATGTTTACATTTTATTTCATTTTAGAAGGCAGTGAACCTTTAATACCCACTTCGGGATCAAATTGTTTAACGTGCAAGTGTGATTTGAGTGAGAGGGATCAACAAGTGAATCACTATCGCGGTGACTGGCATCGTTACAACCTTAAACTTCGTTTGCTTGGGCAGCCAGCTGTCAGTGAAGAAGAATTTGTTGCATTGGAAGGTAAATCTTACGAAATTTGTGGTTGCTTTATTTATTAACAAGTATCGCTACCAGTGCTTAAAAAGTTAGATTGAGTCCGAGGTTTTGTTCCCTATAATGACAAACGTTCATCTTAATCCACATGCAGTAATGCTGTAACCATAAATGTGAAGACAAATCCAAGCTTGTACGTGCAGTGGCATAGCGAATAATGGGGGGAACATAACTACAAAAGAGTGTGGCATATTTCAGTCACTTATCTATCAACACATTTGTTTTTTTTTTACTGAAAGACAAAGTCAAAAGGGGCGGCCATTGCACAATGCCCCTCTACTCACGCTCCTGTGTTGGTGAAATGATTTGATTTTAAAGCATCTCATTTGAAAATGTCATCCCTAAAGACCAGTCATTTACTGATTGCTTTCGTTTTTTCAGATGCCTTAAGCATATCTGGTTCTGAAACAGATGACAGCAGTAATGATTCTGAAGAAATTACTGATGTGTCGATTTCCATTTTAAAATCAGACACAGCTGAAAATATAAAATTTAATGATGATCGAAGACCAAGATTTTATTTCAGAAATACTGATGATCAAATCATTTCGATTTATAAAAAGGTCATTTGTAACTATCCGGTTAGTAACACAGCCTTTACAACTTTTTGATTATGTTTAAATAAAAAAACAAAATTGAGCCTAGCCAGTTAAGAAGTAATTTACATTGCTTTGAGTTTAATTAAACACTTGTATATATCGGTACGAGTATTTTGCATTGCATGTTTCTGTACCCTCAGCAGTATCAAATATCATAATGTAGCAGTGATAATAATTGTCCATATGAATTGCCAGATTTGTCATTCAGTGGTACTGAGAGGGTCTTAATAAACTTATATACGAAGTAAGTAAAGTTTTGAGGACGTACGGCATTTTGAAGCTATCAAAAATCAAATCTTCATTATACTCGCAGTATTTCGCCGAAGCGTGTAACGAGTGGCGGGGCTCATCTCCGCGGCAAAGCGCCTGGGTAACACAATTGCGAAGAAACGTCGCAACGGTGGCGAGCCTACCGGCCCGGGTCTTGAATCCCAGACCTCACGCACCGATAGCAAATGTTTTATAAACTTGGCACTTAAGTAGCGAACAAATCTTGCGTTCCGTGGTGAATTTCTGATGTTTTAGGCAGATGTTACTGAAACCAACCTTACTAGCAGAGTACAGCATGTACTGGAGTCTGTGCAAACATCCATGTGGTTCATAGCTTTATTTAATGCCGGCCATTTCGCTGCAGCAATCTTTGATGGTTCGGCCAGTGTCCTTACTCATAAAACTTTTCACCGATATATTGTTCGTGCAAAGCGTGGAACAGTTCAGAGCATTAACGACAACAGTAATCGTGGCCATGCTGCTAAGTATGTGGTTAACTTTTTCGCTTTATATTTATCAGGTATTGTTTACGTTTGTTTATTTTCGCCTGATTTTTGTACTTGCTTACTGCACAAAAACTATTGCAACTCCAGGCTTACGTAATACTAAACAAAATCAATCTTCCATATACTCGCGGTGTTACGCTAAAGCCAGTAACAAGTGGCGAAACTCATCTCCACGCATAGGCAGCACCGCTCCGAAGAAACATTAGACCTAGAGCGTTGGCAAGACCGTTACCGTTTCCGAGTTGACAGGCCCAGGAATCAAACCGAAAATCTCCCCCGTCGATAGCGTTATCATTAGCAACCACACCAACTGGCTGATGGCAAATTTTTTCACATTTAAAAAGCTTTTTGTTTTGAACGATAGCTTGTTTATTTTGTAGTTGTAATAACTATACAGCTAAGTGCTTACGTTTTTCGTTCGATATCGCTAGTTTATTTGTGAGGATTATATTTCTGCAGATCAGCCGGTGCAAGTTTGAGACGCCATAACGAAGCCGCTTTGGAAGAATCGATAAAAACGTTGATTAAATCTTGGAAAGATGATTATCTTGACAAGTGTTCACACATATTTCTAAGGATTCCTCATTATAGAAAGGTGACCAATTTTTTATTTGTCAAATGTTTGAAATATGAAATTTTTAATGATGCAGTAGATATATTCATGATGGCAAAATCCATGACTTTTGACTTACTGGAATAATGTTATTAAGTTACATAATAATGTTATTTAGTTACATTATAAAATAACGCTAGAACCAGGAGCGTATTCGGGGGGGGGGGGGGGGCGTTTGTGCTGTGCTCCCCTCCTTTAAAATTTCTCGTTATGCCACTGCCCAGAGTTACCAAAATATGTTGCACTTGTATTTAAGATTTTGCAGTAAGTGCGATGTTTTCCAACAAAGACCAATATGTGATGTTGTTTTTATTTAGTCATTATTTTACGGAGGCAAGGACCAGCTTTTTGATCATACTGACCAGCGGATTAGATCCATTCCTTTCGTTACTCGTCGTCCAACTTTCAACGAAGTAAAAAGAGTTCACAAAGAATTGTTTTCAATCTCACTTCACGGTTTGTTTTATGTTCGAAATACTTTTGTTAGCCTTGATATGTATCTTGTACTAGCCTTTCCAGTCGTCATATGCTTGGCTAAGTCTGTTATCAATTGTGCTGTCAGTCGGACTGATATCTGCGAAAGCTGACTTTCGACAATTCGCTGCCATTTGAAAAAAACTAAATCTTTATTATACTCGCGGCGGTATTACGCCGGAGCGTATAACGAGTGGCAGGGCCCATCTCCACGGCTTAGCGCCTGTGCAACTCAGCTTCGAAGCAGAGTTGTCGACGGGGTGAAGATGTTGAGCCCGAATCCTAATTTATCAGCTAATCTGAGCCCGACTTAAACCCGAAATCAAAATCAAGGCTATAAATTTTGAATAAATTGTAGTTTCAAAAGAAAGTGAGTTTTACCCATCCGCAGTCACACCAGTTACGAACAGCAATATTTATACAAGGTGTTTTCTTCGCTTTATTCCAGCAATCATGAAAACCATATCACTCACTGAAAATGTCCATTTTGCTCTGGCGTCGGGCCCGATGGAAGCCCGACAGTTTTTCAAAATCCAACCCCGAACCTGACCCGAAAAGCCCGGGCCCGATTGACAACTCTGCTCCGAAGAAACGTCGCTGCTTTGGTGAGCCGTTGGCGACACTATCCCCGATTTGACCGACCCAGGAATCGAACCCCAAACCTCCCGCACCGACAGCAATGTGTTAACGACTGAGCTAACCGACTGGTACTGTCTATTGAAAGGAAGATAATTCGGTGTACACATAATTAGTTCTGACAAATCAGCTGCGTAGTTAGATAACCGACATCAGGTGAATAAAAAGAGATAAAGCCTAGGGGCCTAAATTGCATGGGATCCGGTGCAACACCGGAAATATTACACCATCGTATCTACGGTGTTTTGACCATGTTTTATTGTTTTGATTCGTTTTCAGGTAAAACAAGTTTGACGGAATTATTAAGCAGCTCAAAAACGAGGAATAATGAGGCAAACGATGATCGGAAAAAATCACAACTGGATGAAACGCATAAGGAAACAGGTAGCGACTGGTAGCTGTGCCAACTTTTTCATTCTAGTAATGATCTTAATGAAGCGTTCTAAATACTTTTGATTAAGCGCTTGTGATATCCTCATACATTTGGTCGAAATCGCTGTGGTTGAAGTTTTTGCCTGACCAACTTAATTTAGTTATTCGTCAAGTAGCCACTGCCGCTTTCAGCGAAAGTTTGAGCGAAACTTTTTTTGAGTGATGTGGGCGAAATGTTATGCTATTGGAAGCTACATTGTCATCGCTTTGAAGTGAGCAGGGCTGCGATTTCAAACTCGCTGAACTCTGTCTTTCTTCCCCAACTCGAAAAGGAAAAATGCCTGAACTCAATCTAGAAAAAATAAATGATTGAGTTTCGAACTTGTCATTTACTTAACAAATATTGTTTGAACTCAGCATAAACCCGATTAAAAGCACTTGAACTCGGCGTAAACTCGGTAAAAATGAGGAACTCGGACACAGCTTACAGACTCTTAGTGAACTCAAACTCGATTGTAAATGCGTGCGTGTTCGCAACCCTTCGAGTGATATTTCCTAATTTTACCGAAACGGATGCTGGCAACAACTGCGCTTCTCTCTGCTTTGCCAAGTAGAAAATATTTTGTCTAAGGAAGCGATGCTCGTGCCGCAAGTATACAAGTTGATTTATCAATAAACAATAAGTTTTTGTGTCCACAATTATCGAAAAATGTCTTTAGAAACAACGAATGGCAAAGACGGCGATGTTAAAGAAAGCAGCAGCGATGAAGAGATTAGCACAGTCAACATACGATCGAGAAGAAAAAAGAGAAAACAGAAAGACAAAGCTGCTTTGTCTGCTCAAGAAAAAACGGTACTTTATCTTATGGTCAGTTATTGTATTTTGTACACGGGCGATCAAGAATAATTCTGCATTTACTTCATTTGAACACCAAATCAATTTGCAATTACTGAATTATGACCGGTTGGTTAGCTCAGTTTTTAAGACATAGCCAGAAGTCGTGGGTTCTAATCCCGGCCAGGTTAGATCGTACACAATGTCGCCAACGGCTCGCCACCGCTGCGAAATTTCTTTGGAACTGTGTCGTCCAGGCGCCAAGCCGTGGGGATGGTCCCCGCCACTCGTTACACTCTGTGGTGCGAAACAACGCTAGCATAATGAAGATTAGATTTGGTACTAAATCATTATGTAGTTTTAGCCTAATCTCTTTTTGGTGCAGATTGAACGCGAGAATTTTGACGAATCCCTCCATTTGAGCGTATCGGAACAAAAATGTATAGAGAAACTCTATACCGCATGTAAAACGTCGAATGTAGAAATGCTGGAAAAAATTTTAGATTTTGATTTTCACGAACTTGTAAAAGAGACCAAATTTCGCGCAAATGATGTCGATTCAAGTAATGATGATGCAAAAATTGTGCAACAGCTCAAAGAAAAACTCCTCTCTCATCCATTAGACAAGTCTGGCGATACGCTATTGCATGTCGTTTCACGTTTGGGTGATAAACGACTTATTTTAAAACTGCTCGAAAATGGCTCAGATCCAGCTGTAAGGTGAGATGTCAATATTGCCATCAACTCATGTGATATTTCGCTAGTTTTTAATTTATCGTACAAATCCTCTTGCTCCGTGGTTGTAGCCTGTAGGGGTCTTCAGACTCTCATTTTGTTCAACTTTCAATTTAATTTAGTCTTTTATGGCTTTCATTATGGTTAAAGACACCGCTAACGGTGCGGGAGGTCTGGGTTCGATTCCAAAGCCAGTAAAATCGGACGCAGTGTCGCCACCGCTGCGACGTTTCTGCGGAGCTGTGTTGTCCAGGCGCTTTGCCGCGGAGATGAGCCCCGCCATTAGTTACACACTTCGGCGTAATACTGCAAGAATAATAGATTTAATTAAATTCTTTGCCATGATTCGCTTGCTGAATTCTGGTAAGAAGTTATGACTGAAAAAGAAAACGGCATTTTTCAATGATAATCGATTTGTAAAATGGTGTTGCGCTTTCATGGCAGATTCGAAGTAGCAGAATATAAGTCTAAGTTAAAAGAACGAATATTTGGAATAACGAAAACCTTACATCTTTGTTGAACTATTTGTAGAAACCGTTCGTTCTTGCCCCCTTATTGTGTTTGCTCTAATAAAGAAGTTAAGAACACATACAGAAGATTTCGAGCGCAATTCCCGGATAAATACGATTACAGTAAAGCCCAAGTGAGTTTGATTAATAGGCCTTCAATAATATGTTGAATGTCATGATAGCATCGAATTCCTAATACTTTTTCAGCATTTTTTTCTTTCTTTGAGAGAGCGAAGTGCTGTGATAAGCTTGTTTGAAAATGATGTGCGATTTGTCTGCCTTTCAATCGTAAAGAATTGGTCAAGTGCATTTCTCAACGGTTCACGAACACTTGCCGGCTTGTTCTCTACACTGCCTTTTTTAATGTTGAATATCGAGCAGGAAAGTAATTAAAATATTAAAGTATCAATGTTTTGATAGTTTTTTTTTTTTTTTTTTTTGTTTCTCTATAGGTAGCTTCAGCTTTATCTGAAGAAAAAGAAGCTGAAGCTAAAAGAAAAGTTGCAGAAAAGAAAAAAGCACAAAAAGCTGCGAAGAGAGAAAAAGAAAAAAAGCAAAAGGAGGAGGAAGAAAAAAGATTGGAAGAACAAACCGAAAAAGAGAGATTTCTAGCACTCTCGGACAGAGATAAGGTAGATTTTTATTAAATGGGTGACCGATCATTGCTCCTTGAGTAGGATTTCTTTAAACTGTTTTCACTAACTTTAAAGATGTTATGATGCCAGCTTGTCTTTGTTGTTTTTTTTTTTAATACGAAAAACGTAACCTTAATTTCAATGGTTACCAAAATTAGATGTACAGGTGATATCAAGGGGTCAGTTAAGTTGTGCAAAAACACATTTGTAACAATATGAGAAAAAATTATAATTGTATTTAAAACAAGTTCCAGCTTGGATGTTGGTAACTTCATGATATTTGCAAGTACAGATTTTACTCAAGCGCTAGTACTGTTCATCTAATGGCGTATTATTTTGTTTCAGAGATTAATTGCCATCGAACGGAGATTACAAAATCAACCTCACGTCCAGCTATCTCAAGCCAAGTAAATATGACTAGGGCGATGTTGCTAGAACGCCAATTACCCAGTACACAGGTCCAACTTTAGTGGGCTTTAGGCCAGCAGTTCTTGCTTCTAGTTTTTGCATCATAATCAGTTTTTGAAGCCATAGTTAAAAAAAGTGATTATGACATCAAGAAATTGATTGTGACGCAGAAACTAGAACCAAGACCTTCGGGCCTAAAGTCCCAGAAAATTGGGCATGTTGCCAGGTAAATGATCACTAAATAATTCCTTTTTGCAAAAAGCCGAACTTTTTCCAGGAAATATAAAAAGGCGTGTGAACACGTCTCGATCTTGGTTTTCAAGTGCTCATAACAAAGTTGCATTGCTGCATATAAATTATATTGATATGTAGGTTGTTTCTGAACTCCGAATGAAACGGTCTAGAGCAGTGGTTCCTCCCTGTGGGGAATGACCGGTCGGGCAGAAGAACCACTGTTTCAAAGTTTATCACATTACATTCAAATGTCTTTACAAATCACAACCATTTACAGATATTTTGGTAGCAAAAACAAACAGTATGTGAGATATTGTAAGATGTACTTGTGCAAAAAATGACAACACTGTTGGTGCGGTGAGATTCATTCATAATTAAGAGTAATTTGGTCGACTAAAAAGTGGAGAATTTGAGAAAAAAGGTTTAACAACCTCTGTCTAGACTAGAGCCTGCCCTGTACAATAGAACCCGTTATGCGGCATCTTAGTGTGTAAAGTATTACTTTACCAGTAGAAATATTAAACTTTTATCGTTTACTTATTGAAGTGGATTCTGCAATAACTTTGTATCAGAGGTGGGCACAATTTCGTTAATAGCGAAGCTAATTTTTTCATTAACTAGTTAATTCGTTAAATTTCTTTTTGAAATTTACGGACTGAATTAACTTCCGTTAGTGCTTGATAACTTTCGTTAAATTTTTGCGAACGCTTATTTCCCTTATTGTTGGCTAAGTTTGACATCGATAAGCTGGCAAAATACCGACCAATGAGGTCAAAAAGCGAGATAAAAACAACAAAACATATTGCTGGTGAACAGACAAATTACTTAAATGCTTACGCAAACATTGAAATTGAAAAATTTTAAGCTTTTTCTTGAAAAAAATGCCGATTTAAGTCAATATTAACGATTTAACGAATTTAATTAACTTCCGTTAATTGGAGCTGAATTTAACGAATTAACGTTCACGGAGGTACATAACTGTGTTAACGTAGTAGTGGTTAACGAAGCTAACGTTTTGCATTAACTTGCCCATTTACGCTTTAGGTTCTAAGCCTGTGGCTAATGTTAATGATTGAGTAATTGCCTTGCCGCGCTTGACCATCTTGTCGCTATGGTTAAACGTTTGTACTTTATATTACGGTGTTTCATTTTTTCACCATTTTTGAAATCTAACATGCGTGGGGTCTGATATGGTGGAGTTTTGGGCACAATAAAAGAATTCAAAGTTATTTTTTGATTATGACGTCATATTGAGGCGGTCCACGGCCATTACAATTTCGGGGAAACCAACTTTCATGGGCTTTTCGTATCTTTGGAATGGCTTATCGTAGACTAAAATAATTAGTGTCAAAATGCGCAGAAGGGTTGGTTTTCTATCACCACTTATGAAAATGTAAAGCTCTATCTGCATTAAAAAAGTAATTTGAAAAACCGCATTTTTTGCCGTTTTTCTTGCATTCTGTCATATTGGACCATCAGCTACGTTTAGTTATTAGTTGTAAGCATAGTATAATTAATATATTAGTTTTGTAACGTTACTGCCGCATTTCCCAACACATATTTTACCTATAGTTTTAATTATGTGCTACTGTAAGATCAAAATGACCTAAGAAACTTATTTTTCGTTCACACCAACATCTAAATTTAAGAATGTATATAATTTTCTTCCTAATGTTTAAAACTCGACCTTTGCTTTTCCTGCTAAATTTGCAAAACACACCACTTTTGCCAACATTCCACTATTAAACTCAAACTCTTCACATTTTCATGTTACACAAATAAGCTCGTATTGTAATCAGTAAGTAGCCTACGGTTAATCTGAAAAGTATTAATGATCCTCTCATCTACAAGATTTTTTAGTTTTCCGATTCTTCTTTCAGTTGAGCGGTTGTAATTATCAATTGATTTCCAGAAAGTAGAATTTATGTTGGACAAGGCCATGCATGGAGCTTCTTTACCCTTTTGGGTGAGAAAATGTTTCAGACTAGTTGAGCGATTTCGCACGAGGGAGACCACATCTACTGCTTGTGGTGAAGACGTCGATGTTTTGATTGCTTCAACGGTATGTGGTGGTACTTCACTCACGGCAACATTCTTCCATGAAAGCCACTAAGATGCGTGTTGTACGTAGCATTTAGGCCTGGCTCAATTTCTTGATATCCTGGCTCAATTGATCTCTGGCAAACTTAGCAGGAAAAGCAAAGGTCGCGTTTTATACATTAGGAAGAAAATTATAAACATTCTTAAATTTAGGTGTTGGTGCAAACGAAAAATAAGTTTCTTAGGTCATTTTGGTCTTACAGTAGCACATAATTAAAACTGCAGGTAGTTGGGAAATGCGGCAGTAACGTTACAAAACCAGTATATTATTTAAACTATGCTTGCGAGCTAATACCTAAACTTAGATGATGGTCCAATATGACAGAATGCAAGAAAAACGGCAAAAAAATACGGTTTTTCAAATAAATTTTTTTAATGCAGATAGAGCTTTACATTCTCATAAGTGGTGATAGAAAACCAACCCTTCTGCGCATGTTGACACTAATTATTTTAGTCTACAATAAGCCATTCCAAAGATACGAAAAGCCCATGAAAGTTGGTTTACTCAAAATTTTAATGGCCGTGGACCGCCTCAATATGACGTCATAATCAAAAAATAACTTTGAATTCTTTTATTGTGCCCAAAACTCCACCATATCAGACCCCACGCATGTTAGATTTCAAAAATGGTGAAAAAATGAAACACCCTACTCAATATAAACGCTGCTATCTGTAACGTTTTTAAACAGCCGTGGGAGGCTATAAATTTTATGGCATTGTGCAGTGTGCACCTGATGAGTTCGGAAGGCTGCAAAAGGTGATTACCGGAAACTATTTTTCGTGCACTGCGTGAAGCTGAAGTTGCGGTTCTCGGCTATCGTGCTGCTTATTATCTATTAAGATTCCTATGCATTTTTTTCAGGCGTTGCTTTTCATGTGCTGAAAGTTTGTTCGCAAAAGTTCCATTTGAATATCTTGAATATCAATTTTGTTCGATCAATTGTTTGAAAGAACACAAACGGAAAATGAAGAGATAATAGTGATTTATGCAAAAGTGGGTTTCTTATTTAAGTCTGGTGTTATGCATTAGTGAAATTATGAATTAAGTGCAATAAATTATGCTGTCTAGTTCTGATTGGTCATTCGTAATGCAGTACCGTTTGAAAATGACAATGCATGTAAAAGGCAAAGAGCAGCTGTTCAGAATATCGTGAGCTTCGCTCACGATAGGGAATTCCTTATATGGCAATCACGAACTCAAACCGTCTACGCCTCGTCTAGAAGCTCGCAAAACTCTTTAGGGCGACTTGCTTATATCAAAACCGCAAAAGAATTAAATAAAATATTGTATTAAACGAAGCTTGCAAACAGCAGGTTAATTGGCAAAACTGTATGTAAAGCGTACTACTATTATACTTGGGAAGATTACATTAACGTCAGGCAATCGCAACAATGTACAAATGATTCAAAGTGCAAATGATTGATTATAGAATACTGGCGATAGCAGAAGTTCATGTTGAAGTCAGAGGATTGTCATTAGTTTAAAATCGATCCAAGCGATGAAATCTGTTCAAATAAATATAGTAATCGTCAATCAAAACCACGACCTTTCTTTCCTAGGCACAAACTGTGAAGCTTCGTATAGTCATGGGGAATCAGTACACAATTTAGCTACCAACTCCTAAACGTTTCATCAAAAACTTCGGGATCAGTTTGAGCCCCTTTAACTACAGTACTTCTCTGGATAAGCATGACACCGTTAACATAATTCACAATTTGAAGGCAAAATTGAACGGTAATCATCTAAGCCCAACAAACTCAGCTCAGACAAAAGACTATGGATTCACCCCAGAAATTACAGTACAATATACCAAACAATCATTCTTACATGCATCCATACGTAAATTTTAGAAAACATGCAATCCCTAGCCAGCTTTTTTTAGTGGCATATTTATCCTCCTATCACGAGAAAGCGATCAAAGCGTTATAACAAGCTCGCTTAGGAGTTACCGGCCGTCTGTCTACCACACCAAGATGGGAGAATCCCGCCAAGTGCCTTCACAACGGCATAAGTGAACTTGCCGGCTTGTTCTCCACACTGTCCCTTCAATGTCGAGCGCCATGCAAGGAAGCTGTGAATAGCAAATTTAAACTCATTGGTTTGACCCGACTAGCAATCAAACCCGAGTCTACAGCTCCAAGGGCGGACGCTCTTACCACTCGGCCATCTAAGCTGTAAGAATTTGAATTAGCTCTGGCAATGATTTAAAGTTAGGTATAAATAGGCGCATGGATTGTACATGTGCAAGTTTAATTAGCAAGCTAAAAGACCACGGTAAGTATTATAACAGCCGAACTAATCGTCACTCTCAAAGTCTACAGCGGTTATTTCAGAATCACGTTCTGTCACATCAAGACAAACATCTGCTCATTACTACTAAAATTAGCGCATGCACAAACACAGGCTTGTAATTAATAGTGAAAAGCATGCATGACAGTATGCTTCAAAGCTTAATTAGGAAATGCATAGTAGAGAACAGGGGTTCTCAACCGTGGGCTATTGCCAGTGTTGGGGAGACTCGAATCGCTACAAAAAATAACTCGACTTGACTCGAGTCGTTGCACAAAATGACTCGACTCGACTTCAGTGACTCGAGACTCGACCATCGCGACTCTAACCATTTGCTGATACTCTAATTATTTTCATGAAAAAATATGACTTGGAAAGAGCTTCGTTTATGCACGATATATTTAAGAGCCGGCAGTTTGAGTTGGCTTAAGGCAACTTTAGGTCGTGCAGCAAAATAAATGGCAACTCTGGTATTACGGTAAATGGCTTTATTTTGCGCGTGAAATTGTAATCGAATTTAGTCTGCATGATATTCTAAACTTAGTTTAAGGCCTACTAAAAGGATGGCGTAGATTACTGTGACAACGCTACGAAATTAGTTAGGCTACCTTTTGTATCAAGGTTAAGACTGAATCGGTAAAGTTCGTAGATTTAGCGCTACTGGTAATAAGCCTGGCTTTGGCTTAGTCAAAAAAAAGTCATTGACAATGGACTCATAGGCAGGTGGCCAAGGGGCTAGGAGCCTAAGGGGCCAAAAAACTAATGGCAGAAATGGGCATCAGTAGTCTAGCTATTTTGACAGCAAATTGGTACTGGTACTTCTTTATTGGCCTAGTACTTTCGAGACTCTACTCGAGTCTGTGGTGCAAATTGACTCGACTTGACAAGAGTTGTTGCACGAAAACACTCGGACTCGACATTATTGACTCGAGACTCGGACTAGACTTCCAGCGACTCGTTCCCAACACTGGCTCTTGGCTCCCCTGGAGGATCGCAGGACATAGACCAGGGGGACAAGCGCAAAATTTATTAATGGTAATTCCAATTATGACCAGTTGCCACTACGAATGCGTCTCTGATATAAAATCTATTTTGCTAAGCAGCGGGCCACAGGTGTTGAGAGTCTCTAGAAAAAAGGCACAAACCATAAAAGGTTGAAAACCACTGCTGGAGGTGCTACAGCAAAGTTCATATCAAAACAAAGCTCAGTAGGTTTACAGTAGATTCGTCACCCAACCAAAGTCAGCTGCAACGCACTTTAATAACTGGTATCAATGGTGCTTAA
This sequence comes from Trididemnum miniatum, assembly GCA_964006365.1. Lineage (NCBI taxonomy): Eukaryota > Metazoa > Chordata > Ascidiacea > Aplousobranchia > Didemnidae > Trididemnum > Trididemnum miniatum. The sequence continues at coordinate 23,358,469 of OZ023240.1, forward strand.
TAAACAGTCTTGCCAGCGTATTTCACTAAAAGGACTTTGATATGTCTGTGCTGCTTGAAAAATCAATCACCGCATATAATTTAAAACTCTTCTACACGAAAACCGAATGTGTATTTATGCGTTCAGTGAGAAATTACCTACTTAGTGTTTTCAGCCAAGAATTATCACCGCATTGCAACAAATATCAAAACACTGCTTAGATAGACCAAACAAAAAATTCATGCTCAAAATGGTTAACTAGCATTCATTCTAAAATTAGGATCAAATAAAATTATACGTTTTCGCGGAAAGGTGTTAATTTACTTGCTAAAGGAGGAAAATTTTAAAAAAGCATCATAGTAATAATCATTCCACATTCAAGCAGCGTGCCAGTAAAGTGCATTACCAGTTTTAACTGCCTTCTTATTTGTCATCCATCACCATTTTTATCAGAGCTAAACAAAATCAGAATCAGAGTAAACAGTAAGAATTATATACAGTAGGACAATACAACCTCTAGATACTGAAAGTTATCCAGCACTCTGCCAGCGGAAGTTGAGCCTTGAATTTTTACAGTGGGACATAGTAGTGTAATTTTGGTTTTAAGTCATCATGTAATTTGCATTATATAACTCGATTTACGGGTTCGTTTCAGCAGAAGAGAGGAAACTTCTATGCAAATAAAATCGGAGAACGATGACTTTCTGCATCTTGACCAACTAACTTATTTCCATTGGCATAAGCTGCTGATGCGCCACATTAAAGTACGACTGTAATGCCAAGGCTGCTAAGTACTGAACGTTCACGATTACACGAGAAAGATCCACATTTAAAAATTTTGTTCGGTTCACCGGCTCTCGCGAAACAGGTCACGACTCATAGTCGACTTTACCGCAAAGAAATCCACCTTTACAACGGAAGACGCGCCATCAAACTTGCCGTTATTCCCACAACTTCACTCATTAAATATTACCTTCATAACTGACGCATCCATTTGCATCTTCCTGACCTACCATCAATTGTTCCACCTCTTCTTCGGTTAATTTCTCTCCTAAAATCAGGAAGATAAGCACAAACAGTAAAATCTAAAGAGCATTAAGACTCTATTTCAAATTGCTGCATTATGTTTTTAAAACGGTAAAGTTTTGTTATAAAATCACTTTTCTAAAGATATCTATCATATAACCGAAGTTTAGCGCAACCTCTATGCCGCAACAAGAACATCATATAATTTCTTTTGTAGTAGTAGCCGTAGTATTGTCTTTTTCTGCACCGTCAACACTGCAAAGAATTCGCCAAGACGAAGGAAATATAACAACGGTATAAGAAAAGGAAAGAGGCAACAAAACGATAAACGTTATGGCATGCAGGTAGACGAGGAATTAAAAAAAAAGAGTAGGCATGGTTGCAAAACCCATTTTATTCTAAGGTCTTGAAATTGGGGCGAAACAAGACTTGCGGTGTGACCGAATTGGAGTGACATAACCATATGTTACTGGGTTTTAGGGGTTCCGGTTTGGTTCAGAGAGACGGATTAATGCCAGGGTTGTCAGGGTGAGGTGTATTAACGCCCAGAAGTAACGCACTATAATTGGGGAAACAACTCGTACAGTGTTAAGTAGGAAAAAGAAGTGATGATGAATCAAAATTTTTCGTCCAACCGAGGCTGCTAAAATAACGAGTTCAACCCACCAAGGGACACCAGAACATGTCTTAGTTCTGCTCCCAAAACAGTCCCATTGTTCTCCTTGTCAAACACTTTCAAGCCTTCAATAAAATCTTCCATATTTGGAACGACTCGTTGACGTCTGATTTGTGCCAACATGGGGAGAAATTGCTCGAAAGTTACTTGTTTCGAATTGAGTTCTGAAAAAATAAAATCTTCAATCCACACCGCATAGGCAGTAAAAGAATGGATTTGTCCTACAACTCAAATGCTTATTATAGTTGCCAAAATTTCTTAACATAAATCTTGCCAGAATTTAAAAGAACTAAAATTACCGCTGGATGTACTCAAACTAAATATTGGTGCAGTAAGCAACACAAGGCAAAAGCACATTAGTCTTTCACATACCCACAAAAAACTTGAAAAGTAAGACACCTCAGAAGAGACAAGTTATTACAATAACAGACCATCACTGATCATGCCGTGACCACACAGACTGATTAAATTATTCATGACGTCACAAACTCATGCACGTCGTGTTTCACTGACCTTGCAGGACTTGACCCGGATATCTCACGTTTATTCCCAATTAAATTAAATAGATCTCCAGAATTTGTCAATAGATATTACCAGTGCCCTATCTGCTTTAGCCACAGGCCATAGTATGAGAGCAGTAGCGTATTTAGGGGTACACACCCCTTCCCTCTTTTGACTTCGCCTTTTCGTATAAAAGATCAAAATAAATGTAGCTAAGTCACTGAAATATGCCAGACTCCTTTGATGACTTTTGTACTTCACGCCCCCTTTAAAATTTCTCGTTATGCCAACGAATGACAAATAAGAGGCTCACGGCATTGTTACAAACATCTGCTCATTTTCATTTTGTTTAAAATCAAGAGGTCTAAGCAAACAAATCAGGGTAGCAGGATGCTCAATTATAAATAAAAGTTTTACAAAGCATTTAACTCGGCCACATATTCTGCTCACTCACAAACAAATAAAGTAATGGGTTATGTTTAATGTGCAATTGCACTACCCATGCTAGATTCTACAGTTCAAAACTTTATGTTTGAATAAAGCTTTGTTGGCTTAATTAAATTGAGGGTACCACTGATATAATATATATTAGCACTTAGCTACATTAGTGTTTGAGCAGCACCTTCCTGCGTTGGATTATTGAGAACTTTCTGAACTTCGGCATTAGTAGGATTTTCACCAAAGGCTCGTAAGCATTCACCGACTTCATAATATGCGATTCTGTCTTCTCCAGTTTTGTCAAACAATGAAAAGCAGTCTCTGTATTCTAAGGTACGAGGTTGATAGTAAAGACGAAATGAAAGTAAACCAGAAAGCAAAATGTTTTGAAACAGGAGGGGTTAAGCAAAACAAACATCAGTTCGTAAGCATGCAAAAACACAGTGAAATTCAAGCAACTTGCAGCTAAGTACACAACTACACATTTAATGAACATCTATCGGCAGGCAGTGTCTGTAAAACCATCCCATGGAAACCATGTCACTGCATGAACTAAACTACCCTCTTTATTTGGGTTTCCCAAAACTTTTAACACTTGCAGGTTTGTGGGATCTTCACCTAACGCACGTGCAAGGTTGCCGACTTGTTTAAACAGGATTTTATGAGTTCCTTTGTCAAACATTTCAAATGCTTCTTTGTATTCTGTCAAAGCAGGTTTTACCAATTGAAAGACGATTCACTAACAACTAATTGAAAAAAAAATAAATATAACAACAGATAAAATCAGTTTTAAAAACTAAATTTGAGAGCTAATGCGTGATCATATCAGACTTTTTGCTATTCACATCATTACATCAGTATGAAATAACAATAATAATAAATGGTATTTATCAACCCCTTCAGATAAATGCTAGAAAAAGTCTCCAGCATATCTGCCGAGGGGGCACAGAAGGTCGATCAAGCTAAGCAAAGCAGGTAATCAAGCTATATATACACAAAAGAGGATAGAAATAATGACTTGGGCGAGCATATGCATACCGTATTACACAACATTATAGGTAGCAGCACCGTAAAAGGCAAAAAAGGTTTTCAAAAAATTATATATATACATCTTTTCATCAGGTCATATAAATGGAAAAATCTATTGTTTTTGAATTACAGAAGTATTTAATTACTAATTAGATACTTCTGTAATTCAACATAAACAAGACATACATCAGGGATCAACAAAAGATTACCCAGCAGTTTTTACAAAATTTAAACAATTACCAGTAATATTACTACACCGGTACCTGAAATCTGATCATCAGTAAAGTCACTCTGAAATACATGTATGAAAAATTAAACTTAACTGTTTAAGTACAGTTTACATGAAACCTATTATCCAAAGCTTTTTGTGCTTTTAGATAAGAGGAAAATGACCTACTGGATCAAGATTGAAAGCATAGCAGCTGTCTACAAAGTATATAAGTCAATTGCCCTGGAAACTCCAAACAATCATTCCATTATATATTACAATTTAGGAAGTCTCCCTTACTAAACTGTAGAGTATCGCTTACCCACCAGTACTACTACCAGTAACAAAACAAATATACAGTTCGTAAATTGCTTACCATTTTTCAAGATTGTTGATTGATTGCGATATTGAATGAAAACAACAAAAACACTCTGATTAGTGAAAAGCAATCACTGATTTGCTATAAAAGTTTACGGTAACCTGCAAAGAGAGAAGTCTAACAAACACCAATGCAAATACTAACACATGTTATACTGCCACATAGTCACACGTAAGTGCTGATAGAATGACAAACCTTAATGCTACGACTACCAATACAGTCTCTCCATGTGTGCAGTAGGCTGTTGGTATGCTCCTAACCTACCGGTATATTGTCTGTTGATAAGTCATAAAACGACACAAAAAACACTTGAATTTACCTCATGTAGCAATAGGCCTAGTCTAGTCTATTCTGCATTGTAATGCAAAACCTTTCCTATATCTGTATATAAACAGTAAATAAGCAGGGATGGCCTAGCACAGGGGTAGGCAACCTTTTGCACTTAACAGCTTAAAGAGCCAAATTAGTCTGTTTGTTATGATAAAAAACCCAGCGGAAGCCACAAACCTACCGTCTGGTCCAAAAATTTCAGTCATCCTGAAAATGATCCCTAAAAAATGGTCTTTGTTCACCTCCAAAAGGAGCCGCAACTGGGGGTTCAAAGAGCCACATGTGGCTCTGGAGCCGCGGGTTGCCGATCCCTGGCCTACCATACCACACCATGCTGCTAGAAAATTGTGAAGTGACCAAGCAAAATAGCCGTCAACAGCAAAATACTGATTGGCTAGCGTCTATACACATGACTGTTGATTGGCTTGCATCTATATGCATGACTAGTTTTGAGAAAATTAGCCAATCAGTGTTTTGCCATTAACCGCATAATAGACACTTCCTTTTGTATTGCTTTCTTGCACTCCTTAGTCTACACAGTAAAAGTCAAACAATGTGTGAAGATGGTTGCCAGTAACTTCGCCACATGGTAACTTCACCACAAGGTAACTTCACCACGCTTTCATACATCGAAAATCTACATTGCCTACACCGAAACAAGACTTTAAATTCCCGGTTGTCGTAAAAAATTTTATCGGGCTTTTCCACAGTACAGTTAAATTTATAAAGGTAACATCGTCACATGGTAACTTTGCCACATAATCCAAACTGTGGGGGAAGATGTGGGTAGAGGTGTAGGAGAGTGCATGGGGTGAGAGGGGAAATGTGTTGGGGTGTAGAGGGAGGTGAGGGGAGCTGTGGGAAGAGTGTTGGGGTGTGGGGGGAGGTAAGGAAAGATGTGTGGGGAGTGGAGAAGTGTGGGGGGTGTGGGAGAGTGTACCGTAAAACGGGGTGACATTGAACGATTGCGATAATTTTTTATCAGGTACTTTTTTTTACCGCTTCATTTAAAAATGCCGGTTGACAGGTGACCTTGACGACGAGATCAGGTAACAATGCAGTTCATTGTTACATTATCAATCAACACTAGGCCGGCTTAACACAGGATAAATTTAAAGATTTATAACCGCAGGTCAGTATCAGTATCGTAGGGCCTTATGTCAGTATAAGTTTTAATGGTACCGGTAGTCGCGTTGCCGTTATTAATTAATACATACTGGCTATTGTCTAATGACCAGGGTCACTTCAAAACGCACCTTAGATCGCTTAAATAGAATTTCAGACTTTTGCGTCAAATTCCACAATGGTGCCGACTGCAGTTACCAGTCCCTTTGACTCCATTCTATTATTTCTTCTCTAGAAAGTCTAAATTATTTGGTTCAAATTTTTTGTAATTAGTTTAAATTTTTTAGCTGACTTCAAAAAGTACCGATAATACCACGAGAATACAAAACGAAGCGAATACAAAACGTTCAGCACCAGGCTGTTAGACCATATGGCCCCTTTCAACTTTCTTAAAAATTCTCACAATGTTCAATCATAGATTACTTAGTTCAATCTCACCCGTACGTGGGATACATTGATCATTTGTTCACCTAACATTGGTTTTGGGGTGAAGTTCTGGAAGTGTTCAATGTAACCCCCACAGCGGGGGGACATTGAACACAATTTTAATGCGAAATACCTTTTATGCTAGAGTTAAAATTGATGCACTTGTAATGTTATTAGATAGAAGAGACTGTTAGAGTGTTACAATAAGCCAGTAGAGATTAGCCTACGAGCAAGAAGAAAAAAGTTATCTAAGTTGTACATCAAAGTGTTCAAAGTCACCCCATTTTACGGTACGGGATGAGTGAGGAAGTGTGTTGGCATGTGGGGAGGGATGTGGGGGGAGGTGTAGGGAAGTGTGTTAGGGTGTGGGCAGTGCTCCCTCTAGAGTGAGAAGTTTGAGAAAAAGGCAAAACTTTTGGGCAAATTTTACTGATTTTGAACCAGAAATTAATATTGTAAAATGCAAAACTAAAAACTTCAACAAAAATGTTGAATATTTTAATGCAAGACTGTAGCTTGCCTATTTTGGAAAAGCAAATTTAAGGCAGTGTTTATTTTGCTGTTAGCCACAGGTCACACAAAGCCGAGCCGAACTCAATTGCTTACCCCAGGTCAGACGAAGTCAACTGTGGGATTACATCCTATTCTATTCTACTGTCTGTACGAACCTGATTGTTAACCCCAGTTCACATGAATCTGAAGCGATCCGAACTGAAGTATCGAAGCAAAACAAACCAAAGCCGCGACAAGAATTGAACTTAAAACTAGTGCAGCGCTTTCCTTGATACGCTCAATCCACTGAGCTATCGAGAAGTTGTGGCAATTGAGCACAAAACAGCGCTTAAAAACCGACATCACTTACGGCAAAATAGACCTAAAAGCTATTTTGCCGTTAACAGGTTAACGGCAAATTAGACACTACCCAAATTTAATGCAAAAAATGTGTAAAAAGGGTCTTCAAAGTAGTGAAATCCTTGGGTAAAAATTTTAATGAATTCATCATTCGGGCAAATTCGCACTAGTCAAAATCCTAGAGGAAACACTGGGTGTGGGGCCTCAACACACTTCCCCACATCTCCCCCCTCACCTCACTCTCCTCACCTTTCCCTATATACATCTCCCCTTACCTCCCCCACATCCCAACACACTTTCCTACACCTCCTCTCATACCTCTTCCCACATCTCTCCTTCTTCCCCCCACACCCCAACACACTTTCCTACACCTATCCCCACATCACCCTCACCTTATTTTTCGTTGTTCTGTTTTTTTTTTTTTTTTGCTTATAGTTTCGCTTTTCCTCACATATTAGTGTGACTGGGTGTGGACCCAGTCACCATTGTGTTGTATTTCAAAACAAATAAAGTGTGGCGAAGTTACCATGTGACAGATGTGACTAAGTTTCGGTGGCGAAGTTACTGGCAACCTGTGAAGATGACAAAAACAATTTCGTGAAAAAATTTTAGTCTAGGCTAGCCTCTTCAGACTTTATGAAGCTATGTTACAATTTACAAACTAAAATAAACTGGGATACCGGTACTGTTCAACAGTTCAAACTGACTAAGGGCTGAATTTCTTTTTGGCTTGTAGTAGGCCTACTGAGTAAAAGGCCCCATTGGCAACTCTTAAAGCGATGATGTTTTATCTATTAACTAGTGTACTGAGTAGTCTACCAGTAACTTACCATATGACCAGTCTACAGCACAAAGCAGTAAGCCTAGAGTATGGTATTTACGGCAGTAAGACCAAATATTGGTCTGTTGGTACCTTGACTTCACTTGGTCCTGCTCTTAAGTCAGGTGCTTACTTTTCAAGAGACACTTTAACTTCGGGTCTTAAAGCTGGTCTAGTAGACTAGTCTACCACCACTTTTTACAATTTCAGCTGCTCTAATAGAGTACTGAGACCAATAACCTCCGCATCCTTATTCCTTGCCTCATACTTGCCGTTTCCTGAACTCTTACCGATTTCGGTTCTCTAGTACCGTACTTCTCAATTTTTTTTTTTTTTAGCCCTGGCTATATTGATTAAAAAATTGAGAAGTACGGTACTAGAGAACCGAAATCGGTAAGAGTTCAGGAAACGGCAAGTATGAGGCAAGGAATAAGGATGCGGAGGTTATTGGTCTCAATTTTTTAATCAATATAGCCAGGGCTCCTCTCCTATGGATTGCCACCTTAACGTGGTGGGGAGGTTTGAGTTTTCAATGATTCTTGGAGCAACGCCGTCGGTAGTGTTTAATCACTTCCATCAGGGTCACCCATGGCGGTAAGGTCGAAGGAGAGAAACAGACCAAGTAGCAATCCAATGCTGTAGCTAAATGGAAAGTTGTAATAACAATATTCATGCTGCATCGGACGGCGCGCAGGATAAAAAGGTCCGCGTTCGAGTTTTAGGCAGAGGGACTCGTTCGAAAAATAAGCTACAGTCTCCCCCACAAGCTGACCGTCACCGGAAACCCACCAACGCAGTCGCTAAGCGTTTGGGGAGGCAAATGGGGGCAGCGCACAGAAAACGTACTCGAGTTGGACCAAACTGCCGGGATCTAGCTATCGGGAACTGGAACGTTTCGTCACTGACAGGAAAAGAGCAGGAGCTTGTTTGCGAAGCCCAACAGTATCGCCTTGATGTTGTGGGAATTTCATCAACAAAGCGCCGGGGTTCTGGAACTGTCGAGTTGAACGGTGGGTGGAAAATTTTCTACTCAGGTGTTGATGCAGCAATGTCTGCTCAAGCTGGTGTTGGCTTACTTGTGAGCCCCAACATAGCTGAATGTGTCGTTGACTGGGTACCACTAGGAGGAAGGGTTTGTCTTCTAAAGCTAAGGCTGCAGGAGCGATCTCTGTGTATATTGCAGGTGTACGCACCTAACATAGAATCACAGTACGAAGTCTTTCTGGAGGAAGTTGAGGTTGCATTGGGAAAAGCGACTTCATCAGAATCCCTTGTCCTTTTGGGCGATTTCAATGCACATGTGGGCATCGACAATGCAACCTGGAAAGGTGTTATTGGGCAACATGGTGACCCTGACATTAACAAGAACGGAAGGTGTTTATTGCAGTTCTGTGCCACCAATGGGCTGTGCATAATGAACACATTTTTTCAGCACAAAAGAATTCATAAGTACACCTGGTACAGAGACTCTCTGGGACAACGCTCCCTGATTGATTTTTGTATCGTTTCGGCGGACTTGTTTTCTACCGTGTCTGATGTCCGTGTTAAAAGAGGGGCTGAGTTGTCAACTGATCACCACCTAGTTGTCTGCACTTTGAAAGCTTTGAAGCCCTTGAAAAAACGAAAGACTTTTCGACCACGAGAAACTTATCGAATCAAATGGGAATCATTGGCTGACAAAGAGGTACGAACTGCATTTGCAGACAACATTGCATCTAAGTTCAAAGAACTTCCGACCTCTACTGAAGACATTGAAACTGAGTGGTGTTTGTTTCGAACAGCAGTCATTACGTCCGCTACTAACTGTTGTGGACGTAAGCGTGTTGGAGGGACGAAGAGTAGCGAGAAAAGAACTCCTTGGTGGAACCAAGAAGTTAAAGAAGCTATTCGTGCGAAAAAAGTGGCCTATAAGGCCTGGCTTGCAAATAAGTCATCACTTGAACTTCGTTCGCAGTACTCTGAAGCACGTAAGACGGCAGCCACAAAAGTTAAACTGTCTAAGGAAAGAGCCTGGAAGGAATTTGGAGAAAGGTTAGACGATGATTTCAAAACGGCAAACAAAGTGTTCTGGCAGACCATTCGCCGTTTGCGTGGAAAAAGATCTCGAGCCGCTCTCTTTATCGAAGATTCAAATGGTGTGACTCTGAAAGATCAAGATGCTATTTTGAATCAGTGGAGAGAGTACTTTAGTGATCTTTTAAACCCAGTTGATGCTACACCGATACAAATTCACGAAGAACAGGTTGGGGAAGATATTCAGATAACCGAAGCAGATGTGAATGCAGTAATCAAATCATTGAAAACTGGAAAAGCACCTGGTGAGGATGATATCAGACCTGAAATGTTAAAAGCTATGAACATACATGGTGTTCGTTGGCTGACTCGTGTTTGTAAGGTGGCGTGTAGTACTGGGCAAGCACCAAAGCAATGGCAAACTAGTGTGATAATACCTATCCACAAGAAAGGAGACAAGAGAAAATGCACCAATTATAGGGGCATATCTCTCATCAGTGTCCCGGGTAAGGTCTATGCCAAATGCCTTGAAAAGAAATGCCGTGAAATAGTCGAGCCTAAGCTAACAGATGCTCAGTGTGGCTTTCGTCCTGGCCGAAGCACAATGGATCAGATCTTTGCCTTGCAGCAAATCTTTGAGAAGTCGTGGGAATATGCAAAAGAGGTCAATGCATGTTTTGTTGATCTTGAAAAAGCATATGATCGCATTCCTAGAGACAAGCTTTGGGCAGTGCTGTTGCAGTATGGCATTGATGGCCAGTTACTAACTGCCATTAAGTCGCTGTACATGCATTCTGAGATCTGTGTTCGTGTTAACAGTGCAACGACGAAACCTTTCAGAGTAAGTGTGGGACTACGGCAAGGCTGCTCTCTTTCACCTATTCTGTTCCTTATTTATATGGATAGAATAGTTAAGAACAGTGAGTCTTGTGGCGGAGTAAAGATCGGTGAATGCACTGTACAACGTCTGTTATTTGCAGATGATCTTGTGCTACTCGACTCTACCCAAAATGGTCTCCAGCAAGCTCTTGACAGGTTTTCGGATGCATGCTCTGTTGCCGGAATGAAAATCAGTACAACAAAAACAGAAACCATGTGCCTGTCCAGACAACCAAAGCAGTGCTCTCTCCAACATGATGGAGTACCACTAAAACAGTCAGAGAAATTCAAGTACCTCGGCGTCTCATTCACAAGTGACGGCAGACAAAATAGCGAATTGGATATCCGCATCGGAAAAGCAAGTGCAGTAATGCGCCAGCTCCACCGATCTGTGGTACTGAAACGGGAGCTTTGCACCAAGGCAAAGCTATCCATTTTCAGATCGGTCTATGTTCCTATTTTGACTTATGGCCATGAGTGTTGGATCATGAATGAGAAAGTGAGGTCTCGAGTTCAAGCAGCCGAAATGGGATTCTTGCGAAGAATTAGCGGTTTGATCTTGTTGGACAAGGTTAAAAGTGCAGATATTCGTGAATCTCTAAACATCGAATCGCTGCTTCTCCGACTAGAAAGATCGCAACTGCGTTGGTATGGACATGTGACACGAATGCCCCAGGAAAGAACAGCCAAAAAACTGCTTTGTTCAACACCGATTGGTCGAAGGCCTAGAGGCCGTCCCAGAACTCGATGGCGAGATTACGTAGAAGATCTTAGTTGGTCTCGCCTTGGCATCCCAGCAGAGCATCTATCCTTTGTTGCAGAGGATCGAGATGCTTGGAGGCTCCAACTTGAGCTGCTGCCCCCGCGACCCCCCAAGGATAAGCGGGTCCAGAAAATTGATTGATTGATAGCCAGGGCTCTGATACAAGCTAGCTACTGGCGATGAAGTTAGACCTCGCGTAGGGAGAGAATATAGAAGACTCGGTGACCTTGCCAGGCCCACTTGTAGACCTGAATCCATGAATGGTCCTTTCTTGGTCTTTCGACCTATGGTCTTTCGTAGCTTACAGGTCTGTTTACACTATCAATCAATCAAAGTTTTATTTCCGCAACACGCAAGCCAAAACGCACAATCATTAACAATTTACAACAAATATTGGCATAATAACGGAAAAAATGACGTAAAGCTACCGGCAGGCCTAGGTCACTTTACACTAAATACAATTTTAATCCCATTCGTTGTCGTACGAAGTTTCATCCAATTTTTGACGATAGCAGATGACAAAAATTTCTTCCACACAATTCAAGCCCAAACAATTTTGCGTTCTATCGGTTACTTCGCAAAGTAACTTACGATTGTTTTCAGAATGCCGCGCAAAGTGGCGTTGGCCTAACGGTAGCTTTACGTCATAACCTTTACCTGTTTCGTAGCCTGCATCACTTTACTCACGAAAAATCGTATCGTACTCTGTGTAAGTACACCCTACGTCAGCAACATGGCCTTGCGGTAGCAGAGATGGACAGTATCGAGATACTTGTATCGGCGATACGTATCGCGCAATACTTTTGTATCGATATCGGTATCGATTAAATGTTTAACTAGAGTATCGCGCATCGGAATCGGTTAAGCATGTTTTTGTGCATCGCCGATACAAGTATCTCGATACTGTTTTTGAGCACGATCAATCTTACTAGGAGTTGACTGCACGTATATTCACGGTTTAGTTAGTTAGTTAGTAGCATATATATTCTCCTATCACGAGAAAACGATCAAAGCGCTGTACGAGCTCGCTTAGGAGTTGCCAGGCATCTGTCTTCCACACCAACATGGGGGAATCCCGCTAAGTGCCTTTCCCAACGGCACAACAAGTATACTTGCCGGCTTGTTCTCCACACTGTCCCTTTAATGCTGAGCGTCAAGCAGGGAAGCTGTGAATACCAATTTTAAAGTCATTGGTTGACCCGACTCGGAATCAAACCCGAGTCTACAGCTCAAGAGACAGACGCTCCATACCACTCGGCCATCTGAGCTGTTTCTGAAGAATGTGAAATGAAGCTAAATTCCCTCATTGATTCAAAGCGACTTACTGTCCGCAAATTTCTCTTATCACTAGCCTATTTGCAACTGTCTCGTAACGCCATTGAACGACGTTAATTGTGAAATTATAACATGTCCCAATTAACAGCTCAGATGGCCCAGTGGTAAGAGCGTTTGCCTCGGGAGCTGTAGATTGGGTTTGATTCCGAGTCGGGTCAAACCAATGGCTTTAAAATTGGTATTTACAGCTTCCCTGCTTAACGCTCAGCATTAAAGAGACAGTGTAGAGAATAAGCCGGCAAGTTTACTGGTTGTGCCATTGGGAAGGCACTTAGCGGGATTTTCCATCTTGGTGCGGTAGACAGATGGCTGGCAACTCCTAAGCGAGCTCGTATAGCGCTTTGATCGCTTTCTCGTGATAGGAAGATACATACCGGTATGCAACAAAATTTAAGAAAAACTAGCCTACGAGATATTTTTACGTTTTGTAGGCCTAATTGTTTTGTAGGCCTGATTGCAAACTTGTAGCAGTTTTTTTAATTCATTTGTAACCAATTTTTTTAATTGATTTTTTTTCCTGATATTGTATCGAGATACTTGTATCGGATTAACACCTCTGTTCAGTGGCGCGGGAACGTTTTTTAGACAGGGGGGGCTCAAAATAGTAAGATCGTGTCAACGTCTGGGGGGCGAAGCCCCCCAGACCCCCCTTTTTTCGAACGCACGTTTTTAAGAGCAGGACACTCAGCAGACCTATTTTGATAGACATCAATTGCATGCCGCTCAAGTGACCGGAATTTTTTCAGGATAATCTTTCATCATGGAAAACAAGATTGCTTACTACCATTAGGCTTTTCTAACCATGCTCGAATTACTACTCATGTATTTGTAAAATGCAAATACCTCAATCACAAAACCAAAAAGTAGGCAAACAAAATTTGCCCGATCTAACTTTTGCTTTGCTGATCAGAGTTACATGCAACAAACAATGCCCCATTGAGGTTTAAAAATAACAAAAAACACACAATCAAAATAAAGCACTGAACCATTTTTTAACATAATGAGATGTGTAGATATAGGTATTTAGGTAGGCGTACTAGCTCAATTTTAGTAACAATCATCGGCAGTGCTCGAGTTGTGAAAACACTTATGGGGGTGGTAGGCTACAACTTTTCATGCAGACCTAAAAAGAGATGGTTATTATAGTTGTAAGGGAACGGTTTACGCTAAAATGTTTTATGGGGGGATGGTGTTGTTTTCAGGGGGGATGGCATCCCCCTCAAATCGAGTAGCCTACTGATCATCGGTGCCAGTTTAGTAGTGATTTAGCCGCTTCATTGGGTTGGTAGAAAAAATTCAAAACCATTAAAAAACTCAACCAGAAGAGAACTTGCACCAGCTCATATAAGCTTAATTAGGGGTGCCCAACCAGTCGATCGCGATGTACCGGTCGATCTTTGGATGCTTGGCTGTCGATCGCGGGTCAATTTGGCATGTACACAAATCAGGTTGGCCACCAACATTTCCAGTTCATGTAACGCGTCCGGGCCGTGAAGACCTTTTTTTTAGCTTTTCACAAAAATTTTGGTGGAATTCGGAACATCTGAAGGATTGAGGACCGTTTTTTTGCTCTTCACCGCATTTTCGTTTACGATTTACGTAATTCCTATGATCAGTAGCGACTTTCATTCGAGCATTCAGAGTAGTTTGGCGTAAAGTGTTTGGCAGCTACAAGAATTGACAGCCATTATACTTTTACTGGGCCATCGTCCATGACTGCTGTAAAGGTTTGCAAACGCTGATATAAAACACGGTTAAAAATGAACTTCAAGCATTGAAAATTTTACCAAATTTTACGTTGACCAAGTGAATAATAACTGACTGATTTTTAAAAGAATAGTGATTCTTCGTTGGTTAAAAGCACTTTAAAAAATATTTGCTTCATTACGTATGTACGTTGCGAGCATTAATCACGTCGCACTCAGTGCATAATTGTTTTAATTGTCAGGGGGGGCTCAAATGGTTCAGGGGGGGCTAAAAAAAGTTCAGGGGGGGCTTGAGCCCCCCCTGGCACCCCACTTCCCGCGCCTATGGGTTTAATGCTGCAGGCCTGTTGACTCCGTGGAAGACAGTGAGAGAGGAGATGTCTGCGTGAAGTGTTGAGAGGCGTTGGTTGGAGGCATCATAGAGCACGTGTAGACGTAGAAGGAAGGTCCAAGTTGAAGGTTGCGTAAGACGTAGGTTGCATGTTCAGATCACGTCGGGGTCACCAATGTAGCTAAACGTCAAAAGAACGATCGTTCATATGCGAAGCGCTTCTGGCGCTCGGGCGTTAATTGTCCAATTTTCCGATTTACATATAAAGTATTGATTGTTGCGAGATTTTAAGTTTGTGATACCAACTAATGTAGCTGAAGCGTTCGAGCGTTGCTACTACGTCATAAAAAAATCAAAACAACTAACGATTAGAGATCCAGAACTACGCAGCGTGTGGTGCAATTAATCTTCTTCAAAGACAACTAGCCTGTACCGATTCAAAACAAAATCACGCTGCTCACTTGTACTTTGTACATTCGGCTTACGCATAAACGCATAGTTCGCGTAATCGCATAAAAGGCTTGTCAAATTGACTATGCAATTGACCGGATCAGACCGTATTACCTGAGTAATTTTAAAGATTTATTTTTCACTGAAAAGAACATTATTATAAACGCCGCCAGAGCACGCTAGCGAACTTGCTACCAATGTGACTTACAAACCGAAACCACTATAGGCTAATATAAAAATAATCCAACATGATATCCTTGTCAGGAATTTCAAATTTAGGCTACAGGATTTTTTATTCGGTTTTGAGTGAAAAAGTTGCACAAATTATCATGGCATAAAAAGTAACCTTTCGGGGGTTAGTTTCATTTTAATTTGTTATTAATTGACGCTTGCGGTGATAAGACAGTTCTTTAAAATCATAAAATGAATTGCTCGTCTGGTGGATATAGATGCACTTCAAACTAAACACAAGTTGCAACTTGTGACAGCTTAGTTTTGCGATGCAAGAAATTCTTTTCCCGACCTATTCGCTTGCTTCAAGACATAAACACAAAGCTCTTTTAAACTGGCAACACAAAGTTTGTAAAAAGCCCATTGATTTAGGTCTAATTGCGTTTCATGGTTGGTCAACGAAGCCAGCGACATGGCCTAGCGGTACCGCGCGCAGGTGACAGATCCTACGAGACGGGCTTGGCTGCTGACTTGAAGAGCGCAAGCTCACTTCGCAGTCTCCCGCAATTACTGTTGAATTTTCAGTTCAATATAATTTGAAAATAACCACAGTTATCTCTTATTTCTTTTAATCTTCATCCCAACCGCGCAGCCAGATTTTTTTCCGAAAGAGACAGTCAGGCCTCACAAATTGCATAAGCTGCGGCAACATTGTAGCAGGACTACCTACTTTTAAACCGACATAAAACAATGCATAACTGCATGATCACTGTATTATTTTATCTGATTTGGGTTTTTAAGGATTTGTTATGGGATTTTATTCAATACGAGTTTCTATTTCTTCTTTTTTGGTTTGTTGAATTATTTTATTTGTATTTCGGCCGCTCATCATTGTCCTGTAGTTCTGCGATTATCACGTTGCATTCTTATCTTGAAGTAAACAGACACATCGGTCGTGAGTATTTTTGTGCTTTGTTAGTTTGAGGAGTTCTGTCTTACCCAGCGATGGCGGAAGCATTTCTAAAGTGGGGGGTCCAAAACCAATGGTCAGATTTTCTTCACCTACAACCCAAACCGGCAGTGACGTAGCGAGAAATTTAAAATGGGGGGGGGGGAAAATTTCCACGTTTTCTGTCCAGCGTATTTTTTTGGCAAAATTGATTTGAAGCAGATTAAGAAACAAGAAAGGCACTAGGGGGGTCCGGGGGCACGCTCCCCTGGAAATTTTTTGAAAATTTACATGCTGTAATGGCTATTTTAGTGCTTTTTAAATGATTTTTAGGCAAATTGTGTTTAAATTCTTTGATCCTAATTCTGAGTGCTTCGCCAAATATGTTGAATTTTGTTGGCACATTTTTAATTATGCGCGCTCAAGGCGTAAGGTTTATAGCTATCGAAGAGGTTCGAAATTATGGAAAAATTGTATACATCAAAAGCATTTTTGAAAATGGCTGGTGGGAGGATGCATATCCCTCATCCTACCCTCTGGATTTGCCCCTGGCCATAAGCTACAGAAACCATCAGAAGAGTCTAACATATTTCAGTCACTTGGCACCATTAGTATTGTTCTTTTAACAAAACGGCAGAGTCAAAAGGGTAGGGGCATGGCACAATGTTTTCACTGAAAGTATCGGTATAGTGAACAGCAAAAAACGTATAGGTAACACAACCTTAGATATTCAGTTTTCCACTGCTAGTATCAGTGAAGAAAAAAAAATGTCTTCATTGTTCGTGATGAGGCACCCATTTTCTCCGAGGCCTTAGGTTTCAGCCTGCTTAGCCTATGAGTAAATCCGGCCCTATGCCTACAATCCATATTTACCCTGTCCACTCGTGACATGTCCAATTTATGTCGGCTTCAGATCCACGATTCTTGCTTCTAGTTTCTGTTTCCCCCACTAGTGGCTTAGCCAGCCCCAAATTTCGGGGAAGGCAAAACTTCATCGGCTTTTCTAGTGGCGCACCCAGAATTCGGCAAAGAGGGTGCTCCAACCGGGGGTGTGGGGGCAAAGCCCTCAGTTGCCGGAGGCTAGGGGGTCTGGGGGCAGAGCCCCCAGCCCGCAACGGATTTTTAGGGTTTTTGCAAGAAAAATATTCATTTCAGCGTATTTTTTGTCGAAAAGTGGTCTTAATGCGCCCCTGCTTGTGTTGTTAGTAGATTTACGTTATAGCATTAGTATCTTTGTTTTTGTAGGCTAGTGGTGACTATTGGGGGAGGGGGAATTGCTCCTTTTGCCCCCTCTGGCTACGCCCTTGCCCCCTACCCCATAAACAAAATTTTAAAGAAGACATCTCTGGATTTAAGCTCTTTTCTGGATTTTAATTTCGATGGTAGGCCTATTAAGTTTCAAATACATTCATGCAGAGGCAATATTGTAGAAATAAACGTCTAAACTAGGGCCCCCCCTAAAAAAAGTGGGAGGGCCAGGGCCCCCCGGTTCCGCCACCTATGGTCTTGCCACAATTTAATTATTTTAAGAATGCCTGAAATCTTTGCTGTTTCGACTGTTTCGCTTTTCGTTGTTTTGTCAAGCGTTTTTGATCAAAACTTGTCAGGAAAGAGAGCTATGAAAATGCGTTATTATTATTACGAGGTTTTCTTTTTGTTTTGTCACATTATCTTTTCTGACATGAATTTTTAAACAAAACCCATCAAGATTGCATGAAATAAATCGAAAAAAAAAAAATCGAAACCACTTGGTAGACTGACGTCATCGATTTTCTGAGACAGGACAATCGAAGCAAATAAATTAATCAAGCTTTTCATCTTGAGCGACAAAATTTGTTATAGAAACAGAGTTGGTTAACGAAGACTGACGTATAGTTTCATTAATCATCGCATAAATGCATTAATTAAAGTTGGCTTCAAAACTAGGATGGAAACCAGGCTATATTTCGCGTTGGAGTGTCACTGTCAGCGTCGGTGTGGCGAAGAGCAAATGTCGGTTTCAGTTTTGGTTTGGTTTCACGGCTGTTGAAAAATAAGTTCCGGTTTCGGTTTTAGTTTGGCTTACGCACGGATTTGGTGTCTGGGTTTCAGTTTCGGTTTAAGTTTAATCCAAGGAAGCTGTTTTGCGTTGATTAGGCTACAAATGATTTAAGTCATGGGCGCCCAACTTTTTTGAGTAACCGCCATATTTGCTTGTCAAAAATTTTCGCGAGCCAAAATTTAGTACCGTGGCGACAGGAAGCAATTATAAAAACAATTTGAAAAATCATGGTTAATTTTTTTGGTTTTACCGTTTCTTGCATGCTTGCCATGTGACTCAATGCCTGATTCGAAATGAAAGCAAAATAATCATAGCACGCACAAAGGGCGCAATCTCACGAATGCGCAATCACTTATGCGTCACTGCATGTTTCACTATGACGTCATAGTATATCGAAACAATACTGCGTGCGTGATGTATTATCTATTGTAGACTTACCATAAGTCCTCCTTGTGGAGGGCATGTGCTCCTTTTTAACCAAAAACATTTTGTCCTCCGAAGAAGCCAAAAAAATACCCAAATGTCCTCCTTATCGGCATTATGAACAGTGAAAACATTTCAAATCATTTTTCCACGAAAATTTTTGGGAAGTTTCAGCACATACTTCGGACGTGGTGATCTTTTTTTCGGTCTTCACTTGATTTTGGGCGGAAAATTGCACATCTGCGGACGTGATGACCTTTTTTTGAGGTCTACACTTGAGTTTGAGCGGAGATTTGAACATTTGCGGACGTGACAAGCGCTGTGCGCGTGTGCGCGCGCACACGGCTTTCAGAGACTGCGCACACGCGTGAATATACTGCGCACAGACACACAGTATATTATGATGAATCAATGTTCTCGGTTGGCAAGTTGAGGAAAATTGCTCCTGAACCTGCTAAAAGGACGCATTTCTTCGCAAAATGTACCGTGCAATGGCTTCGTGTCATTGGGGCCCAGGGGGGGGGGCGGTTCCCCCCAAATTTTTTATAGTGTGTTACTTTTACTTACTTTTTACAATTTAAAAAATTGAAAATTAAAAACATAAAAAATTTAGCCAGTGCCATTTCGCTTTCATCCTTTATACTAACCCCATACCTCGCTTTCTTATACTATAAATTCCATTGCTTTCTTTTTTAATTTTTGCTTCAATCAATCGCTTCGATTCAGGAGTAAAGTCAGTTTCTTGATCTGTAGTTAGAATTTAGAAAACATTTTGCATGCGTTGTTAAAGATCATAGCCTAGAACACACCTATACACGTCATTCCATCATATGCGTCAAAACTAATAATGATTGCAGCCTCCTTTCATTTATTTTAGCCCAGCTTCTGCTTTTAGACATGAACTACTAAAATATTTTTGCATTGTCTGACATTATATGCCTAATAGTGACTTAGTGACTGTACTCACTGCAAGTGCCGAAATGTCCTTTTTCGATAAGACAGTTTTTTTTATGTGAAAACCGTAAAAATCCGTCGGAGGCTGGGGACTCCGCCCCCAGATCCCCCTTGCCACCGGCGGCTGGGACTTCGCTTCCAGCGATGTCCTCCTGCTTTGTAAAAATGTGGGGCCAAACTGATTGCGCATAATGTCCATAATTAAGGAGCGGTTGGAGGTATCAAAATAAATTTCGATTTATTATTCAAAATTTGGGGTATTGCGGCATATTTTGGTATTTTTTCCTAACTTCCTTTTTTCGTAATGTTACTCAATGCTAAATACGGCTTTTACATAGGTTGCAATTAGTATTTGTTTAAGTTATTACTCGGGCCCCTCCAAATTTTTTGGCTGCACGACGCCTCTGGTACCGTGAGCGAAAAATGTACCAGCAGTAACATAACCAAGAGAAGTTGCGCTACTTGTTTTCGATAGCTGCCATATTCAATTTATTCATGGGTTGTTGCACAAACGTCAGTCCTTTCTAAAAAAGTGCGCACTCGCCGAAATTTCTGCGCACACAGACTACAAAAAATTAGAGGAAACATTGGTGACAAGGTAGGCGCCAAGGCCACCTCAATTAACAAGCTTACTTTTTTGAAGACAGCGGCTTTTGTGCTTAATCTCAAACTTTGCCCCTCCCGTAATAAACGCTTAGCCCCTCCTTAGTAGACTGCTCTGGCGCCGGCTCTGGGACGTGATGATTATTTTTTTGGTCTTCACTTGATTTGGGGCGGAAAATTGGACATCTGCAGATGCGATGATCCTCAAAGAACCTGTCCTCCTTTTGCACAGTGAAAATATGGTAATCTTAATCTATTGGTAGACCTACCTTACCACATGCTGTTTAAAGACTTGTTTTTCCGTAACTTACAATATCGCGCCGGTGCGGAAGGACAAACTAACTAACCAATGTAGAAAGTTTAGCGGGCCTATTCGAAAGCTTTGGTGGGCCGCAAGTGGCCCGCGGGCCGTGTGTTGGACGCCCTGATTTAAGTGCTCTACTTCGTGGCGTTTTTGCTTTAATACAATAGCTCAGATGGTCGAGTGGCAGTGAGTCGCTACGGAGGGGGCGCAGGGGGCCGTGCCTCCCCTGACGACTACTAGTGCTCCCCTGTTTCGAGTTACTCTAAATTCTTTGCTTTGTTTGGAGCAACGCGTAACGACAAGGCAAAAACAACAGTGAGAGAAATTTAGATTTTTGATGCAAAATAACGTTCTATTCAACGTAATTCTCGTTTGGCGCTGTCCATTCGTTGCACAACTGTGGCGTAATCAACGGCTCAAAGACAATAATGGTGACGTAATAAACCGTCTTATCAACAGTTCGAGCAGTGATGTTTTAGTTTCACTTATTCATTGAGGAGAGGACGTAAAACGCTCAAAATGAGTTTGAAAGATTGGTTGCAAAGGGCTGATTTGAGTGAAAGTTTCGATAGTTTGCTAGGTCTCAGATCATTTGCTAGCGTCAGTGCACCTACAACAACTGCTGCAAGACTTTCGTTAGATTCAGTGGTTACCAGCAGTGCATCAATATGTATCTTGATGCGTCATGTACTTGTCTAACGTCACCTATACTGGCAGTAGGCTTTATTGAATTGTTTAATATAAAAATACCAGTAGTTTTGTGGTATAAGTTTCAAACACCATTTCACATCCCAAGTTGACACCATTAACACCATTTAGTCATTACGTGCGGCAAAAATCTCAAGTTACATTATATACATCGAAGTTTTATCTAATCATCAACAGACGATCAGTCATATGTATATAACATCAACGAATCTTCGCATTGTATGCAATTCGAAGCATGTTATAACCCATATTGAATCTTTTTTAAACAAAAAACACAAAATTTCAAATTTGACAAAATTTGAAGCCGTACTAAATCAGATTTAATGCGATAAATTCAATCCATTTTAGTGCCCCCTCATTTTCGGCTTGTGCCCAACCACTTCGTTTGCTCTGGCGACGACACTGTCGAGTGTTAAGAGCGTCCACCTCTGGAGTTGTAAACTTAGGTTTGATTCCGAGTCGGGTCAAACCAATGACTTTAAAATTGGTATTCACAGCTTCCCTGCTTGACGCTCGGCATTAAAGGGACAGTACGAAGAACAAGCCGGCAAGTTTACTTGTTGTGCCGTTGGGAAAGGCACTTAGCGGGATTCCCCCATGTTGGTGTGGTAGACAGACGGCCGACAACTCCTAAGCGAGCTCGTTATAGCGCTTTGATCGCTTTCTCGTGGTAGGAGGATAAATAGGCAACTAAGAAAAAACGGTTTTGAGTCAAGTTTAGGTTTTTAAAAATTTCATTTAACAGGTTTCAGTATTAGTTAGGGTTTCAAAAGTTTCCTCTAAAACCGGGTTTTCAGGTTTCGGTTTAGGTCTGGGCTTCCACCCTTGCTTCCAAATAACGATATCATCGCTATTAACGAAAGTCATGTTCAGAAATTTGACTCCTATTGACTCGTAAACCAATTTTCCATTTTCTAACTATAGTCTTTCTTCGAGTTTTGTTGTTATTATAGTTTTAGCCTATGACAGCTTTTTCTCTCTTGTTTTCGTCGCAAAAAAAAATCGACAAGAATGAGTGCCAAGAAGAAAATGAAGTCCAAAGATTCAACTAGGCTTTCCGGTGTCTGTGTATTTTTACAAGATCCTTTTTCTGTTGTCGTGATGTTCATGAAACATGTTACTGGTCATAAAAAATCAACTTACCTGAGATGTATCATATAAGTTGTTTCTGAATTATTCAAGGCGATAAATCATTGAGGGGTCTGTGCATTTGTTCATTCTTCAACCCACTGCTGTTTATACGCTCATCAGAGCCGGATTGAGGGTTAAATGGGGGACATAGCTCTGGGCTTTCTTGATACTCCATCTTTCCCCAGCCAAGGGCATACTGCACTTAAGATCAGGTCAGCAAGCATGCATGAAGACCCCACAAAATTAACCTCGCCCCCTCCAAAGTCATATTACAGCTCTGGAGTTTATAGCTGTAAGGTTACGGAGATGGGCACCGTAAAATCGACACGCAAAGGCGTGTCGCGGACTCTTGCATGGTTGAATCAGGTTTGATGCAGAAATCTTTGATGGGATAGACTTGCATTGTAGTTTCTGAATCATCCATCACAATACGCTGTCTATGGAAAAGTGGAAAAATTGATCAAAGATGGTTAGTAAGGCTAGCTGTAATGTCTAGTTTTTCAGTCACCGTCTGCATGCTTTTCACGCAAGATATAGCCAGCGAATAATTTCTGAGGTAGGCAGAGCAGGCATTAAACAGAGAAAGGCCTCATTTTTATTCGCCCATGGCGATTGAACTCTAAAGAGTTTTCGCATACCAAATGGAGGAGACACTGTCCCGGTGACCCTCTCTGGCCAATGCATACAACACCCATACACTTTATAAACGTCGCCATAGCTCAATTGCGATTCACAAGACAATCTAGACTTGGTTATATAGCAAAAAATTGTCGAGAGGTAGCTTTTGATCAGGTTTTGCGTAACGCAAAAACAAAGATTAGTCAAATTGACAGCAATCCAGGCTAAAGCCAGGTACTTAAAAATTATGATAACATGATCAATTACAACAGGGCAATTCATTACACGAATGCCTAACTATTTTCGCTACTTTTGCATTTGCGTCATCAGTCGTTGTGAAAACAATCTTTCTGGTCATTAACTTGATGGAAACCTTTCGTTTTAAGTTTTTATCGCTAAAAATAATCTTGTATATTATATAAGAATAGAATGTTTTGCACATTTTTTAAAAACTATTTGAAGGTTAGCTGGTTGCGTTTGTAGTCTGTATATCGACAACATAAGATTTAATAAATCGGACTGATTTACACCTAAAATGTTTTACAGAATAAAAATAACACGGTTGGATCAAACAAGTTTTGCTTAATTTACCTGTAAATTCGTACATAAAAAAAATTATTTAAGGTGAAAAAAATTACAATTTTGCATTTTCAACAACGTTTTGTTTTGAATTAATATTATGTTGCTGTCCAATTTGATACTTGATTTTTTATTTATTTTGCAATGTGCACTTTGCACGGTTCCTTCATTTTTGATCAATTTAATAATGCTTAATTGCTAGCAGATGAAGTTGCTGAAACGCCCCATAGTCCTAAGCAAACGCATTCAGCAGGTGTCCTGCCTGCGTTGGCACAATTGCTGCATGATCATGAGCAGAGTAGTCTGCAGAACTGTTCCGCCAGAGATAACCTATATGAACAGTTATCACCAGAAAATCTTGCCTTGGCCTTGCTTGGTCTCGTTTGGCATCCTACCAGAGCATCTATTCTTCGTCGCCGAGGATCGAGACGCTTAAAGACTGAAACTAGAGCTGCTACCCCGCCGACCTCCATGGTAAAGGAAAAAGTATAAGCAAACAAGTAATCACCGGAAAGCAGCGCAAACCCCTTTCCTTACATGCCCCATCTCTTTGATCATTTTGAAATGCAGGCTTGTTTAAGTAATAGCAAACTTTTTTGCATTTTCTGATTTTTGGGGTAGGGGGTCACATGTGTTGCGTCAAATTGCAGAGAAAGACGAGTAGTTCAACAGAATAGTAGACTCGATTTGTAGGTTATAAAATGCGCGGATTTAATATTCCTACCTTCGTAAACGTAAAAGTTTCCAATTTTCATCGTGTTTGTGTTTAGTTGTATAGTTTTTCTCTTACCACGAGAGAGCAATTAAAGTGGTATAACTAGCTCGCTTACGAGTTAACGGCCATCTGACTACCGCTTTAAGATGGGGGTAATCTCGATAAGTGCCTTTGGTCAATCAACGGCACAACAAGTAAACTAGCCTGCTTGTGCTTCACACAGTCCAATAATGCTGAGCATCAAGCAGTTATATAATAGCAATTTTTTAACTTATTAGTTTGACCCGAGCCTACCGATCCAGAAGCAGATAACGGCATGTTATATAAATTGACCATCTGAGCTGTTTTGATTGATATGCAAAGTTGAAAAAAAGTATTTGCGGCAATGTGATTAACCATTGCGTCCAAAAATTCTGAAGTGGTCACGCAGACGCCAAAATAAAGAAAATGAACAACATTAACAGAACGGAAAAATATACCATTACAAGAGCCCACTTCTTTCATAAAAGTGGCGCACACTAAAAGTTAACTCAAAAAGTGCTTTAAGCAGAAACACTCCATGTAAAAACAGCACAAGGAGCAAGCTCATCTCAAAACGTGTGAAAGCATCGTGGTTGAAGGAAGATGATCACGGCTGGTTTATTTTTTTGTTAAATCGAGCTGTTTATAAACATGATTTGTTTAATTATTTTGAACACAAAAATAATGTTTGAAACCGGAAATACAAAGGAAACAAATTTTAAAACGTCAGAAATGCTCCAACGTGTATAGGAGACACAGGACCAAATCATGCGTAATAGGTCAAACATAACAACAGCCAGTCGAAGCAAGAAATTCACTGCCTACACATGGAGTTGGTCAAGTGGTTGGTGCTTTGGGCTCCGGAGCTGGCTTCGTGGGTTCGATGCGCAACTAGGTCATCTTCCATGATGCGAATACTTCACTAACATAAAAACCTAAGTTGCAATTATGTGGCTTGGAAAAAAAAAGTGAGATTCACTGCCTTATTTCTTCAAGCCGTAGGGCTGGTGAGGTGGTTTAAGACATCGCCAACGGTGCGGTAGGGTCTTGGGTTCGAGTAACAACCCGGTCTAATCTGACATCGCCGAAAACAGCTCACCACTGCTGCGATGTTTCTTCGGAGCTGTGTTGGGCGTCAAATTAAAGAGATGGGCCCCGCTACTTGTCACCCGCTTCGGCGTAATACCACGAGTATAATGAAGATTTGATTTCATTTGTAAACAACTATTTTTGTATGGAGTGCTAAATCAAATATTTGATGTGCTAAAAATACTTCCAGACACCATTGCAATTAAAAAATAACGATTAGTAACAGCTGGTTTCTTTTTTCGTGCTAATGGTTAACGATACTGTATAATATCAAACTATGAAAGAAATTTAAAATTTTTTACAACTGCGTGCAATGAAACTCTCATTCTGCCCCTTAGAAAAGCAAAAAATGATAAGAAAAATGAGATAACGGTATGTTATATAAATCATACCCGAATGATGGTCGTACATTCAAAATCCTATATAATGATCAGCTCAAATGACCACCTGGTAAGAACATCCGCCTCGGGAGCTGTAGGCTTCGGTTTGATTTCGAGTCGGGTCGAACCAATGACTTTGAAATTGTTATTTACAGCTTCCCTACTTGACGTTCAGCATTAAAGGGACAGTGTGAAGAACAAGCCGGCAAGTTTACTTGTTGTGCCGTTGGGAAAGGCACTTGACGGGGTTCCCCCATCTTGGTGTGGTAGACAGATGGCTGACAACTCCTAGGCGAGCTCGTATAGCGCATCGATCGCTTGCTCGTGATAGAAAGATAAACACGCGATTAACTACAATGCAAAATGCTATAATCCGGTCCAAATATGATCCAATTAAATCCTCATCTAAATTTATGAACATTTCTGATAGGAGCCCTCAAGTGTACACCTCTGTGTGCAATGAGTAGAAATCTTTTCAATAAAAACTTTAAAATTTTTGGGTATCATTGAAATGCTTCCAAATACCAATTTAAATATTAATACTCTTGATGCCATCCCCCCGAAAAACAACACCATCCCCCCATAAAACATTTTAGCGTAAACCATCCCCCTATAAATAATGACCATCCTTCCTTTGCGTCTGCGTGAAAAGTTTACACCAGGGATGGGCAAACTACGGTTCGCGAGATCATGTCATGTGGCCCGCGTACACTTACAGAGATGTAAACTTTGTTCCTTACTTCCTTACTAATATCGCAAGGAATACAGAACATCTGCGAACGTGATGACCCTTTTTTTGCCCTTCGCTTGATTTCGAGTGGAAAATAGAACATCTGCGGTCGTGAGGCCCTTTTTTTGCTCTTCACTTGATTTCGAGTGGAAAATATAACATCTGCGGTCGTGAGGCCCTTTTTTGCTCTTCACTTGATTTCGAGTGGAAAATAGGACATCTGCGGTCGTGATGACCTCTTTTACTTTGCTTTTCCAATCAGTGCGGGCCTCGGCTTGCTCATTGCCCTCCTCTGGCTCACACTATCCCCCATAAGTGTTTTTACAACTCGAACAGTGATGATGATGATGATGTTTAGTTGTACACAGATAAGTTTACTCATGCGTGATGAATAACGCTAAAGGAAAAAAAAAACTGGCAAAGGTGCAATAAACTTTACTTGCCGGAGAATCGAACCAGCCTTATAAATACAAGCAAAAATGCTAAATCAATGTCACATTTTGTGATTAAAGACTGGAGAAAATGGCTTAAACTACTGGACCTCCAAAGCGCTATATTTTTTTATTCACCACAGCATTGTAAGTAGCCTCTTGGTGGTTTTTGCACTCGTGTTTCGACACGTTTTGTTTAAGATTTTTCAAACTAAGTTCAATTAATACGTAATGTTTATTTCTAGTGTTGGACAAGATGTAAGGACATGTGGCAGAAATCAAACACTTTTTAAGTGTTTTTAATGCTTTTTTGCAATCCGAACCCACCAAGAGCAATAGATTATCTGCATGTCGTGATGAATTTCTTCAAACAAAAGTTATATGCTGATTGAAGAACTGGGTGCAGTAGATGGATTATTAGGCAAGCTGGACATGCGCCTTGAAGACACCAAAAAATACAGACCGTTTGTGTCTGCAAAACGTTGAAATTTGGGCTAAAAAAACTAATTTTTGATTGCTCAAATTTAAATGTATTAAATCAAAATCAAATCTTGATTATAATCGCAGCGTTACGCTGAAGCGTGCAACGAGCGGCAGTGCCCATCTACGCCGCTTAGCGCCTGGGCAACACAGCTGCGACGAAACATCGCATCGATGCCGAGCGATTAGCGACATTGTGTCCGACTTGACCGGACCGAGAATCGAAGCCCAAACCTCTCGCGCTGCTATCGATGTCTTTAACATCTCCGCCAAAGGCAAGTTAAATGGCGATTTTATGATTTAGTACATCGAGTAATGCCTTTAGCCGCCAGGATTTCTCACAATTATACAATTAAATACAACCGGCCGTTAGCTCAATTGTTAAGCGCATACGCTATCGGTGCGGAAGGTCTGGGGTTTGATTCCTGGGCCGGTCAAATCGGTACAGTGTCGCCAACCGCTTGCCACCACTGCGATGTTTTTTCGGAGCTGTGTACCAGCCCAGGGGCTAAGCTACGGAAATAGGCCCCCACTCGTTACACGCTTCGGCGTACAGTAATACCGCGAGTATAATGAAGATTTAATTTTTTTAATTAAATATTTACCAAGAAACATTTATGTTTACTAATAGCGTTTTTTACTATTAGTTGAGGCAACATTTGAAATGTCTTGAGACAACGAGAAGCTTAACCGGCACTGGCTGCGTGCAATTATTACTCCGTTTCAAATTTTGGTTTACATACCTTGGGTCCTTTAGGTATTACACACCGTGGTTGGTTTACGTACCTTGTGTATCTTGTGCACCTTGGATCTATTCACAAAATCAAGAAATGAGGTATCTGTTAAACCCATTCGCATTTTCCCAAATATGTTTTCAATCCTTAGCTATTGGCATTTAAATTGTCTTCTTCGTTTTCAAGATGACAAAGCTTTACAAATAAGCTCAGGCTCGGCTAGAGCGCTTGAATCAACGATGAAAAAGTGCAAAAAGTCTGTGAAAAATGATATTTTTATGACAATGTATCGCAATCAATTCAAAAACTAATCAAGCCTATTGTGCAACCTCGAAAGCAAGCGGAAGAAAGAGATCAACACAGGTCTTTATTTTCATTAAAATATTGTAGGCAAACTAAAAAGTTTGTAAACAACACACTCCTTAAAACAACAACATTTTAAACTCAAAACGTCCATGCAGTAACCGACGTTCAGTCAGCAACATGGCCCAGCGGTATCGCGCAGGTGATAGATTCTACGTAACGGGTTCGATTCAAGGCTGGAGCCGATCGCATTTTAGGCATATACTGGTTGGCTGCTGACTCAAAGAGCGCAAGCTAACTTTGCAGTCTCCCTCAATTACAGTTGAATTTTCTGTGCAGTAACTTGAAAATAACTTCAGTTTTTCAAATTTGCAATATGGTTTTAAGGTTTTCTTAATGATAAGTTCAGGACCGGACACAGAAAAAATTTGGGGGGTGTTAAGAAACAAAAACAGCATGTCTTGCAGTTTTGTACATTTAGAAACATCAAAGTGCTAGTGTAAGTTTATAAATGCGTATAACTGAAAATTAAGAAGACGTGAGCTCCCGTTACTACCTGCCCCCCTTCCGATCCACCAGTGAATTTTTCGGAAGATGGTACAGGTTGATAAAGAAAATCGAAGATTGCAAGTGCTAACCCTCGTCTCAACCCTCATCAGCTTGGCGTAGTTAACATACATTTAAGGGAAGCAAATCGCACTAAGCCTAGGATTATAAATTTTACAGTATTTTACGAGAATGTCTTAAATACACATCAGATTAGGGTTTGTCAAAAAGAGAGAGCGGTGCCATACTGTCCCATTCCCCCCGCTATGCCACTCTTCAGCAAAGATCAGATTCTGCTAATCCCTTCGAGTCATTTCTCAAGACAATCATTTTATTTTTGTTGTTGCGGCAGCTTCAAATTTTTGGAAGTTTTCCGTTTTAAAGAGCAATTTGATCCAATAATGGAGCTCCAACCTTTAAACAACAAACACATCCGGATTTTTAAGCTTATTTCCGGTTCCGAAAACATGCGTTACTTTTAACAAAGACCGGAATTCACTGATTATTTTGCGTCTTTTTTACTTTACGTCTGCGTGTGCTTTTTCATCACTTGTTGTGTTTTTTATTTCTTTCCGCTAGATAACTAATATTTCCGCTGCGTCGTAAAGCTCGTTGAAGTCGTCTACTTTTTTCTCTTTTTTTTTATTTATGATGATGTATGTGTTTCTATTATAATTTTCCTTCCGTATGTATGTCGTTTCCTTCCGTCATAATTAATGTGCTTTGTTTCGTAAATGCAAATCAAGTTGTTAAAAGTTACACATTAATTGACATTAAGTGACTGGCTGTTTGACTGGCAAAAAGCATTAATGGTGTTTAGAGCATAATGCTTCAAACTTCTCATTAGTTTTAGTAGAAAACATGCCGTCAGAATAACTGAAAACAAATATTCTGGTTGTATTATTTTCTGCTAAAACATTTTTGCTGACATCCAAAAAAATCAGTCTTTTCAATTTTGAAACAGGATAGTTGTCGGTGCAGCTGGCCGGTAGACGTATAGTTGTTAAAAGACATTGCCAACGGTGCCAAAGGTTTTGCGCTCAACGCCCGGCCTGTCCAGTTGGACACAGTGTCGCCAGCGGGTCGCCATCCCTGCTATGTTTCTTCAGAGCTGTGTTGCTCGAACGTCGTTCGTCAGCGACATGGCCTAGCGGTACCGCGCGCAGGTGACAGATCCTACGTGACGGGTTCGATTCGCGGCTGGAGCCGATCGCATTTGACATATATAACGGGTGGCTGCTGACTCGAAGAGCGCAAGCTCACTTCGCAGTCTCCTTCAATTACTGTTGAATTTTCAGTTCAATATAATTTGAAAATAACCCTCAGTTGTTTCATTTGTTTCGAACGCCAGCCCGCGGAGATGGGCCCTGCCACTCGTTACACGTTTTGACGTAATATCGCGAGTATAGTAAAGATTTTTTGATTCTTGAGATTGATATTGCTCCCATTTTAACACTGGTGCAGCAAGTGGTGCACTCGTTTTGGAAATGAAGTATTTCCTGTTGGGTGTGATAAGTTTAAGCTAAGCATTATCTACCTCAAGCAAAAAACATTAAGAAACAAGTAAAAACTGCTTCCGGTTCTTCAAATTTGTTTCCGGTTCTCCAAGGCAACTTCCCTTATTTTTGTGCACTATACAAGTCATGACTAGTCATGCTTTTTATTGGAATTTTTAAGCTAATAAATTTTAGGCAGTAGAGGGCTTTGTGAAAATTGCACATTTTTTTGTTTTTTGTGTTTGTGTATTTCCTGCATTTCTTAACGATGATAATACGCTTTTGCGCGTTTTGAATAAATTAATCGAGCTCGTGATAACTTTACTTATGTCAGCGGCATATGGCGTAGCGGTACCGCGCGCAGATGACAGATCCTGCGTGACGGGTTCGATTCGCGGCTGGAGCCGATCGCTCGTATATACCGGGTGGCTCTAACTCGAAGAGCGCAAGCTCACTTCGCAGTCTCCCTCTGAAAATAACCTCAGTTAACTCATTGGAATAACTCTCCATGCTCAGGGCTGAATTAAGGTGGGGCTTTGAGGTCTATAGCCCCAGGACCCCCATGATATACTTCTCTGGTGAATTGCACCCTCTGTAAAAAAATTAGATGCTGACATTAAAATCGGATCTGCAAAAAAGCATGCCCACCCCCCCCCCCCCCGGAGTCCAACGCGGCCCTGAACAATGCCTACCTTTCCTAATTTAAACCAACCCATTAGGTGGAGCTAACAAGAAATTTATAAAAAATTCTTCTAAAGTAAATAAGTTTTATATTCTTGCTAATGAATTGAACCTGTGTTCTTCCAGTCAGCAGACTTGCGAAATTTGTGGCAAATGCAATCGGTTTCAGCTGCGACTCGAACCACAGTCACAAACGCATTCAGCAGCTGTCATCATCAGCAATGGCTGCAAGGCAGTACAAAAACTGCTTTCAGTTTTGTACTGCCTTGCTTACATTGCTGATGATGACAGCTGAATCTATGTTGTCGAAACGTCCAGTTTTGAGATTAACTGATTTTATTTTTCTTCTTAAATGAATGACCAAATACGTTGAATTTACTTGCTGTAATTGCTACTTACCGGTTTTTAAACATTCAGGAGATGGGACCTAATGCTTGTTAATGCACTTTTTCCTGCAATTAACTTTCAGCAACACATTAATGATAAAAACTTTCTGGCTTATTTCCTAGTTTCGATAAACGGTTTCAAAAGTTTTCATTCTCTTATACAGGCAATAAGCTACAATTGGTCGTTCGATAATAATAATTATGATTAATTTGATTACTTTCTTTTCATTTCCTTTGATAAGGCAGAGTCAAAGACGCCGTTGGAGCGATTTAAATTGAGTTAATTGAAACACAGGTGTCATAGTCGACAGTAGGAAAGAGTTTGTGGCCTTTGCCCATTGTGAAAAGTGATCTATTTAGCGTACAAAGTACAGTATGTTTTAAAAATCAATGTGGGTTTTTGCTCGTTGCAGACCTCTCCTGAAAAGTCGTAACCACTTTCTCGGCGGAAATTTCTCTCCCAATGCTTCGTCTCGACAGTTGTGCGAAGTTGCGATGGTCAGACTTGCCAGATTGGGCTACTTATCGCCAATTGGGCTACTTCTAATCATGATTGGCGACTGAAATTTTAGATTGGCGACTTGCGACTTTTTGGGCTACTTGCGAGCAAGTTTTGGCAATTTTTTTCATTATTGGCTACTTCTAAAAAAATGTTTCTTAGAAGAAAACTGCGATGAATGGTAAGAGAAGTGTTTGAATTTGCAACACTGCGTCTGCGCATGAGATGTTCGTAACACGCAACTGCCCTCGGCCCCTCAGACCTTCCGCAGAAAAAAGGCTAAGCGATTTCAAACGAAAATGATCTACGTACCGGCAGCTCAAAAAAGAACTATATCGCTAACATTAGAAGATCGTTTTACCAGTTCCACAAGAAAGCATTCCTTTGACTTCCTTACAACAATCGTGCCTTAACTGCTTTCGGTATTTTTAGTTTAAAACATCTCTCTTAAATTTGAGGCTATCTTTTGTTATTATACAACTAGTAGCGGATCCAGGAGGGGATGTGGCGTATGCTGCCTATGCATCCCCTCCTCACCAGCCATTTTCAACAATGTTTTGTATGAATAAAATTTTTCCATAATTTTGAACCTCTTCATAACAATATGCCTTAGTCGCCTTAAGCACGCATAATCGTAACTCTGCGAACAAAATGCATCATTGGTGAAGCATTCAAAGTTAGGGGTCAAAAATATGACAACCTTTCCTTAAAAATTGTTTAAAAAGCACTAAAATGGCCATTACAGTATGCAAATTTTCAAAAATTTTTCGGGGGAGCATGCTTTCGGACCCTCCTGGAGTCGTTTTTGGTACTTCAGTTGCTTAAAATTAACTCTGCCGAAAAAAACTACGCTTGAAAAAGTGACAAAAATTGGTGCCCCCTCCCTGAAAAATGCTGAATAGGCCCTTGACCCTTGACATGAAACTTTTTTAAAAGGTTTATTTACGCCTGTTTCCGTATCTAAACGTATTTGCATTTAGTTAACATTCAACTTAATTCAACATTACATCCCCCCCACCAAAACTTTTTGGATCCGCTCCTGTATACAGCCTATGGTCAAATATGACGTCATTCTCAACCCCTCCCATTGCAAAATCCTGGCTACGCTGGTGGCTACTCCATAGTCAGTCAGTTCTGTGCTGCTTTTCACAAATCATGCTAGACCTTACTCATCTTGTTATTGTGCTGTTTATTGTTATTTTAATGGGAAAATGGGCCCGGTATTAAAAATAATTTAGCGCAAATTGGGCTAGGGATCCACGATCACAATTTAAAAACTGCATAGCAAAAAAGAAAGGAAAAAAGCACATTGTACAATGTGTAAAGTTAATTTAAGAGCTCACAAATCAGATCTTCTAAAGCATGCAAGTAGATCTGAACATAAAGCAGCTGTGAGAGCGGCAGCTGCAAGAAAAAAATTCAACATTTCAAGTTTTTTTGAACCAAATTGTAGTCACGTGGCTAAACCAGAATTAATTAACTTAGAATGAATTTTTGTTTTCAAGACAAATAACAAGATTGAGAACATTTTAATGCCTTTTAAAAAGCTTGCCTTACAATTTATCTGCATGATTTGCAAAAATGTTAAATGGTTACTAAAAATTATGCTGTTTTCCTCAACTTCGTGGTTACTAAATATTTTGGGCTACTTTTAAATGGAATTGGCTACTTTTTGGCTACTTGAAGTAAAAATAATCTGGCAACCCTGGCGATGGCTAGCTGTTTTATGGACATCTGAGCTGCTTGTTCGGTATGTTTTTGATGCTCACTTCAGATCCAATGACTTCAAAGTTGTATAATTGCGCGCCTACCAGTGAAATGCATTCTAAAATTAGTTGAGAAACCATTTCTAATACGCTGAGACTTGTAAATCTTCTATCTCTACAAAACCTTTGGCTTCTAATTTATCTGTTGCTAACAAGTTAAACACAGACAGGTCGACTGAACACTTACATACGATCGGGTCAAATCAGACGCAGTGTCGGCAACGGCTCATCTCCGCTGCGACGTTTTTTCGGAGCTGCGCCGCCGCTCGTTACACGCTTCGGTGTAATTACACGAGTATCACGAAAATTTGATTTTTCGTTATGATCAATAATCACAATTGTAACTACAGTTTGTTTTTTATTTGTGCAAACAAGCGAATAAATAATAATCATAAATATCATCATTAAATCAATGAAACACCAACAATAATAATAATAATAACATTATAATATTAAATAACACAAATAAGTTAATGTAATTGTTGCTCCTAATGTGCAAAATAACAGTGCATTGTTCATTCGTTTCGAAGCTCAAGTTCATAAATCTGGACGAGAACCGAACTCACGAAACTGGATTTTTTATTCATTGATTAGACGTTTCGACAGAGCTTCAACTGCTTGCCATGTACGAGCTTGGAACGACGCATGTGCAGCCTGCGTTTACAATTCCTCTAACTCTCTCGTTCGAGTCCTGGTTTGCTAGAAAGAAATCGACTGGAACTCGAATCAATTCTGATTCAAATGCGTTTACTTCGCTTCCAGAGTAAGCGTTCACACACCCACTACAACGACACGCACTCTGATTTACACTTTCTGGAAATCTGAAAAAAAGACATGTTTTAACAAAAATTCAACTTTTTGCATTAAAATGTCATTTTTTTCTGCAGCATTGTTTTTGACGTTTTTTGTTTCATGCCGCAAGAATAAACATGTGGATTAAAAAACTCTGGAGTTGAATTTTTAATTCTAATGCAATTCTAGCCATGAAACTGATTTATTGTGCATAATTTTGATTTAACTGAGCATCACAATTTAAATAAAACCAAATCGTTATTATATTCGCAGTATTACGCCGAAGTAACGAGTAGTGGGATCCATCTCTGCGACTTAGCGCCTGGGCAACACAGCTCCGCAGAAACGTCGCAGCGGTGGCGAGCTGTTGGCGACACTGCGTCTGATTTAACAGACCCGGGAATCGAACCCCAGACCTCCCGCACCAAAGCGTTGTCATTATCACTAAGTCAACCAGTTAATTCTCCTCAAAAATGTTGCCCTAAACTATAGTCGAATAAGGAAAAACAAGTACTTACAACGTGCGGTTATCCACTCGGCGGGATGTGTAGGGAGAAATGCTTCGGTCCCCTGGTATTGTGTGGTTACCCTGTCCCAACTGGTTTCCTGTCGGACATGTTAAATCCGCATTTCGCCGCTTGCGGAGCTGAATTTCGGATAAATAACTCCGGAAATCGAAAGGTGGTAATTTGAAATCTTGTCTAAATAAAATAATTGTTTAGTTAAACAAGTTTATTATTGTAAAATTATATAATATATTATAGAAAACTTTCTCATATTAAGAATAATAAGAAATAATTAAAATAAGTTAACATTTCAAAGCAATTAACAAAAAAGTATAAAAAGAATTAACAAAGTAAATTTAATAAGAAATTAAATCCCAGTAATGCATTTTATTGCTTACTTTTTCACTTCTGTTGAGAAAACTTTATTTAAAATTTGCTGAGAATCCAATGTCATCACGGCCGGGGCAGTTTTGCTTAACGTTGAATAGCATATAATAGCAAATAGCACGGCAGCTTGATTTTGAAACATCTCTATCATATGCTATAATAAGTATTATTGTTTTATGCAAGTAACTTTGCAAGTGTGGGTGCCCAAAAATTGCCAGTATTTTTATACCAACTGCACGATGACGTTAGAGTCACGTGATATCAAGCTCGTTTTTTGTTGGTAGGTAGATAAGAGCGAAACTGTTTGAATTGGGATTGAGCGCAAAAAAAAGGCGATTGGCGTTTGTAGTAAAGAAGGAAGCGTGCGTGGAGTGTTCTAAATTTAGACTCAAATTGACAACGTAAAAAATGAAGCAAAAATAGACGGAATGAATCAAAAATAGCCATAAAGCAGATAAGAGGCAAGACCATGTCATCGAACATTTATTTTTGTCGGCAATTCCTTGCGTTTCTTAAAGACCATGGCGTTTTTACGCTGATTACTAAAATCAACCCTAAATTTTTGTCGTTTTTTTACACCTGCTACTGTTGATGGGCGTTGGAAATCTTATTATTGTCCTGATCAAGTCAAATTTAACTTTATTATTAGTATCGACATGGCCTAAAGAGGTATCGCTCTCAGGACGATCCTACGTGACGGGTTCGATTCCTGGAAGGAGTCGATTGCATTTGACTTGTGACCCGGTGGTATATTTATGTGATGTTACCTAATACGAGCAGAACTTTACATTCCTATCCTATTATTGTGACGAACCCGATTGTTGACCACACGCCGGAAGCAAAGCCGCGATGAGAATGGAACCAGAAACTAATACAACGCTTCCTTCGCGTTGCGCCCTAAGTCACTGAGCTATACATAAGTCATTGCAAACTAGCAAATAATGACGTTTATGAACCCTCGCTTTGTCAAAAAAAGCAAGGTTCTGCTGGTGTTAGATACCTTACATAAAAATGCGACTTGGTGACGGCTGACTCGAAGAGCGCAAGCTCATTTCGCATTATCCCTTAACTATTGTTGAATTTTTTTGTTTCTTTTGATTCGAAAATAACTGGTCAGTTTGCTCAGTTGTTAAGCACATTGCTACTGGTGCCGGAGGTTTTGGATTCGATTGTTGGGTCGGTAAATCGGATTCAGTGTCGTCCTTGGCTGGTCACCGTCGCGACGTTTCTTCGGAGCTGTGTTGTCCAGGCGCTAGGCAGCGGAGATGGACCCCGCCACTCGTTACATGCTTTGGCGTAGTACCGCGAGTATAATGAAGATCTAATTCTTTTTTTTTGTGATGAAAAATAATAATGTAGCCAATGCTTTTTTGAAAAGGAAGTGGTAAAAACAAAGGATTTTGTAAAAACAAAGGATTTTGTTTTTAAATTTAGGCGTCGATGACGCAAAATGACACTTTCGTTTTATGGACCATTACGAAAAAAATTAATCAAAACATTTTCAAAAATTTTTTGTATATTTTTGAGTTTTTATTTAAAAATCTGTTAAGAAGCAAGTAATTTTTTACGTCAAATTAGTATTTCTTAATTTTTTATTTTGCGTTTATGCTCCGACAGAAGCGATCACATGCACTAATGGTATGATTTACAGTTTTTTAGTTGCTTCCTGTAATTCAACGTAATTTCACTTTTGCTGTCGGTGTTTTTTGAAGTAGTATTCGGAGAATTATAATATGAAAATAAATGAGTTGAAGGTTGAATATTAAAAAAAAGTTACTCGTCAAAAGGAATCAAAACTCAGCTGACTAATTTTTCCTCATTTTTTGTCAAACAACGGAAGCTCAATTAGCAAGTGAAACTTTCATTCTGATTTACCAGGTGCAAAAGAAAGTAGAATTAAAAAAAATTTATGTCGTTGTGGGAATGATCTGAACTTTGAAGTCGATGAAAGCGCTAAGACTATACGCGGCGGTTAAAAATAGACGTGATAATATGTTTAGCTCATGATTTTTAGGTTTGCGCCGGATAAGCATTGTGTTGTGGCGAATCTTATCGGTTTGCTGTTATTTCTTTTTACTTTTTTTGCATTTTTCCTTTGTAGTTATTGTCATAATTTTGTGATTAAAATTTTGTAGCGTTATTGCACCAAATACTTGCCGGTTGGTGCAGCAGTAACGCTATTTGCTCGGGAGGTCTGGGGTTCGATTCCCGGGTCAGCCAAATGGCACACTGTGTCGTTAGCTGCAAAAAAGAAAAACAATTTGTCTCTTTTATTTTGTTTTATTGGGGTCCGGTTGAAAAAACTGTGCACCTAACAGGGCCTTCCCAAATATTTGCCTCCTTGCATTACACCAGTGGTTCCCAACCTGGGGGTAAATTACCCCCGAGGGGTAACATGTGATTCTTCGGTGGGTAATGTGACAGCATTGTCGAAAATATATGCCTGAAGGCACTTTTTTTAGCTCTTCACCGATATTTTCACAAAAACAGGACACCTGCAGACGTGTAGATCATTTTTTGTTTTTTACCCATATTTTCAAGAAAACACAACACCTGCAGACAGGAGCATATTATTTAGGGGAGACCATTGTGCCATGCCCCCTCCTTTTCACTATGCCTTTTAGTAAAAAAAACTAATGGTGTCAAGTGACTGAAATATGCCAGACTCTTTTGATGGTTTTCGTAGCTTGTGGCCAGGGTACATCCACGGGGGTAGGATGGGGGGGGGGGTATGCATCCTCCCACCAGCCAATTTCAAAAATGTTTTTGATGTATACAATTTTTCCTTGATCTCGAACCTCTTCGATAGTAATAAACCCAACGCCTTAATCACGCATTATCGAAAACGTGCGAACAAAATACATCATATTTGGCGAAGCACTCAAAATTAGGGTCAAAAATTTTAAACAAAATTTGCCTCAAAATTATTCAAAAAGCGCTAAAATAGCCATTGTGGCATGTAAATTTTCCAAAATTTTCCGGGGGAACATGCCCCGGACCCTCTAGAACTTTTCTTGTTTCTCCAACAGTTTAAAATTTGTTCTTCCGAAAAAAAATTACCTTGAAACAATGTGAAAATTATGCCCTCCTCCCCCTTTTAAAAATTCTCGCAACGCCACTGCCTGCAGACGCGTGGATCTTTTTTTTGCACTTGACCGATTGACATAACTGAGGTCAGTAATAGATTGTTGTGGGTAATTGAGGATCAGTCACATCAAAAGTAGGTAATGAAGAAGAAAAGGTTGGGAACCACTGCATTACACAATGCTACATCGAGGTTAAAATTCTTGTCGCAACTTGCCTGCTAATTAACCGTAATTACGGTTAACAGAACCAAACAAGAAGAAGCTTTTAGTTTTGACAATTTTGTATGAATTTTTTAAACTTGGGCACTTCGGAATAATGAAACAAAGGGGCGTAACTTTAATTAGTCGCAAAATTTTTGTTCACTTTTTTTGACGGATGCGGAAGCTTACCGGTAATGACTTTTG
Organism: Trididemnum miniatum; assembly: GCA_964006365.1. NCBI lineage: Eukaryota > Metazoa > Chordata > Ascidiacea > Aplousobranchia > Didemnidae > Trididemnum > Trididemnum miniatum. The sequence goes on from OZ023240.1 coordinate 23,397,649, forward strand.
ATAAAAAATGAGAATTCTGATGATCTATTTTCGATCACTTATTAAACCTGGCATTCCGGTAAAAGACTCGTGCCGGTAATCACTTTCTACAGATTGCCATATTTTGCACGAAAAAATTTTGAAAGCAGTTGACTCATTGCAATTCTGCGAATTTTAATGTAAAACTGCAAAGATTCAACAGCAACTTGTGTTGCAACTGCAAAACTCACATGTAGATTCGAAAATATTACCATTATTGGACAAATTTTGCCACCGAAAAAAAAAAATTAGCGAATTTCAAAAGTTTCTTTGAAAATTTTCCACGAAGGAATACCTAAGTTTCGCAAAATCTCGGAATTCCGACTCCGTTTTTTTAAACCCACTTCGAAGTCGACAAAATGCCAAATATAGTGGCTTTTATATTTTATCTTATGTTTCTCTTTGCAAGATTCGAAATTTTATGAATCGTAGGTTTGGTTTTGCGATTTGCGCTGTAAAATTTATTCATTTCAGGAACATTAAACTTGATCAAAAAAAATTTAAATTTTTATTATCGGCTACTCGCGGCATTACGCCGAAGAGTGTAAAAAGTGGCCAAGTTCATTACAGGCCCGGCTGAGTGCCTGGGCAACACAGCTCCGACTAAACGCCGCAGCGGTGGCGAGCCGTTGGCGGCGCTGTGCCCAATCAGACCGGCCAGGGAAATGAAATCAGAACCTTTCGCACCGAGAGTGCTGTCTTTAACCACTGCGCAAACTTAACCCACAAACGAATATGAACATCGAAAGTCACTGTTTTAAGCGGCAAGTTGTGAGTTTTGATTATTCTAAATCGAAAAAGCAACGAAGGCATTGCGATGTTACTAAAGTCCAACTTAATGGTATGCTTGTTGTTGGTTATGGTTAGTGGTTCTTCGAATGGTTGCTAGTGAAACGGCGCCATAGCAAATTGAATCGTCAGAGGTAGATTCAGTAGCGGGCCAGGGGGGGTCCAGCCTCCCCCCAAATCTTCACTTGAATATATCATCACATTAATAGTTTGTACTTTTAGGGGTTCAAAAATGCAAGATAACAATTTTTGACACTTCTATAAAAATTTCAGATTCGCCCCTGGTCGCATTTGCAATTGTGACGTCACAGTTAATGGAAATCCCGTGGAATGAAGGAGGCATTATATTGGCGTGGGACGGAGTGGAAAACATGACCCACAGACAAGTTGGACGAAGAAACACAAAACGTTGCATTTTCGGAAAATTTCCGAGCTAACAAGACTAAACTGCAAGTAGCACGGATTTTTTCATTACCAATTTTTTCAGTTATTTGTTGCATTTATCCGTAACTTCATTTGCGTTCTCCAAGGTACAAGGTTATTGAAAACATTGGAGTCTATTTTCAAATTTATCAAATGTTGCAAAACCCTAACAAAGTTTTTTGTGTAGTTGGTGTAATTTTTATGGATTATTTTTTCTTAATTGTCTTAATTCGTCTCTTCCGAAACAGAAACTCGCTAGCGGAAATTAAAGTGTTAAAAATTTTAAACCAATTCTCTTTTTTGCGTTTCCAGCAGCACTATTCGGTTTTCTGTATAAGGCAAATGATTTATGACGCAACAGACGATACGTCTGTTTCAATCAAGCTTTTGTTGTGTTTCCGGTTGATTTATTTTCCTAAAATGTTAAAGTTAACAGAATTATAATTATTGTCATTTCCTACTTGTATAAACTTTTCCAAACATAGCAATTATATTTGAGAAATTTGAAACTTTTTGCCACTTTTTGAAAGTATTTGGCTGTTTCGTTCGTTAATTTGCGTTCAAAAACGGTCAATATTATTTAGCGGTCAAAAATGGCCACTTTGTCGAATTTCCGTCAACAAACAAAAAATAAGAATCCTTGGTACCAGCAGATTGTTGTCGTTGCTAAAGATATTGCTAGCGGCGCAGGAAACTATGGTTCGATTTCTGGGCCGGTCAAATCAGATGCAATGTCGCCAGCGGCTCGCCACCGTTGCGACGTTTCTTCGGAGCTGTATTGCCTATAGACGCTAAGATGTGCCCCGCGACTAGTTACGCGCTGGGGCGCGATACTGCGAGTGTACATTATTTTGTTTTTGTTTTGTTTTTTGATAAACAAATTAGCAAAAGAAAACAGAATAACCCACAACTGTGAAAAGGAAAAAAGATAGTGGAAAAGGAATGGTGATGTGAGAAAGTGCCCCTATTTACAAAGTGTCAAGTCCACTCGACTCCAGTGAGGTTCGAACCCGTCTGACGAAATTATTTTTCCCACACGCAGCGCCCCGAATTTGAATTTTTGCTAAGTAGGCTATGCTTCTTCTGAAAAAAATACAACTGTTCCCAGTGGCCTAACTAAAGGGGTAACCACCGCCCTGGAGGAGTCGCCTTTTTTGACGACTCTTTTTTCAAAGATCGATTACTAAAGGCGTGTTTACCGATACGGGGCAAGTGATAACGCGACTACCGATTTTTTTTCTTCATTTTATTTTGACGTTGAACTTTGATGCGACAACTAGGAATTGTACCTGCACAATTTTTATTACTTCATCGCCCACTGTCAAAAAAATGTTTGAGATAACCTTGACGACGGGAGTGAGACAATGCAGGTTGGATTGTTTGTCATCATTGATTATTGAACAATCGGCTTGCTTGACGCAGGCTAGCAAGCTTTATATCGCCGTTATCGCAGGGAATCGCAGGAGTTTGTAATGGTGGTCGCATTGCCGCATGCCGCGTATCGTTAAACGCACCTTAAGGGCGATAAAAACTTTGCTACTCATTGTCTAAATCCGCCTTGTGCCCCTCCCTAAATTTTTGCCGCGCAATACTTCTGATTGCTCCATCCTTGCATATTTTTTGCCGAATCCGTTGAATACAAATTTGGGAATAAGCACAAAAAAACGTGTAAATAAGCTGTTGAGTCTCGAAACTATGATCGTTAGATCTAAGCCGAATTTGATCCTCACACGTCATAAATACGTCATCACTTTGTCTCAGCCCTACCTTCTTTCAACACCTTACTTGCATTACATGATCCAGTATTAGTAACTTGACATCCTCGACTCATTCATCGTTTTCTTGAAGATCGAGCAGACTCTGTGGTTTGTTAGTGAAAAAAGTCGGAGGCATTATGGTAAGATTTGAAATTGTGTCAGAAAATTTTACAGTGTGTTTCAGGGAATTATTAAGGGGGAGGGCATTGCACCATGGCCCCCCATTTATCTTTTGCCTTTCAGAAAAAAAAGATCAAACGTTACTTAGTGAGTGAAATGTACCAGACCCTTTTGACAATATTTACAGTTTATGCCAGTACAGTGCTGTATTAACATTTTTATCCTCCAATCACGATAAAGCGACGAGATGCTACACGAGCTCGCTTAGGAGTTGCAGGCAATGTGTCTATCACACTGAGATGGAGGAGTCTTGTTAAGTGTCTTTCCCAATGCCACAACAAGCAAACTTGCCGGCTTGCTCCACACTGTCCCTTTAATACTGAGCGTCTAGCAGGGAATGAGCGAATACCAATTTTTAAGTCATTGGTTTGACCCGACTCGGAATCGAACGCCAAGTCTACCGATCCAAAAGCAGATGCTCCATCAAACACAAAAATTCCCCCCCCCCCCCCCCATTTTAAAAATTGCCCCCTCCTTTGTTTAAATTTCTCGATACACCATTGATGTGCTTCTTAACAAAGTTTTTTTTGAAATGTAGTAGTTTTAGTGGCGTAGAAAAAAGGGGAAGTGCAGGGGCATTCCCCCTCTTTTTGGGCGCTTTAAAGACTTATTTATGGATTGATTACTGAGTACGACTGAAAACAGGGCCTCTCAATATGTTTTCCGCAAAAGTGTTTCGTTGGGACGAAACACTCACCCTTACAATTTAAGTCGAATCAGAATCAAACCCGAGTCCCAATTTTTAACGCTTAACTGAAATAAGCAGGAGCGTTATTTCAATCGGTTCAACATCCTTGTCTCCTCTCATTTTGCAATTCCTCTCATTTTGCAATATTTTTCATTTCAGGAATTCACCGAAGAGCAGATAGTGGGTAAGTTTGATTTCAGCAAGAACTAGAGGAGATTTTGAATTTTAATATTTCATATTTCACAACTGAATGTTTTTGAAAAATAACTCCTGGCATGTCTGGGTCCTTAGGCATCTAACCCCTCGCTTTCCCACCAAAACAGAATGAAGCGTAAAGCTGAAAATCGAAATGAAGTTTCACATTTATCCTCCTACCACGAGAAAGCGATCATTGCGCTATAACAATCTCGTTTTGAAGTTGCCGGCCATCTGTCTACCACACCAAATGGGGGAATCTTGCTAAGGGCCCTTCCCAACGGCACAACAAGAAAACTTGCCGGCTTGTTCTCCACACTGTCCCTTTTATGATGAGCCTTAAGCAAAGAAGCTGTGAATACCAATTTTGAAGTCATTAGTTTGATCCGACTCAGAACCAAACCCGAGTCTACAGCTCCAACGGCAGACGCTCTTACCACTTGGCCGTTGGAGCTGTTAAGCCTTATGGTCATGGTCATTGTGAAACAATGTTTGACAGTGATGGATAGTTTGGCGAGCTTAGTGCAGAAAGTTTTGCGACTATTTTATTCTAAATTTAGGTTTCCCAATTTCTAATTTTAGTCTTGCGCTTAGTATTTTAGCAGGACGTTGATGATGTTGAGCAATGGTTTGAAAAGCTTTAAAAATACTTCAATCTATTAATAGCTTTGCTTTGTTTCATGTTTTAACGGCCCTTAATTTAAGGCCGGTTCAGGGTGGGGGGGGGGGCTAAAGAGACTGGGTAACCTGTGATAGGTGCCCCCCCCCTCTGATAAATTGAGTCCCTGAAGATAGGCCTGATGCCAAAGTTAACTCAGGTCTGTCAGAAAGTATGACCCAAAAAATTGACCCCGCAGCCCCCCAGAGTCTTAATGCGGCCCTGGCTTAAATATACTAGCCTAGGGGTAGTCAGACTTTTCACATGAAGGGCCACGTTTAAAAAAATCTTGAAGCCGAGGACCGCATTGATTGGAAGAGCAAAGAAATTGGTCTACACGTCCTCAGATGGTCTATTTTCAACTGATACTCAGTGAAGAGCAAAAAAAGTCTTCGGCTTGATTCTCGGTAGGTGTTTACATTTCTGTAAATACCGGCAGGCCGCATAAAATGGTCTCGCGGGCCGCAGTTCACCCAGCCCTGTTCTAGCCCACAGCAAGTTACTAACTTATGAGAGCTGACTAAAAGATGTAAACAGTTAGTGCAAATGCAAAAAATAGTAGAAGGACTGAGCGGTTTTTCTCCGTCAGTTTCTCAGTTGTACCTTCGTTTTTTGAGTAATTCCTTTGGTTGTTGATCGTGTTTTACTTTTCGTTTAGATATAACTGATGCTTTTGAGATTTTTTCCAAAACAACCGATCTACAAATTTGTTACGATCAAGTTGGCGACGTTTTGCGCGCACTGAAACTTAATCCTACGCAAGACGATGTAGAAAAAGTGCTTGGGAACCCAACTAAAGAAGGTGAGAGTTACTCAACCGCCAGTGGGCGCTGCAATTGGAAAAAGTAAGAAGTGAGCACAAGGTACCAAGTGGTAGCACATGGAATTGGCCGAGTAGTTGGTGCGTGGGGTTCCGGAACTAGTTTCGCGGGTTCGACGCCTAGGTAGGTCATCTTCCATGATGCGTACAATTCTCTCATATAAAAACCCAAGTTGCCATTGTGTGACTTAAAAATAAAAAAGGCACCAAGTGGTTAGCGCATTGAGTTCTGGAGCTGGTTTTACGGATTCGATGCTGTATCAGGTCATCTTCCACGATTCATATAGTTCACTGATACAAAAATCTACGCTGCAATTGAATGTGCTATTAAATAAAAGAGAGCGTTTGATATCAGTACATTGCATTTCAAGTCTCTTTCTTTTTCATAAACTTAATAAAATTTTGACTTTATTAAACATTAATGCGTCATCACATGTAAACGTTCCACTCTTGACATTGCATCTGTCTTCAGAAAATAAGAGTACTGGAGAGAGAAGAAATTCAGTTTGTTGTTTCAGAAATGTCCACAAAGACATTAAAACAAGAAGAATTCCTTCCCATTTATGAGAAAGTCGTCAATGAATGTGAAGTGGGGACGTATGACGATCTGGTGGAAGGATTAAGAGTCTTTGATAAAGATGGAAACGGAACAGTGATGGGGGGAGAAATCCGTCATGTCCTCCGGACTTTGGGTAGTTATTTTTGGCGATTCGGAAACTTGGTGTTTGTTTTCTACTTTCGATAAAAACATGCTGGTAGCTTAGCTTTAGAGTACTGTAAATGTGGGGCGAAAATAGCTTAAGGAGGAAAAATAAAACAACAACAAATCGTAAAACTGGACGCTTTACAACATAATATGCTGTCGCAACGTCCAGTTTTACAATTACTGCGGCTTTACCTTTCCTCCTTATGTTGGTAACAAATTTTTTCCTCTTAAACTTTGCAGTTAACAATCTTGCCATTTCAACATTTTTTCGTACTTCCAATGCTACGTTGTTTTTTTTTAATCTCGTCATGAGTAGTGTAGCCTACTGTCTTAAAGGTCGGGTGGTGCGATCATTCCTACTAATTTCCTCATCTTCAAGTTTCATTCTCGCTAGCGTGTTACAACGTTAATCGTTTTGTTGCTTCTTCCCTTTTCTGTGCCCGTTTGAATTTGAAGTCCTATATTGCTGTGTTCTATTTATTTTGACGGTGCAGAAATAAAAGACACTACTATTATTACTACGTTTACGGATACGCGACGCGCGTCACACAGCCATGCGACAACGGTTATGATGCAAGATATACCAAGTTTTTGCGTGATCGGTAAATAGAATCGGAACAAACATGGTGCGTTAACAAACAGTAGCGTTTGTTGAGCGTCGCATATCGGTAAACGTATCTTAAGTGTTGTTTTGAAATTCAAATTGAAATTGTGCAACCTTACAACCAATCTGAGTGGAGTAGCCAGTCATAAATTTAGGGGGTTGGGAGAAAAACTGCATTTCCTGTCCCTTGGCTTCTAAAAAGGACTTTAATATTTGATATCCAAAAAAAAAGATCCTTGGAGGCAATAAACTGCCTCCTTGGGTCAAGATAAACGCAAATCTCTACATTAACATCAGTACTTTAAATATTTCGGGGGTCAACTCACCCCTTTGCCTACCTCCATTTACTACGCCACTGCTTAAGCTACCCTACTTTTTACAGGAGACAAAATGACGGTAACTGAGGTCAGTGCAATCATGGATGGGTGGGAAGACATGAATGGAGTGCTCAACATTGAAGGTTTGTATTGCTGGTATTGCAGCGTATTGTCATGCTGCGGCATGAATTTTATCGTATGTTCTTTGCATTTATCAACGACGTGGCCTAGCGCTACCGTGCCCAAGTTATGGATCTTATTTGACGGGTTCAATTCACGACGGGAGTCGATCGTTTTTGGCATACATACTGGGGGGCTCCTGACACAAAGAGCGCAAACTCACTTCGCAGTTTCCTTCAATAAGCGTTGAATATTCAGTTCAATATAATTTAAAGATACTTTCGCTCGAAAAAGTTGAAATCTGATTGTTATGAAACAACTACCATGTCATATCGGGTTCCAGTGTTTCCAAATCTGTTGTTTCAAATTAAAAATCCGTGTTTTTGCGGAACGAAAATCGGAACTCAAAAACTTATCAATAGCTGATTAGGGTTGAATGATTCAGAAACATTGACGACAGGGGCGTGGCCAACAAAAATTCAGGGGGACAGACCATGAGAGGCCCCGTATTTATTCGACTTTAGTGATCAATTTTTAAAAAAAGATTTTCCCTCGTTTAAAGGGGAGAATTTCCAGGTACCCCCCTCCCGATTATGCTACTGCTTGTTGAGTTCAAGAAAACTTACCACTTTTTATTTTTCAGCTTTTTGCAAGTTTTTAATCACCGAAAAGAAAGAAGAGTAAAAGCACTTGAAACGACATAATAATTACGCTGTCAAGAATATTATATGCTAAAGGATAAACACTCTGCACTTTTCAGGAAATTAATCGTCAATTTTAGTTATGAAAAAATAGACAATTTGTAAAATTTGGGTAGAAGCAATCTACTATATATTTGCGTTTTACTGGTTTACTCTTTAGAGTACTCATGCTTATGTCTGCATCTTAATTTTTATAAAATGTTATTTTGTTGTATGTTTTTGAATTATGTATTTATTTACTAAAATGATATTTAAAAACAGACATATTAAAGATGTTGGACCGCGTTGCTAATTCTTTACCGCCATCGCCCGGATAAAACATTTCACTTTTTCGAATCACTTGATGTGATAAACAGATTGCTGTTTGGCAGTATAAGAGTTAGGCGCTGTATTCTTTTTTTTCTTTCAATAATTTAAATTATTAAAATAAAGTTATGTGCTGTAAGTTGTATACTTCGCCATATTACCGCAATAAAGCATACAAATAAATAAAAGATATGAGAATAAGGAAGATGCAGCTTGCTACATTGTGTTTCGCTTTGGAACAAAACAAACGGCGCAAAAAAAAAATTTAATTTTACGAAAACGCAATCGAAGCAACAAACCTTATAGATCCATTAAAGCAACATTTAGAGTAAAACAGGGATAGCGAAAAATCGGTAAATTTAAGACCAGAATAACAATAAAAATAGAAAAGTATTAAACTTAGCTTGCTCCAAAAGTATGGGGAAAAACAACAAGTAAGATATCAATATTTTCTCGAAATAAACAATGTGTTGTATTATTATAGATATAATATCACAAAGAAAACATCAATTTTAACCATACAACCTTACATTGACCATCATGAGAATAGTACTCTCATCTTTAGCTTTAACTCGCCAGCTCTTGTTTTATTTCTAGAGTTTCAAAATGAAGCCAGTAGGAAGAATGTTTACAAAAAAAATTCAACAAACGAAACAATTTCATTGATAAATTGAGGAATTCAATATTTTTAACGGAGTCAAGAGACAACATTTTAGCAAAATTATTACTCCATTCCAACTTTAAGACTAAAAGAGGTCAAAAAACGGAAAAGTCATTTAAATTCAATCAGAGCCTTATGAGCGCTGATTTATTAATCTTCACCTGTGTTGCGTTATCGTAATGATAGTGACGTAATTGATGACGTGGTGACAAGACCAAAGCTTGACATTGAAGACTAACTACAAGATAGATAAAATGAATAGATGGTGATGCAGTTTTACTGCTGCCTTTTGCAAGCCTAGCTTTGATTAATTAACAAAGCAGGAAAAATGGTAAGTTGGCAAGACAATATTTCTGTTATTTCAGAATACAATAAATACAGGACGGAAACAGCTTAAATAGGAAAAATAAAAGTCACAGTAAATCTCGAAACTAGACGTTTTCGCATTATAGATTCAGCTGTCATCATCAGCGATGTAAGCATAGATGTCGCCATCATAACTTCCAGCTTTGAACTACCTTGCTTACACTGCTGATGATGACCGCTGAATCTGCGTTGTCGAAATGTCCAGATTTGAGATCTACTGTGGCTGTACTTTTCCTTCGTAATTTTAGATTTGCAGAGATAGATTAGTCAACTCAACAAGAAAAAATTACACTTTGGTGCTGTTTGATTCACTAGATCAAAAAACATTGAATTCCAAACTAACATGAGCTGATGAAGTAGATTTTGGGATTACAAGTTCGTGTAAATAATCGATTGGCAAAATTTCGGAGAAGAATTATCCAAATTGCATAAACTTATATTGGTGTTTCAAGACCGAAATTTTGATCTCCTGGGCGAGATTTGAGATTTAGCGGGCCTACCAAAAATTATCGAATAGATTGAAAAATATTTGCAAGCTAGAAGCTATATTTACGATAATGTTTTGACAGGGTGAAATTACTGAAGATCAGATGGAAGGTAGAACGAAACGTCAGGATTATGGTCAGGAGTGTTGCCAGGAAAACTTAATAGGGCAGGGCCGAATTAAGACAATGAGAGGCCCCATTTTCATCGGCTTTTAGTGATCGATCTCCAAAAAAGGTCTTCATACGTCAAAAAAAGGGGAATACCCCATGGGCCACCCGGCTACGCACTGATTATAGTTAAGCCTGATAAGTCATGACGTTTGGACACCCTACATGCCACTGCTCGATGCGAATCGTTTTCTGTCCAAAAAAGCAATTCAATGCCGGTGCGAGGAAGCGAGCTCGCGTGGACATCTTTGTTTAACTTCAAAGGTGCCACTTCATTGTAAAATAGAGAATTACTTTTAACTTGTTTCATCAACTTTTTCGTACGAGTTAACCTACAAGGCTACATCCTCTCTTCAGTCTCAAGCATTGCGAGCGTTGCTTTCGTCTTTATTGCTATTATTATTTTTGAACCATACGGTCAGCGTGGAGGTTAAAGGCTTCACTATTAGAGCGGAGGAGATCTACAGTTCGATTCCTGGGTCGGTCAAATTGAACACAGTGTCGCCAACAGCTCGCCACCGCTGCGATATTTCTTCGAAGCTGTTTTGCCCAGGCGCTAAGACGCAGAGACGAGCCCCGCCGCTCGTTACACGCTTCAGCATAATACTGCGCGCACAATAAAGACTTTTTTTAGACATAAAAGAAGCTTTCGAAATTTTTACGAAAACAGCTGATCAAGAAATAGGCTACGAACAGGTGGGGGATATCCTGCGGGTGTTGAAATTCAATCCATCTCATGATGACGTTGTTAAGCTGCTGGGAGACCCCTCCAAAGAAGGTAAAAATATTTCGTTTCGCTGAGACAATAGTAGAAAAGTCGTACCTCTTTATCACGAAAGAACAGGGGCGATTCTAGAAAAAATTTTAGAGAGAAAAATCAAAAACCAGCTTATCTTGCGGTTCTGTACGTTTAGAAAATTTATCAAAGTAGTAATATGCATAACCTAACTAAAACCTAGGGAATGACTTAAGCACGTTGGAACCGCGAATGCGATCTACCACATGGCGGCACACTTTACTTTTGAAGACCTGCGCCCGAAGAAGCTGGAGTAAACAAAACTGGATTGGAAAAGTGAGGCATATTACCCTCCTATCTCGAGAAAGCGATCAAAGTGCTATAACGAGCTCGCTTAGGAGTTACCGACCACCTGTCTATCACTCCAAAATGGGGGAATTTCGCTAAGTGCCGTTCCCGCTAAATATATTTTGTGCCTTTTCCGCTAAGTATGATCCCGATAAGTACATATTTTGATTAAAATTCTTCAATCATCATCCAAACAAAATAATGACAAAAGAACCAGCAAAAAAAATTAGGCCTACAACTTTTATTTGAGCAAAAGCAAGTGTGTTAAAATTTGGCTGGGTTTTAGCTATTTTATTTTTTCAGAAATGACCACAAAACTTCTCAAATTTGACGAGTTTACCGCTCTCTACACTAAAGCGTTGACTGAATGCATCTCCGGAACATATGATGACTTGTTGGAGGGATTGAGAGTTTTTGACAGGGAGGGGAACGGCACAGTTATGGGGGCCGAGGTTAGACATGTTCTGAGAACTTTGGGTAAGTTTTGTGCATCTTAAAAACTAGGCTACTCAAGGTTGGACAGGGGCGTCTGCGTGGGGGGAGAGCTGGATGCACCCCTGTTGTAGATAAAGTGAATTACTTCTTTACTGTGATTTGTTAACTCAAAATTGGAGTCTATCGAAACTGCGTCTTGAATATTGCGGCTCGTACATTTCAGTACAGAGCAGCGGTTCTCAACCTTTTTTTCTTCCATTACCCACTTTTCATGTTACTGATCCCATATCATCCACAGAGTCAGATTGAGACTATGATTTTACGTTTGCTGCTAGCAGTGATGGGCACGATAAACTTTTCTGTACTAAATTTAGCGATAGCAATAATCGATAATTTCAAAAAAGCCTTAGGCGATACCGATAATTGATAAAACTCAATTTCTTAAAGCGATATCGGTAATCAATAAATTATCGCCAATAAATTTTTCCGATAAATGTTGCGGTAAATTTGTAATGTGTTTGACGAAGTTTTTTTTGTAAGTCAAACTGCAAAAATGTTTTTCTACATTTTTCAAGAAAAGAAAGCAGTTCACTGACTCTGCCGCGACGTTAAATAAAACAAAGCGAGATTTTTTGAAATCGAAACAAAACTTTATCGACATAATGTTTTTTCCATAACGCCAACTCACTAACTCTGAACGCTGTGTGCATGTAGAATCGTTTATTACGATAATTTATTGGCGATAGCAAAATATATTACAAAAGCGATATCGGTAATTGATAAATCAAAATTATTTTGTGCGATAACGATATTAAATTTTCGCCGATAACTATCGCCGTTAAATTATCTCGATGAACGCCCATCTTTGGCTGCTATAATGACCAATGACCTGACTCATCTCTAGGAAAATAAAGGCCTTCACGTTTGATTTCAAAAAAAGATCTTCATGGCCGATTTCACCGAAAAGCAAAAGGTTTTGATGGTTAATAAAACCTAAATTCCCACAGGAATAGAGTCATAAATATAGTCTTTGTATTAACCTACTGCATTAATTTTTGTTGCATTGTTTCTGGGAAGCTGATCATCACTTGATGTCTGGAGCATGTTTCATTAATTCGGAGCGTTGTTTTTACGTTGCTCATGTTCTAGAGGCGTTTGGTTTAAATCCAGCTGCAACTTTTCGCGTTTTTGGACAATTTTTTGATGATGGCGATTTCTGCGCAATAAAATTTTTGGCGCTTAGCCTAATTAATAAAATAACAAGCAAAAACAACCCAAAAACTTGAACGCTAGAAAAATCTTCATGCTAGTCTGGATTCTATGCGGACAGCACTTTCCTTGGTTTTTCATTAACCACATATATTTCAATTTTTTAGGTGAAAAGATGACAATTGCAGACATCAATTCAGTTATGGACGGAACAGAAGATATGAATGGGGCTATCAATGTTGAAAGTAAGATTGTGGCTCATTGGTTAAAATAAACCAATCACAAAGTGGATACAATCTAACTTTGACTAAACACTAAAAAAGCTTGACATAGTGAAGTTCTTACATAGAAATGTAGTCTTACTGTGCGATAGCTTAATAAAGTAGACCTACTTGAACCAAACATGCAGTAAACCTCGCGTATAACGGACAAGTCAGGACCAGCGATATTTGTTCGCTATATGCGAGGATTACTAAATCAATAGTAGGCCTAAGTCATCCGGACTTGAAATTTTGTCCATAAATGCGATTATCCGTTGTATCTGAGTCCGTTATATGCGAGGTTTGCTGTAGTAACTTTGTTCGACCCCTATTAACCGGCCGGTTGCCATAGTGGTGAAACACATTGCAATCAGTCAGGGAGATCTTGTGTTTGATTTCTGGGCCGGTGAAATTGGACACGTCTTTGCACTGCCCAGGCGCTAAGACGCAGACATGGGCCTCGACATTCGTTACACGCTTCAGCGTAATATTGCGAATATAATGAAGGTTTGACTTTTTTTTCAGCCTTTGCGAAGTATCTTATCGAGGAAAAGAAGGCTGAGAGTTAACAAGCAATATTCTGAGTTTTCGTTTCAACAAAAATTCTTTTCAGTTTTGTTGATACAACATTTCGTTCTTTTCATTTCTGATGTACAATTTTATGTTAAATTTGTTACCCAATGAGCAATGAACAGCGCAATTTTGACATACAGTCGAATCTGGTTAATCGCATACCCGATTATCGCATAAAGATCGTAAATCCCAAACCACAGCTAACCATTTGTTAAGAAAATATTTTGGTTAATCGCATGGCAATTTATTGTATAATCCTCTTAATCGAATAGAATTGAAAAGTAGGCCTATTCCATTACTGCTCAAAATATTCAAAATTTCTGCGACAGAAACGGACTGTTTCAACGAATTAACGGAAATAAAGCGTGGCAAAGCGCAAAACGAGCTCGCCGATTGCCAACATCGCAGTATGAAAGATCGTCGCCGATTAGAGATCAAAAACAACAAATGTGCGATGTCAACAAAGAAAGCTCTGCCGACGCAACTGCTGCGACTCCACCAAAAAACAAAGTGTTACACGCACTTGCCCTAATTCGGCGCAATTGTAGGGGCCGATATAGACACATTTTTTTGTTTTCTTAGAAAGATAAATGCAAGATAGCATGCGAAATAAAATTGAACAAATAGCTTTCGCGCAATATTTTGCTGGAAATAAATAAACAAATGCGTATCCTTTATTACCTTGTTTTTGGTTACTTTTCGAATAAGAATAACACGATCGAGTCCGCACGCGCTTGTAGGTATGGCATGTGACGTTTTCATGCGTGACGAGCGTCGCGATTTAAGTAGACTTCGCATTATCGCTCAAACGCATAATCTGCTTAATCGCATAAAGGCTTGACAAATTGACTATGCAATTAACCGGATTTTGACTGCAGTTTTCAACTTCTACTCCACCTGAACATAATTTGACAACTTTAAAGATTGTTGGCCTATTTGCAGTGCTAGAATAGTAGCAGAAAAGCTTGCTTGCCGAGACATCTTTTTATGAAATTTGGTATGCTCACATTGCTCAGCCTACCTAGCCATGGCCTATCGTCGCCGTTTCCTGCGCTCTTTATTTTTGCGTTTTGGTAAAATAAACTTGACTTGTGGCTTTCATGTCCCTATCACACTGGTTAAAATTTTGCACCGTTGGTTTTTGCTAATAAACATGTAGTTTTGAAACAAAGGTACTTGGAATAAACGTATTACATTTTCTGCGATTTTTGAGTGTTCAGTTTTGAGTTTTCAGACTTAGTAAGAATCGGAAAGGATCACGACCGTGTCACAAGTTCAAGAACAGACCCAGAGCCTTTTGGTGGGTCCTTCTCTTATTTCAACCTTGCTTTATCTATTTACGATGAAGCGCAGTTCGGAAAATAATAAAAAATTTCGTTTTTTCAGGTGTTTTTTCGGCCAATTTAAGTTCCATTTTGTCCATTATATTACATAGGATTTTTCCAACAGGACAAACATGTTCTGTACAATAGTCGAAAAAAGTGATGCAAAATGTAGGAAACACGAGTATCTTGTATATTTTGCATCACTTTTTTCGGCTACTTTACCCTTACAGAACATATTCACCCAGATAAAACTAAAATTAGCCGAAAAAACATGCGGAAAAATCTTAATTATTTTTTGTAAACGGCGCCTTATAGCTACAAACTACCCCAAACTTTCGCTTTTTTAAAAACTCATTTGTAGATGGAAATAGATTTATTCTACACAAATATATGCCAACTAATACAAACCAGATAAATATAAGTTTATATAAAGAAGCCACCGAAAATTAGCGGGCCATAACAGATTGGGCTCCACAATAACTTATATTATAACAACCTATACCAGGCACAATTACAGCGACTGGGGTAAAACGCACAATTGTTAACAAAAAAATTTCAGCAGTTTATAACCAAATTATTTAAGAATATCACAAAATACTCAAGAGCTTACATATAAACAGGGCCCACATAAGGGGGGAAATAGCTCCGAGGTCCCCGATCGGAGGCTCGCGTGCTCTTAAAAAAAAATTAAAGTCAAATTCAGATTTGCAAACCAGCATGAAGCTCCGCAAGGATTTAGCCTCGAAACCCCTCCCCACAAGATCTTTATAAGGCCCTGCATATAGATGCGTTAAATAATCACGATAGCGCAAGCTTACAAATGAACTAGTAATAGCTTTTGATGTAACTAGTTTCAGCGGTGATTTTAGGCTTAATACAAAACAATCATAAGGCAACATCATACACATCAAAAGGAACGCAGATACTTGATACTAAATAAAAACGTAGCACAAACGATGAGTTCTTCCAGAATAATTTCTTCTATTTTGGTCAAGTGCAGAGAGAGAATAACCAAGTTTAAAACTGAAAACCAAAGCAAATATCAGAGTGGAGCAGAATGCCGTTGTCTGACAAAAAAATAGAAAGTGATTCACAGTTTGGAGCATCACGTAAAACTTTATCTGCGCAAAACAGACCTAACCTATTTCAATTTCAACCAATACAGACACGACCACAACAGTTACTTTCAGATCATGTTCTTGCAATCAATCAACAGAATTATTATGATTTTACGCGATATAAGACGAAGCTCTGAACCCTTGAACTACCGCAGCGAAGTAGCAATGATCCAGGTAAACACTAACCTTTACCTCGTAGTAAACCAAAGTTAAAAATCTATTAATTGCAAATCTTAACGCCAACCATAACAAGGATTATAAGTTAAACAGCACAAATCAAGCAAAATGATCACATGGGTAATTGGGTTTCTGCATATAAATTGTGACAAATAAGCGCAAAACTTATCCGAAAAAGCACCCAGGATGTCCTAACAGTGACTAGAGCACATCTGCCCATACAATTTTCACACAAACTCTTGAATTTCTAATTTCTCACTTCAAATCAACAACACAAACCACTTCTACCGTAAAGATTTTACATCAATTTACCTCTTAAAGTGCGTTTATCGATACGCGACTCGCCACCAGCTGCAATTTTTTATCGCAACTTGTATGTTTTATTATACTGTTTTGCGATCACGCGAAATCTTCTACATTCACATACACTGTAATTTTTGTCGCGTTGGCACAGATCACATGTCGCGTATCGGTTAACGCACGTTTATTAGTTTCCTAAAATATAAGATATTTTTTTGTGAAAGCACTCGCTACAAAACGATGTGAAATTTAAAAAAAAAAGCATTTCCAAGTGACAAAACAACACAATTAAAAAAAAAGGAAACCTTACTAAGAAGTAATCAACACGCTCACCACTAATGAAATCACTTGATTACGGGAGAACAGTGGCTCATAAATGAAAAATTGTAAATTTTGTGATATGTCAAAAAATCCTGATCGTAAATGGACGGGTTTTGAACAAACTTAAAATTGTTTGGAAAAGAATTAATTTAGATGACAACTGATGTAATAACGATTCCACTCTTCGACTGGACGCGAAGCTAAAATAAATGGTCATGGCGTAATGCAAATCTAAGCAATGCACAGTTTCACAAGGCACTAAAACATCAAAGCAAAACCCGGAAATGATTTCGCTCAAGCTCAGTCCCTTCGTAAAGATTGTAATATTGGACCAGGGTCAACTATGATTCGTGAAGAGAATAAATCTATAATTAACAACACTCAGAGCCATCAAAATAAGACATAAAGCTTCCTCATTACACCATTTGCATTCGATTTACTCAAATATTCTTCAACTGAAATTACACTAAAATACGAAACAAAAAAGTTGTTACTGTTGAAATATAATTTCGGTAAAGAAGTCAACTTTTTGGTATCATAAAACTACAACTTACAGCAATCAAACAATCGGATGTATTTTGATTTTTTTGGTTGCTATTTGTTATGTGAAAGTTTCTCAAAATGCACCATATTTTTTGGCTGCAGTAGCTTGTAGCTTTATTACTGTTGACTTCGTGAAAACTATATCCCAGCTACGACTTTCAACCAAACACAAGACAACGCATAAAAAAAATAACTTTTAGTGGTACAAACACAGCAAAAGCTTGTTTGATTTAGCATGTAAACCTAGGGCAAAATTCGACTTAACGTGAGTACAAAATTGGTCTTGTTAGATTGAGTTTACGAATGTTTGTTGGTGAAAAACATAGGCCACGCTGATGAGATTATATGAAAGCCGAAACAGAATTGCCAGCAACCAATTCACTGTAGCAGCTTAAACTTACTACACCGCCTGTTAATTCCCGGCATTTGCAATGTGGGACAACTGAAGTCAAAACAAATTTCTGATCAAAAAAAGGCCGAGGAATCGCAACGCTTTAAAGAACAACAGAAAGATGATTCATGATAAGTATACAAAGAATTGCAGCGCTGAAAGGTTATAAATATGATAAATGTACACAGATAGCGCAAGAATACAATGCAAGCAAAAACAAACCGTCCCGAGTAAATAAGGAAAATGCCAAATCTTCAGCCGTAAGCCGATCCTTAATGCAGTGCCCGTTTCATGAGATGTAACGAAAACTTGTTCTATAGTAGAAAGCCTCGTTATTTGCACGAGGGCACTAAGGCTGGAGTCGGCTGTTATCATTGCTTCTCAATCTTAGGATCTAGCATCAGAGGGTGCTTGAAAAAATTACATTTACAGAATATTGGTCAAACAAAAAACCGAGTAGGTTCTGAAGGATAGGATATGGAACATAGTAGGGGTTGTTAGGCAAGACTAACTGAGCTTTGAGGTGCAGTAGAACAACGTCAAGAAACACTGCTCTAAAAGATAGCACTGGCCAGACTTTTCAGATTAAGATTGAAAACCAACATCAGAATCTTTAAGAAGACACTTTTTCGGCGTAATTTCCAGGAAACAAACCAGTAATACCATTCACCACCCCTTCAAACCAGCCATCATCATTCTTCTTAACCACATACACAATTTGATCTTCTTTCAAGCTCAACTCGTCTTCATTATCAGCCGTATAGTCGTATATCACCACCACTGTAAAGAGAGATGTATGAGGCACCACAGTAACCGCATATTTTAAATCAGTAAACATGTGCCAAAATCAGCAGATCGGCGTGGTGTCCAAAGACACCGTTATCGGTGAAAGAGTCAAGAGTTCGATTACCTATCCGATCAAATCGGACAGAGTCTCGCCAACGGCTCGTCACTGTTACGATGTTACTTCGGACCTGTTTTGTCCATGTGCTGAGCCGAGGAGATGACCCCGCCTCTCGTTAGTCGTTACATGCGTCGACGTAATACCGCGCGTAAAAAGATTTGATTTGATTGAAACTCGAATCAACGTAGGTACAATTAACTTTAATACGTGTAAATTTAAACGTTTTGCACTTCGAAAGATCGAAAACTGGCTATGTGTGGGACTCACACTTACAGTGACAAATAACATCCCACCAAAACGTGCCTGTTTGGCCTTTTAAGAAAAGAGGAATACGACATCAGTTATTTCTTTTCTTTAACTTACTTTTCTCTAAGAAACTTTTTGGGGCCCAATCTGGTTCCATCGACATTGGGTTATCACCAGAAGAAAACATCCCGTCGAAATCCATGGGGGGCGGGGGAAGAATATCCCCATTCATTGGTGGTGGGGGAGGCATAACCACATCTGTACGATATTACATTCAACAATTACAGGATATCAATAAAAAATCTACTTCAAACGGTGTCGCAAATGCTTGCAGATCCTACGTGACGGGTTCACTTCACGGCTGGGGCCGATCGCATTTGACACATACATCGAATGGCTGCTGACTCGAAGAGCGCAAATTCGCAGACACCCTCGATTACTGTTGCTTATCTTGTACAACACATAGGACAAGTTAAATTCGACTCGGGGATGAAATGAGGTCAAGAAGATTTGACGGTAAGCTACGAAGAGGAAAAAACTGCTTGGTTTTAAACTTATAGCTAAGCTTTAGGCCAGTCTACGTAAAAATCAACATTAGAGTGAGCCTCACTGGCCAGCTCAAAAATAACTGCATCGTGATTTGGTGACGTCATAAGCAATATCGAGAAGCAAGCTCCTAGCTACAGGAAGCGAGATAAGCTGTAGTGCCATGACATTTCTAAGACTATGCAGAATGTAGCATTATTTCAGCGAAAGTAAAGCGTCATAACAATCGTAACGTTTAAGCACAAAAACTATCGATACGTGCAAAACAACGTCAAAACATAAACATATTTACAAACAAAAGGAAATTGTGTGTTCACAACAATGCAAAATCAATTTGTTTCGTTACAAACATTCACTGAAAAACAATGAACAACCATTTCAAACAGAAAACCTATTTATTAGTCATTGCAAATCAAAGTTTAAGCTGAGCAATCAGTTTATAACGGGGTCGCCATTGAAAATATAGGGGTAGCCACTAACCAGTTTTGTTCTTTCAATATACACCTTATTTGCAGTTCACGCAACGAAGGGGTCTCCAAGCCATTACCTTTACGAACAGGAGCCCCAGGTACTAGAAAGGTTCAGAACCACTGCTTTAGAGTGTTCAATATTCATGCTTACATTGAGATTATTAATTCACTTACTATAAAATCTTTCAGTTTCAGCCCCATATAACAATAAAAAGTGACTTACTTGTTCCACCCATGCGGGCAGTAAAACCAGTCATGGGGAGACTAGGGTTTCGTCCTGTGCTGCCCCCATGAGTATTACGACTAAGGACCACTTGGGCCGGTGGGGGAGGCGGTAAGTCCATCACTGTGGGGCAGTAAGCAGAAAATACTTATTAAATTAAGAAATAAATTTAATATCAGCCTGTTTTCTGAAATTTACTTTAGTTTCTTGAGTACGCCACCCTAAGCATGCCGTGCGAAGATAAACAAGCTGTGACTTTCCATTAGAAACTAAAAATTTTACGTCCACAAAATAAAAAAGAGAAAAAATCAGAGTTCATTCAGCTCTGGAAACAACCGACACCACAGTTTAAACGAAAACATTTGGAGCACCACACAAAAAAACTTCAATACACAAAACAATTCGATTAGTTTTAACATGTACTTCAAGGCGTTAAAAATTCATATTTTGTTGATTAGTAATTTTTTATTTTGCAGTTTTTACGCATTGCTGTATAAATTGAGACGAAGCTAAGTTAAGTCATAAACAATTTCTTTAAAATTCATTAAAAAAAAATATCGAGATGGGAAAAAAACAATTTGAAATAATAAAAACACCGCACATTTAACCAACCAACAAACTTCATGCAAAACAAATCATTCACAAAAACGTCCCACAACATACGTACCTGAAGTAGCAGCATAAGTTTCTGCACTTCCGCCAGCCATTGCAGGTCTGTATAAGAAAATATACCAGTTCCATTCAAACTGCTTACCATACAATAACGCAAGGAAATGGAATTGCAAGCAATTACCAGCATTGTCTGTAGCTACTGCGCGTGTTTTAGCTCAAGAGAAAACAAATTAATTTCAAAGAAAACAATGCCTTTGAATGCAAATGATATATAATGCACTCAAGTGACCTTCTCTATGAATAACTTCCATTTTCCCTAACTCTTTATTCTTTACTAAGTCGATTTTAAAACTTGCGCTTTACCAAAAAACTAAGTTTATGCAAAGAAAACGAGCCACAATCATTCCTAAAATTGGACGTTTCGACAACATAGATTCAACTGTCATTATCAACACTGTAAGCAAGGTAGTACAAAACTATAGCAAGGCTGTTTTTGCCTTGCTTACACTGTTCATGATGACAGCTGAATCCATAGCGTCGAAAGGTCCAGTTTTAAGGATAATTGTGGCTATTTTTCCTCTTTAAACAATTTCGTCCCATTTTCATTGTATTCCTAAATTTATTTAGATATGAAGTTCATCACCTAAGTCATCATAAATCTTTAAACAAAGCTTATAAAGTATCAAGAACACGATTATTGTAAACTTACTTTCCATTATATCCAATGTTAGGGGTGCTATACCCTCCACTCGCATCTGGGGCAGGAGGCATTGCCGCTGGAGGAGGGGGTGGTGGGGGAGCACTCATCTGAGGTGACATAGCAAATTGGGATGGAAGATCAACTGGAGCAGGTGGAGGTGATGGTAATCCACCTGCAATATATACTTCTGTTGGCTTTTGTACGAAACATGACCTAGCGATACCACGTGCAGGTTACAGATCCTACTTGACGGGTTCGATTCACGGCTGGAGCCGATCGCATTTGACATATATACCAGGTGGCTGCTGACTCAAAGAGTGCAAACTTAGTTCACTATCTCCTTCAATTACTGTTCAATTTTCACTTCAATATAACTGGTAATTAACCTCAGCCATTTGTTTTGCCCGAAAGTTTTACGGCTTTTTACTTACCCACACCTGGCGGTGGTGGCGGAGCTGGAGCACCGGCAGCTGGGGGAGGTGCAGGGACTCCTGAAGCAACAGGAGGTGGTGCAGGAACTCCAGAAGCACTAGGCGGTGGCGGGACATCTACAACATTATTTGTAATCTCGGGTACGGCATCACTACTCGATAACATACCACCCGTAGAATAAAATCTCACGTTAGTACTACTACTTAACTCCTTTCGTACATATCGATGATAAAAAAAAATTATGAACAAATTAAAAATTAGCCACTTCAAGTGTTTATATACAAACTGAAATGACGTTCAAAATATTATATATATAGTTAATTCTTCAGCAAGCCAAAGCTGAAAAAAAGCATAATTATGTAAAATGCCAATAATCACATCAGCAATTAATATCATGCACTAATTCATATTCACTCAGTTAGCAAGGAATAAAATGGATAAACTTGAAGGCAAGTAGAAAGTACACACGTAACTAAACGGAGTCGCAATCTTCAGAAACAAAATCGATGAAACGCTGGCATTCAAGCACGATGAGTTACCCAAAAGAACGCATTTTCACGTGCGGGGGTTGTGGTAAAGGTCATCGTTATCGGCACGGGAGATTCTGGGTTCGATTTCTGGGCCGATCAAATCGGGCACACTGTCGTCAACGGATCGCCACTGTTGCGACGTTTCTTCGGAGCTGTGTTGCCCTGGTGCTAAGCTAAGAAACGGACCCCGCTACACGCTCTGGCGTAATACCGCGACTATAATGAAGATTTGATTTTTTTGTTTGGTTTAAAATTATCATTTTCTACTGAAAACCATGCACAAATTAGTTCAGTATTTTTCATACTTAGTAGCCAAACTTTCTTACCGAAAACATGCAATAACTGTTGTTTACTTACTCATTTCAGAAGAATAACTATATGTACTGTGTGCAGCAGATTCAGAACTACTATTGGAATTAGCTCGTTTGTGAAACATTGCTGGTAAGCGTCGGCCTACAATGAAATATTGGCACCAAACGTAAAACCATGCAAAAGTTAGTGGAGTTGAATCACACAAAAAAAAAAAACAATAGCACTTTGCAGTTGTTGTTCCAACAAAATAGGATAAAACTAACTGACGGAAAGTAGAAAATGCTTACAGATGCCCGTTTTTTGGCTGTCGGCGCAAACTAGGCACCTTGCGTATGGTTAGTGATTACCCATGAACACAAGGCACCCTTATGACTGCTTGCCAGTCATTAGCAGAACTGAGTAAACTAAACTGCATAGAGCTCGTTCAAAACGAAAATGATGTCTATAATCGCCCAAAGAACAAAATAATGTAATGTCCATGGTCAGCATTGAACTTGAAGCCGATAACATTTCGACTACCAAGTACCAACCCATAACCCAAAGCTAAATCTGAGAGAGGCAAAAAGATTATCTGTGTCTGCAACATAAAAGGGCAAGATTGGCAGATTTTTTCTACTTTCCCACCTTTTAGAATTAACCATCAAAGTGCTAATTTTGAGCAATTGAATTATTTCATGCACGCTACATTTAAAGCAACTCTAATTTGATCAACAGCAGTATCAGCTTTCAGCATTCGCGAAGTTTTAGAAAAAACATGTCAAATAAAAAACCAAATGTTAATCTACTCAACAGCAATACAGTATTATCCTGTCCACATTACGCATTACAAGTATATTTTTGAAGTCATAATCACGTTTTTCAATCGTGACATCAAAAAATTGATTACGACGTAGAAAGCCCGGGGACTTTAGTCACACTCAACCGAACAGTGGACAAAGTAGGTACTAACCGCAGACCAACGCTTTAAAAACGTTACATGCAATTGCGCTACAAAAAAATAATGTTGTACCGGTATGTGTAGGAAATTCGTGGCATTCTTGTATTTTTGTGGGAGATACTTATATTTATGAACATGCTAAAAAGCGGGAGACTAATGCTGAATCAAAAAAGGGTAAAATTTCTATACTAATCTGTTTGTCACAAAAATGTAATAGTCAGTAAGACTTACAGTAGCACAACATGAAAGCAAGCTATTTCGTTAACTTTAATACACTTTCCACTACGTAATTCATTACTGTAGTTAGCTAGATGATATACAGAAAAAAACGTTAGTATATTACTAAGCAAATAAAAACCTACGCATTAAAACATGAACATAATTATGTACAGTATCACGAACGTATTTAGGAGGAAACATTGTGCCATGGTCCCCCCTTTTCACTTTGCCTTTACTCTTTCGATGGTTTTCGTAGATCATGCTACCCCCCTTAAAATTTCTAGCTTCGCCACTGCACTGTATATATATACTGAGAACAGCAGCACCAAAATCTAACACAACATGAAAACCATGATATCATACCCTAAGCATATTTGTAAACTTGGGAAGTTAAAAATGGACTGGCTTAACTATTTGTCACCGCATGGAATCATAGCTATGCGTAGAGTATTACAGGCACATTAGGTAATATTATTGACATGCAATGCAGCAACAATAGCCAGACCAGTTGCAATTATAGCACTACTAACTGATTACAACACATTTTTCCACCTTGCTTGCTACCAGCATAGCAAATTACAATGCAAGAATACTCACTATTCTGATTATATTCTTGTGGAACAGTGGGAGCTTTAACTGCTCGCAAAGTACCATAAGAACTCACATTGCTCTTCAAGCTGTCGCGCTTTGAACCACTAAACAACAAACTTCTTTCAAGATTAATGGGAACAGAATGAATGCTGTGACACAGAGATACCAGCACAAATAGGTCCGCATATCTCGTAAATATAGCAAATTACTAACTGTTTCAAAACGAATACAATAAACAAGAAGAAAAGGGAACAAAATTAGATGTCACAAATATATATATCTCATACAAAATGGCTTAATAACTGCAGGATCTAAACTGTTCAAACAGATTTGCAATTTCCAACCACTCACCCATCCACTGAAGTAGAAGGCGATCTTTTGTTTGACTGAGCAGACGACTGTCTTCTCGAAACTCCAGTGTTAGGTTGGGCATTCAGTTTTATGCCATGACCAACGTCATCCAACTCATTATAATCAATTGGTTTTCTCACGTATTTAACAGCTCTAAATGCAGTATAAATTGCCAATGTATAATAGTCTTAACAGCACTGTACAAGCACTAGAAGGCTAGCCAAAATTATCAATTAAGAAAATGACGATTACTGACTGCAGAGCATAAAAGTGAGTAACTATTAGCCCATAATTCCAAAATTATCAATTGAAGCACTATCACAGATAACACATTTTACTGTCAATCTTTTATTTGGAAATTTGGGTTTTTACAGACATGGATTTTACTAAAAGAATTGCAATAGCAAAACTAAAAATTTTTTTTCAAAGCAATAACGAGCATCATTTGCATTGTTAGGATACAAGCAACCAATCTTATTTTCCTTTATACGGAGCATCAACCATATCATACTAACCTGTCTGGGTTAGTGGGAGCTACAATCTGGTGAGCTCTGGTGATTGATTTGCTGGTAGTTAATAATCCAATTTCTCGACGAGCAACTTTTTCTTTATGAACATCAACAGTCTAAAAAGACGGCAGCAAAAAAGTTAAAAATTCCAGTTTTTTGTTTAAGCTAAAAGGTAATTAGCCCTTAGCTTCATTTCTTCACAAAAGCAAGATTAACATAATTGTTTGAAAAGAAACAGAGCATATTAGCATCATCACCTGTGCAATATTGTTGATAGCAGAATCCATATCAGCAAGTTGTGTTGACTGAATATCTAGCATTTGAAGCATGTTGTTTGCCAGCGTGTTGATTTGATAAGCAACAGACGCTAATGACTGAGTGGTGAAGTTTTTTGTTTCTTCTAATGCAACTTTTTTATTGGGCTCCTAGACAAAATTCATAATAACTAGAAAATCTCACAGATCGAAGTAAGATAAGCAAAAGTATTTTTTCCCCGCAACTCATTGTAACCACAAATTTTGTACACATTAACAGTTGATTTGTAAACTTCATCTACAGTCAACATTCATGTTAATAAACTAATCAATAGACCTTAACTTCAATTAAGTACCAGTACCCGTAGTTTATAACAAATGTATTTTTGCACAGCTTAACGTAATAATAAACCTAGAGCGAATGCATTTCTTTTCCGTATTTTCGTCACTAGCTTGAATTCAATTTTTTATCCTTGTGTTTTGGCAAATCGCAAAACAACTTAATGAATACACCCTAATCAAGTTATAATTACAAGAAGTTAATAAGCTGTATTGCTGTAAGCATTAAACAAACAAACAACACATCGATACAAACCGTAAAATTAAATATGAAAAAATTAAAATAAAGAAGCAGCTTTCGCCAAACGTTTTCAGCATTGTTCCCTATATGGTGCAAAATCTGAGAGAAAAATGAGAAACTTAATGCAAAAATTTTGAATTTTTATTTTGGCTTGCCAACTGGAATGGTAACTTTTGGCTGAATTTGAATTAAAGCACTTCATATTTCAATGTGAAACAAAGTTTCATACTTTGGAAACTTAACCTGACACAAAAATTGGATCAAGCTTTCTTCAATTTTCCTAAATCTTTGGGCAAATGTTTCATTAAAATTTCTATCTGGGCAAATTCACGCTTGCTTAAAACTTGAAGGGAACAGCGGTCACCAGGACACAGTACAGTAACATCAGTAGCAGAGTTGAACACATCATGCAAAGATCATAATTATAACCTGGGTTTGGCTGTGCTAAAACTTTGCCGTACACATGAGCAATAACTTACATCAATATATTTTTGAGCACAATATGAAGCAACTTTTTGAAGATTATTGTGGCTATCAATTAATGCTTTTCGTCCACTTGGAATTTCTTGATCCAACAACATTTGTAGCTCAGCCATTATGCAGTTATGAAGCAATCAAAATCATTCAACTATAAACAGATCTTGTACAAGCTCAGCTTATTTAAAAATAAAGTAAACCAGTTTTGCAACTAAACTACTACACAACCTGACTACTTTTCTAATATCAATCACAATATAAAGATAAATCATCGCACTCAAAAAATATAAAACATTCAAGCAGACTACCATACTTGTAGCCTAGTCCAGCACATAGGTCTTTGCTTGCAAGTTTTTGAAAGTAGAGTGTACTAGTACAATACCGTTGTTAACCAAACTTTAATAAAAAATACTGCCAGTCACACAAACTGCAAAACGTACATACCAGTATGAGTAAATGAACCTAACACTTGGTACGGTACTCTAGTGCCCACTGGTCCAGAATAGCAAGCCAGACTGCACTGCAGACAGAGATGGGCATTCATCGAGATAATTTATTACTGATTATCGTTATCGCTCAAAATAGTTTTGATTTATCGATTACGAATAACGCTTTTGTAATATATTTTGTTATTGCCGATAAATTATCGTGATAAACAATTTTTTATGCACAGTTGCACACAGTGATCAAACTTCAAAGTTAGTGAGTTGGCGCTATTGAAAAATACACGCTGTCTATAAAGTGTTGTTGCAATTTGCAAAAAATTTCTTTTTGCCTTGTTTAATGCCACGGCAGAGCCAGTGAACTGCTTTCTTTTCTTGAAAAATCTACAAAAAATTTTTGAAATTTTCATGGCCATCCACATCTGTGACATGAAGTAGGGTTTGTGGTTGGGGAGGTATCGATACTGTATATTTTAGCATCATGATACCAGCAACTCTTATTCATAGTATTTAATAACAAATAAAAGCAGCGCTCTAATAATCAAAATACACTTTATGGAATGTTTTACATTTATTTGTTATTTACAAAATCCATATGTCCATATTTTTGCACCATGATATCTATCTATCTATCACTTTTTTGTAGACATTTTTCCGCAACTCGTTAAGTGTCTCCATTTTGATGGAGATTGTTCCAAGCAATGAAAGATGCCCTTCCTCAAAGTCATTTCTTCATGGTGCAAACAACATGTTGCATTAATGGGAACTTTTAAAGTAAAGCTGTTGACAGGTTGAAATTAAGCCAAACACCAAAACAGAAAAAGTTACAAAATTTGAAAATGATATGTCTTGTAGTTTTAGCGCACTAAGTTTTAAAAAATTTTCTTGCATTTTTTGTCTACCCATGCAAAATAGGGTTCAAATTTCTCGATATTCTACACTTTGGAACTGTGAGAGCTCATGTTACTCTATTTCTCAGCTGTTCATTTTAGGCGAAATCAGGTTTTGATATAAAAGTCTAGCGACTTGGCTTGGAATGTGACTGTGTGAGCAGTCGATTGCTTACACCGATAGTTCTTGATACCGGTATACTGGTATATAGGCCTACATTCTTATCTTCACAAAATCATGTTTTAGTCCAAATAATAATATTAGAACAGGGAAAACAGAAAGACAGTTTTTTGAATCACAACACACTGCCAGTCTTTGCTTTCATACCGATCCACTGAAAAGGAGCAAAGCTAGGCCTATTGTACTGGTTGATTCCTACCGTACCGTCAGATTGGAAAGAATGCGTTTTGCGCAGAGGATATTTTTTCCCAAAGTCCGTATAACTTCGTTTAAGTTATGCGGATCATTCGTTCCATTGTTAAGCGACAATGGAAGCCAAAATGTGTCCAAAAAAACAAAAGCCGCCTATCTTTTATAACGTAAAAACGATGTTTAATATTACACAAAACGCGATAACTTCAGTTGTAGTAGTTCAATTTTAAAAATTTAAATTTTGTAATGAAGATCTTGAATTAAACCATCGTTTAATGCAACTTTTAAAAAAATTGAACGTTGTTTACACACTTTCCGATCGTAGTAAACTTGGACCTCTGCTTGGAACCCGCTAAATGCAGCAATCGCTTATCTTTTGCAATGAACGAAAACGTATGAAGCGTGTTATGAAATACTTTACAGCTTTAATTATGCTTTTTCTAATAGAAAAATTGTAATTTTACTGTGACGCTACCGGTACTGCTTTTTACTAGTACTTGGTTAAAAATTGAAAAAACCGGTAAATATTTATAGCCTACCATTTAAATTAGCAAACATCTAAACCTGTTGCTTGCAATTCTTTAGCGTGAAAGTCATATCAAGCGAATTAAATTCGTCCTCCACTGTATGTGCTTTGATCAAGTATTAGATTAGGTACAATGGTAGCTATGGTAGGTATAAATTTTTATTAAGATTTATTTTTCTGAAGACAAATTTTGCATGAACTCCAGAGGGCTAATTTAGCAGTATCGATCGAGGAATCCAGGAAAGCCTATAACAGGGACATCTTAAAATATCATTTGCCGTAAACTGATCAGCAGGTCTAATTTTTGTGCTACATTAGGCTATGTTACGAAGTACCGGTATGTAAGGTAGTTGTTTTTGTAGAGGTATTTTGGCTAGGCTATATTTATTCTTAGTGGGGTCGCTTGGCTACGAATCTGCTCTTGCGTAGGCTATTCCATGGCGTTTATAACCAATTAATTTTGACCGACAAAAGTGCTTGCGTGGCAATGTTTGAGATTGACTTGAAGGGGGGCGGCGGGTCGGCCTCACTGAGCACTATCACAATATCACGATCGTTGATTACTATATCTTCAAACTAATACTTGTGCAAGAAAATGAAAAGTCCCTTACAGTGCTCCGATAACGGCGGCGACACGTTATAGGATACTTTCCGTAAATGTCAATTTCATCTTCATATCAGTTAAGAATCGTAGCTTTATGGCTTAATAGACTGAAGCGCTCAAAGTTATGATGACGATGACAAATGTTGAGTAAGCAGTAGGCTAAGCACAAAAATCTTATACAATCATAGTTGTTCTTTATTCTGTGAATAAGACATTCACAACAACAATCAATAACACACTATAACCAATAAACAAAAAAAGAAAACCAATCAAAATTTCACATGACATTCTAAGCAATTCCACGCTTTGCAGCGCTCTTACTAGCGAATTGACGACCAGCTCTTAATCTGCTAGCAACACCTTTCTCATAAATGAAAAACCTCAGCTTTAAGTAATAATCTTCAACTTTGTCAATAATATCGGTATGGCAAATGGGTCGTGTCGGTATCTCAGACGCTACAGCTCTCTTAATAAAAGAAGTCGGATCTCTAGCATAAACTGCTTGGGTAATATTCGATCGAAATGCAATTTCGACATGCTTTAGAAAATCTAATACTACAGACGATGGATGACAAAGATAAAACGTAGCATCGCATACATCAAACTGCATAGGATTTTTCACAAACGATTTTGTGAGGGTTAACATAGAGATGTTACTAAAGACTAAATGATCGGAATCCAAATTTGTCAAAACCTGTGTGCAAAAAGAACAGGTCAATTTCTTCAAAACTTTTTTAACAGCCCAACCACAGACGTAATAAAAGCCATTCATTTCGCACTCGTTACCCAAAAAGGCTAAAGCTTCATCGATGATAACTGGGTCAGCAATTGGTGGTTCAGGATCATCACTGCCTGGCTGGTTGATGAACTCCAATAAATGAGGAGTATCATCTTCCTCATAGCAGGAACCTTTCCGGATATACAACAGTTAGGACAGGCAAACTAGCTTCAGAGCTGTGCGAAACTTCGAGGCACGCGGATGGCTTACACCTTTATTTCTGACTTGGGAGAAGACATTTTCAAGAGCATCTTGAGAAATGCGTCCAGGTAGTAAAAATGCAAGCCTCTTGCTTTCCACAACCAGGTCAGTATGAAGTGCAAGCAGGCTCCTTGTAGTAAGTTGAAGGCCAGTTTGAATTGGCTTCCAGGATCTGCTTTTGCTGCTGGTTTTGGGTGCAAATTTTATATCTTCAGAAACTTCGCACATCTATTATAAAAAAATCTTAATTAGGTATGAAAAAATAAACGATACAAATACAACAACAGCAACTTTTACATTTTTTACCTCATTTAAAATATTCAGTTACCGGGTTGAAGTTTCGAATAAACCTCCCGCAATGCGACGCGTGTTGACAATGTCAAACCAGCTGTTCACAAACTCGCAGAAAAAAGCGGTGGTCAAGGCGTTGGGATCCATTTTTTCCAATTGTACCATCGTTCTGAGAGCCGAAGCCGTGCTGTGACTTAACACCTTGAAATAATTGCAGATTTAAAATGTAAGAAGTCAATGTATTAAACATAACTATTATTTTACTAACCTGTGCTGCTAAGTCAACTCTCATTTTCTCAAATGGGGTTGGAAAAATGTGATTTTTCCTCAACTTCGGAGCAAGTTTAAAAGTGCACTTTTCATCGTGTACAATCAACTTCTCAATCCAATGAGATGAAACCTGAGGAACACAATTGTAAGTGTTAAGTTAAGGTTAAACGATCAGATGTAGTGGACGCTTGCTTGGAAATAGTTCATTGAATGCATGTTGATCTAAAGCAATCAGATACAACTGTGGATAAATACGTACAAAGCAAAACGATCGACACTAAACAATATCAGAATCAGAATCAGTTTTATTTTTGACGCAAAAACACAGTGCTGATAGAACAACAATTGGCCTGCGACAAAGGAAAGGCTGCGAAGGGACCAAAGTGGTCTTCGAGTCAAGCAGCCACCTTAAAAGCAGAATAAATTGAAAATCTGTAATTTATATTGTGACAGAAAGCGTATAAAATAACAACTGTCAAAGAAAAAAAAAAACAAAAAAGCAAAGCCCCCCCCCCCAAAAAAAACAAAAAGATAAAAAACAAAAAACAACAGATATAAAAGCAAGTTTTAGTTTGGATATTATTTAACTAATGTTTATACTTTAATAATGCTGCAGTGTTTAGATAAAATTTAGTAATCATTCAATAATAGAAATTTGTAGTTTGTTTTGAATTGGTTTAGTGACTTCAAATTTCTAATTTTTGGATCAATGCTGTTCCATAATTTAGCACCCTGATATTGAATTGAGTTTTGTAGGCGATTTGTTCTGTAAAACGGAATGAAGTAATTGTTTAGGTTTGCAGTACGTGTACATTTTGTATGAACTTGACTGGTTTCTTGAAATAAATTATTCATACCTGCTGGTAATTTATTAGTTCTATATTTGTACATGAAAATTGCAGTTTCAAGTTTATATATATCTACGATTTTTAGAATTTTGAGTTTTTTGTAAAATGGTGTCGCACGATCTCTCCACTTTCCCCCTCCTATTACTTTAATAGCTTTGTTTTGTAGCACTTTAATTTTGCTAAGATAGGTTTTAGAAGTAGATCCCCAGAGAAGAATGCCATATTGTAATTATAATACCTACCACAGCTGTGGGGAGATTGTATTTCGCAACGCAACTGCTGGGAAGAGTGATATCATTATTAAGAAGAGAAGTACGGAAACTTTTCAGAAGATGAGGAGGGTCAGCGAAGAAGTAGATTCGTTCATCAGATGATGGGTGAACCGTACTTACAATGAAGTCATTTCTAACAAAACAATACACTTTTGACCGACATTTTATTCGTTGCCACAGATCCAACAGAATAAAACTAGAATAAAACGTTAATTGAAAGCGGAAAATACATGGTTACTGACCTTTTGCTTTTAATACCAGCACTTTTCCACATGCTTTGATTCGATGGGCCCATATCAGAGACAATACCCATGACTTTAATGTTTCGCACAGACAGTTCTTCAATTATCTTTTGAGTGACTGTCCACAAATCTGTCCCACGCATACATGATCCAGTGCTATAACCGGCGTGAAGGTTTTGGTCCAGTCATAAAAAAGTCCCGTATTCACAGCTTTCCTGCTCGAGTTCAGAACAGCGGGAAGCTTCCATGTTTACGTAATGGATATGCGGTAGCTGGCATTGACGCGAAAATCGTCTAGCATTTATTTTATCTCAGTGCTGCCTAGCCAAGTGAGTAGCCTTTTTGTGATAAGTGAGTGGACAAATAGAAGACGTCGAAATAGAACAGGAGATAAGAATAGGTAAAATTAACTGGTCTCTTCTCACGGTTTACCAATCAAAAAAACTAATTATGCAAATTTTGAAATTTACAGTGGAACCCCGGTTGGCGATCAGCTCTATAAAAAGACCACCGTTTAAGCAATAACCACTCCAATAACTACATTGCAACTTATCTGATCGCGCTGTCTGTCTGCTGGTTCAATATCAATTCAAAAAATACGCAAAATTTTACAATTTTTTTACACTACCTCATAAACTAGCTCTTGACAACTTCGTTTACAAGGGCAAAATGAGTGAAAGCAATTATTCGATTACAATGAACATGCTTTTTTTGGCTAGCATCCAAAAGTTCGTTTTTTCTAGCTGGCATTTTTGTCACGGAAGAATTCCGCGTAATTTTTGAATGCCTCTTCTACAAGCAGGAATGCTCACACGACACACAAGAACAATGCAAAACATGCGCATGAGCCCGCTTATATAATTTTGTTGTGCTAAATTCCAATTGCGAACCGGCCATTAGCTCAGTTGCAAAGCGCACGCTATCGGTGCGGGAGGTCTGGGGTTCGATTCCCGGGCCGGTCAAATCGACACAGAGTCGCCAACGACTCGCCACCGTTGCGACGTTTCTTCGGAGCTGTGTAGCCCAGGCGCTAAGCCGCGGAGATGGGCCCCGCAACTCGTTACACGCTTCGGCGTAATACGGCGAGTATAATGAAGATTTGATTTATAAACAAAACGTCGTTTTGGACACCAAGTTTTTATGATTTGCAGGTATAAACATTACACACCTATAACTTGTTTCCAATTTTCAGCTAGGCCTTTGGCCATGTACACAAGTGCATGTGTTGCTTCCAAGCCTTCAAATCGGTCTTGGGAAAACTCTGGACTTATGGTTCCTACAAAGCGCCTTAAGGTCGGATCGTATTCCACGCCTGGTAAAATTTGCATCTCATCCAGAACCAAAATACAGTAAGTGTGTTGATCTGTTGCACATGCTATTGATTCCATGTAATCCAAAATTTTGTATTGAATTCCGGGTTCCAAGTGTAATTTCTTCACTCTTTCGCAAAGTGTACGATACGACGGTAACGGGAAGGACAACTTTCGAAGATATTCGTAACTGAACATAAAATCATAAATTTTAGCTTTGTTTATTGATGATTTTTATTAAAAAAATAAGATATCACTGAGCAAAATTGTTATATGCATTACCCGTACAAAACACCTACCCGTTGACACCAAGCATTAGCCTCATTTTCAAACTATCTTTAATAGTTTTGGATGACCAGGCAGGAACTTTTGATGATGCAGGTATTTGTAGTGCATCAAGCTGGTCACCATGCCAAATGCCTTGGACCCTTTGTTTGCATTGTTCTAACTGCTTTTCCAGTTGTTGAATCTGAACATATTGAATAGTGACTATCGGCACATGATCAATAAAATAATGAAATACTTTGCATGATTAGCAGTAGTGCGTTGCACTTAGCATTAGAATTTAAAAATACCGTAGCTACTATACAGACAATATAAAATAATTTCTAATTACTTTCCATTTCAGCCTTCGGTTTTGTGATTTAGTTTCAGCACATGATTGGCAGTTCGAAGTCTCTTCTTCATAGTCTTCATCCAATGGTAATAATGCATGCTGTATGTCGTTTTCACTATCAACCACAGCAATAGATTGAGCATAAGCATGTTCTTGCCACACGCCTGAAAATTTTCAGTGCGAAATTCAATACAGTTTTACATCAAACTAGGCTATTTAATGTCTGCAACACAGTACCATTACTTGCGAATTAATAGGTTACCCCGATGCTTGTAGCTAATCAAAGATTTTGTGCCAACACTAAGACTCGCTTATTGTACATAAGCTTAAGCATTACATACAACTTAATTTAATCGAAATTTTTCAACACAACATGTACGGTACATGAAATTATTGATACCAAACAATGCACATATCTACTTGCAAGCACGAGCCAGTGCTTGAATAAGTTATATAAATTACTATCAATACCGTACAGTATGTATATGTAGAGCCTACTGGTTGTTTTATAATTTATACATACTTTTTGCGATTAAATCATTATCATGTTCATTTAAAACTTCAGATTCCTTGGTGCTGTTGTAGGTTGACCTTCTGTTAACTTTCTTAGAATGTGGCATATTTTCAAACAAGGTAGGAACTGCATCTCTTTTTAATTTTTTTTCAGAGAAATTGTTGAATTGGCTCTCCTCAAAATGTTTCTACAAATAACCATTAATTTTGTAATAAAAAATTTCAGTAAATTATGTTTTTCCGGAAAAGCTGTGCAACACAAAACATTGTAATCACATCTCTGCTATTGACAATTGCTGATTAAACTACAGCGTAACAAAAACTGAGTTCTAACTCACTGTCCAGTCACAAGAATAAAAACTATATTTTTGAGCTAGTGCACCCAACCTGCTATTCTACTACTTTCAAAAACTGGGACTGTGAGATTGTTAATAAGCTAACATGTGTAACACTGTGTACACACATACAGTGATAATGATCGTATTGCTGTGCCTGTGCCAGTGCTAGCAGATATCTGGGTAGGTATGTACTATGTAGCCTATGCAACCTTACTTCACAAATTCTACTGTTTTTTGTTGCTTTCCATTTTGCCCTCCTTGACTTCCCAAGCTCGTTTTCTCTGAACTTCATTTTTTTTTGTTGGAAATCTATATAGCTTCAACCCTTTTTCGCTTCTGCTGGTGCAATTAGGAGCCGAACAAGAAGGCATCCTGATGTTGGCCTACCGGTACTACAGATTATTCCCAAAACATCATTAGTTGCCTACCAAGCAATAGCTTAAAGTACTGATATTATTCTCAAAAACAATACAAAACAACTCAAGGGTGAGCAAACGCAAATAATATTCATACTTACAGCCAAAAATCACGACTGTGCAGGCTTTTCCACTGACCCAGCATCACCTAGGCTAAGCCTACCTACAGGCACGCCATTGCTAGCACACTGCATATAGGCTACAAAGGTGTGAAAAAAACTTACTTTAAAAGAGTTTTCTTGCTTCTATGATATCTCTCCACTAGCAAATTAGGCTTAGACAGCTTTGTAAGCCATCGCAAACCTAGCAGTTTCCCAGCTTACAGCATACCAACTTCAGCTTTTTGGACACATTTTGAGCTCCATGTTTTGGCGGGAGATCCTGTCCGCGCAACTTATACGAAGTTATACGGACTTTGTTTTTTCCGAGCTACATTTTGCGCGGATTCGAGTGTTTTTGTTGAGTCCTTGCGCGGAACATTTCTTTATTTTGTTCCCTTACGGTCGGTTTCTCTAATTATGGAATAGTATGGCATAGTATAGTACGCCATACTATTCCATAAATAGAGAACATTCTAATTATGGAATAGTATGGAATAGTTTGGCATAGTATGGAATAGTATGGCATAGCATGGAATAGTATGGAATAGTATCAGACTTGGACAACTAGATAATTCTATTTCGACTATAACCAAAGTCTCGTCAGCCTTGCTACGCACAGCCAATCCAGGCTAAACTCATTCCAGACTGTAAAGACTCTGTTTTTGCATTGCTTTACCTGTACATCTCGACTTCATCTCTTTTCTAGGTTGTGCCCTATTTTTGGCAGGCGACTGGCCCCAAACAACGATACCCAATGAAAGAACCTATAACCACTAACCCACAACCAAGTTACCGTTAGTCTAACTAGCCCACATCACTAGAAGCCCCCATGATAGGGCACAACCTAGAAAAGAGATGAAGTCGAGATGTACAGGTAAAGCAATGCAAAAACAGAGTCTTTACAGTCTGGAATGAGTTTAGCCTGGATTGGCTGTGCGTAGCAAGGCTGACGAGACTTTGGTTATAGTCGAAACATTAATTTGTCCCTTGCAAATTTCTTAGATAATTCTAGTTTTCTAATTACACTAATTAGAGCGAAATGCCGCTAATCTAATTCTAATCTAATTTGGAAAAACTGTGTAGCTCTAATTCTAATTCTAATCTAATTTCCGGTTTTGCCGAAAATGCTAGTTTGTCCAACGGCGTTTTTCAACAAGTTATGCAAGAATATTCCTTGTGCAAGGAAAACCAGTGCCAAGCCGCCATCGCATTGCTTAGTTATAGTAATTGTGACGAATAGTAGCCATAGTGACATAATAACTATTTTATACTGTAGTAACTTGTAGTGTAGTAAGTTAGGATATAGAATCTAGATAGTGTAGAGTAGGCTGGCAAAGCGGCTATGCATGGAAATTACTAGGCCCAGGACCGCCGAGAGGGGGGGGCAGAAGGGGTCACTGTCCGGGGGCCCGGGGACACAGGGGGGCCCGGGGTTCTGAATTGTCAGGTTTAGAATGCAAAATTCATCAGCTCAAACTACGGCCTGCGGGCGCGATGATGTTATTTTTTGATTTCGGGCCGAAATTCGAACATCCGCGGACGCTATGACCTTATGTTGCTCATCACTAGATGTTGAGCCGAAATTTGAACATCTGCGGAGGCTATGACCCTTTTTTTGCTCATCACTTGATTTTAGGCCGAAATTCGAACATCTGCGGACGCTATGACCTTTTTTTTTGCTAATTATGTGTTTTTGGGGCACCACTGACCAAAGGGCCCAAACGAATTTTTGCCCCGGGGCCCGAAAGTTCTCTCGGCGCCCCTGACTAGGCCTACGCCTTTTCGATACACACACAGTGTTTCTGGAAGTTAGTTTTAGAACTAAATGTTTTGCATAGCCTAGCGGCGTGCATTAGCAACAATCTTCATTATCATTGCATCATGACAAGAAACTGTTCAAGATTGCTGTAGTAACGATAGTGCTAGAATTAAAACTTTTGTTCGAAGATTGTTTCAGCACCACAAGTTGGAATAAACAATAGTAGGCCTGATAGTACTTGTATGTTGTTTTACATGCTATACTAGGCTGCTATATCAGCACTAAACTACATCACTTATAACCTAGAGTTAGAAAAATTACTGTCCTTTTACTTTTTAGCCGTAGAGACAATCGCTGCATAGTGCATATCACATCACTGATTGTCTGCACAGATATCTGATGATGAGGCTCTTCTCGAACAAACGTGAAGGCCTCATTACTGTACCTACTCAATTACTGTAAATAATGTACAGTATTGGGTGGCGTTAAAAAAACAGAAAACATTTCTAGTTTTCCGTGTTCTTATCCTTCAGTTTTCGAAAGAGTAGGCGTAAGCAGCGTTCATCAATACTGATGTGTACGAATAGGTGTCAAAAACTAAGTTTTCATGTACTGTAAACCTTTATCAGCCCAAAGGCGGCGAGAATTCTTTCGTGTAGTACCGCCACTTCGCGGTTTTTCACTTATCGCAGTGGTGTCTGGACCGCATTAACCGCGATAAACGAGGGTTTACTGTATGTCTATTTCTTATTCGTTCTAATTTTAATTCGGAAGTTGATTTCATTTCCAAGTTTTTGCGAATTCACTAATTCTAGCTCTAATCTAATTTGGAAAAACTGTGTAGCTCTAATTCTAATCTAATTTGGAAAAACTGTGTAGCTCTAATTCTAATCTAATTTGGAAAAACTGTGTAGCTCTAATTCTAATTCTAATCTAATTTGGAAAAGCCGAAATTTTTCTAGTTGTCCAAGTCTGAATAGTATGGCATTGTATGGAATAGTAAGTAAGGCACTGTGGTATAGTATAGCAGAAATGGGTGATAGGACGTTTGGGGCACTAGAGTCCATATAAAGAGTCAAATTGAGGGTGAATGGCCCTCAGGGTTAAATGTGCCTCAGGTCTAATTTAGGGCAAAAGGAGTCAAAGGTCCTCAGGACAGGATGGTTGAAGCAGTGAATGAGCCCTAGAAATAAGATGTTAATTTAGAGCACTGGGGCATATCCTATGCATAACTGGGGCTCTAGGACCAATGGGCCTCAGGGCATTTGGGGCAATAGGGGATATGGGTCTCAGCATGTTTTGATCCCTGGCATAGCCGTAGGAGACAGGGGTGCATACTATTCCATACTATGCCATACTATTCCATACTATGCCATACTATTCCATACTATACCATACTATTCCATACTATGCCATACTATTCCATAAATAGAGACACCCTTAAGCGACAATGGAGGGCAAACTGGTTCCAAAAAGACAATTGCCGCCTCTTTCATAATTCATAATGCAAAAACGCTTAAAGTGTTACAAAAGAGTTACCCGATTACTTTCGGATCATCGCTCTCGAAAGCTAAAAAGTATCGTAATCCATTGGCTTTGAAAGCCGAAAAAGTACAGACTTTTGGACTTTACAGATGATCGTTTCGGCTTTCAAAGCCGAAAAAGTACGTTTTGGCTTTCAAAGCCAAATTACTTAAGTAGACTAGCAAGGGTTAGGTTAGATTAGTAGACTAGAGAGGGTTAGGGTTGGTTAGGATTAAGTTATGTTAGGATCAGGTTAGGGCTAGGCAGTGACAGAGTGATGGGCACGATAAACCTTTCTATACTAAAGCGATAACGATAATTTCAAAAATGCTCTGGGCGATACCGATAAATCTCAATTTCTTAAAGCGATATCGGTAATCGATGAATTATCGCTGATAAATTTTTCCGACAAATGGTGCGGTAAATTTTCAATGTGTTTGACGAAGTTTTTTTTTGTAAGTCAAATCACATAAGTGTTTTTCTAAATTTTTCATGAAAAGAGAGCAGTTCACGCAGTGGCGTACGCACGGGGGTGGGGGGGTTCTGGGGTCAAAACCCCTCTCCATTGACGATTGGAAAAAATATAACACCGCTTTTTTTGGACCGATTAGCGTTTTTTCATACAGAAATTGTGTTTGTTTGTGCTGTATCAAATTGCCTATATAATCTCGAGAAACTTTCATTATGATGCAATAATATCGGTAGTCACACTTTTCTAGTGAGTAGCGCTTGAACCAATGGCTGGCTCAAAATGCAAGCCTGGACAAGGTCAATGGGCACTAAAGCTGGAGTCGTGTTGTGATGCCATAAAGACATTGTTTTCAACAACTATGGTTGGACAAGACAACGTTTCAGCGCAAAGGCACTCTTGGAAAGAACGGTTGCAACGCAGGCAGATATTACGCATGCGATGTCATAATTTTGAGCAAAACCGGCCAATTGGCGTAGGCCTAATGGTTAAACACATCGCTATCGGCGCAGGAGGTTTTGGGTTTGATTTTTGGCCCAGTACCGACCGTTAGCTCAGTTGTTAAGTGCACAGGTTATCGGTGTGGAAGGTCTGGGGTTCGATTCCCGGGATGGTCAAATCGGCACAGTGTCGCCAACGGCTCGCCACCGCTGCGACGTTTCTGTGTTACCCAAGCGCTAAGACATGGGCCCCAGTGACGTTCGCAGGGGTCGGGAGTCAGCACTCCCCTTCCCCCTTGATAATTGCAGAAAAAATGAAAACCTTTTTTTTTTAAACGAACCGACTTTTCTTCATGCGGAACTTGCCGAAATTGCTATCATATTTTCATCCCAAACAACACCATCCCCTACAAAACATTTTTGCGTAAACCATTCCCTAACACTGATCATCCCTCCTTACGTCTGCGTGAAAAGTTGTACCATCCCTCCATAAGTGTTTTCATACCTCGAGCACTGATTACGATGCAATGCTACAATGCGGTACCCGGTAGTCCAACTTTTCTGTTGTGTTTTGCTTGAAGTGCATTTTTGTCATTGATGTTGCTGTGAAACAATTAAGAAGTAGGAGTTTCCTTAAATGCGGTGTATCTGCAGTAACTATGGCTGCACACAAATTTTTTTTTAAGTACACAAATTTTTTTTTTAAGCGCTTAGGGGCAGGAAAGCTCCAGAGAAACGTCGCAGCAGTTGCGAGCCGTTGGCTACATTGTGTCCGATTTGACCGGCCTGGGAATTAAGTCTCAAACCTTCCGCATCGATAGCGAAATCTTTTAACACTACGCTACAACCGCCCAGTTTTTTTGAGAAATTTTATTAAAATATAAAAAACTAAATTGAAACTGCTTTAAGTGCCAAAAGTAAGATAAAAATACTGCCAAAGACGACCATGGACCAACGAAAGATTTGAAGAGGACTAGGGGCGGAACGAGGGGAGGGACAACATTGTTTTTTTGCACCGTAGGCTGACTATCTCAGGAGCTAGAGTTCTTCGTTTCCCATAGACACCCCGATTATGTGTTTGAAAGCATCTGATATCGGCGCTGTGATTTGGCAGAAAAATGCTTAGATACAGTTGCTAATCCAGCAATGCAAACAGAGCACCAATCGGGTACCGTGTTCACTATACTGGGCAAGTTGCAGATCCAACTTCCAACGCCACAGACCTGAATTAGCTACTTAATTGCAAGAAGCAACTTTTTTTATTACTAAGAGGCTTTGAAGAGGATCGAGCCTTTTTATATCAAAGTCCGTACCACGGACTCATGGACTTTGAATAATATTTCATTGTAAAGTGTTTTTACAAATCCGCGATTTTGAAAATAATCCACCTACGCTTGTACAGAAATCCGCTAAAAAATCCGCTGTCCGCCCAATGCAAAAATTTTCCGCTTAGTAGAAGCAAAATCCGCCAAATCTAGCGGATTTTCCGCTAAATTGGCAATACTGTTTACCAGTGATGATCGGAGTCAAAAAATTTTGACTGCGCTTCCGCTCCTGCTTCAAAAATTTGATTGCTACTCCTTTGAATATGTTAAACTTCGACTCCTGTTTCGACTCCTTTTAATAATGTGGATTCACTAGATTAGCAAAACACATTCGAACTAAAAAATTAAAAAAATCTGTTAAAAAAGAACAAACTCCGGCTTTGCTCCGGCTCTGTTTATTTTAAACGTGACTCCTGCTCCGACTCCGGTCAAAACTGCGATACTCCGGCTCCTGCAGT
Source organism: Trididemnum miniatum (assembly GCA_964006365.1). NCBI lineage: Eukaryota > Metazoa > Chordata > Ascidiacea > Aplousobranchia > Didemnidae > Trididemnum > Trididemnum miniatum. The sequence goes on from OZ023240.1 coordinate 23,439,247, forward strand.
GGATCAGTCAGTCAGTCAGCAAGTTTATTTTGTTGCAAACACAACGAACAAAATAATCACACTACGGTGCAATTATTCACCATGCTTAACGGAAATGCTTCAAGCAGCAGCAACATGTAGCTGCGAAGGGACGTAGTGGTCTTCGAGTCGAGCAGCAACCTTTTGTTACGAAGTACAGTTAAATTTGGAAAAAAAAGAAAATAAAATAAAAAGTTGTATCATTAGTAGTTGAAGTCAGTAAGCTAACTATATTTACCGGTATCCAAAAGAAATCTCTTATATTCATGTTTAAATTTTCGAAATGAAAATGATTTCAAATGATTAGGGATAGAGTTCCAGATTTTGTCTCCTTTATATTTGATGGAGTTTTGATTGCGATTGTAGAATAACGCGTGAGTGTCATAGCTTTGGAAGTTGAATTACGAATTTCATGAGAATGGATATTATGTGTATACGAAAAATAATTATTGAATTGCGAGGGTAGCATATCAGGCCCGCAAGTAGAAGCAAATGCTGAGGGGGGCGAAAAATATTTTAGGGGGGGCCAAATTACCTATACCAGTATCATGTATTATAGTAACCAATTTTTGTAGGGGAGACGAAAATATAGGGGCTCCGTCCCCCCGCGCCTTCCCTGGTTACGGCCCTGTAACATATTGTGAACATGCTGATACATTTAGCGATTTCGTATATACATAAATCATTTAATTTAAGGATGCCGAGGTGGCGGTATTGGGGAATAATCGTATTTTTGATATTTGATTTAGTAATTGTTCTTATAGCTTTATTTTGTAACTTCCTTAATTTGTTTAGGTAAGTATCATACGTAGCTGCCTAAACAGGTAGTCCATATAGAATGTGAGAGTGAACAATCGTAGTATAAAGCAGTTAACGTTTCTGTTGGCAAATAACGTCTTAGTTTAATCATAATTACCACTGAACGCGATATTTTTGTTACAAGAAAATCAATATGTGTTTTAAACAATAGGCGATCATTTAGAAATATTCCAAGATATCTGGCAGTATGAGATACTTGAATTTCATCATCATTTAAGGAACAGCTAATTGGGAAATGATTTATTTATTACGGCCAAATACGACGACCTAAAACTTGATTACGATAATCTTATACTTAAGAATAAAAAGCAAGAGGAGGAGATCAAGAGTCTTCAAACCAGTTCTAAGCTCATTGCTGAAAACGAAGCCAAAGAGTTTGATAAAATAGACGCCCTCGAACAATATGGCCGCCGTCAAAATTTGGAAATAGTAGGAATTCCGGAGACCCAAGGTGAGGATACAAATAAGCTTGTGATTGAAGTTGCTAAAATGTTAAACATTGAAGTAACTCCCGACCAAATTTCAACTTCTCATCGCCTACCTACACGGCGTACCCGACATGAAAATAACTCCATTAAAACTTTTCCACCACCGATTATTGTTAGATTCGTTAATAGGGATGTCCGGAATAAAATCTATGCCAATAGAAAGCTGACCCGTGATTTGGATTGTAATAAATTTTCTGTCTACGGAACAAAATCCGTATTTATTAATGAAAACCTAACACGCCCTCGGAAGAAGCTACTCTGGATGACCAAACAAAAAGCCACTCGTATTTATTAATGAAAACCTAACACGCCCTCGGAAGAAGCTACTCTGGATGACCAAACAAAAAGCCAAACTCGCTGACTATAAATATTTATGGACTTCCAATGGTAACATTTTTGTTCGCAAGTCGGAAGAAACAGATGCCCTTGCAGTTAAAACTAATGATGCTTACGTCTAATAGTATAAAATTATGTGTGTTCGTGCTATTTTAAACTTTCTCCACCATGATTGATAATTATTGTTGTCCTACGTTGGCTGCGAAGGGCTCTTTGGCTGTAGAGCATAAAGTAGCCCAATTTAATGACTTAACGAATATTCAATCGAATGATTTCGATATAAGTGATGTCGCATTTTCCTCGTTTTTCCAAAATATCGAGCCCTGCAATTATTTGAACTTCAGTTCTTATCCCTCTGTTTTCAATGATCATCAATTATTACTGCTACATATAAACGTTAGATCATTAAATAAGAATTACGATGACTTAATCCAACTTTTATCTGAGTTTACCATTCAACCCCACCTCATATCCTTGTCTGAAACAAAGATCAAAGATAAACCGCTTGTTAATATTTCAATTCCTGGTTTTACTTTCTTTCATGTCAACTCAAATTCGAACTCTGGCGGTGTTGGCGCTTATGTATCTGACTCAGTTCAGGCTAAACAAATTCTATTTAACTCATCAATTTCAGGCTGCGAAAGTTTATGGCTTGAAATAACTTGTCCAAAAACTGACCTCAAATATATTGTAGGTACAATTTATCGCCATCCCATTAGTAATTTAAATGAATTTCTTGATTTTCTCAACAACATCCTCGCTGAACTGAACCACTGTCGGAAACACTTCTTTATTCTCGGTGATATGAACATAAACACATCTAAAAACTCTTCATCCAAATATAAACAAGACTATTTAAATGTGCTAAGCTCTAATTGTTCTACTAATATCATTGATAAACCAACTAGAGTAACACCAACTTCTGCTACAGTCCTAGACCATATCCTTACCAATGAAAATAAGCACCAGGTAATTCCTTTTGTTATTGACTATGACATTACAGACCACTACCCAGTCGCAGCTTTAATTAGCAGGAATCTTTCAACCAATCGTTCTAAATCTGATCTATCGCGATCGTTTGCTACATTTAATCGCGATAAATTCAATAATGATTCAAATGCAAAAATTTACAATTTTATGTCTGTCGTTGATACACTAACTGAAAACAATGTCAATGATATATTTAACGAATTTTATTCTTTGCTAACTTCAACGATCAATATCCATGCTCCTCTTAAAAAGGTATCTCGTAAGCAGAAGCGTTTAATAAATAAACCTTGGATCACCAAAGGCCTTTTAATATCTATAAAAAAGAAACAGAAAATGCACAAAACACATTACATAAAAGGTTCGCCTATAGACAAAATATGTTACAAGACGTATTCTAACGTTCTAACTAAAGTTAAAAATCTTGCAAAAAACTGTACTATCATCATAAGCTCAATGAATATAGTGATAATCCAAAAAAACCTGGGACGTATTGCGTACTCTCTTACCCACTAAATCTAATTCCAATATGCCAAATTCTCTTACAGTTAATGATTCTTCGATTACCGATCCTGCAGACATTGCTGAAGAGTTTAATAAGTACTTCGCTGATATTGGTGAACGTCTAGCAAATTCTATTTATAACATTGATCCCAACGACTTCCTTTCTTATTTAAAAAATTCCTGTTTATCTTCTATATATCTGCAACCTGTATCTCCACAAGAAATTTGCACGATAATTAACTCTCTTAAGCAAAATAAAGCTAATGGCCATGATGACATACTTCCCTATTTTTTAAAAATTGTTGCACCCAGTATTGCCTTGCCCTTGTCAATGATACTTAACTGTTGCCTTTCAAATGGTATATTCCCAAGTAAATTAAAGCTAGCAAAAGTTATTCCTGTATTTAAAAAAGGCGCTCCTGATCAACTAAATAATTATCGTCCTATTTCTCTTTTACCCTCCCTATCAAAAATTTTTGAACGCTTAATATATAATCGCCTACTATCGTTTTTTACAAGTAACGATACTATTGTACCAACCCAATATGGCTTTAGGCGTAAACGATCTACGATTCATGCTATTTTAGATCTTATCACGGAATGTTATGACAACTTAGATATCAGTAAACCTTCTGCACTTTTATTTTTGGATATTAGAAAAGCTTTTGATTCGGTTTCCTATGACAAGTTATTAAAAAAGTTGAATTTTTATGGTATCCGTGGGGTGGCCAACTCACTGCTCAAATCTTACTTGTATGGCCGCAATCAATATGTTTCACTTGCCAATATTAATTCATCAAATAAAAAGATTAATTATGGGATTCCACAGGGTTCTATTTTAGGCCCTCTCCTGTTTCTTGTTTACATAAATGATCTTCCTTCCTGTTTAGATACTACCCCTAGATTCTTTGCTGATGATACGGCACTTTTAATTACGGGAAAATCATATCAAAGTATGGAAAATTTGGCTAATTTAGAACTCTCAAGGGTTGCTAAGTGGATGATGTCTAATAATCTAGTTGTTAGTGCTTCTAAAACTGTTGCCTTGCCTATCTATCCAGATAACAACGCTTGCAATCTTAAACCTGAACTCACACTTATCTTTGACAGGCAAATATTGCTTCCATCTACTTCAGCAAAATACTTGGGAATTATTCTTGATGATCATTCATCGTTCAAATCACATATTAAGTCTCTTGAAAACAAAATTTCACGGTCTGTAGGAGTTATTTCAAGGTTAAGTTATTATCTTCCCTGTAATACTTTAGTAACTCTTTACTACACCTTAGTTCATTCTCATTTGCTCTACGCTCTTCCAGTATGGGGTTCTACCTATAAAACTTATTTGATCAAACTCAAAAAACTCCAAAACAAGGCCTTAAGAACTATCTCCAATATCCCAATCAGAAACAGTATAACACCGCAGTATTATAAATATAAGATCTTAAAACTTGAAGATTTATTCAGATTTGAAATTGCTAAGTTTATGCATCAGTTTACTTGTAAGAAATTGCCAACCAATTTTAACCACTACTTTACTTACATTTCTGCAGTTTCGACACATGCAACACGCCATTCTTCCAATAACAATATCTTTTTACCCCGATTACATTCTGCTCGAACTCAACGATCAATAAAATTTATTGGGGCAAAATTATGGAATGATATACCATTTGAAATTAAGAAACTACCGTTTAATAAATTCAAAGAAAGTTACAAGAGCCTTCTTTTAAATAAATATAATGTTGACACAATTATATATTAAACTACTCGCTATAAACTACGTTTTCAGTCACCTGCTATCGTATATATCTCTGATTTAATTTACTTGCCAATATTTAACCAACCTTTTTACTTCTTTTATATTTTAACTTATTTTGCTACCTTTTTTATTAAGCTGATCATTAAGCATTTTGGGCTGCCGCTTGACTCGAAGACCAATGGTCCCTTCGCAGCAGCCTGTTGCTTGTGTAATTTTTATGCTGTAATATGTACTATTCGATTGATTGCAAAAGCAACAAAATAAACTGTTCTGTTCTGTTCTGTTTTATGGGAACAAGGTGAAAGAATAAGTGAAATTGTTTTCGTAGGGTTAATGGTTAGGCTATTCATTAGCATCCAGTCAGCCACGTTGAAGAGTTCCTGCTCCAGTTCTGGTTGTTGATCATCTCTGTCCCACTGGGACCAAAGACTATTCGTCCCACACTCTCAGTTCTGCTCCAAAGTTTCAAAGTGACTCAAGATTCGGTAGTCTCATTTTAAAGATCTTGCGGATTTTTGAAATATTGCAAACGCAAACACATACTACTAAAAATCCTACCAAAAGCACTACCTGGAAAGTATATTCAAGATCTTGTAAACTGTAAACTTTTATCAATATTTTGTAACATTGACAAGTCATTTTTAAACAGTAACTGCCAATGCATCCCATTGCGCTGGTCGCTGCAAGTCGTTTCAATGCAATGAGCCAATACTATTTTATACTCAAACTGCGCTGTGTGTGGTTATTGCTGTTTAAACAAGATTGAAATCTTTTGCCTAAATTTTGGTTTGGTTTAATCAGACTGCGGTTGAACTAAAGTTTAACAATAGTTTATTTAAAACCACCATAATCACTTGATCGATTTCATTTTTTAACCAATTCATTAAAGAAAAAAAAAAAAAAAAAATTACGGAATTGAGCACTACTGAAGCGTGACTTGATAAACAGAAAAAAGTTGTAGCTGGTGTCCTTGCTCTGCGTTCGGCACTTGCCGCACTGGGTAAACGCAGTTGGTCCTGCTGTACTGTGTGCTGGAAGCTGGTGAGCTAGACTACAGACCTAACGGTTCGCGTTAATAAACTGTCAAAACACTTGTAAGTCAATGTAGCTTATAAAATTCTTGCAATAGATAGACTATGAAATGATTGCAAAAATTTGCTAATAAAATTGGACTACCGTACCGGTACATTTTACAGTTTTATGTACCGGTATTAACAGTGGAAGAGTTACCCAGTTAACAGGGTCAGTCTTGGGAGTGTGCATTTTTTGTCAATTGTCTGGTAGCAAGTGCCAAAATTTCGAGAAATGTTGTGATTAGTTTTTCTTGTTAAGTTACGCTACCAACAGACTAGGCTACACTGCTATAGATGATAGACATAGAGCTACCTGTACCGGTAGTTTAGCAAAAATTTGAAATAATTTAGTTTCTTTAAATAAATCACTAAAATGTTTTTAAATTGGCTTAAAGTTACAGTACAGTGTAAATCAATTGCTAGTTAACCAAACATTGTACCAGTAACCTGGTAATCAACTCAGGCTGTCTGAGTCCAGTTTAACTGTTTAATAATGGCTACTACAATGCTTCCACAAACAGCTTCTGGCAATGCTGATGAACAAGAAGATTGCAAAGCATCTAATTCCAAGAAAAATTTAGTCGATAATTCCAACACCAAACGAAATAATAAGAATCAAGGCGAGAATAGAAAACGTGAGAATCATCATCGTCGAAAGCCATCCAAAAAGAAGCGAAAATGGAAGCCATATTCAAAAATGACATGGGAGGTAAGTTTTCAGTGTTTGGTAAGATAAGCATATTAATCTTCTTGATTTATAATTATTGGCAGTGTCTGGAGGACCAGCAGGCTGGTTGCCAGTAACTTTGCCACATGGTAACTTCGCCACAGTAACTTCGCCACATGGTAACTTCGCCACACTTTTATTCATCGAAAATTTTCATTGCCTACACCGAAACAAAACTTTAAATTCCCGGTTGTCGTAAAAAAATTTTATCGGGCTTTTCCACAGTCCAGTTAAATTTATTAAGGTAACATCGTCACATGGTAATTTCACCACATAATCGAAACTGTGGGGGAAGATGTGAGAAGAGTGCATGGGGTGAGTGGGGAAGTGTATTGGGGTGTAGGGTAGGTCAGGGTAGCTTTGGGAAGAGGTTTGGGGGGTGTAGGGGGAGGTGTAGGGAAATGTGTTGGGGTGTGGGGGGAGGTAAGGAAAGATGTGTGGGGAATGGAGAAGTGTGGGAGAGTGTATGGGGTGAGTGGGGAGGGGTGTGGGAAAGTGTATGGGGAGAGAAAGTGTGTTGGCATGTGGGGAAAGGATGTGAGGAGAGGAATGGGGGAGGTGTAGGGAAATATGCTGGGTGTGGGGCCCCAACACACTTCCCCACATCTCCTCCCTCACCTCACCTTTCCCTACATTTCCCTTACCTCCTTCACACCCCAACACACTTTCCTACACCTCCCTCTCATACCTCTTCCCACATCTCCCCTTCCTCGCCCCACATCCCAACACATTTTCCTACTATCCCCACATCTCTCCTCACCTTCGCAAAGTGTGGCGAAGTTTCTGTGGCAAAGTTACTGTGGCGAAGTTACCATGTGGCGAAATTACTGGCAACCAGCAGGCTTATACTTTTGAATTGCTGTTTGTACACACCAACCCTCCAAGTTACATTAACTTTTAGTCTCAAACCCTATCCTCAATTCCCCCACCCCTAACTGTACTCTAATACCACTAATTTTTACCTTTCAAGTTACTGCCTACCGTATGACATTGTCCCAGTGTTACACCAATGTCACGAAAAAAACAAGCAAGCAGTCCTGCGCAGCAGTGTTTTGATAATGAAAACTGGTTTAGTGCCCTAGGAACTACCATAATTACTATACAGCACTATAGGTTTAGTCTACATTAATCTTTTTTTGTTTTAAGGAAAAAAAAGCAGTTGAAGAGAGAGAAAAAATAAGAGCAGATCGAATTCGAGGAGAGATGATGGATAGGGGTAAATGATTCTGAACTATTTTGCTAGAAAGTAGCTGAATTTTAATGATGCAACTTGAATAACCATTGAAGATGATATTATTGTCTTCTGGTATGGTTTTGCTTTCCTGTTTCAATATGGTTTAGTATTTATGTAAAATCATTTTTGTTATTATTTTTCTTGTTTTCCTCAATAAGCTGGATGCGAAAATGTGGAGAGTCTTGTCAGATTTTGTGACATCATTTGAGGAATGCAAGATTATGGTTAATTTTTCCCGATCTGCTTGAAATAGTATTTATATTTTTGCATTAATTTGAAAACAGTGAATTTGAATCACCAAGTGTGGTGCTGGTAGATATAAGGTACAATAAAATCATAGAAATTCGTGAAAAGTGGCATGTTTAACACATCTAAATCTAAAACTGCAACAGTAAATAACTATGCGTTTGGTGGTACCATAGCTCATCAAGCAGCTTGTATTATATTCAGGTAGACCAGTTGCTCCATACAACACAACTCAATTCATCATGGCCGAACATGACCCATATGAAGAGGATACGACACTTGATGCAGGTGCTATTTGCAACTATCATGTTGTTCTACGCAAACTTACTCTTTTAATGTTTTGTATTTCCCAGGAATTGTGAGAGAAAACGAGAGCTCTAATGATCAAACATTGAATGAAGGTAAATAATTATAACCAGAGCAGTTATTTTAGATGTTTTTGATATCCTTAAAAGCTCGCTGTTGTTTTTTAATAAAGATTTTGGCAATTGTTTTATTTTTTTCATCCCGTTGTATGTTCATTGACAAAAAGAATGAATTCACATGGAGTATATGCATAAGGCATAAATGACTTTCTCTTTTTTTATTGGGCGTTTATATTTTCGTTTTCGAGCGAATTAAAAAAGTAAACTTGAATAAACAAGTGTTTAGCTTGCGTAATCCTTATTCTGGTAGCCAATGTAGTTGCAAATAATATGCTTATATTGTAGAAATGATGGACGAATCCATTGAAGCTCAGTACACCGACTCTCCACACATGGCCCCTGAGTTTATATCACAAGTATGTGGATCATTTTGTATTTTAAGTGTTTGGTTGTCGCGAGATCAAAAGTAACACGAACTGCAGACCGCGAACACTGTTTCGACCTATCAGGTCTCATCAAGTTTTTTTGCTTTTTTTGTTTTGTTCTGACCTATAAAGTTTTTTGCAGGTTTTGGTAACGGATATAGTTATAAATCACATGAAAAAAATTCCTTCACAGGTATACATTGTCTTGAGTAGATGTCGGTCACACCAACTGCACTGATGAGACCTGATAGATTTCACCTATTCTGGAAAAAAGTGCATTCACGCGAATCACGCCATTTTACTTAAATTTACTGGTGCACTTTTGAACCAAAGTCATATTGAAGATGATAGCTTACGGTTTTCCGTTAATCTTTTCTTGGAGAAAAATTGAAGGCAGACAGGATGCAGGACCCCCTAAGCTCACAAAATGTAGTCGACTTTATCAAGCATGCTATGCCAAGTGTTCTTGAAAGGGAGCGAAACACATGATCTTGCTAATGTGATTGTAATGCAACGACGCTTTTAACCGATAAGCATCGCTGTCAGTTGTCAAAGTGCTTTATTTTTCAGGATTTCAGTGAAGCTTATGAACGAGTTCAAGAGGAAAGCCTTTCTACAATGACACGCGATGATTTGGTTAAGGAACATTTATCTCTGGAGAGAACTCTCAGCTATCTACAGGTTTGTTTTTTCATTAAGTAGGTTTTGATTTTGTTTTTTTGGTAAAGAGGGGACAAAAAGAGACCAGAACTTACGTCAACGAGCCTACGCGCCTTAGAAGTGTTTGAAGAATGAATGACCCTGTTTAAGACGGTTTGCAACCTGTTGCATGTGCTGCACATAAGCTTATCTGCTTGTAAACGCAAAGCATACGTTTCGACTTCATCATTCTTCTGTAGTTGCAGAAAGATCGGTATTTTATTGTAGTACACCTCAGGTGGCCAAGTGATGAGAGCGTCCGCCTCGGGAGCTGTATACTTTGGTTTGATTCCGAGTCGGGTCAAACCAATGGTTTTAAATTTGGTATTCACAGCTTACCTGCTTGACGCTCAGCATTAAAGGGACAGTGTGGAGAACAAGCCGGCAGTTCACTTGTTGTATCATTGGGAAAGGCCCTTAGCGGGATTCCCCCATCTTGGTATGGTAAACAGATGGCTGGCAACTCCTAAGCGAGCCCGTACAGCGCATTGATCGCTTTCTCGTGATAGAAGGATAAAATAAATCACCAAGTGTGTTTGAGACGTTTTGCCGAAGTTGTTCAACATTGTATGTCTTTCTAATGTCAACTCGTGTAGGCGGCTGTTGGGTTGAACAGTGTGAGATTAGGTTGCAATCTTTTTCTACATTTTTGTACTTTGTAAAGTGCAATTATTGGCTGTTAAAATACACTGAGCTGATCTAATTTACGTTTTTACAGCAAAAATTAGCCGATGAAAAAAATATCAACAATTCGTATTCGATCAAAGTTGAAAACCTGGAGGAAGAGTTGGAGCGGCTACAGAAAGATAATGACAGGCAATAAAAACTATTTTTTATAATACTGTGCTTGTGTTTCAATCCTCTTTGAGTTGCCGTCCATTTGTATAAAGATGGGGAAGTCTCGTTGAAGTACCTTTCCTAACGGCACAACAAGCTAATTTGCATGCTTTTTCTCCGCACAGCTCCTTTATTGCTGAATGTCAAGCAGGAAAGCTATGAACATTATTGTTTGACCTGACTCTAAATCGTTTCTAGCGTTGTAGAGGCAGACGTTCTTACCAATCGGCTATTACTATTTCATATTCGGTCTCCTCTGCGGTGAACCTTGAAATTAAGAGCTGAAATTCCAGGTTTTATCGTAAGATCTCCATAAAATTGTCCGGACTGCAGTTACAAATTAGTATGCTTTGACGTTTGCTTGGTATAATTTATGTAAGTTCAAGAAATTTGGTGTTTATTTGTTCTATATATGCAAGCACTTTCTTTTTACTGCAGATTAGTTCGTGAAAACATGCGACTGATTTATGGAAACGAAGCAGTCGACACCGGCATAGATCAGACCAGCGATTATGAATACGAAGTGCCTACCAGTGATCCAGATGCAGTCAAGTAAAATAGCTAACTTTTATATACCCGTTTGGGAGTCGCGGGGAAAGCTGCTGGAGTTGAGCCTCCAAGCATCTCGATCCTCGGTGACAAAGGGTAGATGCTCTGGTGGGATGCCGAGGCGAGACCAACTATCATAATGTCGCAATGAAGTTTTGGGACGGCCTCTAGGCCTTCAACCAATCGGTGTTGAATAGAGCAGTTTTTTTGGCTAATCTTTGCTGAAACATTCGCGTATCGTAATAGTTACTCTGCTGCTTTCTCCACCAAACGGAATGATTTTATCTTCCTTTCATGGACAATATATTTCTGTTGCTTACTAGTAGTCATAAACTATCTCATTCAAAGACAAAGCAGTAAAAGTTGGGGAGTGAACAGTAACTTTACGGCTATGATAAATTTTAAACTGCTTTGCAAAGACGCCACATTGCTTAAAAATAGTCATCTTTTTGATTCCATGCTTGTTCTCCACATAAACTTGGCCCGAGTATGCTTAATATCCACTTTTTTTTACGAATCTTTAGATACTCGGAGGACTATAACGATATTGGCGACCAGCCTGTTGATCCTTCTAGTAGAGAAGAATCCGTAAGTTCGTGTTCGAACGAATGTGAGTGCAACACCTTCACCAGCCGCCCTTCCAATTCCAGTCTCGCTAACTCTATGGATACCCCACGAAGTGCTGAAGCTGATTACGAAGATTTCTGCGAAGCATCAGGTCAATTCTTCTCAGCTGACTCATAATATTGAGAACTAGCCGGTTGACGCAGTGATTAAACGCATTCCTACCGGCGCAGTTGGTCTGGGGTTCGATTCGCGGGCCGGTCAAATTGACCGCTACCGCGGGGATGTTTCTCCGGAGTTGTGTTGTTAAGGCGCTAAGCCGCAGAGATGGGCCCGCCACTGGTTACACGCTTCAGCGTAATACCACGAGTATAATGAGGATTTTTTTATTAGGCACTCTTGCTTTCGTGCGTTTACTTTTTTGCTTGGAAGCGAACCGGCCGTTAGCTCAGTTGTTAAGCGCACAGGCTATCTGTACGGGAGGTTTGGGGTTCGATTCCCGGTCCGGTCAAATGAGCACAGTGTCGCCAACGGCTCGCCACCACTGCGACGTTTCTTCGGAGCTGTGCTGCCCAGGCGCTAAGCTGCGGAGGGGAGCCCCGCCACTCGTTACACGTTTCGGCGTAATACCACGAGTATGAAGGTTCGATTTTGATTTTTTAGATTCAGAAGCTGGAGAAAAGAGAAAAAAGCGTCGCAATGTAAAGAAAAAAGACACACCACGTCGTTGTGATGATGACGTCACAAGCAGCAGCTATGACGACACTGTTCCTTCCAACCAATCTCAAAGTCCTTCTCTCAAACCAGAAACAACTGTCAAAAAAGAAAATGGAGTACCTGTTCCCGCCAAAGACTCTCCATCTCCGAAGCATCATTCCAATGAGAATGGAGATCAGGAAAGTCCTTCGCAAAATAATCCAATTCCGATGAGTGACGAAAACTCCCGATCATGCTCCGAAAGTCAGCGATCTTCCACAATGGATGTCATTATGCAGTCACAAAAGACAGTGGAAAGCATGGACGTTGAGTCGTTACCATCTGGTGGTAAAACACTTTCTTCTGCCAGTATGCATTCATTAACACCTGAACAGTAGCTATTTCCAGTTACTGGATGCATATTAACTTTTTAAACCCGGAAATCGGTATCTGTGGGGAGGAGTGATATCGCAGAAGAGACATAAGAGTATCAACTTTTTAAAAACATCATTCAGTTTTCGCCCTCAATGATCTAACGACATTACACTCGCCATAGCTGGCTTCTCAAGTTGGCTTTCTACATTTTCAAATGTTCCAAAACGCCCTTGACGCAAAATCATGTAACTTTATTCCAAAATATGCATTAAATCTTTTAGTTTCGTGCGATGCAGGTCAGAAAGAAAGCATTAAATTAGGTATTGTAGAAGTACATGATTATATCACGTTATCAGCAGTAGTTCAAAACAGCTCAAAATACTCGTAATGTCTAAATTGTTTGAGATTTTTGCATTTATTCCTATGAGTTAGTAACTTTTAACAGTAACAATCATCTTCTGGACCTTGTTGCAAAAATTAGCCTTAGTGGGCTGTAATTTAACAGGTGGCCTTAATCGCAAGATTTTGGTTGAACTGATGAATAAAATTCAATGAAACACTATTTTTGTACTAAATTATAAATGTACGAGAAGGCGTAAATCGCAAAATGGTTGCCAGAGGGAGGCGCAGCACCAAGAAAAGTAAAATTTTTGTCTTAATTTGTGTAGAATTCTTTGCATGAAAGCATTGATCAATGTCTCTGGTCTATATCAACTGCCATGAAATCAGCGTGTGTTAGTTTCATTTCTGCTATACAGAGGTGGGCACAATTTCGTTAATAACGAAGCTAACTTTTTCATTAACTAGTTAATTCGTTGAATTTTTTTTTGAAATTAACTTCCGTTAATGCTTAATAACTTCCGTTAAATTTTTGTAAACGCTCATTTCTCGTATTGTTGGTTAAGTTTGACATCGATGAACTAGCAAAATGCAACCAATGAGGTCAAAAAGCGAGACAAAAACAACAAAACATATTGCTTGCGATCAGAAAAATTGCTTAAATGCTTACGCAAACATTAATATTAAAAATTTTTTATCTTTTTTTTTTAAAAAGTAATGCTGTTTCAAGTCAAAATTAACGATTTAACGAATTTAATTAACTTCCGTTAATTGGAGTTGAATTTAACGAATTAACGTTAACGGAGGTACATAACTGTGTTAACGAAGTAGTGGTTAACGAAGCCTACGTTTTGCATTAACTTGCCCATCTATGCTGCTATATTGTTGCTTAAACGCAGGAATACCAAATCAACCCTGATTCTACACCATAAATGTTCAGTTGTTCTGTATTGTACCTGCTGCGGCGGTATTTAGTAGAACACATAATACAAAATTATTGTTTTTGTGACCTACTAGATTTTATGCGTCAAACTTTGTTCCCGACTAATGATTAAACTCGAGTTACAAAAGTGTATTTTTTATGTTGAAAATGGCAACACTGTTTGTATGGCTGTTAGCAAAAATGAATTTATTAACAGTGTAAGCATATAGCATAGCTGTGTAAAACTGAAACGTTTAGGCTATACTTTTGTGCTGCCTTGCTTACTCTGCTGATGATGACAGCTGAATCTAAGTTGTCAAAACGTCCAGTTTTATGAATTTACTAACTTTTAATTTACCATCTTGATGAATTGAAGGTCTGCTGCGCAGAGACTGCTTTGCTTGAAAATAATTCTCTGGACTTAGCAATGTCGATTACTAAGATTTGAGTATGTTAATGGGCGTATCGCTTCAATGGACTAGTAACCAAAGTTGGAAACAGTTACCGGTATTTAAATGGAATGGATGCGGCTAACGAACATGGAATAAATAGCCATGCTGCCTTTTCTGTTAAGCGCTAGCATATTAAATTCCCCTGCGTAATCTTTTTCTTCCCAATTGTTCCGTCTCCAAAGCTACGTAGGTTAATGACTTCGTAATTTTGTCTTCATGGAATGTTTTTGTACTCGCTACGATTTCCTTTTTATACAAATCAAAAAATTGTCTGAAAGTAATGCTGAATCACATGAATAATCGCAATTTTTGTTTTTGGATTGTCAGCCATTTATTATTATGCTTTGCGTTTGAGAATTTTTTGACAGCACTGTGAATTACCACGTGGTGTCGCTTTTGTACTATTAAGGGAATCATAGCGAACAACTTATGCACAAAGTCCGCAAAGTTTTTCCGAATTATGAATATCCGCCTATTAATATTAAACAAACGTATCTCTCCGACTGTTCTGTCAATAAGGAGACTTCGCTAATGCTAAAACTTGCGGAATGTACACCTTTGAATACAAAACTATTGCAAGATATTCCAAAACATTGGCTCTTTAATCTGCTGAAAATTGATTTTGACATGCTGGGAAACTTTTTTGCTCCATTACTGCGAGAAAGTCTCATTTTAAACCGACTTCCACAGTAGTTTTGATTGTGAAATTAACTGCCGCCGCTACCAAATGCGTTTGCTGTGTTTGATGTTTAGTGAAACTTTCGTATAAGTGAATATTGATGCGAATTGTCGCACATTTCTCACCGTTTATATCGTGTTGACGTAATGTAAATAAATGTTTTTGTAAGCGAATAACCTTTTATTGCGTCGCGATTTTGCGACCTTTGGTGCAACGGCACTAAATAGACTAAAATAGTTTGTTTTGAAGAGTTGCCTTTCCGGGTGTGACCGAGTCCAAACTTAAGCTTGATTAATAGGTTATCTTACTTGACAATAGGCCTACTTGTGTGAAGCAAGCAGAGATGGGCAGTTATCGAGATAATTTATCGACGATAATCTGTTACCGATTATTGTTATCGCTCAAAATAGTTTTGATTTATCGATTGCCGATATCGCTTTTGTAATATGTTTTGTTATCGCCAATGAATTATCGCGATAAACGATTCTTTATTTACACAACGTTCAAAGTTGGTGAGTTGGGGCCCTGGAAGAAATACGCGGTGTCCGTAAAATGTTGTTGCAATTTAAAAGAATGTTTCTTTGTTTCATTTGATGCCACGGCAGAGTCTGCGAACTGCTCTCTTGAAAAATCCGGAAAAAGATTTTTGCAATTTCACTCGCAAAAAAAAACTTCGTCATACACGTTGAAAATTTACCTCAACATTTATTGGAAAAATTTATCGATTACCGATATCGCTTTAAGAAATTGAAATTTATTGGTATCGCCCGGGCCTTTTGAAATTATCGTTATCGCTTTAGTACGGAAAGGTTTATCGTGCCCATCACTGGAAGCAAGCCAGCAAGTGATGAAGAGTACTAGCCATTGATGTAGATGAGAACCGGTAAATAATAACTTCATAAACTTACTTCGTTGTAGTATGATAATCACAAATCGCACTGATCTCCAGTAAATGTGGATTTGCCGGAAGGTCTGTTTACACTAAATGCGATTTTAACCCGATTTGCGGTACGAAACTTCATCTAACTTCTGACACAAGCAGTTGACGGAAATATCTTCCACACAATTCGAACCCAAACAATTAGTTTTCTATCGGTTGTTTTGCTAGAACTTTTTTTCTAGAATGCCGCGAAGTGACGCAGCTTTACGTCATAAACTCAAGTTGTTTCGTAGCCTACATCTCTTTATCCATGCTTTATCTTCAAAAAGTTGTATCGTATTTTGTGTAAAACACACTTTTAGCCCATTTTTTGCTCGCTTTTAAATACCTGCCCGACCCAAGATCATAATAATTAATCTTCTCTTTAGAATTGCCGTTTGATTTTTGGTTAAATCATGGATTATCCATGGTTAAATAATGTTCTAGATCCGAACAATAGCAAATGTCTTTCCTGACTTTTTGGGGTGTCTCTATTTATGGAATACCGGTAGTTTGTCATAGGCTAGTATGGAATACATGCTGAGACCCATATCCCCTGTTGCCCTGAGGCCAGTGGTGGGATTCAGCCGGTTCACACCGGTTCTATAGAACCGTCTCAGGTAATTTTATTGAAACAGCGAACCGGTTAGCATTGCTGCTTAAACTTGTACCAGTGGTTGAAACAGAACAGGCTGATAATATATAACTTCTGTATTAGAACTGGCTAACGAAAAATTTGAATCCCACCACTGCCTGAGGCCCATTGGTCGTAGGGCCCCATTTATGCATAGGATATGCCCCAGTGTCCTAAATTAACATCATATTCCTAGGGCCCATTTATTGCTTCAATCGTCCTGTCCTGAGGTCCTTTTGCCCGAGATTAGGTCTGAGGCACATTTACTCCGGTCGTGCAGCCATGTCCAGTCAGTTTCGACTGGCATGCTTCAACGCTAATTCGTTTTGCTGCATGTTCCGTTTTCCGTGCCAGTATTCGTTCAATTTACTACTCCAGTGTATTCTAATGCTTTTGGCGTACGGGAAAGTTGAATTGATTGATTGATACTCTGAGGGCCATTCACCCCAAATTTAACTCTGTATATGGGCCCCTTTACTCCACTTCAGTTTATTTTACCAAGTGAAAATGACAGCAGCAAAGTAAATGAACAATCAACAGATCAATGGAAGTGCTGAAATTCACTTGGTCAGGAGACAGCGAAAAGACCATACGGTCATCAAGTCTGCTGCCACCTGCCAAACAAAACAGCACCACACCAGACACTCAATGCAGCTACAGCACGAAAAAAAAGGTTGCCAGTAACTTCGCCACATGGTAACTTCGCCACAGAAACTTCGTCACGTGGTAACTTCGCCACACTTTGAGAAGGCGAAGGGAGATGTAGGGATAGTAGGAAAATGTGTTGGGGTGTGGGGGGAGATGTGGGAAGAGGTATGAGAGGAGGTGTAGGAAAATGTGATGGGGTGTGGGGGAGGTAAGGGGAGATGTAGGGAAAGGTGAGGGTAGATAGGAGATGTGGGGAATTAAAAGTGTGTTGGGGCCCCACACCTCAACACATTTCCCTACATCTACCCCATTACCCTCCCCACATCCTTTCCCCACACGCCAACACACTTCCCCACTCACCCCATACACTTTCCCACACTTCTCCACTCCCCACACATCTTTCCTTACCTTCCCCCAGACCCCAACATATTTCCCTACATCTCCCCCCACACCCCCCATATCTCTTCCCACAGCTTCCCTGACCTCCCCCTACACCCCAACACACTTCCTTATTCACCCCATCCACTCTCCCACACCTCTCTCCCCACATCTTACCCCACAGTTTCGATTGTGGCGAAGTTACCAAGTAACTCGAAAATCCCGATAAAATTTTTTATCGCAACCGGGAATTTAAAATCTTGTTTGGGTGTAGGCAATGTAAATTTTCGATGTATGAAAGTGTGGCGAAGTTACCATGTGGCGAAGTTACTGTGGCGAAGTTACCATGTGGCGAAGTTACTGGCAACCGATCCAGGATAGGCTAACGTAAGAATAATCCTGATGAATTGGCATCGAACCCTTCCAGGCAGTTTTTCAGATTAATGGATACCGGTATGGATAGACTATCTGTTGCGCTTTATTCCAATTTGGATTGAATTGCTGTGTGTGGAGTTGATTCTGGATTGGGAAATATATCCTGATAAGAAACCTAAAATGATCAGTGATAGACCAGAGCGATAGAGTAGACTACCGGTACCATACTGGTTCGGACAGTAGTCCACTCTGGTTTTGGAAATTTGTGTAGATTAAACTGTCTTTTTTTTTTCAGTGTTTTAACCTGCTTGTAGAATAGGCCTACACCTAGTTTATAGGCTAGTATCTTAAATTTAACATCATGGCAGAAATGGATAAGCATTTTTCAGATATGTCTGTTAAAATTCTGCAAAGAGAAGTGAGTTATTGCATTTTTTTATTTTTTCACGTGTGTAGTATTTCTTGCATCATTCGCTTTTTGCATGCTTTTTTGTCATTTGCTGTTTGGTGCTGTGGGTGCATTCAACTGTTCTGTGTTTGAGGATGAACCAACCTGCCAACTGCTGATGAGCTTATATATTTAATTAGTAATGTTGCATATTTATCCTCCTATCACGAGAAAGCAATCAATGCGCTATACGAGCTCGCTTAGGAGTTGCCAGCCATCTGTTTACCACACCAAGATGGGGGAATCTCGCTTAGTGCCTTTCCCAACGACACAACAAGTAAACTTGCCAGCTTGTTCTCCACACTGTCCCTTATATACTGAGCAGCAAGCAGGGAAGCTGTGAATACCAAATTTAAAGTCATTGGTTTGACCTGAATCGGAATCAAACCCAAGTCTGCAGCTCCCGAGGCAGACGCTCTCACCAATCAGCCATATGAGCTGTTATAGACCGGTAGCGTGATTGATATTTTTCATAGTGTGATTCCTTGAGAAAAGAAGTGGAAGCATTAGAAAAACAATTGCAAAATATTACTGCAGGTATTGCTTACAAGTTATATATGCACTGTTATTATTATTATTTTTTTTTTTTTTTTCATTGAAATAAAAGTGACAAAAAGTGTAGTGCATCAACAGATCCAAACTCCCCCATTGTTATACTGCTGACTTAAATTATTCGTTTTGAGCTTTTCTAGGCTATTCAGCATTTAATTTTATTTTTGTTGTGATGGAACCTCAGCTCCAATGACCAAGTGGTCAGAGCATGCACCCCTGCAGCTGTAGACTCTGGTTTGATTCCGAGTTGGGTCAATCCAATGGCTTTATAATTGGTATTCACAGCTTGACACTACGCAATACAAGGACAATGTGGAGAATAAACGAACAAGTTTACTTGTGCTTTTGGGAAGGGCACTTAACAGGATTCCTCTATCTTAGAGTGTTCAGTAGTTGGGTGACAACTCCTGAGCAAGCTCGCTATGGTGCTTGGATTGCTTTCTTGTGATAGGATGATAAATATTCAAGTAAATACAACGCAAATTTTCATATGTGCTGTACCATATTACGCTTGTTTTTAGAGCAAGAAACTTATCAAAACAACACTGCCATTGCTTGTTCCAAGCGTATGAGAATCGCACAAGAGCAGAACCAAGTAATTAATTCATTAAACAAAATAGTTCATATTGTACAGTGCTGGAACATTGTTTGGGGTCTCGTCTAGAGTAAGCCGTCTGCGTCTAGAATAACCTATCCACGTAAGGTGATGAAAGACACGAATGGAAACTCTAGATGAGACCCCATTGTTTGTTACAACACATTAACTACCGTAAAGTCATAGAATTTACTTGTTACACAGTTTGTACTAAAGATTTTTGAAACTATCAGAAATCTACAGTTTCTGGAATTGGATGATTTGTAGTGCAGTACTAACTGTTGAGTAATTTGAAGCTAAATGCATTTTTTTTTCATTTTTATTGAGTGATTTTTCAATTACCGTATATGCCGGCCAATAAGCCGATTTTCTGGAGTCAAATTTGTAACTTAGTTTCTTGGGGTCGGCTTATTGGGCAGATATAGCTAGACCAAAAAAAAGCCAGCGATCAAAATCGGTCACAAAAAGAATGTATTACCGGTAAGCAAATGAACGAACGTTAAAAACAACGTAACAACACGCTTTTATTAAAATCCATAAAAGTAATCATCGTCATCACTGGAATGCGCAAGCGCATACACACGTATCGCCTTTTTCACTCATGTTTGTCACTAGCGCAGAGTCTGCCTTCGGCTTATTAGGCGATAATGTGGTAAAACTCTATTTTTCAGCGCTAAACAATGGGTTCGGCTTATTCGCCGAGCCGGCTTATTGGCCGGCATATACGGTATTTCTCTTTGACCATGATCTCTTATAATGCATCTTATATAAGACACCGCTATTTACTGACATTTGCAAAATCATTGGGTGAATTATGCATTGAGGCATGCTCCAACAACATATGCAAAAAGGCAGTCATGAGTTGTTTTGATACAGATTAGAGAAGTCACCAGTAAATTAACCGAGGAAATGAACCAGTGGGATTCTTCTATTCGACAGCCTCTTCATCACTACAAGGTTAGAATAAAAAAAACTCAGATCTTATCCTCGCGGTATTATGCCAAGGCGTGTAACGAGTGACATAGCCTATCTGAACGGCTTAGCAAATGAGCTGATATAACTTTGAAGAGACAAGGCAGCAGTGGCAAGCCGTTGGTGACATTGTGTTTGATTTGACCAACCAGGTGATGACGAGCATCAGACCTTCCGAGCTGATAACGATGCCTTTAAACTGTACACCTACCGGCCGGTTACTTGCTAATTAAAATCATTCCAATTTTTATTTTGCTGCTTTTGTTTGATTTATGTCTTAAGTTAATTATGATGGAACCTTTTTAATTCAGACACGTCTGCATGCGAATTCTTGCTCTTGGACCAATTGATCTACGTTATTCTAAGCCTCAGGAACATTTTAGACAAAAAAATCAAATCTTCATTATACTCGCAGTATTACGTCGTAACGACTTGCGGAGACCATGGACGCGTCTTAGCGCCTGGGCGACGCAGCGGTGGTGAACTGTTGGTGATACTGCATCCAATTTGGCCTGCTCCAGAATCGAACCAATGACTTCCCACGCCGATGTTGGCATACGATCAACGAGACTTTTTTGTTAAGGACATGAAACAAGCATTAAGCAACTTGAATGCTGAACAGAAAATGATTCAAAAATTCATCACCCATGTCGATATAACTACGTTGGATGTTGAGAAGGAAATGGAAAATATTAGACAATCTATGGAAGATAAAATAGCATCGTAAGTACATCTGAAGTTCAAGTACATTGGCGGACAAGTAATGCCAGTGATATTTCAAGAATCTGCTGTCTAGGAGCGTATCGAAAAATTTATTCCGGGGGCTCAGACTCAACAAAATGCTTATCTGTCAGTTTTGGAATTAAGTATCGGGGTTAGCGATGTACTGATACCGATGTTCAACATCAGAAAAACCGATGTATTGGCAGTATCACCTATGCATCGGCCGATGTCAAGTAACCATACTGCACCCGAAATCTCGAACGAATAACCGCGCACGTTAATTAATTTTTTCAAACAACAATTTGAACGCTTGTGTTTTTTGAAGCAAAATTAAAGCTGCAATGATAAGAGCAAAGTCTGTGGGAATCGAAGTGAAAGAACTGACAGAAGTTCAAAGTTTATGACAAAATCGGATAGATCCATGCTGTTCCATGCTATAAGCGTTGTTTGAGCAGACAAATCAACGAATTGAGCTTTTTATAGGAAAAATTTTTTCCTATTAACACCTTTAAGCGGCTTTCATGAAAGCGTTGAAGTTCGAGGTTGCGTCCATTGCTGTAATTGATCTGCATTTCAGCCAAGCGCAATTAACACTGGTCAAAACGGTAAAGTAAGGTTGCATTTGTCCGAATGTTGCTAGCACGATGGAAAATGTGTAGCGGACTTGAAATATCAATTTTGCATTGGGTAAAGCGCGCATTCTAAAACCAAAACATACATGGTCATTTATTTTTTATCATGCGAATAGTGTGTTATGAAAAGGAAGCTTTTTACGAACTCTTCATTGCCACATCTAGACAATGTCTTATTATAGACTAGAGTGTGTTGACTTGCTTAAAACATAAATTGCTGATTTTGTGAAAGGTCGTGAAATGTCAGTAACATCGGCCGATGTTGAGAAAAGTTGATACATCGGTAAAAACCGGAATCGGTACGTTACTAATCGAGGTTCTGATTTATTTGTATGCAGAGAATAGCTATAACTTTAGGGGCCTAGCCTTAACCTTCTCTTCCCTCGCCCGTTAAGGCTTTCAGTTTATGCTATAATCCACCTTATGTTATTATCACACAATGGCTGGTGGTCACGTCACAAAGGTAAAATCATCTTTATAATATCGCGGCGGTACCGAGCGCGACAAATTCATCTCTGGTGACCGTGGCTATATATAACATTTGCTCAACTGTGTTTCACGAAGTATAACTGGTTTACTATTTAGAAATTCCGATGTCGTCCAAAAAGCTGCGTCAGAAAACAAAGGGATAATATCGGGATTACAGGTGCAAAAAGTTCGAGATTTGTTCGTTTTCCTTACAAAGTTTTACATATTTTTTTTTTTTTGTTGTTGAATTGGATCGTTTAGCGGCTGTAAGGTCAGACGTAGGTTATAACTAATCTATTCTTAGGCCTTATTATCTAGACGAGCAACGGTTAATTCGCTTCGTTCGCGACTGCATTTGGCGGAAACAAGCTGTGATTTAGACACGGTTTCACCGATAGAAGTCGATTTATGGCTAGAGCCGATTGCCTTTTGGTGATCTGTAGTTGCATTGGTGCTTGCATCTCCGGAGCACTAGCTGACCTGATACATTGTTTGTAGTGTTGTCGATTTATTGCGGTGTGAATTATGTTTAGTTAGCAAGTTCGTGTCTTAAAAATATTTGTGCCTAGACGCAGTTAAAGTTGATTGAAACTCGCAAGAAGACAATGGAGTCACAACTGCAACAAAAAGCAGAAGATAATAAACAACTGACTCAAATCTGCGATGAATTAATCAAGCAAAGAGAATGAAGTTTGGTATTGTGTTGTTAATTTTTTTATATTCTTGTGATGCCCCGAAATACACCAAAGTATCTTCTTCGTATGGTTACAGCGCGGTGCCTAGATTTGGTGTCGAACCTTCTGCTAGTAATGTTCAATTTATATGCCGTTTTTTTTTTCATTTTTGATGCTTTGCATTCGTACTAATTTATTTTAAAAAAATGTCAGCTATATTATTTTATTGCAGAGAATTTGTTAAAATATCTTTGTTAGAAACGATTATTCAAAAAACGATTGGCCTGTTATTCTCTATCTGTTGCCGTTGATCTTTAAGAGTGTTGTGAATTATTTTGATTGAAACCTGGGTAGAGATAGTGAAACGTGGTGCTAAAAAGCCTGATTTTGCGTGATTGCGCGCTTGCAATATGCGTTGTGTAAACCTGGCATATTAGTGGTACGACCACTGTGAACCGCCTTTCACACAATGCATTGAAGAACACGAAAAAGCTAGCAGCTACGTATTTGTTATTATGATCCAAAATAATAATTTTAACTCATTCTCGCCAAAGAAATCGTAGCGCTTGCGTTGAATAAGTTTTTGGCGAAGACGACGTTTCGGGTTGATTTCTCGCTGCTCGCTTGGTAGATTTGCTAAGTGATGATTATCGTTTCATAATTTGAATGATTGGTGTCTTCATTTATTCCTCTTGTCACAAAAAAGCGACTGAGGCGCTATGCATAGGACAAATATAGGTTCGCTTATAGGAGTTGCTTTTGTTTCTGGGTTTTCTAGTTACGTTTTGCTTCCTTATACTTAGCTGCTTGTTGGCATTCACCGAGCAGAGATATTTATCGTGAACCATCTTATCCAAGGACGCAAGTACGATGCTTGGGTGGGAGTTAAACCATTAACTTTGCGATCATGGCCGTTGCAAAAATGACGTTCCAAAGCACTACGCTATGCTGCCGCATGCGTCTTATTTTTAAAATGCCAACAACAAAACTAAAGTCAGAACTAAACTCTAGACCCTCCGATCATGATTTTTTCCAAATTACACTCTGTTATACTTCGCTTTGTGTGGTTACAATTACCACTAATGCATTACTCATAAATTATATTGATCGTTTTTTCGCTGTATTTGGTATTACTGGATTCATCAAAATAAATTTTGTTACATTATTAAGCTTCAGTTTGGTGTGTGTTAGTTGCTCTGCATTCATTTTTCATCGCAAAGTGGACCATAATACACGGGGCAAAGCGCTCTTGCGAACACCTCATCCTGAGTCTATACAATATCAAATATGCAACATGACCTAGAGGTGCCGCGCGCAAGTGCCAGATCCTACGTGACGGGTTCGATTCGCGGCTGGAGCCGATCGCATTTGACATATTATTTACTGATGATTCGAAGAGCGCAAGCTCACTTTGCAGTCTCCTTCAATTACTGTTGAATTATCAGTTCCAGTATAATTTAAAAAATTACCTCAGCATTGCTGTTGTAGAAAACTTGTTTTATTGTCTACAAGTTAATTGGTGTTCCCTTAGAACTGCATTGGTTTATTGATGAAAATCTACCGATCAGTCATTTAAAATCTTCGACAGTTTTGAAACCCTTTCATATCCAGCCTAAACATAACAAATCTTCAGTTTTATTTGCGAGAGCTTTTGACCATAAACTTCTACATTTGACAACGTCAGCTTGTATTCAACAGTTATTATAATGCAGTTTCGGCAAGCTAAACGCTTGTTTGGGCAGTCCTCCCTCGGAAATTGCTTTTAGCATGGGCATTGTGTTTTATACAGCGATGCGCCGCGGGCTAAATTGCATGCAGTTATGTGAAGTTGAACCTTTGGCTATTCAAGCTTATGCTGTTCTTTGTATCTGTATTTGAAATTGGCAGCTAGCAAATTCAACGTTGATAATCTTTTTGAAAATAGAAATAGTCGAAACGGAACTTCAAAAAACTGATCAAAAACTTGGTGAACACTGGATTTCATTGGAATTAGCGGTAAATGACTTCAATAATCTTGTTCCTTGTATTAGCAAGCATTGTGGAAGCTCAAGTACAAAATTTTGGTCAACAAGAGAATGAGAATAACAGCGGAGACGTAAGAACCACAGCTCAAAGTGGTAAGTTAGCTATGTTCAAAGCTTCAATGACGCGTTAGCCACTTCTGACTGCAGCAAGTGCTCTTCCTATTGAAAATTGCAAAAGGATTAGTCTTTTAAAGCTGTACACGGACTACATAGTAATACAGCAAAGTTTTTCAAAATCAAAAAAAAGATAAGGTAAAATCGAAGCAAAAATGTATCGAAACATTTTAAACCAGCGGCGCAGTCAAGGTGAGTGCCAGCGGGGCACTGACCACTAACCCCATTTCTTTGGAGAATGAAGACCTTTTTATTTAGGTTGATTAGTAAGGCCAAAGGTAAACGGAGCCTCTCATTGTCTAAATTTAACGTTGATAATTTTCGGGTGTTGCGACCATGCCTACTAATCCCCTCATCTTCAAGTTTCACTCTCTGTAGCATGTTACAACGTTGATCGTTTTGTCGCTTCTTTCCTTTGCTGCGTCCGTTTGTATTTGAAATCCTATATTGCAGTGTTAATTTATTTTGACGGTGCAGAAATAAGACACTACTACTACTACTATTTTTTCGCTGGCGACGCTCGTGCTTCAAGCCCTTGTTCATGGTGCTCTGTAAGTATGAAAATAGCAACAATTTGAAGGAGCAATTAGGAAAATAATGGTTTCACTGGCGCGTTCACTCTACTATTATAGGGTGCACTTTCGTTTTGTTAGGCCACTTCTAATTTTTCACTAAACCTATTAAGTTAGTCAGTTACGATGTTGCTTGTTGGATTGTAACGAAAATATTGACTAGGCTATAGGATGCAAGAGTTAGGCTTAATTTATTTTGTGTTCTGTCTTTCTACTCTTTAATATTGTTGTCTTTCAGGACCAAGTACTGTTATTGTGCTGGCGGTGGCGCTGTCTTTGGGTCTTATTTTTGCAGTCGCTGGTATTTTTATTGGTATTTATTGTCGGGTGGAGCAAATTTTGTGCTGTTGCTGTCAAAAATGTTGCAAGAAAGCACAAAAAATTGATACTGATTCCACTCACCTTCAACAAAAACAGAAACTGGAAAAAAATCCAGACGTTTACATGACGACTGCAGCGGCAATGGTACGATCAACTTGGCGTAAGCCTATAGCAAACATTAAATAGGCGAAAAAAGGTTCGAAATTATGGAAAAGTTGTATTCATCAAAAACATGTTTGAAAGTGGCTGGTGGGGGGGATGCATCCCCCACATCTCCCTGGATCCGCATCTGTGTAGATGTACTGTAGTAAAAAACGCCTATCAAAGCTTACGCTTTCTTAAACACTCACGCGCACCCCTGCGGAAAAACCCTGATTACGAACCACTGCTTAAGAACCCTGATTAAGAACCACTGCAATAGCGGTTAGATGCAATGCCATTGAGCGGAATGTCATTCTGCACTTAAAGTCGATAATCCTAAAGGGTACGTACTGGTAGGCATAAGTTTCAATGCGACTTTTAGATGTAACGGAAACACAAACAGGTTGTTTGCACATTTTTACCAAACAAATAGGTTGTTTGCAAATTACCAAACAAACAGGTTGTCTGCAAATTTTTTTTACAGTTGATGGGTTGTCTGCTACATCCAAACTAAAGCAATTTCCACTCCCCTGATATCGCTCAATGTGCAAAAATGATAAAATTTCTGCTGTGTTACAGAACTTGGCTTATAAAGAAGATAAATCTTCTGAAATCGACTTTTCCTCCATAAAAATAAATGGTGGTGCCAAAGATCTTGAACAACTCGCGCACAAATCTCTCTTCAATACAAAACGTCATTTCAAAAAGAGAAAAAGGGATGGCACTTTTTTAACCTCGAAGGAGCCTTTCGGATTTGGGGCATCTACAACGCACATTTCCGAAGATGGCGCATTGGTGCGAGTTGTGAACAAAGAGGACAAAAAAAACGTGATTGAAAATCAAAAAGACCATTGCCATGTTGATATCAGACTTTCTTACCAAACATTTTCTATGCAAAATGATGATATATTGTTCTAATTACCGGTATAGGCTAATTCATAACTGTGTAGGCCTATTGGCTACATTTGTGTCACTTGTGCTTATGTGAGAATACTATGAGATAATGATGCAAAGAGCTGAGAGTTTTCTCCGCTAGACGCTGTCTGCGTGTTCGACAAAGCCAAAATAAATGTAACTTCTAGGTCTATTGCTAATATCAATTTGTTATTTTTAGCGGTAATTCACCACAAATTGATATTCTATCCTAGAGATGGCACGGACTGACTTTTTTGCCTCATGGACCGCCCATGGCACGAAACTTCTTGCCCAGTAGCGGTAATGGCACAGGACCGCCCATGACACGAAGCTTGTTGCTGTGGGCTTGATGTCATAATCACTTTTTAAATTATGACATCAAAAATTTAATTGTGATGCAGAAAGCCCACATAAATTGAACATGTGATCAGGGTAATTGTGAAGGCCATTCTCAATCGGCGGCCCATCACAAATATCAATCATGAATGATTGAACGCTGTTAGAGGACATAGCCTACAAGAAAAACAAACAACACACACATAGCCCACAGCCTCACACTTAACCCTTCGCACTTCCGGTTGTGCCGAGAACCTGGCGTAAAGCTACGAATACTACTTTTAAAGTCTTTAGTATGTGGGAATAAAACCCCCGTCTCCCGTACACCAAGCGGACGCTCTTATCGATACACCAAGCGCTAAGAGAAAAACGAACTTTGAAATTACAAATGACAATGTAGGGAATTTACCGTAATCTGCCAGAAAAACATAGCCCCACCTGCAGAAGTCAAAATGTACGGCAGTGAGTAGGCTACAAGGCTCACGACGCAAATTACTTGAAACGAACAACAGAAAAACAAGAAATCATTACGCTAGTGTAACAACAGTTTCCAGCAATCAACTATTTTCACATAAACAATGCAGCAACAATGAAAAAAAAAAAGATTTAAATGTCATCAAAAATACTCCAACTTCTGATATGTCATTGGATTGGGAACAAAAACGCCTAACCACACAAAGATCAATTTGAAAAACTCAACTCCGCTTTCGACAAAACATAGGCAGCCAGGGCTAGTTCCATAAAAAATGCTTTGAAGGGGGGCCCAGGGGAGGTCCAACTATTCAAATTGTAATAAATTTTTAGTGCTAATTAATATTCACAGCAACAAGCTTAATAAGCACTAATCAAGGCACCCCTGCCGGCAACTCGATCATCCCAAAATCAAAGCCCGGCCCGCCTAAAGCTCATTCTTTTATAAAACTTCAGTCATAATTGAAAGAAAAATGAAAGTTGAATATGATTTCAAAAACTAAAATTCAAAGTCCTTCTTGGCCTACCAGACTGGAAGTCATGACGACTTCCTTTTGTCGGGTCGGAGGCTATATCAGCACTCCATCACCAACAGTGCAAGTGCAAACCACTCCAGTAAGACGTGCCGTTCAACGGGACAGCGCTATTTTGGGCTATTAGCCCTTTTCAGCCACCCTGGCCACGTCAAGGATTTGACTAGAGTGGTGACGTAGACAGAGTGGCCAGGTACCACAAAGGTCAAATTCTTTAAAATATACTGTATTTATGCTAAGGAATGAATGATCCTGGCAAGATCATTCGTTTTGAAAGATGAATGTATCTTACCTGAGGATGGCTGATTAGGGCTATTTGCCCGAAACAGCGCTGTCCCGCTCTAGGGAGTTCAAAAATTGGTAGCGGTTCGTTTGCAGGTCAATTAGAAACAAGAGATAGAAGCGGACCACTAAAAAGACCGGTTAACGGTTCGTTAGCTGGTCACTTAGCGGCCATGCCATCTCTAGTCTATACGGCTTTGAAATTTTGGTTCTGCACGTTTGCCAAAGTGATCCAGTTTCTTCTACTGAATGGAAAACCTGTGTAAAAGCTGCCTGCGGTAATAAACAAAAAAAAAAGCAAGTTTTAATCCCCAAAACAAGTTAAAACTACTCACATTTTGAATTGGACGTAATAAGTCTCGCGAAAAACTATTAGCCTGGCAGGAACTTTCAATACATCGTCATATCATATCGGCATCTGAAGTGGTGCCACTTGGCATTATAAAGTGGCGCCACCCAAGGCCGTATTTAGGGGGGGGGGATGAGGAGAGAGTTCAAACCCCCCCCAAAATATTTTTATAAATTTGAACTAAGACAGTCCAAGCTCCGCAATCGTCTAAACGTAGCATAGTAGGCTACGCAGTGGTAGGATGCAAGCTAACATTTTGACCCGCAGGTCATTGAAGAGGTATGCGTTCCTTGATAAATCATAAAAGCAGAGGTGGGCACAATTTCGTTAATATCGAAGCTAACTTTTTCATTAACTAGTTGATTAGTTGAATTTTTTTTTGAAATTAACGAACTAAATTAACTTCCGTTAGTGCTTGATAACTTCCGTTAAATTTTTGTAAACGCTTTTTGATTGTTGGTTAAATTTGACATGGATAAACCAGCAAAATACGACCAATGAGGTCAAAGAGCATGATAAAAAGCAACAAAACATATTGCTTGTGAGCAGAAAAATTGCTTAAATGCGTAGGCCTACGCAAGCATTGATGTTAAAAAAATTTAAGCTTTCTTTTAAAAGAATTGCCGATTTAAGTCAAAATTAATGATTTAACGAATTTAGTTACCTTCTGTTAATTGGAGCTACATTTAACGAATTAATGTTAATGGAGGTACATAACTGTGTTAACGAAGCTAACGTTTCGCATTAACTTGCCCATCTATGCATACAAGTCAGCGCTCCACGCACAGGGTGCCCTAACATTTCGTACATTTGCCGCATAATTAATCCAGCTATGACCGTATTGAAGTATATTAGACACGAACCCATGAAAAAGCTGCGAGCCTTTGTGTAGGCCTACTACTCATACAAGTAAATTACGGTAAAGCATGGGGACTGATTTAAATATGTTTAGTTGTTTGTTAATTTGATTAAGTGGTCGCCCGTCAATGACGTAAAAGGAGCAAGCGCCTGGCTTGTGCCAAAATTTTCGACGTAAGTGCACTTACCAGTTTATTGCAAATTTTACAATAACGTCAAGCTCAACTAATAGATAGCTTTGATTAGGCCTATGTGTCGGATGATACTGCTTGCTTGAAAAAGAAGTCACATACTGCATAATTACGCTAAACGAAGCTTGGTATATACAATTAGTGGGCTAGTGCAAAAAGAAACGTATTGAAGGTGCAAACGAATTTGCTTTTCCATTTTCTATAAGAATTATAGCATTACATAAAATCAACGCTTGCTCACAGAACAGGATATGAGTTTACATGAATGCAAATGAAAACGTGATATAATCCCTCCGTACTCTTTTTCGAAACTCGTTAAATTTTTCTCATTCTGCAAGGGCGTGCCCAGAAATTTGAAAAGGGGGGGGGGGGCGCAATTTCCTGTTTACACTGCAAATATCGGTGAAGACCAAAAAAAAAGGTCTTCACGTCTTCCGATCAGTGGCGTAGCTAGAGGTTTAGCCGCCCGGGGCGGTTCAAAAAATTGCCGCCCCCAAATGAGCAATAATTTTTCAAGAATTAATCAGCTTCAATTCCGCTCATCTATTCTGCATGACAAAATATGCGTCAATTTAAAAGCGCGCTGATTCGCAAACTACAGCAATGATTGCGAAGCTATAGTGTGTACTAACAAGGTTAGTTAATTAGTGTCTTTCATTTCCGTGAAGTCAACACAACAATAATACGCAAAAACGATCAGTAATGTCTGTGTCGCATCCAAGGTTTGGCAAAAGGGGGTCCATAACCGGGGGTCTGGGGGTGAAAACCCCAGCGGCCAACGAATTTTTACGGTTTTCACATAAAAAAACACTCATTTTAGCAAACTTTATAATCGAAAAAGGGCATGCGGTGATGCAGTCACTATGGACCAGTGGCGTAGCGAAAAATTTTGGAAGAGTGGGTGGCCATAATTTCCACTTTTATTTCAAGCGTAAATTTTTTTCGGCAGAACAAATTTGAAGCTGATTAAGAAACAAGAAAAGCTCTAGGGGGGTCCGGGAGCATGCTCCCCGGAAAATTTTTAAAAATTTACATGCTGTAATAGCTATTTTAGTGCTTTTTGAATGATTTTCAGGCAAAGTTTGTTTAAACTTTTTTACCCTAATTCTGAGTGCTTCGCCAAATATGATGCCTTTTGTACGCAAATTTTCGATTAGGCTATGCGTGCTCAAGACGTAAGAAAAGAACAAAACTTTTTTAGTTGACGCCGGCAAGACACACACTTCAATTTAGCTATTAGGCGTATGAAACAAAAACACGAGCGTCGAGGTATAGCGCGAAAGATCATTATTCTGCAGCCGAAGGCTGCAAGGTTGCCGAGTCTGCGCCTCCTCATAACAAGGCTTAAACAAGGCTTATCGCTATCGTAAGACTTATCGCTATCGAAGAGGTTCGAAATTATGGAAAAATTGCATGCATCAAACAATTTTTTTGAAAATGGCCGGTGGGGGATACATAACCCTCATCCTACCCCCCTGGATCCGCCTCTAGCCGTAAGCTACAGAAACCATCAAAAGAGTCTGGCAAATTTTAGTCACTTGGCAACATTAGTTGTTCTTTTTTACTAAAAGGCAGAGTCAAAACGGGGGGGGGGGGGGGGGGCATGGCCCAATGCCCCCCCCCCTTCCCCCTAAATACGCTCCTGCTATGGGCAATGCAAAAATATTTCAGCAGCTTGTGTTTAAAAGCAGAGGCTTGGCTAAAATAAGTGAAAGGAGGCTGCAACCATTGTTAGTTCGAGAAATTGCAGACTAAAGTTAGGTTTTAGCACCTTATTGCATTGCCAAAGGGGGAGGGGGGGCATGGCGAATCAAAGAATCAAATAATGCAACGACGAAGGAAAACAGTACGCAATCGTGACATAATAAACATTAAAATCAAATCTTTATTATACTCGCTGGAATATATTGAAGCGTAAACGAGATCACGGGCCCATTTCCGCAACGTTGTGCCGCGGCATTGAGCAACACAGTAAGATGATTTACGATTAAGCGATATAGCAAAGTAATGGTTGTTCAAAATAAGTAGGAAAAAAATTACATAAAGCTTATCCAAAATGCCGCCGCTCTGGGGGCATACCCCCAGCCGCCGGAGGCCAAGGGGGTCTGGGGAGTAGCCCCCGCCGCCAACAGATTTTTACGGGTTTCACATAAACAACACTCATTTTAGCACACTTTTTTATCAAAAAAGGGCATGCAGTCACTATGGACAATGTAAAAATATTTCCGCAGCTTATGTCTAAAAGCAGAGGCTTGGCTAAAATAAGTGAAAGGAGGCTGTAACCATTATTAGTTCAAGAAATTGTAGATTAAAGTTAAGTTTTACCGTTTTAGCACCTTATTACATTGCCAAAGTGGGGGGGGGCATGGCGAATTAAATAATGCAAAGACGAAGAAGAAAACGGTTTGCAATTGTGACATAATAAACATTAAAATCGAATCATTATTTTACTCGTTGGAATACAGTGAAGCGTAAACGAGATCACGGGCCCATTTCCGCAACGTTGAGCCAGGGCATTGAGCAACACAGTAAGATGATTTACGATAAAGCGATATAGCATAGTAATGGTTGTTCAAAATAATTAGGAAAAAAATTGCATAAAGCTTATTAAAAATGCCGCCCCTCCTTGCTACGCCACTGCTTCCGATGTCCAATTCATCCCCCAAAATTAAGTGAAGACCAAAAAAAGGTCAACGCGTCCTCACATGTCCTGTTTCCACTGTTCCGCTGACTGCAGATATATATCAGCCTATATTTCAGCGTGGGGGGGGGGAGGGGGGGCGATCCCAGCGCCGCTGTTTTGTGCACACAGCTGCAGCGAATCCTTTGCAGTGAGAATTTGTTTAAATACGAAACACGGTGATCTTCAACCAAGGGTTTCTGGTTCCTGCCCTGCGGCCTGCATCAATGCAACAAGCTTAGGGTCTGTTCCAATTTGATATTTGTCTACCGTTACATGAAAATTTAATCGTCAACATAGTAAATGTCTGCCACTTCCTGCGCAGTATACTGTACCTTTAATTATGCTCTGTACAGAAGCTTATTCGCTCTTTGTAAGCATCAATTAAGGCACTGTATGCAGTTGCATTTGCATTGTAGGACTGGAGAAGTTTTGGTCACAGGAAAATTGTTTTACAAGAAATAGGCCGGTACGTAATTTTGGCAAAATTTGCACCTCAAGTTTTGCAAAACCGCAAAATTTTGGGTTCGGATCCGGGCTAAGATTTTGCTTGAGTTTACAGCCTTAATGCAATAACAAGTAGCTACCACGCATAGGCCTACAAGTAGGCCTACAGCAGTGACTGTAGCGCATAGTGAATAAGGCACTTTCATTATAAACCAGATCATTAATGTGAGCAACGTAGCTCACGCTTTTGATGAAAAATACCGTGGGTGCTTTTGATTGGTGCTATAAATTCTCTCAATCTTCATAAAGCCTCACAATTATTTCACAATTAATATTTTAGCACAAGGAAAATACACCTCTGGATACGACAACATTTCTTCTTTTTTTCTTCGTCTAGGAAACAAAATCCTAGCACCTCTATTGTCTGTTTACTTTGGTGTGGTGTTTGAACTCGGCTTTTTTCCTCAAATCTTTAAAACCGCCAAAGTTGTACCCATTTTTAAAGCTGGTGACAAACATTTGGTGCGTAATTATTGCCCCATTTCTCTTCTATCATGCTTGTCAAAGGTACTAGAAAAAGTCATCAAAAATCGATTCATAAATTTTTTTGAAAAACATGAAATTTCCTATGATTTTCATTATGGTTTCAGAAAGAAACGTGGCGTCATGCATGCACTACTGGATGTCATTATATCAGTTAATGATACAATTGAAAACAATAACTTTACTGCACTTCTTCTAATGGATCTTCGTAAAGCTTTCGATACCGTATCCCACCAAATATTGCTACAAAAACTTCTTCATTATGGAATACGAGGTCCAGCTTACTGTTTAGTAGAAAGTTACCTTTCCAATCGTCAACAATTCGTATCTATCAATAATAGTGCTTCATTTTTGAAATCCATTAGTATTGGCGTTCCTTAGGGGTCTATTTTAGGGCCGCTCCTCTTCCTTATTTACGTTAATGATCTTACTAATGCTACTTTTTGTCAACCTCGTCTTTTTGCAGATGGTACGTGTCTAGCTCTAAACAATTCCTCGCTAAATGCTCTTGAAGTAAATTGTAACTGTGAACTGCGCCGATTACACAACTGGTGCAATGCAAATGAATTACAAATTAACCCAGAAAAGTCTACAATTATTATTTTCCCTCCCAAATTAAATTTAACTCGACCAGATGTAAACTTCATTTATAATAGGCCTACCTCGCCTATTTCGTTATGTGATTCTGCAAAATATCTCGGTGTTACCATAGACATCACATTAAATTTTAAACCACATATAATAGCCCTTGAAAAACGTGTATCAAGGTCTGTTGGTATACTAAGTAAGTTACGATTTTTGTTCCCTTCTTCTACACTCCTTCTCCTCTACTACGCGCTTGTACACCCCCACTTAGTTTACGGACTTCCAATTTGGGGTAGTACATTCGAAACCTACCTCAGTAAGTTACAAACTCTCCAAAACAAGGCAATTCGCATAATCACTAATTCTGACTTGCGTACCCCAATAACCCCGAAATATTGAAATTTAAAAATTCTCAAAATTACTGAACTTTTTACGTTCGAAATTGCCAAACTAATGCACCAGCATTCCAAAAACTCTCTTCCCTCTTGCTTTTCAACTTTTTTTACTCCGTTTTCCGACATTCATGAAAAACAAACCAAGTCAAAAACAAAAAGCATCTTCTACCTTCCCAAATTTTCTACTCGCCGATGTCAAAGGTCATTAAAGTATCATGGAGTTAAAATATGGAATTCACTATCTCCTGAATTAAGAAATCAGGCTTCAAAAGCTTTATAATTAACATGAAAAATAATCTTCTTGACAACTACCAGTAATTCTGAAATGTTATCTCCCTTTTTACATATTTAACGTCATATTTTTTGTAGAACCTCACGGTAACTGCCACTTAAGCGGCTGCTAAAATCTCTGGATGGCTACTTGACTCGAAGACCTTAAACGGTCACTTCGCAGTCTCCCTCAAGGTTTCAGTTGCATGAGATATTGATTTCAACCTTTATTTTGAGCTTTGATTTGTGTTATTGATCTAAAATTTCCTTTTTTTTTTTGCATCTGTTACCTAAGTAAATTACCTACCTACCTACCTTGGTTTTTATTTCGGGTCTTTCACACTGGACCACGCAAGTGTAAATCCAGCACCAGGACCAGCGGCATAGGCGCAATCAAGAAGAGCCACGGTGCCATGCCTTCCGCTGGCCCTGTCGTTGTTGCAGATCATGGAACACACCTGCACGTAATTCAATCAAATACGCCAAAGCTGATAAATTTGCATCCTCCTTTCATTTATCTTGGTTAAGCTTCTGCTTTTAGTATCACCTAGGCTTTTAGGTAGGCCTAGTAAAATATTTTTGTATTGTCTATTAGAGGCTGCACTAACTGAAGGCACGGTACCTCCTTTTTCGATAAAAAGCTGTGTTTAAAAGAGTGTTTTTTATGTGAAAACCGTAAAAATTTGTTGGCGGCTGGGGGCCACCCCCCAGACCCCCAGTTTTGAGCCACTCTGCCAAATCCTTGGTGCGCCACTGAACAGCGGTAGCAGTGACAAAGAAAAAAATGTTAACAAGCATTGTATTGTTTATGCCAGAAAGCATTAATAGAAGATTGTAAAAATTTACTTTAAAAATTTTGCTATACTGGTAGTGAATATTGATATCAACCCCCCCGAAATATTTTTCTAAATACGGCCCTGGCGCCACCTGCATTTTGGATTGGCACCACTTTGCACTTAATGTGGCATGCCACTCTGTGCACGTCAGCCTTACCACGCTGGAAGAAAATAAAATAAAATAAATAAATGGCAACTGCAACCACCAAAGCAACAGTTCAGAATTGGCACCGTTTTTAATTCTTTGGATATCCAGGGTAGTCTAGACGGTTGCCAGTAAGTTCGCCACATGGTAACTTAGCCGCAGAAACTTCGTCTCATGGTAACTTCGCCACACGTTGAGAAGGTGAAGGGAGATGTGGGAATAGTAGGAAAATGTGTTGGGGTGTGGGGGGAGGAAGGGGAGATGTGGGAAGAGGTATGAGAGGAGGTGTAGGAAAGTGTGTTGGGGTGTGGGGGAGGTAAGGGGAGATGTAGGGAAAGGTGAGATGTGGGGAAGTGTGTTAGGGCCCCACACCCAAACAAATTTCCCTACACCTACCCATTCTTCTCCCCACATCTGACATGCCAACACACTTCCCCACTCACCCCATACACTCTCCCACACCCCTCCCCACACATCTTTCCTTACCTCCCCCCACACCCTCGTACCTCTTCCCATAGCTCCCTTCACCTCCCCCTACACCCCAACACACTTCGATCGCCAGTAACTTCGCCACACTTTCATCATCGAAAATTTACATTGCCTACACCAAAACAAGACTACCGGTATAAATTCCCAGTTGTCGTAAAAAATTTTATCGAGCTTTTCCACAGTCCAGTTAAATTTATTAAGGTAACATCGTCACAAGGTAACTTCGCCACATAATCCAAACTGTGGGGGAAGATGTGGGAGAGTGCATGGGGTGAGTGGGGAAGTGTGTTGAGGTGTAGGGGGAGCTGTGGGAAGAGGTATGGAGGGTGTGGGGGAGGTGTCTCAGGGAAGTGTATTGGGGTGTGGGGATGAGTAAGGAAAGATGTGTGGGGAGGTGTGTGGGAAAGTGTATGGGGTGAGTGGGGAAGTGTGTTGGTGTGAGGGGGAGGGATGTGGGGAGAGGAATGAGGGAAGTGTGTTAGGGTGTGGGGCCCCAACACACTTTCTCCCTCACTTTCCCACATCTCCTTCCTCACCTCACTCCCCTCATCTTCCCTTACATCTACCCTTACTTCCCCCACACGTCAACACACTTTCCTACACCAGTACACCTCCTCTCATATATACCTCTTTTCACATCTCCTCTTCCTTTCCCCACATCCCAACACACTTTCCTCCACCTATCCCCACATCTCCTTCACCTTCTCAAAGTGTGGCGAAGTTACCATGTGACGAAGTTTCTGTGGCGAAGTTACTGGCAACCACACACTTCCCCACTCTCCCCATATCTTCCCCCACAGTGTGGATTATGTGGCGAAGTTACCATGTGATGATGTTACCTTAACTGCTTAATAAATTTAACTGGACTGTGGAAAAGCCCGATAAAATTTTTTACGACAACCGGGAGTTTAAAGTTTTATTTCAGTGTAGGCAGTGTAAATTTTTGATGTACAAAAGTGTGGCAAAGTTACTGTGGCGAAGTTACTGGCAACCGTCTAGACTACCGTACTACATTACCAGTACTGAGTGGTCTGTACATGTATTTGGCTGGAGCTGTGTGTCGCCTGGTTAATTCTGCCTAGAAATTACAGTTTATCTATTTATAACTGGAGGAAATCCAGCTGCAGTTCAATATTTTTTTTTGTGTTTTGTTGTATTATTTATCCACCTGTGACAAGAAAGCGATCAATGCGCCATGCTGTAGATGAGCTCGCTTAGGAGTTGCCAGCCATCTGTCTACCACACCAAGATGGGGGAATCCCGCTAAGTGCCTTTCCCAATTGCACAACAAGTAAACTTGTGGGCTTCTCCACACTGTCCCTTTAATGCTGAGCATAACGCAGGGAAGGTGTGAATACCGTACCAATTTTAAAGTCATTAGCAGTTAGTTTCACTCGATGCAGAATCAAACCCAAGTCTACAGCTCCCCAGGCAGACACTCACTCTTAACACTCAGCTATCTGAGCTGTCTGAGTCTGACATACTGATAATGTACCGTACCGGTACCTTAATAAACACTAGCAAGTCTCATCTAGAGTAAGCATAAGTCTTCTGCGTCTTTCATTGCCTTATGTGAACGGGTTATTCTAGATGCGTACAGCTTACTCTAAACGAGACATAACATTAACTCTAAGCAGAGCTTAACCCAGAACCCTGAAACCCAACAGTGTTAGTCTAGACTAGGGCTGTAGGGTTTACACCCAAGCTGAACACCAACCTGCCAACTATGCTTAGTCTCAGTGTGTGTCAGTAGCTGGTGATTGTGACTTGTCAGCTTGGTCTTGGAGCTAGTCAGCTGGTGCAGGTACAGTGGTACACAAATACAGGCTGTAACAATACAGCAATATCACTGATCAGCAGTCTAGGCCTACTTGTTCTCTCGTTGTTGCTGATGTGGACTGGTCCAGAGTCTAGTGGAATTTTTGACTCTGTTAGTGCATTAAACATTCTGATTTCTGACTGTATTAGCTATTGGCATATTTTCAGGTTTGTGTAGGACACTGGGCAGTGATTGAAAAAGTCAACAGTAGAATCGGAACTTGTTGTTTTGTTAGACCTGATTTGTAAATTTTCAAGATTGATTTTACCAGTTGGCATGGATAAAAATGTCGAAATTAATGGCAAGGTTGTAATACCTGGTGACTGCATTGACTTGGAAATAGAAAAATGTGACAGCAACGCTCAAGCAAAACTTGGGCCAGGCTTGATTTACGATGGACGTAATGTAAAAGCCACAAAGTCTGGCATTTTACGGTATAAGAAACCAGATACTTTTTGGGTGGATTGTTATCAAAAACGATATGTTCCATGTAAAAATGAAAATGTTATTGGAGTTGTTACTGGTCGCCAAGGAGATAATTATAAAGTTGATATTGGCTCAAGTGATCAGGCATTTTTGAACTATCTCTCTATTGAAGGATCGTCAAAGCGAAACCGACCAAATATTAATAATGGTGACGCAATATTTGGAAAATTAATCACTGCCAATAAAGATATGGAACCTGAAATTTCCTGCATTGATCCTCTCAACAATAAAGCCAATGGAATGGGCATTATTGAATGTAGCGGTTTTCTTTTTACTACATCGTTGAATTTATGCAGAAAGCTACTTTCTCCTGATTGTGTTTTATTATCAGAACTAGGTTCTCGTCTTGCATTTGAAATAATTATTGGGCTTAATGGAAAAATTATATTAAAATGCAGATCAAATAATATTGTTATCGCAATTATGAATATAATCATAGCTGCTGAGTTTATGACTAATAATGAAATGCTTGCTGCTATTGATGAAGTATTTTAATTAAATTGCTGCTTTTCACTGAATAATTTGTCAGTTACATTATAGTTGAAATAAATTCTTTTTCCTGATGCTACCTTTGCAGATGATGTTCAGACAAGTTTGTAATTTATCTTATTGTGTGCTCAGGTAATGTCAGTATTTTAAAACGCAGTGTTTCAGAGCACCCACAAATTTTTTTTCAAATTGCGTTTTGCACTCACCAATCCTGAAGTTACATTGACGGTATATTTCTAACCTGATCCTCATCTCTCCATTCCGTACTGCACACTCTAATACCCCTAAATTTTACGTTTCCAGTTACTCTCGATGATGTCATTCCAGTGTTACGCCAACATCATGTAATGAAACAAGCAAGCAATGTTTTGATGTTGAAAACTTTTCTGGTGCTCTAGACACTACTATTTTAAAATGACTAGGCATATAAAAATGCTTTTGAATTGTATTATGGTTTCGGCAATTGTGTGATAATATAATTGTTGTTATCAGGTTATGGTCTTGGCATTTGGCAAGTTCAACCAGTCTCTGAAAAATGTTAGGCAGCATATCATGTATGCTAAGAATGGAATCTTGCAGATTACAGATGAAAAGATCATGTTTTTGAAAAGATTTTAATGTCTTTCTATAATGTAAAAGCGTTTATTGTTAATGATGTTAAGTTAATTAAAGCATGTGTTGATGTTGATGTTAAAATTGTTATTTACGCTATTTTGAAAATCAAAAAAAAATGGCAGTATTGATAGTTGAACATAATTAGTTTACAATGCTTAATTTTTTTCACCTTTAAACTGTTGCAAAGCCATTAAACTACTAGAACTGGGTGGTTACTCACAATGTTTTTACAATATATTTTGCAAAATTCATTCTTTGTTTACAATTTTTGCAGTTTCATTGTGTTAAACTTGCATATACTGACCACTTTCTTTTCCAGATTATCTGAGTTGTGTTTGATTTGCATAGCATTGCATTGAGACATGGACTTACTAGGTAGAATAACTGTTTTTACCCTTCCTGACTGCAGACAATGTAATGCTGCCAAAGGTAAACTGACTGCCTACGGCTTAAGTTATACAGAAGTCAATGTTCAAGAGCATCCTTCGCAGAAGTAAGACATGCTTTTCATTTAAATCATACTCAGTATGTGCTGCCAGTTCTGCCACTATTGAACTCTATCTGTTGATATTTTATCTTAATAGTCAATTTAAAAATCATATCTATATTATACTCGTGAGTTTACTTTAAAGCTTGTAACGAGTGGCTGGGTTGATCCCTGCGGCTTAGCACGTGGACAACACAGCTTCAAAAAAACATCGCGGTGGTGGCAAACTGTTGACAATGCCGTGTCTAATTTCACCAGCCTGGGAATCAAACCCTGAACCTGCCGTGCCGATAGCGATATGTTTAACCACTAGGCCAGCAAGTCAACTCAGCTGAGAAAAGTAACTTGCTCCCAATTAAAAACAAGAGAAAGATAGAGAGATTAGCTACCTCGAAAAAGCAGAAAAAAATCAAATCTTCATTATACTCGCGGTATTACGCCGAAGCTAGTGGCGGGGCCATCTTCGCTGATTAGCTCCTGGGCTACACAGCTCCGAAGGAACGTCGCAGTGGTGGCGAGCTGTTGGCGATACTGTATCGGTTTAACTGACCCGGGATTGGAACCCCAGACCTCCCGCACCGATAGCGTGTGCGCTAGGCAACTTGGCTAACGACTGGAAAAGAAGATATGGTTATGCACTTTGGAAGACTTCGAAGTGAGCTAGTGTTTTCCAGTCAGTAGCCACCCTTAGTATATACGAGTGAAATGCCTTTGACTTCAGCCATGAATTAGACTTGTTACGTAGGAGCTTTAACCCTGTTACAGTACTAATACTGTCGAGCCATCTTCGACATATACTTTTAAACATTCTTCGCTATAAATTTTATATTTACTGTATTTCGAAGAAGACACATTATTGTGTCTTTTCTAGTACCGGTATTACGTTTTGGAGGTGCAATTCTTTGACTCCGAATAGCCCATAGAGTTCCCCAGTTTTGTTCAAGATAGGTCACATGTTGCTTAATTGCCATTTCTTCCATGATTTTGTTGTTTAAGGTTTTAAAAAGGTTGTGTTTCTACAGAAGAATAATTGAAGAAAAGACTGGCAGATCATCACTTCCACAGATATTTTTTAATGCCAAGCATATTGGTGGTAATCAAGATCTACAAAGCATGGTAAGTTGTAGAAAAATAAAAGAGGTTGCTTTTCTAATTTGCTAAAACTGTAGGTAGGCGACGTGACCGAGTGATACCACGCGCGGGTCGCAGATCCTATGTGACGGGTTCGGTTCACGGCTGGAGCCAATCGCACTGGACATATGTACTGGGTGGCTGCTGACTGGAAGAGCGCAAGCTCTTTTCGCAGTATCTTTCACTTTTTTGTTTTCTGTTTAATATCATTTAAAAGTGACCAAAGTTATTTATGATATATTTAGAGTGATAGCGATATGCAGCGGTTGATCCTTTCAGTGAAGCATATTCGAGCTGATAATGATGCTCCACAAGTTCCAGATGATTCTGAAGCCGAATCTTCCTCATGTGAGTTTTTATCAAATCAAAATCCCATCTTCATTATGCTAGCATTATTACGCCGAAGCGTGTAATGAGTGGTGGAGCCCATATCTAAGAAACGTTGCTGCGGTGGTGACCCGTTGGCGACATTGTGCCCGCTTGGACTGACCCAGGATTTGAACCCCGACCTCCCAATAGCAATGTCTTAACAAGTAAGCTGAGCAGCCCGTATGTATGCTAAGTTCATATTTTGACCTTAATTATCACTTTATAAATTATTTGCTCCCAGTCGGTTGGCGTAGTTGTAAAAACTTCGCTATTGGCGCGGGAGGTCGCGGGTTCGATTATTACTGCGAAAGTTTACAGGAATTTAAATAAAAGTATTCCACTTTATTAGCAATCAAACCGCGATCTACTTGTAATATTGCTTTTTACAGCATTTATTTAATAAGTCTTTTAAGACCTACCATAAAGTCTCTTTATATGTTAGAATAATATGATTTTTAAAGCCACAAAGCCTTAAGCTAGTTATGAATTCGAATTCACTTGTTTTATTCAGATTTTACTTGCGATTGTGAAGATAGACCCAAGCCGAACCAGACACTGGATGAAGATTCTGAACTGGGTATTTTTTCTGCAATTTTTCGATCATCTGGATTATGAAAAAAAGCTATCTCAGAGCTTCAACTATTTTTTAGAGTCTGAAAGCAAGGTTGTAAGCGGCGTCGAAGTGTCGAGCAGTAAACCTGATGATGAAATGTCTTCTGTATTGCAAGCATTTAAAGCGGAAGGCAATGTGACTGGCGGAAAGAAGTAAGTAGAAGCCATGCAGTAAGCGACCAGCGGTACCCCGCGCATGTTACAGATCCTACGCCACTGGTTCGATTCATGGCTGAAACCGATCGCATTTGACGGTATATTTCTCCAGCCTGCGACTCGGAAGAGCGTAAGGTCACTTTGCACTTTCCCTCAATTACTGTTGAATTTTCTGTAATATTCAACTTGCAATGTGAACGCCTTCATTTAAAGATTTTCTCGAGACGTAGCTGCGATGATAAAAGTCAAGATAA
This sequence comes from Trididemnum miniatum, assembly GCA_964006365.1. NCBI lineage: Eukaryota > Metazoa > Chordata > Ascidiacea > Aplousobranchia > Didemnidae > Trididemnum > Trididemnum miniatum. The sequence continues at coordinate 23,482,276 of OZ023240.1, forward strand.
GTGAAACCGGTCGCCAATGATATATATGCAGTGCATCGTTACTAGTTCTTGCAGCCAAAGAGTTTTTAATACAGCAAATTTACAGTTAGTTTGCTAATTTAGAAGAAGTTGTTTTAGCTTGTGTTTCGTCCACTCCTGCTTGTAATATCAAATGCCATCATAAAATCAAATCTTCATTATACTCGCTGTATTACGCCGAAGCGTCAAACGAGTGGCGTGCCCATTTCCGCGGCTTAGCGCCTGGGTAACAAAGCTACGAAGAAACATCGCAGCGGTGGGCAGTCGATGGCAACATTGGTGTCCGATTTCGCCCGCCAGGGAAGCGAACGCTAGTCTCCTCGCCGATAGCGATGTCTTTACCACTGCTCCAATCTGCCAGTTTACCCAACGTCATAATTTTTACTTTTCAGAAAGTTTTTGCTCTTCAAAAGTGGAAAAACATTCAGTGGACGTGAAATAGTGAATTTTGTGGCAAGGAATAGAAGCATTGGTTCGTATTTTAATCACGAATAAAGCGGCCTAGAAATAGCTAAGATACTTGGACGAACATTTCAGCTAACTTCTGGTGTTAGTGTCAATGCTGTAAGCATACGCTTGCTGGGTCTTATGCCATGATGCATAAGTTCGTATGTATATAGTCAAATTAACCAATCGCTAGCTTTACGCTTACAAAGAATCCCTTTTTCAACATTACTTGATGTTCTTTTTTGGCTTCATTTTTTTTAGTTTTTGCGCTAAGGCACTACGAGCAGTAGGGCACTAAAAATTGTGTGGAAAATTAGCACTGAATTGTCTTTTCAGGGGAACACAGCAGGGAAAACAGTGCACGTTTTCACAAGTTATCAATGACGTTACTGCGACTAGCATTCTAGGAATGGGACTGATTCCAGTGACTATTTTCTGCTCGAAGAGTTTAATTTTGTGTGAACATTCATTGTGTATAACGCTAAGCATTTTTCCAACGCTGAATAGCGCTCGCTCTAGATCATCGCTCGCGATCTAACTATCATAGCACAAATATTATCTACAATTAATATTCTCAGTATTTTTCATTTGTAAACGCGTCAAAAGCAACAAAAACACAAACAAATTGTAGTGAAAAAAGAAGGGTGTCTGACTGTTTAATGTCTATATGTCGCTATATTGGCGAAACAGAACATTTAGGCGTGATCTACTTGGCCTGGGACTACTTAGCGTTAGGACAGGGTTTTAGGATTCGGGTTAAAATTTTATCGGGTTCAGGGCTCTAGTTTAAAGCTAGGATTGCTGTTTGGGTTAGGGCCCGAATCAGGTGTTTTGACCTAGTTGTTCCACGCCGATGTAATCGGTCGTGCATTCTTGTAAAATTCTTTTTTCAGGCGAGTAAACTTTTTCAGGCGAACTAGATGCTCTGAAAATGTGCCGAGATATGATGAGGAAAAAAATGATTACTCCAGCCAAGCTTTTCAAGGGTAAACAGGAGTTCCAATACGATGAAACTCTATATCGACTCGTTGAGAAATAGTTTAACACCGGAAAAAAACTCTGCATCGTTTGTTCGTTTATTAAATTATTTGAAATACGCTTTAATATTCTGCACGATATTAGCAGAATGCTTCATGCAGTGTGTTTTTTGAGTTTTTTATTAGTTTTTGAAAGAATTCTTTTGCGATTGGAATGATTGCTAAAAACGTTTGAAGCTTATCCTAACGTTGCTTTGCAAGCCTGATTACCGCTGCATTAAACTCTTGCAAGCTAGTGTATTTATGTTACCGAGCATAAATGGTCAAATCGGCAGAAAATTAAACTGGCCTCGATATCCGGAGAAGTCCAAAAACTGTCATTTTTAAAATACTGCTATTTATCGTAGTGTGGTTGCACTGTTTTGTTGTGTTACTGTGAAGTTTGTTGCCTTTTTTATATCAGTCTTGACTTTTATGCATTTTATACTTGGCTAAACATTTTGTACAAGGTGTTGTAAACGTGCCAATTTCATGTTATGCTACCTAAAAATAGTTTAAGTTGTAGTTCAGTGTTCAGTGTTTACTGCGTATTCGTCAGTTTTAACACAGAAACTAAAGTATTTTTTAGCTTTGCTTTGCAGTGTTAATTCACACGCCTTTTGCCAACTCTAAAATCTTCTTGGTAACTCGACATTATGTGATGGTGCAATTTTTGTTGCAGTATTGTATGCATGTGTTTGAACGTTTTTATATTTGTGCATGGTCGGTAGTACTTTTTACAAATTTTTCTCGTTTAAATTTCAGTGTGCTCGAAGCGAGTAACAGGTTTTGACTTCTTGTACTAGCTGATTAGTTTCATGACAAGCTTTTAAAGTTTGTGGGGTGTAAGGTGGAGATGAAGAATTGTATTTTTTGTACTTTTTTTGTTGTATAATTGCTTTTTCAAAAGAATACATTTTGCAAGTCGCCGTGCTTTTTAGCTTTTACATAGTTACTCACCAGCCGTGTGCCATTTGCGCTAAAAAACTTCATCAAAACACTTAGCTTATTCGGTACAATTTGTAATATTTAGACCAATGGCTCATTGAAGCTTAGCGTTGCATTTGGCGCAGTGGTTTATAACGGGTTTCCCAGGGAAATCCGAGTTCCCAGAATGGATACCAAATTGTTCCAAACGTGTACCTTTTTGCACCCCAAGCTATTGACTTTAAGAATGTAGTGGTACCAGCGGTCACTAGATTTTGCGGGGCTAAAAAGTGGGCTAGTGAAGAAAGTGTTGGAAAATTGTGTATTGCATTAGGCCTAATTATTGCATCATTACTTTTCACGTTTGAGTTGGCTGACTGTTTGCGAGTAGAGTACAGCATTAGTACAAAAGATCATTTGAGTTCAACTGAAGACCAGGGAGCTCTTGCTGTACAGATTAGTCCTTTGGCTGGCATCTTCGTGCATCATAAAATAAACTGCAATTTATCTGTATGTTTAAGCTATTGCTCCTTGTAATTTGTTATTTTGTTTATTTCAGAAGCTTTTGAATAGTTTGTCATGCATTATTTGCTAATTAAAGGATGTAGGAGTAGTTGCATGTGATACAGAGTCTCCAATATATGAAGCAAAAAGAATTAACCTCGAATTAGTTACTATTTTCTTGCACTCAACAGACATACCTAGTATAAGTAAGCATTATTTTAGTGAAGTTTAAGCTGCTTAAATTACAAATACAAGCAGTCCAGCCAAGAAACAGCTTAAATACTTTTAGTGGACGTTTTGGTTCACTTCAGGGCCATTGTCAACATTTTAAGTCTACGCTCTGCTTAGTTTCAAGGCTGTTTGTATTAGTGATTAAATCACAAACCCCCAATTGTTTCAAGCTGCTAATTTTCCCTACATGGTGCACAGTAAACGAGGCTAGATGATGTCCTGAGGGACTGGTAATGTTAATTTTGTGCCGTGCTTGATAGGATACCAATTTTTGTGATATCCTTGAATTTTCAGCTTTTTATTCGTAAATTGTATTGCTGCATGTTAATGACGTTACACTAATACAGAGTTTTTTAAGATTGTTATTGTGAATAATTTGATGTTGAATTTTTGTCCTTTACTTTCGTTTGCTGTTTGTCAAAATCAACCGCGCAGAGGCAGTTGTTACGAAGTATTTTTGCTTGAAGCAAACAACCAGGAACTTATATCTTGCAATCTTGGTGATTGATGTACTGTAGTTATCTATTATTTTCAAAGAATGGGTTGTCCATGTGATTTTTTACTTGACATTTTGGTCCATGTTAGGGTGTTTTGATCTTTGCGCTTTGCAAATTTCAAAATATTGTGATGGAACAACCTTTTTTTCAGCTTAATTTTTAATGAATCCATATTAGTCCTCATATCATTTCGTTAGCACGTTTTAACAAGCTTATGCGTAACCAAAGTGTAGATATTTTTGATTTGATTGTGTGCATGACCGTAAACGCTTGTATTTCAGAATTGATAATGCATCTGTGTCAGTATTCCTATAAGTGTGTCAAGCAATGGATATAAAAGGCAGAATAACAGTTTATAGTATTGATGGTTGCCCTCATTGCAAGAAAGCAAAGGCAAAATTAACTTCATTGAATTTGCCATTTCATGACATTTCGTTGAGCAAACACCCTGAGCAGAGGTAAAATTGTGTCTGTTTTTTTAATGTGATGTGTTATTGATTTCTAGCACCGCGTTTTGTGGATGCCACCAACAGTTTATTTCATCTGCTTTCTAGCTGACGTCCTGTGCAAGTGTTTTTGGGAAAGGCATTTTATTGAATTAGATGAAGCTGTACTTGTTAACGTGTGTTATAAATATAAAGCTACAATTATTATGACAAAATAATTGGTTGTTTAGCGTTGATACCTGATTTCTCTACGAGCAGTTGTATTCCCCAGAAATCCCCATGGAAGAGAAATCTGGGGCTCACTGGTCTTGTATTGTTCTTTTGATATACACTTCCTTTGTTGGTTGCGCGGAGAAGGCGTACCTAAGCCGATATCTTTAAGCATAGGGGTCTCGGGGACTGGAAATGTGAAGAACCACTGATTTAGATAATTATTTTAAGAATCTGCGAGAGAATGAACAAAAGTTTGTGAAACCATTGCATATAGTTTTTATATTGATGCTTCATTTGCTAAAAATATTTTCGTAACGTACAGAGGCGTGATGATGGAGATCACCGGTAAGCGAACTGTGCCGCAAGTTTATTTCAATGAAAAACATGTTCTGAAGTTGCTTAAAGTGGTAAGCTTAAGACTTTTGATTACGTTTTTGCGTTAAACTCATATATTATACTGCCCTAAGCTACTCATCCTTGGCAAATTTTGAAAGCATCTCCCAAGGTTAAGTTTTTGGAATTTCTTTTGTCTTTTGTAGAGCTCAACGCTAAAATCTTAGTGATTTTGTCCACCGGTTCTAGCCAGATCTTTAACCATTGCTGGGTATCGAATGCATTACAGTGTTTTTCTTGGGGCATTTGGATAGCATTTGCCTTGTTTTAATAGGTTGGAGATGTTGGTTTCCAATCCACTTGTTTTTGTTGGGTAATTTTACGTACAGTACTTGGCAGATTTTTGTATTGATATCACATGTCATGCTTTCCAGTACGAGTGGTTTAGTTGCAGATAACTATGATTTAAATGCAGACTGACAGCGCATTAGAAGACCTTATAGCTTATGTGAGAGACAATCCTGCCCCAAGTAATGCACCAAAGTTGCCGAAAGAAGGACTGCCTCAAACAGTGTCTGAATCATTCTCAGAATGTGAGTCGCTCAGAGAGTTGTTTCTGCAGAGAGGATTACTGCAGTAAATAGTTCAAAAGGTGCTCAACCAGCGGTAGTTTTATAATTAGTCGTCGTTTTATTGTTGTACCTTAGCCACGCAGGAAAATTTGACTGGAATGTATTACGTACCACAAAGGTTATATTTTCTTGGGCATATAAATCCGGAGGAGTGATTGGCTCTCTGCAAATCAATCTTGCTGAAGATTAAATGTTCCTATTACGTGAATGCGACTGATTAGGGCTAATAGTCCGAAACAGCACTGTCCCGCTCTGCAGTAATTTATAAGTTGAAGTTTCTGAGGAGCTATGATTTCTATAAGTTAAAAAGAAATGCTATGAAAGGCACGAAGAAACAGAAGCAACAAAGCTTGAGGCAAATAGTGTTCAAATATATTTCAAGTGGATACTGACTCATGGATGCAAGCTTATTGATCCACGTCATTTCTGGTGCTTTTAAACTGAATAACAGAGAAATCACAGAGTGCAGCAAATTGACAAATGTTAACCAAACAAATTCTTATGGGGAATCATTATATACAAAGCAGCTATGATGTTGAACCTGGGTGAGATTAAAAAATCAACGTATTAGTGTTTTCTTCACATTTTGCAGAAATGTGGGCATGCGGGAAGCAATTTTGTCAAAAGAATATTAAAACTAGCCACTTGTTTCAGATAGCACTGTTCAGACTTTTGACAGTGTGAAAAATTCTGGAACTACAAAACTATGTTTGGAAGAAGAATTATGTACGTTGACCAAAAAGTTCAAAGAAGTTAAAACCTCTATAGGCACTCATAAGTATGATACTGCAGAGTACGTGTTATCCTGTCTACATCTCCAACTTCCGTGGGCTTTAGGCCCGTGGTTTTCAGTCCTAGTTTCTGCATCATAACCAATTTTTTGATGTCATAATTCAAAAAGTTAATTATGATGCAGGAACTAGAACCAAAAGCCGCGGGCCTAAAATTGGACATGTGGACTGGACAAATTATATGTATTGTTTGTGTAAAAGGTTTTAGGTGGTTTTAAGCATTTGGCCGTAAATAATAGTAACTAATGGCTCACAAATTTGATTAAGATTTAAAAAAAAGGTTAAAATCCGTAAGGATTTCTTCACGCAAACATGCTCGTTGTGGTTATCACACTCTCATTTCTACTTACGTTGATGCAGTTTAAAACCACTTACTCTCGAGTTAAATTAAATCGCCTGCGCTAGTCACAATCGTGCAGAAAGATTAGAAAAACCAGGGTTTGATTTTGACATCTCACTCAGTCCAGAATATTTACCTCTAATTGCCGCTCTGTTAGGTCAGTTGTAAAGCACATCCGTACAGGAGGTGTGGGTTCACATCCTCGGCCGGTCGCCTGCTGCTCGACACCGCTGCAATGTCTTTGGAGCTGTGTTGCCCATGCGCTGAGCCGTCGAGATGTACGCCGCCCCCCGTTACACGCTTTGGCGTAATACCGCGAGTATAATGAAGATATGATTTTTTTGCGAATTAATGTTGGCCTACTTGAACAAAAGGTTTGAATTTTCAGGTTTGGTCTTTTCACTTCTGTTCACAATTCATTTTCGGGAAAGACTATTGTCGAGTTTATCAAGGAAAAAAAGAACTTTAGTAAGTAGAAACTATACGAACTATACTCCTCTTAAGGCTCCTTTACTCTATTCTTGTGTCAAGTGATAATCTTCTTAAGTATCTTCATTGGAGCAAACGGCTTACTTGCCTAAGACCAGAAATAATAAAGAAAATGATATTTTGTTAAAGCAGTTAAAATGTGCAGTTGTGCATAGTGTAGGCTGGGATTTACTACCAGAACGTGTATACTTGCAATTGGCGTCATTATACTGCGCTAGCTTAGGGTTCGATGCTCGTCAAGCGCGACTTGTTTAGGCTGCTCGAAAGATGAGACAGAGATCAAATAGCCGAGATGCTGTAGCATTGTTTACAATTTAAAATCGTTTTGTTAAAATTAAATCTTTATTGTACTCACGGTATCACGCCGAAGCGTGTAACAAGTGGCGGGGCCCATCTCCGCGGCTTAACGCCTGGACTACGTGGCTTCGAAAAAACATCGCAGCGGTGGGGAACAGTCGGCAACACTGTCCGATTTGACCAGCTCTGTTATCGAACTCATGACCTCCTGCGCCGATAGCGATGTCTTTAACCTCTAAAATTTGTTTTTGTGGCATTTTTTAGAAAGTCGTGATGATGCGTTGACATTTGGTCAAAGCTTAATAAAATTTACGCTCATTGTTTCGATTGATGGTTCAACTCAATTAAAAAGTGATGACACTCTGTATCATTTTGTTGAAGACAGTTCAACAAAGGCTTTAAACGCAGGAACTCCGTATTACGGCGTCATTGGTGAAGGTAAGCCTACTCTAGGTTAAAAATTATGTTGCATTTGTGCTTTACTGCTTTGAATTTAATATTCGCTGGGTTTGGTATTACTGCCTCAGTAACCGAGGCTTTGGCCTAATTCTCTCCAAAGTTTGATTAATTACAATATCAGCTTATTGTTCATGTTAACTATAACTAGTTTATTAAATTCTCCACCAACAGTAATATTTTTTTGGTTTGAGGAAGCTTAGATGCAGACATGATGCAACAACATAAATATATTTGTAATGCCACACGGCATTGAGAGCAGCGTAGTGAGTCTGCGATCTTATAATCGGCAAGCTATTCTAGAATGTGGAACATTATCAGCTCCATCCATGAATCGAATCAGTCATAGCAACCCGTCACGTTAGGTCAATCCCGAATCACCAGCTTTGATTGTGCTTCATTCAGTCAGTTTTTTATGACGTATTTGCAGCTGCTCCTTATTCCTCCACCCTAAGAACAACGATATTGGAAATATACGCGAAATTCTTGTCGGATGAGGGGAATTCTGTCGATTACAAAGGAATTGCTCAAAGTAGCGAATTCCAAACATACGTTGCGTTAACTTTCAAGTTACAAAGGCTATCGGTAATTCGATTGATTTTGTTAGTTAGCTCTCAAGTTATTAAACTGTTGATTTTTTTAGTTGGAAAATCTTACCCGTAATCAGTTACTGGCGTTTTTTATTAATGTATACAATGCATTGGTTATTCACGGAAATGTAAAATATGGATTTCCAAAAAATCTACTCCAGAGGTTTAAGGTCAGAAAAGTTTGCATTGCTGAGTGAAGGTGCGATTACCGACGCGCGACAATTTTTTATCGCACCTTGTTTGTTTTATTTTACTTCGTGACAATCACGCGAAAACCTGCAATAACCTTCTGCATTCACTTGCATAATTATAATTTTGTCGCGTTGTCGCCAATCTCTTATCGGTAAACGCACCTTTTCAATGGTTGTTGCAAGAAAGAAACGTGGCGCAATCAATATATTAACAGTCAGTAACGCTGTCTTTGAAGCTCCGGTGTATTGCTGGGGTTGTGATCATGGCTGCGAGCTCGCAGCCATTTTGATAGAGTTCGAGTTCCCTAAGAGCTTTCAGGCCGAGTTAGAGTGCAAGTTCTTCATTTTAATTTTCCGAGTTCAGTAGTTTTTATTGGGTTTAAGCTAAGTTTAAAACTCAATCAACTTTTTCCGAAATCGAGTTCAGGATTTTTGTTTTTCAAATTCGAGTTCGGCAAAAAAGACCGAGTTCGAAGCCCAGGTGGAGAGAGCTATATAATTGTGCTTAACCTCAAGTCAGTCTTGTAACTGGTACCACTAACCAAACATTAATCGCATTTTTGCAATAATAGTCATTTGTCTGCGCTACTTCAATAAATCAGTGGTCGTATTGTTTAACCTTGTTTAGTTTTTCAACGCAACAAAATACATTATTGGTGGATTCACTTATTCACTCCAAGATATTGAAAACGGAGTTCTGCGCGGAAACAGAAAAGTAGGTGAAGTTTGCACCTGTGCTGGAGCGAGAGCGCCATGGCCTGTTCAAGTTTTTTATAAATGCAATGAACTGCTTGCAGTACAAGTATTTTTTTAAGCGTTTTGAAGCACCGAAATGGTCTCTCAAAATTTGCTTTTACAATGGTGTGGAATAAATCTGCGTCTTTCAAAATTGCTTAATGGTTCCCCGAGCCTTAAAAAAACACTGTCCATAGTTATCGAATTTTTATGGCGTCTTTTGTTTGGCAGCAGCCAACTACAAAGAGGTTTAGGGAAGCTGCGAAATGAGTTTTCGCTCTTCGAGTCAGCAGCCACCCAGTATTATGCCAAATGCGATTAGCTCCAACCAGGCATCCAACCTGTCACGTAGGGCTTGTCCCGCGCGCTAGCGCTGGGTCACGTCGCGTACGAAGTCTTACCCAATTGCTTTTACCTTACGTGCTTTACAAGACTTCGAGCCCATATTTGCGTTGCAACATATACTTCATGTTGTGATAAGGCTATGCACTTGTTAAGACAAAGTATTCTAATGCCATCATAACGGCTATTTGCTAATCTGTGCGTTACGTAGGGGCTTGGAATGATGAAGAAACCCTTCTTAGCTACTGATCCAAGAATTAAGTATATTGTCCAACCTAATGAACCACTGATACATTTTGCACTTGTCTGTGGTGCCAAGAGCTGTCCTCCAATTAAAACATACTCCCACGAGGTGAGTGGTTTTCGATCATCAAGGTTAGTATTATTAGTAGAGCAAAGAAGCTCTACTAATAAAACTACCAGCTGCAACTAGGTCAGATCTATCTACTTCAGCTTTCAACATAAAACCAATGCGTTTTCACTTCTCTTTAATGACTTTTTCGAAGAAAGGTTAAAGAAGTAACCCGTTTAAAAAATAGCTGTATTTTGAACAAAATTTTTGAAATAATGTCATGGTAGGTCAGCAGCTGTGATTAAATGTTGATGTTTTCACAGGCAATTATGGACGAACTACATTTGGCTACAGAAGCTTTTTTGGAAACCGACGATGGCTGCATTGTCGATAAAACAACAAACAAAATCAAACTCAGTAAAATTTTTAAATGGTACAAGGAAGATTTTGGCTCCACTTCAGAAAAGGTAAGTTGCCTCATAGAATCACAAGATGCAGACTACATTGTGAGATCGCATAAATAATAACTATTCCACTTTCATTATACTTTTGGGACTACGCAGAAGCGTGTAACAATGTGACTGTGGCATCACCGCGGCTTAGCTGCTGGGCAAGAAACATAGCAGCGGTGGTGACAATGCGTCTGATTTGACTCGGTAATCGAACCCCAGACCTGCGCTGATAGCAATGTGCATAACAACTGAGCTAGCCGGCCGTTTCTTCCGAGCTGTAAAGCCCAGGCGCTAAGCCGTGGAGATGGAGCCTGCCACCCGTTACAAATCAGCATAATGCCGCGAGTATAATGAAGTTAGTTTCATTTCTATTTTTACTCCACTTCCCTTTTTGAAACTGGAAAAATTATGACGTTAAAGTTGCTGTGCCGCTTTACGGCGCTTATGCTGCGAATTTTTGGAACTGACTTTCATTATTATCTGTGCTTGAACCACTAGCATTAACAGAAGCAAGGCAAAAAAATAGACCCACAAAATAATTTTATTTTTAATTCTTAGCCCTTCTTCACATTTTGTCATTTCTTCGTAAAAATGTGGTTTCTGCCTGTCGTTGTAGCTCGGAAAACAGGCGCTTGAAGATTATGATGGTTTAGTAAGGGATGGGGAACCCGCGGCACTCTTAAATTTTGAATGTAGCCTGCGTCAAAACTGTTTTAACTGTACAACCCACCGGTAGCGTAGAAAGCCTTAACGCTTCTTGAAAACTGCTTCACATTCAACTAAATGCTACATTGATGACGCAAAAACCGCGCTCAAGTCTCCGAATTCACGGTTAAAAAATAACTCACCAATACCATGAATGTTTGAATTTGCGACGAAAACCAAAAGAACATGTGGCTCGCTGAAAATATTATGCAATCGATGTGGCCCGCTGTGCTTCGTCGTCTCCCCAGCCTTAGTTTAATTAATCAGAATGTTAACTTAAAGTCACTGATACTGATGAAAATGTTCATAATTTTATTAACTGTAGGTTCTTGATTTTGTGAGGACGTATATGCCGGAAAGTGAGAAACGAAACGATTTGAACGATGTAATCAACAGTGGAAGATGCAAACTGCAATATTTACATTATGATTGGCAATGCAAATAACATGGAGAATATTTAACTGCTCATGTCGGAAAATCCACAGTGTGATCGCAAATGCTGAAAACGTTATTTCTTAAAAAAATTTAATTCGTAGCAGTCAACATATTTCCAGAATCACGGTGTAACTATATGTAAGTTATTGTTTGTATGCGATTGTAAGCGCTATTGGAAGCCACACTCCCATTTAACAAAAAAATTATAAACCTTTTTCACTCTTGCTTTTGTGAAATAAACTTGCAACATTTTGTACTATGCAGACTTTTCGATTTTCCTCATCTGTTGTATTGGTAACTTCAACATGATGAAAAACTTTCACGTGGTAAGACGAGCTGAACTAGACTTAACGCGGACGTTAAAAATACATCGAAACTACAGTATCTGATTCGGACACGATCTTAACTCCTAGTACAGCCGCATAATGTGCGGTAAAGCACAGGGCGGCAAACTTGCAAGCATTTTCAATAGAGTTGAAGTTCACTAAAAATTTGCTGGCCGTGGACAAGTTTTTCATTTTCAATTTTGCGAGTTCCAGTTCAGTAATTTTTACTGAACTGAAACTCGCGTTATTTTTGTCGAGTTCATGCTAAGTTGTAGCTTTTACCAGGTTCATGCCAGTTTTTGTCAAGTTTAAAATAAGTTCAAAACCCGAGGACTCCTTAAGTTCGCAGCTTTGGTGAAGCTTCCATCATTCGAATTAAACTACGGAATTCTGAAGCACACACTTTTTTAACAATTTCTACGATCTACAATTTGGTTAAATTCGATAATGCATTATTTACAACCATCTGTATATGATCGTCAGAGTTCATATCTTTCTTGAAATTTTTTTCAATTGCAAAATCAAAATCGGGACCGTAACTAGGAAAAAAATCATGTTCGGGTATATCGTCTGGCAAATTTGCTTGCGCAATGGTAGTGGTAAGCAAAGTCCAACAGCGAGCAGAATTTGCTGCATTATAGCCACCACCTCCTAAAAATAATGTTGGCAAACCCCAATCCAAAACAAATTTTACACAACTTTGAAAAGCAGCTGGAGTCAAGTTAAATGATCTCATTGGGTCACCTGCTAATCCATCTACTCCGACTTGGCACACAACTGCATCTGGGGAAAACCTTTCTATGACTGTAGGTAAAACTTTACGACAAGCAGTAATGAAAGAATCATCTTGAGCACCGTCAAGAAGTGGAATATTGACAGCGTAATACTTTCCTTTACCAAATCCTACTTCATTCATATTTCCTGACCCAGGAAAGAAGCCAGACTCATACTTATGAACAGAAAAAGTCAAAACTTTATCAGTGCCATAAAAAGCATCTTGCACACCATCCCCATGATGAAGATCAAGATCAATGTACAACACTTTTGGAAAAGTTCTACGAAGTTGCAAAATGGCCAAAACGCAATCATTAACATAGCAATAACCAGCAGCTTCACTTGTTTTTGCATGGTGCCATCCACCAAGCCAGTGCATGACAACTTTATATTTTTTCTCGCAAAGTAAAGAAGCAGCAGTTATGCTGCCTCCAGCTATTTCTAAACAGTAATCATAAATGCCTGGCTTTAAAGGACAATCATAACCAAAGCCAAAGTCAGCATTTTCATCACTATCGTCATCACAATCTTCGTTGTTTTTCATCAAAAAGGTTAAATATTCTTCACTATGAAACCATCGTAGCTGATCAAAAGTTGCTTTATGAGGGATTACGACGTTGATGTTAATATCACATGCAGTTATTAAACTATGAACCATAGCATTTCGATTGACAGTGGGAATGTATTTATCACTTGCAGCAACGTAATGGATGTTGCAAACTAGAGCACATTGTTTTTTCATTCTTGCTCTTTTTCAGCTTGTAGCAGCCTTCATTCTTATACTGGTAACTAAAAACACAACTTTTCTAGACTAGTCTAAAGGAAAATTCAGATTGCATGAATCGATAGGCTATACTCTTCTGAAACGAAAACTTAAGGCCAAAATACACTATTCAAAAGTAAACGAATAGCCTACTTACCAGTACTGGTACCACTTTTAGAAGGTTAGTTCAGGCCAGGAGCAAGTACATTCTGCATACACAAGCCAACGTTTCCCTATTATACCCTCTATATGCACTTAGTAACAGCTGAATAGTGCAATACTCTACTGCATCAACAATCAAGCCTACGCTTTAGCTGTAGCAGTGTAGGCTACAACAAGACTTCAGTATCGGTACTCCCAAGATCCCTTCTAATGCAAAGGGTAGGCTAGCAGTGTTTTTTAAGGCATTTTAAGGAACCAAAATGGTCTCTCCAAACCTGCAAATTTTTCGACTACAACAAAAGTCTAGTCATCCTTGCTACGCTTAGCCCATCCCACGCCAGACTCATTCCATACTGTAAAATTTGTCCTATGCAAATTTTTGTTGAAACAGTTAACTGCAGTTTCACTTACAAATTTAAAAATTGTCGCTCTTTCAAAATTGCTTCAGGGATGAATTGCTTAATGATTCCTGAAGCCAAACCTTTAACAGTTAAAAAAACACTGTAGTCTAGGCTAGTACCGGTTCATGAACTGTAAATGTTAACACTATTTTAGGGTGGCTGCTTGACTAGAAGACCCTAATCGGTCGTTTTCGCGGACCGCGGTCTCCCCACGAGAAAATTCACGATATCTGCTTTATTTTCTTTGTTCACTAAATTTTGTTTTTGACTAGCCTAATGATTGCGAGATCTTCATGGTAAAATAAATACAACATACACATTGACACGGCTACCAGTACCTGCGACAAAGAGCTGATACTAAACGCTTCATCGATTCGGAATTCCCGCCTTTTCAACAATGTTGCCACTTGTGCATTGTTTATTTAGCGAACAATACCACAAAATAAGGAAAAAAATTTTCCTTATTAAAATCAGTTGTTTAAACATTAAAATTTCTTTTTTCTTTCTTCTCGTAGTTTTATTTGAAATTGCTTTATTTAAGTCTATTAACATTTTTAAGATAGTATCTCAAAAACACTGAAACTAAATGATAACATTAGAAGTTACATCAGTGATGCAGCTATGAGGCCGCCAGCAGTGTTGCAAAGTCGATACAACGAGTTCGAGCCCATTTCACAGTTTGACATTTCCCAGTTCACAGGAAAAACGTGTACTGGGGTCCTACTAAACACCGCAAGGAACTACAAGGTACTTTTAAACCTTCAAAATGCTTGAAAACACTACAAGGTACTTTCAAACCAACTACAAGGAAGTTGAAAACACTACAAGGTACTTTTATAGCTACTACAAGGTAGTTGAAAACAGCACAAGGAACTACAAGGTACTTTTAAACCTACTACAAGGTAGTTGAAAACAGCACAAGGTGCTTTTAAACCAACTACAAGGTAAGTGAAAACAGCACAAGAAACTACAAGGTACCTTACTTGTAAATCAACGACAAGACTTTTAAGCTAATTTCAAATCAATTCCAACTCCCCGTCCCCAACCCTCCCGATTCCAACCCCCCTTAACTCCACCCCCTCCGATCCCAATCCCCCCAACTCCATCCCTACCGACCCCAATCCCCCCTGACTCCACCCCAACTCCAACCCCCCTGACTCGAACTCCCCCCGACTCCACCCCCCCAACTCCCAACCCCAATCCTTGGGTTGGGAAGTTTTGCAGCAGTGGCGTATCCTGATGATCTTAACACTAGACTGCTAGACCAGGCTAGTCTCTGCTAGCTAGGCTACATCAGTTTCTATGGCTCAGTGTTTAATTGCTGCCCAGTTTTAGCAGTTTATGTTTCTGCATGAAGTGATTAGTTCAGCAATAGGCCTAAGCATCAAGTAGCTACAGCAGTGAATGCAGGGATAATCTGATAATACGGTACCGGTATGGGCTATACCGGTGTATCGTATGTGTCATTTTTTTAAAGGTTAACTGCTTGACCAGACTGCATCTGCTTGGTATGATTTTACAGTTTTCTAAGCTTACAACTGTATGAAATGGATGAAGCAATAAATCAATTTATGGCGATTAGTGATGTCTCTATTAGGTAAGTATGGTACTGGTAGCAATATATGAGAGTGACTTGTTTTTGCCTTTTTTGAAATATGTGGAAGTACGTGCTATGCTGTAGATGCAATGTGATGAAGTACCTAAATAGCAGTAAAAATTAAATGGCAAATAAGTGTATAACAATGAAGATCTATTTAAAATAGCGCTGGTAGTCAATTTCAACTTTGTACTCTAGACTGCTAGACGCTCCATGATGGTCGAATATAGGAAAAAGCGGTCTTGAGACTGTATTAGAATCAAATGTGTGAGTATAAGAGTCTTAGTGACCTAAAAGCAAAATGCTCCTAGTAATTACCACTCAAGTGAAGGTTTCACCTTGGACATCATCAAAGTGCTGAAGAAATTGAAATAATGTGGACTCTTTAGTGACTAAAAAAAGGTAGTGATTGATTGATACCGGTAGTGTCTATTTTGCTGTCCTAATTGGCCAATTTACTTAAAGCCTGTCATGCATGTAGATGCAAGCCAATCAGGGTCTAGCCGTTGACAGCAAACTAGACACTTCCAAAAAAACACACTATTGGTATCGGTATTTCAATTACATATGAGCTATATTGTTTATATGGAGCTTGGTTATGTGGAGCTATATTGTTTTATGGAGCTATATTTGTTTGGAGCTGCATTTATATGGAGCTACGTTGTTTATACAAGCGGAGCTATATGAACGGAGCTGTATTGTTTATAAGAGCTCAGTTATATGGAGCTATATTGTTTATATGAGCTATTATAGTGATGATATATGGAGCTATATTGTTTATAACTCTGCAAACTCTGTAAATATATGGAGCTTTTTGATAATATTTGCGATATTTTTTGATTTTGATGTAGTGGATGTTATCTGTGCTCGTGTTAGGCACATTTCTCTTTGACATATACTGGTGCATATAAGACTTGTAGCATTTTGGTAATATACCAAGCCTACTCGCTTCATTGTAAAGATCTTTTTGCTGATCCTTGTATCCAAATATCTTAAATTAAATTTTTGTTTGATACCGTATTACCTATTGTCCGTCCACATTCTTCTAGCATGAAGTCACAATGGCAACTGTCCATAATGATGGCAGATAGCAACCTGGACCCAATTTTTTTTTGTTTGTGTGGAAAGAAGTTTTTTCTTATTCTGTATGACAAAGTGAAGTGCTTCATGTAACGATTGTTGCTAGTTGTAATGGAATACTATTGTCACATAACTGGGTGAAGGTAAAGCAGATTGTGTGATGATAAAAATCCTTTTTTTGTGTAACTGGTGACTTCAAGATAACCACTTGGTTTGCTACATTGTATGGTTTTAGAGAGACCGCGCTTTACTATCTGGTACTTACTGATCAGGATGTTGAGAAAGCATTGAATTTGTATTACCAAGATAAATCAAACTCCTCAATTTCTGTACCTGGTAAGGATTAGCATTGGTACAGCAAAGCTAATCAATTTGTTTCTTGTATTGCTTATTTACTTTAAATGTAAGCAACATCTCAACTTAATTTGGATTCAACAGCTCCAATGGCCGAGTGGTAAGAGCATCTGGCTCTGCAACTATAGACTCTAGTTTGATTCTGAGTCGGGTCAAACCAATGATTTCAAAATTGGTATTTACAGCTTGCCTGCTGGATGCTCAGCATTAATGACAGTGTGTAGAACAGGCCAGCAAGTTTGCTTGTGCTGTTGGAAAAGGCACCTAACAGGATTCCTCCGACTTGATGTGGTAGACAGATGGCTGGCGACTCCTAAGCGAGCTCATTATGGCGCTTTGATGGCTTTTTTGTGGTTGAGGATAAATATGCAGCTAAATACATACAATTTTTTTCAAATGTAAGCGACACCTCAACTTAAAATTACTATGTACTCAAGTAGTAGTGACAAAAAGACCTACTGTTAAAGTGCGTAACTGTGTAAAGACATGTATGCCAGATTTGCAGTGCCTTCTTATTTAGTATAGTTGAGCTTGTATATAAAAGCTAATTTGCTTTTTTGATAGTTGACAGCAACAGCATGAGCGAACCATAGTAGTTTGAACTTTACCTGAGTAAACCCCTATTCCACTTTGACTTTCCTTGTCTGCAGCTTCTCACTTCTTAGTGGTAGCTGTTGGCACCTCTTGTCAGATTTTACCGGCATGGGATCGAACTGAAGACCTACCACATCAATAGCAGTGTCTTTATCTATATACTATGCTAACTGGCTATTGCATTTAATATCATGCCAAGCATGACTGTGATGATTTCTTCATTTTTATCCTCCTGTCACGAGAAGCGGCGGAGACGCTATGCATAGGACGAATCCAGACTCGCTTAGGAGTTGCCCGAGTTTTCCGCTTGAGTTTTGCTTTTGACTTCTTCAATTTGCTGCTTGTTAGATTCCACCACGCAGAAATAATTGTCATAAAGCATCTTATCCAAGGGCGCAACAACAAAGCTTCGGTGAGAGTTAAACCATCAACCTTGCGATCATGGCCGTCGTAAAAACGACGCTCCGAACCCCTCGGCCACGCTGCCAACAGTTGTGAATAAACTATTAGAATTTGGTGTTTAGCTGAAAGTAATGAGAACCTCAAAGACAAATCTGAATCGTCGGAAAAGAAAATGATGATTCTGCAATGGAATATACAAGGATTGCTTCCTGAATGTTTAAAAGAAAGAACTGTGGCTGTAGTGAATGAAATCAAAAGGTGATTAGTAAGTGCATTTAAGAATTGTTTCAAAGTGCACAATATCAAATAACCTAACCTTACTGTTATAGAAAGGTATGGCAGGGGCATTGATACTCATTTCAACTGTTTAATTTGCACATCTGCGTGTGTTGATACCAGAGGTATGCAACAGGCGGCCTGCAGGCCACTACCCGACCCGCTGAGCCATTTAGTGTAGCCCACATCAACCCTCTAATTTTTCCCCATCAAGCGTAGAACCCTAATTCAACAGTTTAATTTGACTGACAATTTAGACTTCATGTATCTTTTTTGCAGCTTAAAAACCGTAATTTGGTGACATGATAGTGCGCAAAGTAAGCATTATTTTACCCTGTGGTTTGGACTAGTTCAGTTACCAGCTTTGTCTGGAAAATTACATTAGGTACAATGTGTTACTTGCAACAGAAAGAAAGTGGTGTCAGCCATGTTTTTTTCACTTGATTTATTATTGGTGTTTTTGTCTCAGATGGTTAAAATGGCTGATAGAGCGTGTGCCTCTTGACCGTAGACTACGTTTTGTCAAAGACTATAAAATTGGTATTCACAACTTTCCTGCTTGTTGCTCAGCATTAAAGGTACAGTGTGGAGAATAAGCTGGCAAGTTAGCGTGTGTCGTTGGAAAAAGATAGGAAGAGATTGCTGCAGCTTCTGTCAAAGCTGATATTAACAAACTAAGCAAGAACGTTGAATTTGAAGTGTCCCGCCAAAGTGTTAGATAAACGATATCTTACACTGAGAAAATTATTTTTGATTCGTTATTGTGTACATGGAAAAACTCAGTTTTTCGTGTGGCCCAGCTGGATTTCTAAAGTTAGTAATATGCCCTGCTCACCTGCTGCCTAGATGAGAAATGCTCCTGTAGTTGTATGACATTTCTGATAGAGTTTGATTTTCGACGCAGTTAAAGCACAGCGTCGTTAATCACCGCTTTAACGTTTCTTCGGAGCCGTGGTCTAAGGCTCTAAGCCGACGGTATGGCCCCTCCAGTCGCCACTCGTTACTCGCTTCAGCGTAGTATCCGAGTATGATGACGATTGGTGAAAATACTTCAGTATTCTCCTGTTTTCAGGCTCTCTCCGGATGTTGTGATGATGCAGGAAGTTGTTATTGACACATACGCGTACATAAAGAGTGTTTGCGAACAAGAATATAAGATATATAGTCCTTTCGATGAAAGTAAGAGTTTCATATTTTAGTCATTTCTCAGTTTGGTGTAAAATGACTCAAATCACTGATTGAACCAAAAACGAGACCCCCCCTCATATTAACACACTTGTAGTTATTTTTGAATTAGTATTCATAAGATACACCTGGTACAGAGACTCTCTGGGACAACGCTCCCTGATTGATTTTTGTATCGTTTCGGCGGACTTGTTTTCTACCGTGTCTAATGTTCGTGTTGAAAGAGGGGCGGAGTTGTCAACTGATCACCACCTAGTTGTCTGCACTTTGAAAGCTTTGAAACCCTTGAAAAAACGAAAGACTTTTCGACCACGAGAAACTTATCGAATCAAATGGGAATCATTGGCTGACAAAGAGGTACGAACTGCATTTGCTGACAACATTGCATCTAAGTTCAAAGAACTTCCGACCTCTACTGAAGACATTGAAACTGAGTTGAGTGGTGTTTGTTTCGAACAGCAGTCATTACTTCCGCTACTAACTGTTGTGGACGTAAGCGTGTTGGAGGGACGAAGAGTAGCGAGAAAAGAACTCCTTGGTGGAACCAAGAAGTTAAAGAAGCTATTCGTGCGAAAAAAGTGGCCTATAAGGCCTGGCTTGCAAATAAGTCATCACTTGAACTTCGTTCGCAGTACTCTGAAGCACGTAAGACGGCAGCCACAAAAGTTAAACTGTTTAAGGAAAGGGCCTGGAAGGAATTTGGAGAAAGGTTAGACGACGATTTCAAAACGGCAAACAAAGTGTTCTGGCAGACTATTCGCCGTTTGCGTGGAAAAAGATCTCGAGCCGCTTTCTTTATCAAAGATTCAAATGGTGTGACTCCGAATGATCAAGATGCTATTTTGAATCGGTGGAGAGAGTACTTTAGTGATCTTTTAAACCCAGTTGATGCTACACCGATACAAATTTACGAAGAACAGGTTGGGGAAGATATTCAGATAACCGAAGCAGATGTGAATGCAGTAATCAAATCATTGAAAACTGGGAAAGCACCTGGTGAGGATGATATCAGACCTGAAATGTTAAAAGCAATGAACACATATGGTGTTCGTTGGCTGACTCGTGTTTGTAAGGTGGCATGTAGTACTGGGCAAGCACCAATTATAAATGCACGAAAATGAGAGAAAATGCACCTAATGAGAGAAAATGCACCTAATGAGAGAAAATGCACCTAATGAGAGAAAATGCACCAATTATAGGGGCATTATCTCTCATCAGTGTCCCGAGTAAGGTCTATGCCAAATGCCTTGAAAAGAAATGCCGTAAAATAGCCGAGCCTAAACTAACGGATGCTCAGTGTGGCTTTCGTCCTGGCCGAAGCACTATGGATCAGATCTTTGCTTTGCAGTAAATCTTTGAGAAGTCGTGGGAATATGCAAAAGAGGTCAATGCATGTTTTGTTGATCTTGAAAAAGCATATGATCGCATTCATAGAGATAAGCTTTGGACGGTGCTGTTGCAGTATGGCATTGATGGCCAGTTACTAACTGCCATTAAGTCGCTGTACATGCATTCCGAGGTCTGTGTTCGTGTTAACAGTGCAACGACGAAACCTTTCAGAGTAAGTGTGAACAACGTCAGTTATTTGCAGATGATCTTGTGCTACTCGACTCTACCCAAAATGGTCTCCAGCAAGCTCTTGACAGGTTTTCGGATGCATGCTCTGTTGCCGGAATGAAAATCAGTACAACAAAAACAGAAACCATGTGTCTGTCCAGACAACCAAAGCAGTGCTCTCTCCAAATTGATGGAGTACCACTAAAACAGTCAGAGAAATTCAAGTACCTCGGCGTCTCATTCACAAGTGACGGCAGACAAAATAGCGAATTGGATATCCGCATCGGAAAAACAAGTGCAGTAATGCGCCAGCTCCACCGATCTGTGATACTGAAACGGGAGCTTTGCACCAGGGCAAAGCTATCCATTTTCGGATCGGTCTATGTTATTGTTCCTATTTTGACTTATGGCCATGAGTGTTGGATCATAATTGAGAAAGTGAGGTCTCGAGTTCAAGTAGCGATAATGGGATTCTTGCGAAGAATTAGCGGTTTGACCTTGTTGGACAAGGTTAAAAGTGCAGATATTCGTGAATCTCTAAACGTCGAATCGCTGCTTCTCCGACTAGAAAGATCGCAACTGCGTTGGTATGGAGTTGGACATGTGACACGAATGTCCCAGGAAAAAACAGCAAAAAAACTGCTCTGTTCAACACCGATTGGTCGAAGGCCTAGAGGCCGTCCCAGAACTCGATGGCGAGATTACGTAGAAGATCTTAGTTGGTCTCGCCTTGGCATCCCAGCAGAGCATCTATCCTTTGTTGCAGAGGATCGAGATGCGTGGAGGCTCCAACTCGAGCTGCTGCCCCCGCGACCCCCCAAGGATAAGCGGGTCCAGAAAATTGATTGATTATTTTTGAATAAGATCTAATACATTTGCAGTTATTTTTGAATAAGACACCCTGATGATCGCTTAGGTGTAGAACGGACCTTTGGAGTTGTAAATAAATTCCACCAAATTAACTGAATTGCATTTTGCTCTAGTCCAGTGATTCTCAATTTTTTTTCTCCAGCTATTGTATGCTTTTGCACGGTGTTCGCGTACCACCTACAAGTTAATAAGTTATGTCTGGCCAGAATATCTCAAACTGTTAACTGCCCATTAGTAGATAAGAAAAACGAGCGAATGAGCGTACAGTTGTATTAAAACTTCTCCATTGTGTTCAATAGTTTTGAACCCGTACACGTGTAAGTTAAGCTGCACTGTACTGTACTTTGGTTTAGACATGTTCCAAATACTTAAATTAAACTAAATTTTTTATCGCCCTATTTTTGTTTTTTAAAAGTGTATACAATAGTTAATGTGATTGAAACTGCAGCTGCCATTATACATTTCAACCAACTTGAACAAGGTAGGTGTTACGTCGCAAACTTGTCAAACCTCAAATTAAAGGTACGGTAACTAAAACGCAGCATTGCAAATCACTCATCCTGAAAGTTTTCTCAAGTTTGTAAGTGTGCTGTAGTAAGTCGCGTACCACAGTTTGAGAACCACTGCTCTAGTCGATAAGATTATTGAGCACTTTTGTTTGGTTATGCAAGTAAATTTGACATTTCTTGCGTTAAGATTTCGATACTTTTAGCGCGGTCCTACTAAGCACCGCAAAGGACTGAAACACCGCAAAGGAGCGACAAAGGACTTACTAAACACCGGAAAGTACAACAAAGGACTTCAAATTGATCTACTACATACCGCAAAGAACGACAAAGGACTTGGAATCACACCATAACAAAGAACAACAAAGGACTTTAAATTAGGGTTAGGTTAGGGTTAAGCTTGGGGTTATCAGGTCCTTTGTCGTGCTTTGCGGTGTTTAGTAATTCTTTTGTCGTCCTTTGTAGCTCCTTTGCGGTGTTTAGTTGGACTCCTTTCAGCGCAAAACTGCATTATATTCATATTCTGATTTTTTTGTAGTCCCCTCCAAAAAAATGTTGTATCCTCCCCTAGAAGTGGTTACCAAAGTTAAATTTTAGTCAATTATTGGCCAATTTTTGACATTCATGTCTAAATATTTCCAGGACGTGCGTCATACTTTACTATCATCATGGTAAAGTCTTCCACTTTTGACGTGAAATCATGCGAAATGAAAATGTTTTCCCAAACTACACAAGGACGAAACTTAGCTATTGTATCAGTAAGTATTTTGGTTAATCTTTGATTTACGAGCGTGTTGGCTTATTGACTTTGTAACGGGATAATTTGTTTAAGGATAGTAACGCGTAATGGAAAGACTCGCATAAGTTGCAATAATCACTTAGTCTACTATGAACAATTATTTCTAATTTGAGATTTAAATCGAGTGTTTTGCAACTCACTCTACTAACCAATTGGAAGAGCAAAAAGTAAAAGTAATTTTAAATGTAAAGTTTTGGCCTAGTGGTTATAGCCAACACAGCCAGCGGTTCGCCACCGCTCCGATAGGCCGCGGAAATGGGCCCCGCCATTCAATATGCGCTTCGGCGTAATTCCGCAAATTGGCTTGATTTTGATATCTTCGTTTTTAGGGAACTTGTTGCGGGAAAGACGTGACTGTTATGACGTCACATTTGGAAAGCACTGGTCCTGAAGCTGCCACTAGGATGAAGCAACTAATTCAAGTGAATTGAGTTTTCGTTGAAAAATTAAAACTTTTTTTAGGACGATTCTTTGGAGCTGTGTTGCCCAGGCGCTAAGCCGCGGAGATGGACTCGTTACACGCTTCAACGTAATACCGCTTAGTATAATGAAGATTTTATATTTTTTATTTGATACGTGCACTTAATCAGTAATTATTGTGCAACTTTCAGGTTTGGGAATCATTAAGAGATGAAGATTCCTCTCATACTGTCATTTTCGGAGGGGATACGAATTTAAGAGATAGAGAGGTAAGTATGTCTTTCGCCACTACCCATGCCGACAGATGTTTGTTTTTCCAACGAATTTTATCTTTTATTTCTAGGTCGTAGAAGTTTCTCGAAAAAATGTGGAATTGGCGAG
This sequence comes from Trididemnum miniatum, assembly GCA_964006365.1. Taxonomy (NCBI): domain Eukaryota; kingdom Metazoa; phylum Chordata; class Ascidiacea; order Aplousobranchia; family Didemnidae; genus Trididemnum; species Trididemnum miniatum. The sequence continues at coordinate 23,506,102 of OZ023240.1, forward strand.
CAGAGTGGAAGATATGTGGGAGAGCTTGGGGTCACCGAGACATCTTAGCTACTCGTGGGATTGTTCAAAGAACGACAATCAATTAGAAGACTCATTGGTAAGATGATAAGTAAATAAAAAACTCTTATGCAATTACTCGTTAAGTCAAAAACAAATGTGATTTATTCTCCACAAACCGATACCGAACTTTTCAGCGTAGGACAAATTGCGTTAAGACAGGTCTTTAGGCTTCGAGTTATTTTGAATGAGGGGTTGGGGCAAGTTTCTGGGTATACCTGTGACCCAATTTTTTCATAGCCGACTCTGCGACTGTGAAGCTTCAGTTTTACTAGTGTATTGCCACCTTCGGCAATGTGCCATGCCTCCCCCCTTTTTGATTTTGCTTTTTAGTAAAAAAGAAGACATTGTGACTAGGTGCTGGCTGTCCAGTGTCCAGCCAGCAGCTATCAACAAAAAATTGAAAAAAATTATGGCAATTTGCTAAAAAAAGTGACATATTTCTTAAAGAAATGAAAAAAAAATCCGGAAATCTCCAATTTTTTACGCAAAATCAAGTGAAGAGCAAAAAAACGGTCATCACGTCCGCAGATGTCCAATTTTTCACGCGAAATCAAGTGAGAAGCAAAAAGAGGTCATTATTTTTGTGAATGTCCAATTTTTCAGGTAAAATCAAGTGAAGAGCAAAAAAAGGTTATCATGCCCGCAAAAATCCAATTTTCCACGCGAAATTAAATCAAATGAGCTAAAAAAAGGTCATCACGCCAGCAAAAAAATGAAAAATGATTAAAAAAATTAGAGTAGACAGCTTGCTAGGTGACTGAAATATGCCAGACTGTGTTAGTAGTTTTTGTAATTGATCCCCCCCTTTTTGTAATTTTTCGCTACGCCATTGGCATTACCAACCATTTGTTTGTTAATTTCTAGGCTCGATTACGATTGGGCCGGCTATACATGCGAAGTGAGAGTCCATCCAGCCGAGATCATTTCCGTCCTGTTTCTATGGAGTTCATTGGAATGGAGCGACTTCCATGCGAAATGTTTCCGTCAGATCATTGGGGAATTCTGGTTGGTATGACAACGAAGCGTTTTGGTGCCTCATAACCTTCTGATGATTTTGTTCTACCATAGAATTTTGGCATTGTTGCGTTTCCAACCCAGCTACGATGATTCAATGGAGAATTTAATTCTGTTCATTGCTTTCCTTATCTCTTCAGGTCAAGATTAGTGTACGTATTTAATTTTTTGTGCTATATGCTGTTCATTCTTGCGATTTCTTTTTTTGGTGCTCTGTTGCGGTTTTTGTGAAAACTTTTCGACTTGTTTTTTGTTCGTTGCAAAATTTGTTGATATCCTTTTTCAACTCCAATGCTTCCGGGTGTAGTGTTTTTCTCGTAGGAAAAATCGTGTGTCATAAATGTGCTGATGCATATTGTGTGCAGTTATGTTTGGGTGCATTAAAATGTTTTCTTTGTTGTAAGATTGTCTTGAATTTCTTGACATGTTTTGACTGACCCAGCAGTGGCAGAAAGCACTGAAAGAAGGTTTTAATGAAATAACGCTTGAGACTAAGCGTATTCCATCAACTTGAGCTACGCAATTTTCAGTGAATATAGACGCTAACTAGACAGTGTTTAACTGTAAAGCGGTGCTTTTTTAGTACCGTACCGTTATCGGTGACGTGGAAACTTTTAAAAAATATGTTTTTGGTACCGTCGTTATTTTTGTTTCACTCGGTATTTCGGTAAGTTTTTTTTAATGAACTTTGAGCGCTAGAGCGAAAAATTTCTAAGAGAACCCAATTCTCACTTGCCACTTCAGAAAAGATCACTCAACCGTAACCGCTGGACCCGTCATTACTGCATGATTACAGCAAGCTATTGCAGAGTGCACACTGCAATGCACCTTAACTTGTATAAAAACTACTGGGACATGATGAACTGCCTAAAAAGAGTGTTGCCTTCAAGAAAACTCTGGCTACGCGCTTTGCCAGCAAACTGTTTGAATGGAGCTAAAGCATTTAACCGCCAGCGGACGTTAGATACACTTGCTACAGACACAGTTGTATGGTAGAGTAAGTGTAGGCCTATTTGAAAATCATTGGGATTTCTGAAAAACTTTTTATCATGAAGAGACATTTTCACTACGTACACGTTTCATAACAATCAACTTACACACGCAGGACCTTGAGTTCAAATGTAGTTAAATCGCGTTTTAGGTAGGCTTTTGAACAGGAACAACTGTATATCTAGGGGGGAGCGCAGAGGCCGCGGCTCCTACCCCGCAGACAAGTGCACAAAACTTTTGTGGTGTGAAGGTGATATACGTAGGTATAAAGGACAATCTGAGGACGTGAAGACCTTTTTTTTTACTCTTCACTTGACTTTGGGCGGAAAATTGGACATCTGTGGACGTGAAGACTTTTTTTTATTTCTCTCTTCACTTGACTTTGGGCGGCATACGGACGTGATGACCTTCAAAGAACTTGTCCTCCTTTTGCGCAGTGAAAATGTATCCGGCCCGGCTGGGATGGCTTTAAATTGCGCCCCCCCCCCACCTTTCAAATTCCTGGGCATGCCCCTGCAAAGTAGGCTATAATTTTTTCCGAAGAAACGAGGAACTTTTTTCGCTAGAAAAGTATCGAAAATCGTTTTCGAGTATCATTATCGTCGTTACTTTTTTAATAAAATGTGCCATTATCGGTACCTTCGTTACTTCTTTCGCAAAGTATCGATATCGTCGTTACTTTTAAAGTACAAAGTCCCCAATTGTGAATATAGAAGCAGTCGTATGTTAAGTAGCCTACCCATCGAAAGATTATTGCAGCAGATGCTTATGAACCTAATAGGCCTAGCATAGGTTGGTAGTTTTTTTTGTATAATTAATTAGATGATTTCTTCATTTTTATCTTCCCGTCATGAAAAAGCGCCGAAGGCGCTATGCGTAGGACGAATCTCGACTTGCGTAGAAGTTGCCTTTGTTTCCAAGTTTCTGATTGAGTTTTCTCTCTAACTTTTTTAATTTGCTGCTTGTTAGATTCCACCAAGCAGAAATTATTATCATGCAGCATCTCATCATACGCTTATCCAAGAACGCAACAACGAAGCTTGAGTGGGAGTTGAACCATCAACCTTACGATCATGGTCGAAAAAAACGCAAGAACAAACTACCAGTATAGACCTACGCTCGAGTGCAAATCCAAGGGGGATGGGGGGATGTATCCCAGGGCCGAAACTAGGCAATGCGGCCCCCCCCCCCGAAATCATCTTTCGGGGCCCCCCAAAAATTTTTTCCTGGATGGTGATGCAAAAGAGCGAGCCCCGAAGGGGCGATGCCAAGTTCGGGGGGTCTGGGGGCATGCCCTTCCACAAAATTTTGCGGAATTTGATCTTATTTTGGAGGCTTTTTGTGCGTTTTGAGAATTTAAAATTCCTCAGTTTTAACAAGGTTTAGTAGTCTGTTTAACTAGGTCCCTTCCAAACCGACTAAAATAATGCTGCAAGCAAACCCTACTCTATCATTTCGTTACCTATGCGAAGGAAAAACGTTTTTAAGGCTTATTTTTGCGCCTTTCACTTGAGGATGAGGGGCCCTTGGCAGGAGCGGATCCAGGAAGTTTTGGTGGGGGGGATGTGATTTTAAATTAGGTTGAGTGTTAACTAAATATAAAGACGTTTAGACCCGGAAACGGGCGTAAACAAGTCTTTTCAAATTGTTTCATGTCAGGGGCGTATTCAGAACTTTTTTTCAGGGAGAGAGCACCAAATTTCGTCACTTTTTCAAGCGCAATTTTTTCCGGCAGAGTTATTTTAAGCAACTTAAGTAACAAAAACGACTTTAGGGGGGTCCGGGGGCATACTACCCCGAAAATTTTTTGAAAATTTGCATACTGCAATGGTCATTTTAGCGCTTTTCAAACAATTTTCAGGCAAAGTTCGTTCATATTTTTGCCCCCTAACTTTGAGTGCTTCCTCAAATATGATGCATTATGTAAGCACAGTTTTGATTATGCGTGCTTAAGGCGACTGAAGTTTATTGTTATGAGCAGGGGTGCAAATCTATGTTGAGCATTGAGGGAGATGATTTAGCAAAATCGACCATTTTTCGATATTGGGGGGGATGATTTAGCAAAATTGACACGTCTGCAGATGTCCAATTTTTTGCCCACCATGAAGTGAAGACCAAAAAAAAGTTCATAACGTTCCCAGATACCCAATTTTTTGCCCAAAATGAAGTGAAGACCAAAAAAAGGTCATCACCTTCGCTGATGCCTAGTTTTGTGACATGAAAATATTGGGGGGATACATCCCTCCATGGATTTGCACCTATGGTTATGAAAAGGTTAGAAATTATAGAAAAGCTTTATTTATCCAAAGCATTGTTGAAAATGGCTGGTCGGGGGGGCGCATTCCCCATATCATCCCCTGGCCCTTGGTATGCTACTAAACGTTTGTTTGCTAGTTTTGCGACTGCTATTTTTCGAAAAATTTGCAGGGGCCCCCCATGGCCAAAAGCATAAATATGGTATGGGGGCCCCACATCGCGCGAGTTAAGATAAAAAATATATTGAGTATTAGAATAGGCTTATTTAAGGCACCTTTATCATACGTTGATTAAATAGTACTACGTACTGACTATTTACGGGGCCCTCTTTTCGTGTTTACTATTTACGGGGCCCCAGTTGGGGGGTTCGGGGGGCGCTAGTTTCGGCACTGATGTATCCCCCCAATAATCCGGCAGCATCCCCCCAATATTTTTCATGGAAGTAGAAAATTCCCCATACGAGCCAATTTATAAATCCCCCAATATCGAAAAATGATCAATTTTGCTAAATCATCCCCCCCAATGCTCAATATAGATTTGCACCCCTGGACCTACGTACGTAAAGTCCGTGCCTTTTAGAGTTAGGCAAAACTTTCCAAAACAGGGTACTGTATGTTTGGATCAAGCTGCCATGACCAGAGGCGGATCCTGAAAATTTTGGTGGGGGGGATGCAGTTTTGAATGAGGTTGAATCGAATGTTAACTGAATGCAAAGATGTTAGACCCGAAAAAGGGCGTAATAAGCCCTTTTTTGCAAATGTGTCCATGTCGTTTTGAGTGGACATGGAAACAAGCTAAATATCGCCAATGGTTCGCCTCCGCTTCGACGGAGTTAAGTTGTCCAGTCGCTAAGTCGCGGAGATGGGTACCGCCACTTGTTATATACCGCTAGTATAACAATGGGCAGCTAGGCCATCTTCTATGATGCATGTAATTCACTAATATAAAAACCATAGCTACAATTATGTGGCTTAAAAAAAAAAAATACTTTATTGTTATTATTTTTTGACTACATATCTTGCAGAAAATAGCGCTAGCAGTGCGTCACCTGGATCATTCTGTCTGTGTGCCGGTGAGAAGCAAATGCGTAGTATTTTTCATTTTTTTGTTGAAGGCTTAATCCAGAAAATACTTGTTTTTGGCCACAAAATGAATTCATTGTTCTGTCATTATCAGCTCATTGATGACGCAGGAAGCGCTTTATTTCTCGCACATCTAGATCACGCGCAGCAATGCAGGGCAGCAGTTAGCAGAGATGGGCATTTATCGCGATAATTTATCGGCGATAGTTATCGGCGATAACTTTTTATCGATTATCGTTATCGCTCAAAATAGTTTGGATTTATCGATTACCGTTATCGCTTTTGTTATATATTCTGTTATCGCCGATAAATTATCGCGATAAACAATTTTTTAAGCACGCAGTGTTTAACCTACAAAGTTAGTGAGTTGGCGCTATGGAAAAAACACGGTGTTCACTAAGACTTGTTATAATTTTTAAAAATTATTTCTCTGTTTGGCTTAACTTCTCTCTTTTCTGCTCTTCTCTCTTTAACTGCTCTCTTTTCTTGAAAAATCTGGAAAAAACATTTTTGCAATTCGACTTACAAAAAAAAAAACTTCGTCAAACACATCGAAAATTTACCGCAACATTTATCAGAAAAATTTATCGGCGATAATTTATCGATTATCGATATCGCTTTAAGAAATTGAGATTTATCGATTATCGGTATCGCTCAGGGCTTTTTTGCAGTTATCGATTATCGTTATCGCTTTAGCACAGAAAGGTTTATCGTGCCCATCACTGGCAGTGAGGCCTATTGACGCAAATTAGGATTGCGTCAAATTATTACTGCAGTGAACTTATGTTTACTGTGACGCATCAGAAGGTTGTGAAATCGATTGTCAAGAGAAGATAAAATAGCCTACCGTTGTCGTCGCGTTCAAAGCATCTTCGCAACCCTTCATTCTTGAACTAATGAACTCGAAGACTCTCTTCAGCGTGAAGTAGCAGAACAGTACAACGGCTGCTGAAATGCAGAAAAACACAAGACATTTCCACAACTGACGCGCGAGTTTTTCTCGCATCTCTGCGTTTGTTTCAGCTATTTCGCTTTTCGAATACCGAGAATGGAACATGGGTTTGATTCTCCCGGCGATTGGAAGGCGATGTCAATAATTCGCTCCACAACCTTAGCTGCAGCAACGTAGCAGTAGGCTACTTCGCGATGATGTGTATGTAGAAATTTTGATTCGTGACTCCCAATAGGTAAAAGTGTATTATGTAGGCCTATTTTTGTTTTCGGTAGCAGCATCACGTAAAAAAGCGCACTTTTACTGCTTGTTTCGGTTCGCGATTCCAGCCTGCATCCACAACTCTGCACTTTTGATCAATTTTATTCGTGGCAGAATGTGGAATGACCCGGGCCCCGCGATAAAAATAACTCTCTTTACATTACATACTGTAGCCTAATAATTTGAGTATTATGCGCTAACAAAAAAGCACTGTTGCGCGAAGTACAAAAACCACCGCTCTAGTTTTCTCTTCTTTTCCCTAGTTTTTGGCTCTGTTTTTACATTTCGTGCATCTGCTAGATAGCCTATATTCAGTCATGCCAAGATAATGACAATTGGCACACTGACTTTCTTGGTCTCCCAGCGACGCTTAGCCATGGACTTCTTAGAAGTCCATGGCTTAGCTCACCGCGCTTTAGCATCGAAATTTAAACTGACTTCAAAGCTTAGCAGATTTTCTCTCGATAAGCAGGGCTTATTTTCTCTCCGTCTTTTGTTCCTCAGAGCAACTTTTAAGCCGGTTGGTGTAGTAATTAACATCGCTCTAGGTCCGGGAGTAAGGGGTTCGATACCCGTCCGGTCAAACTGTCACCAACAGCGACTTTTCTTTGGAACCGCGTCGCCTAAGCCGCGGAAATATCCCTTTTAGTCGTTACACGCTTTGCTGTCGTTGACATTAAATGTTCGCGAAATCCGAATTGATGGTGCGTTTACCGATACGTGACAGGCGTTAACGCGATACGCGTCAAAATTTTTTCGCACTTTGTTCGTTTTATTTTAGTGTTCACCGATCAGGCGAAAACCTGCAAAATCCTTCTACATTTACTTACATTGTAATTTTAGTCGCATCATCGCGTGTCGCGTATCGGTAAACGCATCCAAGGTTTCGCGCGGAAGCAAACAACAAAATTTGGAAAATTCAACTGTTTCGCGAAGTTGGCGTCGAAATGTCTATTCATCAAGAAGGTCCACAATTGCAGAAACGCGAAAAAGCGATCGCTTTGCTAAAAGATTTTCTAATGGACTCTTATTTGAAATCGGCTTCAGTTCGCGATTATATGACGTTATCAGATAAAACTCCGAGAGCCTACGCGTATATTTCGCGGTAGTCCTTATGCAATGCGTCTGTAACGTGCGGCTACATAAAACAGGTTTAAATGTATCACAGTATTATTTTATTCCATATCGATATTACATCAAAAAGCTATAAAAAGGCACCAACACTTATTAAATCCATAGACAGAGATAATTTCAAAAGTAGCTCGAATAAGTTTAACGGAGTTTTCCTTGAACGGCACTCAAATGAGCCTTGCTGTCGTTGACATATTGGCTTTTTTCGCCGCTGGACCAATCGGTGGCTTTGTCGTAAGCAGCAAGTGCTTTGTTGAAATAGATATTGGCAGCGGTATTTTGGTTGATTGCTTCTTTTGCGGTTCCCATGTGGTGGAAAGCGGTACCGAGAAGTTTGTACTGCGCGGCTTCTTTGGCGTAAACAGTTTCCAGCAGACAAACAGCTTGTTTGAACAGTTCAATGGTTTTGTAGGGTTCGCTCAAGTTACTGGCAAACGATCCATAACTGTGCAAGAACTTGGCCACAGTCAAGGCTTTCTTTCTCAAATCCACGAAACCGATGTTCTGAATTTCTTCTAGAAGAGCATCCATGAAAGGAAACTCCTCCTTAAACTTTTCGCCGAATCCTTGAGACGCCATGTTTTTCGACAAATCTTGCATGAGCGCGCCGAATTGGTTGTATTTGTCTAATTTGTGTTCGTTGGTTACATCGCTGCGTTTGACAAGTTGGAAATAACTTTTAATTAAGGACAGGGCAATATTGACCTTTTTCACTTCTTTCGAATTCTGACACAATTCGACCAGAATGTCGCAGCAGGAGTTGAAATCGCTCATTTCATCTTTGCTAAGACGAAATTCCGCGACGAAGGTTTCAATACCGACGCATGATGCCGATGCGGAACCAGTTTCGCCGATGGCGACTTGACATTTGACTGTTTTGGTCAGGGCAGCAAGCTTATTCACTCCGACTTCGCGAACAGACAAGGTTTGCAGATTGGACAAAGCTTTGTCATATTGCTTTCCCTTCAGGTAGTTTGTGGCAGATTCTGAAAATGGATTAAATATTAGTACTGCTAATTATGACTGAAAGACATTTTTACGTCAAAATAACAATTTAATTTTGAAGCGCATAGAATAAAATCAAGTCTCAATATTATGTTGCTTAAAAACATGCCGAAATGTTTAAATTTGCAAAGAAAGTTTAAATTTGATCCTTTAATTTCTTTTCTATGAAAGGATGCGAAACAAAACATAATAACGTCAAACAATTGAATGCGTTTCAATTATTATTGATGTCGTAATAACAACAACTGTGTGACAAAAAACATGCATTATGACGACATAGACCGCAGCAAAATATTTTTTTTTAAACTCATTTATTACCGCAGAGTAAGGAGCTGAAATCAACTGTTTAAAATTATTCAAAAAAAAAAAAAAACTTCAAAAAATCTGCAATTTTCGTGTAAAATTTGCTCTACTTTTTCAGAAAAGATGAAAATATAACCTTCGAATCAAACTATGCACCACTTTTAAGCTATAATTTGAGTTAAAAATGGCTTTAGAACGCTTTTGGACCATTGTAAATTGAGATTCTTGCACAAACTAACAACTCAAATACATACCGTAAATTTTTTGCAACGACGCAGATCTCGAAGCCATCTAAAAATTTAATTCAAAAATTAAACCTTTACTTGTTTTTCACCAAACAATTAGTGCCCGCTGCAACAGCGCGAAAGCGCAGCCGGCAACGACAAATTTTATCAACTGCCTTTAATTTTTAGAGTAAAGTGCTTCCACCTCACTCGAAAGATCGACATTTGATTAGCCGTCTGTCCAAATTCTTTTGGAAATTTACGATAAAAATCTAATTCTCATTAGCTGGCTTCTCGGCCAGTTGGCTTAGCTTGAGCTGCTAAGCAATTCGGAAAATGCAAGTCCAAATTGGTCTCATTTTCGTCAACAACAAGCACGGAGTCGTTACGATGCAGCAAAGTTAGGTTTAAGCAACAGTGTAGTACTTACAAGACGCCCTAAGAAAAGACATCAATGCCTCAGGCAAGGATGCGCGGGTTGCCGCAATACCTTTTTTTTGAGTAACTTGGCCTGGACCAGTGAACCAAAGCAACTTGTACCCACATAAAATAACATGCCTCTATAACAAGGAGGTATTTTTTAAACAAGTTTATTCCCCACGAATAAGCTTTGAAGAAAGGCTACGCCAAACAGCCTAGCTTAGTTGACTAACCGTAACCTCCCCCCCCCCCCCCCCGAAAAAAAGCTCTATTTCGTTACGGATAGTAAACTATTTCGTTACGGATAGTAAACCAAAATGAGCAGCTCATTCTCCGAAGTTATTATTATTATTTAATTGTTGTTTAAATAAATAAATAAATAATTTACTTACTTTGAATTGTAGTTGTACTGTTTCGACAAACAACAAACTGAAGTTGACGGCTACTTCCAGCAGGACATCTACTTTGACAAACTTATCCAAGATTTGAAAAATAATTTATTATTTACAACCTTTCACAATCAAACACGTCATAATTAACATTGTGACGTCACAATTTTAATTGTTTGGTAATAATACTTACTGTTTAAATTGTAGAACACTGTAGTAGATTACGTAATACTTTCGCAAGATGCAATTTTTTAATAGCAAAGAATAAAACACAAGATTTAAATAAAAAGCGGCCGATTAGGGTAGTGGTTACTGGTTAGACATCGCTATTCGCACGGTAAATCTGGGGCTTCATTTTCAGCCCGGTAAAACTGGACGCAATGTAGCCAGCGAGGCCTTGGCGGAAGCATTCTTAAGGTGGGGGGCCTAAAACCAATGACCAGATTTCTTTCGTCTACAACCAGGGCTGGATTTAGACAATAAGGGGTCCTAGGCCAGGGATGGCGAACCACTGACCCGCGGGTCACACTGTGACCCACTTGCAGATTCCAGTGACTCACTTGTAGTTTCAAAACTTTGAGGAAAATGTTAACAAACATTTAAGCAGTGACGAAAGGTGTAACTTTCTTTTCTCTGGCATTCACGGCCATTTTTTTTGCTCGCACACCCACCGTTTGCGCAAACTTCTGTGCAGTGAAGACCAATTTTTGCTCACACCTGACAAGTCTCTCACTAATATCATTAAATCCGTGACCCCCTTTTTTAATTTTCAAATTAAAGCTTCGTATATGACCCAACTTCTAGAAAAGGTTCGCCATCCCTGCCCTAGGCTATTTGATCACACTGCTTGGAAGAGAAAAAAAGTCTACACGTCCTCAGATGTCCTGTTTTCCACTGAAAATATCAGGTTTCAATGGGTTTCAATTTCGATGGTAGGCCTATTAAGTTTCAAATACATTTATGCAGAGGTATTATTGTAGAAATAAACGCGTAAATTAGGTTCTCCCCCCGCTTCCTCCACCTATGAGGCAGCTGCTCGCCACCGCTGCAACGTTTCTTTGAAGCTGTGTTGCCCTGTTGCTAAGCCGAGGAGAAGAGCCCCACTACTCGTAATACGCTTCGGCGTAATACCTCTGTCCTCTAGTATACCGTAATAACTCGAGTTTAATGAAGGTTTGATTTTTTGATTTTTAACTTCATGTAAAAGTTAGAAAAGCTACACCTAATACGCAATGCTTAGTCCTCTAAAAAGGTTTCCAAAAGCCCCTTTTTATGCATTAGGGGAAGGAGATTGCAGCAGAGATATCGGGATTTAACATTTCAAAATCCTATACCTTAAATCCAAAAAACAAATTTTAGTCTTAAGTCTTATTATCACCAAATCCTGAATGATCCATTGTTGAGCTAAAAGCAATGAATACATTTGAGTTGAACTCGGGCCATTTCCAAGAAGTTTTATTAAGTTTACTTACTATAATATACAGTATTCCACATCAATCGGCAAAAACTTTTAAACTCATGTTAAACCGAACCAAATCCGGTAAAATTTCGGAAAATCGATCCAATTAAATTCAAATTCTTGTTCATCTTTTGACGCTACGTATATCCTTAGCACAGGGCCGGTGCTAGGAACTGCGGGGCCCAATAAGAAACCTAATGGTGGGGCCCCTCTTTTCATAATAAAATGTATAGACGTTTGTGTCTCATGAAAAAAACATGCGAACGAACCAAAAAAATAGACATTTAATACCTGCTATAAAACAAATTGAAGTGCCGGCAGCACCAGAGCAGTCGTCTTAGGGAGGCCAAGCCTTTTACAAAAGGGGTCAAACATTTAATTAATTCTGTAAAATGCAACGAAAGCTTTCACGCCACAGTCCTCTTCATCAACGAGAACTTTGCATCGAGCTGACGTTGATTTGAACTTTAAGTTTTGAAGATACCGTTTCTGTGCAAGTGTTATATATCACAGTTATGTCATGTTGTTTTACGAATTCGAAGACAAAAGAAAAGCAGTGGAACACGCTTATAGTTGCTTGTTAAGTTGTTAACAACGCAATTTCCATGTTTGATATTCTTAATTCGAACGAAACGCAAAACAGTTCTGGCGAAGCTGTTTCAGCAATACTTAAAATGTTAAAAATTATGCTTAAAAGCCGCTGTCTTCAAAAAAAGTAAAATTGTCGATTGGAGGTTAAGGGTGGGGGTGGGTGAGGGGCAAGCTTGCTGTATGTGGCGGCCAGGCCACCCCTTTGCGCCGACTCTGCTTTTATTGATTGCTGTACTTTTAACACCATGAAAGCCGGCCAATTAGTTAAATAATTTTAAATTTCAGACGAGCATTATGGTAATATCTTGAAAAATATGCCACAACGCAATAATTAGCGAATATATTTTTTGAATTTGGAACTCCTTCAACTATGCCTAAATATGCCAACAGACAATAAACTAAAACTACCGGAAAGATTTTTCAAAATGCACTAAAATTGCACTTGTTGTACGAAAATTTTAATAAATTTCCGGGAATGCATGGCCCCGGACTTCCTCAAGATGGTTTTGTCCATGAATTGCTTCAAACGAACTCCACTTGATGCTGCCACTGTGCTGTTGACTTCCTCACTATAAATCTTGAAGGTTTCTCACAGCTTTTGCTTTTCTTAAACAGAGTATATTTTACAATTTAACTTAAGTCTCAACTGCTTTGGTGGAGAGCATGCATCCTTAAACAGACGCTAAAAAGCTGCAACCGAAATTAACATGAAACCCCCCTAAAACTATCTCCAGGCGACAGGCGTTTACTTGTAAACAGCAAACCCACGCGATCAAACAACTGTGTAACTTTTTTCCTTACCAAAGCTTGGTTTCAGAGCCGGATTTAGAGAATGAGAGGCCTTACGTTTAGGTTATGTTGATATCAGGTAGGGCGCTAGTTATCATAAATTCCTGGTCGGATGCAGCTCTAAGGTGGCCATGGTTGATTTCGAAAACAAAGAGGTCGCTCCGTAATCGCGTCGAGCCCTTTTGCTTGTAACGAGGTCCCTTGTTTCTCCGAGGCCTTAGACTTAATTCAGCGTATTTTGCCTAATGGTAAATCCGACCCTGCTTGGTTTGACCAGCTACCGAGTTGCCGATTTTTTGTATTTAGCCTAAACCTAATTTAAAGAATAGGAATGATTCATAGATATTATGCACCGGTTCAACTTTTGGCACTTTCACCTATTTTGTATCTCACAGTACAGAAAGGGACTCCCTCTAGCGCGGGGCCCCTTAAGGTGCGGGGCGCAATTTGGTCAAATCGGCCTAAAACCGGCCCTGTCTTAGCATGAAGACAATTAAGACCACACGTGTTTTGGAAGGTTTGCGCTATTGCAATCCCTCATCGACTATGTTTCCATGTTGCTTTAAACGTTTTGTCCCTTCTCTCTTTATTTTTTGACTGCTCCTTGAGTTTGTGTATAAGGCCGCTATGTCCTCTACGCTTGTCCTAAATGTTTTTGATTTATATGAAGGGGGTGATTATTCAGATGAAAAGTGTTTCCACCAGCGGTTCTCAACCGTGGCTCTCGGCCCCCAAGGGGGCAACAGATTGTCCTCTGGGAGGCACGAGCATAGGAATAAATACTTTTTTATTTTTAGGCCAGAACTTTAAAATTACACCCAAGGGATCACGGTCCTTTTGTGTCACAGTGAAGAGGGCCAAGACTCAGAAAAAGTTGAGAATCACCGGTTTGCACTTTTGTACGATTTTTCACAGCGTCTTTGCAATTTGCATAGCATAAGAAAACAAAATACGCCTACTGTGTTAACGGAAAAGCGATCCCATTGTCATTATACAGGTGATAGTTTACCGGCAGCCAAATGGTTGGAAATGGCGCTGCATTGCTTTCCGCGTTCCAGGTAAGGTTCCAGCGACCTAATAGTCGCATTTAACTAACGAGTGATGAATATAGATATGTTCTATATATAGCAACTACGAAAGCGCGATTACCGATACGTGACAGGCGTTAACGCGACACGCGTCACGCGACAAAATTTTTTCGCACCTTGTTTGTTTTATTTTGCTGTTCACCGATCACGCGAAAACCTGCGAAACCCTTCTACATTTACTTACATTATAATTTTAGGCGCGTAGTCGCGTGTCGCGCATCGGTACATGCACCTTGAAACTGCAAGCGGTAGCAAAATCGGTTAAAAATGGCACATTTTGAAACCTCACTTCAGTAACGTAACCGGCCAGAGGGCGCACTGGGTTAAAGACAGTGATGGTGGAGAGACAGATCTGTGGTTCCCACGCTTGTCAAATCGGACATTTCTTCGGAGCTGATATTGCGCAGGCGCTAAGCTGCGGAGATAGGTCCAGTCACTCGCAACACGCTTCAGTGTAATACCGCAAGTATACTGAAGATTTGATTTGACTTGCGTACAAAGTCGGGCAGTACCGCGGTACAAAAGTACCGCATTACTGTAACGCGGAACTGTACCGTTTTTGGTACCGTACGTCGATGCTTTTCCAAAACTGTACCGTTTTTGGTACCGTAGTTACTTTTTTGACAGTTTTACTCGATATTTCGGTAACTTTGTTTGGAATGGGTTTTCAACGCAAGAACGGAAAATTTCTTATTAGTGAAAAATCCCTAATCCGTGACCATTGGACTCGCCATCACCGCATAATTGCAGCAGACTGAAAAGAAAAAAGATATGTACCGATATAATAATACTGCCAGTTCTCAAAAGCATTGATTTCTGAAAAATTGGTCTTTATACTTACTTCGGCAGCGTTAGCCGACCTGAAGAAAATTCGGATTACGCACCTCTTCGCAAGTATACTGTTAAAAGTTTATTGAAACATTTAACGACCATGCAGCAAAGGTTGAATGTTGTAATATACCACTTCTGCAGCAACGCAGAGTAGTAGTAGACCTATATGGAAATTATAAAGATTTCTGATAAACTGTTTTACTGTAGCTTCAGAAATGAGCTACTATAAAAAGCCTTCATTTTCGCTATGCGTTTCATGTGCAATCAATTTACTGTAATAAACATGGCGTCTTTAAAGCGATTACAGTATATTCATTGCGCGGACGCGTGCTAGGTAATGGACTATCTATAGTCTATACCAGTGGTTCTCAAACTTGTCGGAAGTATCGAACCCAACACGTGTCATGCAAGCATACATCGAACCCTTAATTATAACCAGGAGCGGATCCAGAAAATTTTAGAGGGGGGATGCAGTCTTGAATTAGGTTGAATGTTAAATGAATGCAAAGACGTTAGACGTCTAAACCGGAAAAGGGCATAAGCTCTTTGAAAATGTTTCACGTCAGGGGCGTATTCAGAATATTCTTAAGGCGGTGGAGGGTGGCATAAAATTTTTACATTTTTTAAGCGTATTTTTTTTTCGGAAAGTTAATTTGAAGCAAATTGAGGAACAAAAATATGACTCTAGGGGGGTCCGGGGGTATGCTTCCCCGGAAAGTTTTCAAAAATTTAGACACTGTAATGGCCATTTTAGAGCTTTTTGAACAATTTTTATGGCAAATTCTGTTTAATTTTTTTGCCTCTAACTCTAAGTCCTTCACCAAATATGATACATTTGGTTCGCACATTTTTGATTTATGCGTTCGCACATTTTTGATTTATGCGTGCTTAAGGCGTAAAAATGATTGTTATCAAATAGGTTTGAAATTATGGAAAAATTGTATTCATCAAAATTAGCGTTGAAAGAGTATGGTGGGGGAATGCATCATTCCACGCAGAGATAATCATTTGCTACAACTGTATGCCTTTTTGCAAAAACTTATTCTGATCTTAGCCGAACCCCTGCTACAGCCTCACCGAACCCCTGGGGTTCGGTCGAACCCAGTTTAAGAACCACTGGTCTATACCGTAAGTCATAGTCCTACCATTGTTGAAAAAAAAAAAACGAGAAAACTTTTTCGTTTGAAAGTATCGAAAATCGGTAACGAGTATCCTTATAGTTGTTGCTTTTTAAAAAAGGTACCGTTACCGGTACCATCGTTACTTTTTTACAAAATATCGGTATTGATATCGTCGTTACTTATAAAGTTTCGAGCGCCCAGCTATGATTGAGTAACGTCTGGCGATTTTATAAATGAAATCGCATGGTTTCTGGTGATATGGGCATTGCAAGTTTTTTTTTCTGATTTCATGCAAAAAATAGCGTAAAGTGAGGTGGAAAACGTCATAACAAAGAGAAAAACTTTCATTTGGACAACTTAATAACAAGCACCAAATTGAACTCCTTAGATGGGCGAGTGATAGACTGGCTGCCCTTGAAACTGTAAACTGGGGTTCGAAACTGTAAACTCGAGTCGGGACAAGCGAACCTGGAGAACAAGCTGACAAGTTTAGGCTACTTATTTGTGCCATGGCGAAGTGATTAGCGGGAAACGCCGCCATCACGTAGTGGTAGACAAACTAGCACGTTACAGTGCTGAGATCACTTTCTCGTTTGGAAGAGCGCTAGGTCCTTTTGCAGTCTCCCTCAATTACTGTTGAATTCTCAGTTCAATATAATTAGAAATTAACCTCATTTATTTATTTATTATATTTATTCTCGTGATAGTAGCAATACTGCCGTGCAAAACAAAAACACTAGGCCTTAAGTCCAAAAATAAAGTTTTGAGAAAAAGGCAAAAACTATCCATTCTCGGCGCATTTTGCTCAAATTTTCAAGAAAACACTTAATTACTATGTCTCTTTATTTGGTACAAATTTCTAAGTCCAATTTTTTTACTTAACTTTTTAGCCCACAGTAAGTTCAGAATGCTTCTATTCTATTGTATAGTTTTGTGCGGTAAAACAAGACAATCACAGTAAGTCGACGGACATACCAGGACATAACGTAGGCCTACTGTGCTTTGTCTTGTATTAACCAGGTCATCGAATCGCTTGAAATATTGCTTCGGTTTAGGTTAAAGTTTCGCAAAATTCATTTTTAGCGGTTTACCTCCGATTGAGGTTTTTCGTCGTTTGATTCTGCAGGTTCAGTTCCACTTAAAATTGAAAATACTTTGAATTATCGGGTTCAGGTTCGCAGAAGCAAAAATTCAAGGAGAAAAATAAAGTCTGCAGTGCAAGCTTAGCCTACACTACTGATGGTGACAACTAAATCCATGTCAGCGGTTTCCAACCTTGGTTTCTTCTTTTGGCTACCCACTTTTGATGTGACCATAATATGTGACTGACCCTCACTTACCCACAACATAGATGTTTTAAACCAGGGCTTCTCAACTGTTTTTGCTCAAGGCCCACTAAAACAGGGGTGGGCAACTGTTCTAACTGCCAAGATTAGGGCCGCACTTATTAGAGGAGCAAAAAAATGTCTACACGTCTTCAGATGTCTTATTTCAGTGAAAACATCACTGAGGAGCAAAAAAAGTCTACACAGCTTCAGATGCTTTGTATTCCAGTGAAAACATCGGTGAGGAGCAAACATTTTTTTTTAGATGTCCTGTATACTAGTGAAAATATCAGACTCAGTCACCTCGTCTGTTTTAAACTAAATCAAAATGCTGCAAAAACCGGTGTTCTACAAAAAAGAAAGTCTTCACCGTTGAAAGTGAAATTACGGGGCATTTCTTTAATCGGGACAGGACGGTGTTATCTTTCAGGGGGTGTTTGATTCTTCACCTGAAAGCCCTAACTTCCCTACTAGTATGGAATTCCCCACCGGTTGGGAACCCATGGTGTGAACACACCTTTAGCCTGCAGATCCTTCGCGACCAGGTTGATTTATGGCTGGAACCGATTAAATTTGCATTACACCGGGTGTTTGAAGCTCGAATAACGCAAGGTCACTTCGTAGTTTCTCTCTAGTGTTGCTAAATTTTAATTAAAATAATTTGAAAACATTCTCAGTTATTTTAGATTATTTTATTTTCAAATTCAATAAATCTTAAAGGGATTTGGTAAAATTTTAAAAATATCACCGCTAGTGGCGCGAATCGACTTCCATTTTTTCGCACACGTTTATGTCTTTTTCGCTGCTTGGTTGTAAACCTAAGTGGTGTTTTCGGCCAGATTAAAACTAAAGAAATGGGGAAGTTTATGAAAGCAAATAGGGTGGTTTTAGTGTTGTCTGGTCGCTATGCTGGACGAAAAGGGATTATTATCAAAAGTCATGATGAAGGCTCGAAAGATCGCCTCTATGGTCATGCCCTAGTTGCTGGCATTGACCGATACCCTCGTAAAGTAACAAGAAAGATGTCCAAAAAGAAGCTGAGAAAGCGAAGTAGGATCAAGCCTTTTGTCAAAATTCTCAACTACAACCACCTCATGCCCACAAGATATTCAGTTGATGTGGCCATTGACAAATCATCTGTTAATAAGGAGATTATTAAAGATGCTGGTGGACGAAGAAAGGCTCGACGAGAATTGAAGACAAAATTCGAAGAGCGTTACAAAACTGGGAAGAACAGATGGTTTTTCCAAAAGCTTAAATTTTAAACTCTTTACAAAAGCATATCTATCAAGCAGAGGATAGTATAATCAATGCTAATTAGGCAAAACTGTTTGCAGCGAACATGAAAACTGCAGATTGCATGAGTTAATAATTGCATTTCACTGTTTCATGATTTATTATTTGGTTAATTGTGTAAGCATTGCAGTGATTAATTAAACTACTTTGTCTCTAAAATTTCCCTGTTTTGTGTTCTTCAGTTCTTGGGATGTGTAGGCTAACAGTGTACCGGTAATTGTGAATGCACTATCAAGACTTTTTACCAGTTCTGGTAATTGAAGCTTAGAAATTACTGATCAATCTGTTAATAGACATACTGATTTGGCGGTACCAAACATATTTATTGCTTTGTTGATCTGTTGACTAAGTAAAGAATTGGATTTTTGGTTTTGTGATTATTAAGTTGCAATGTGATTATTATTTGATGATGATCTATTTGTGATTTCATGTTGCGTGGCTTTATCTTACTTGGCGTTGATTATGTGTTCTTCTTGCTTTAGATGTAAATAATGGTTAAGTTCTTAGTTGAAAAACAACCAGTTTAATCATGATTTGATAATTTAATCCCATTGGTTGTTGATAACGTCATTGCTCCAGAATGTATAAGTTCTTTTTCCAAAAGATTGATGATGAAAAAAATCTGGCACAGACTCAATGTGGTAAGAATCTGTTCGTAATCTAGAAATTTGTAACAGGAGTAGCTTTGTATTTAAAGTTGTTTACTATGGTTGCCGAGTATTTGCCACATGGAAGATTCACCACATGTTCAATGACATTAACTCTTGTGGACGTTTTAAAACAAAAACTTTTGACAAATTATGTCAATATTCTGTGGTGCCAGTGTCAAATATATTCTGTTACTAAAAACAATTACATTAACTTTTGGATGCTTAAATTCAGGAAGTATGCTAATCAGTGGCATGGCAAGAAATATTGGTAGGGAGGAGGGACATATTTGGGGTTCAGGCTTGACATTGGGGTTGAAAGTATTGCTTTCATCCTGCAGCATCTTAAGCTACTTCTTTCGTACCAGTAGTTGACATTGTCAGTAAAAGTCCTGCGAAGGAATAAATTTTGTCAGAACATAAGGAGTTGTCAGGTTGTGTAATTTCTTACATAGTTTTATAATTGTATAACTAAGTTTTAATGTAGTTATGTTAGCACAAGTGATGCTTGGCAGTTACCAGGTTACTTATTTTATAGATTTAATGTTTCTGCTTGCAACTTGTAACTTTTTTCAAAAATTTTGCTTCTGGTGTGAGTTTTGGACTTAACATGCTCTTTTTTGGTTTAGTGATTAATTGATTATATAAACCAATGTATTTGTTTAAAAAATCAAATTAATATCATACTACCATAAATATGTCCCTGTAAACTAGTTCCCCAAGCATTTTTTCTTCCTGCATTCTTAATTCAAACGTGATTTTATGCACATTCATGTATCAATGATAGACAAACATGTGAGGATATAGACAAAGATATAGACACTGCATTTGCGAGATACCATTGATTAGGTATGTCATTGTACATCTCAACTCCACTAGTTACTTGTTTTCTGGTGAAGCCTCCAGCCCATAGCATATCTCCTTTCACTGAAGCCCCATGGTTTGCTCTAGGCGTCTTCATGTTGCTGATGTCACTCCATGAGTTTGTTGGAAGAGTAAACTTTTCCATCTCATAATGTATTCACTTTGTCAAATCCACCAACCACATAGATCTGAGTAAAATAAGTATCGATAAACTTGGGATTTGTAATATACCTGCCAAACTTAGAGTTGAAAGTATGTGCCGGTTCATGGTATTGTAAACATTTAATGTAGCCACTGATACCATAAAAATTAGTTACAATGTTGAATGTTTTATACAGTATGGTACATGTAATTGATTCTTTACCAAATCTTGGTGGTTGATGTTTGAGACTGCAGATCTCCGTATTGGGGAGTAATTTGTGTCCAACACGTGGCATCTGAATCATAAAACCCAGGTGTGTAGAGATGTTCTTTTCCATCATATCTTCCTATATAAACCGAAAAATTTAGACGAATATTTTTTTAATTAGCAACTGTAAGGAAGTATTTTTAGAACGGTGTTGTTTCAAGGTGATGGGAAGTTTTAGGGAGAAAAATTAATATGGACAATGAAAATGATCAGATGAAACCTTGGGCATAAGTTAGTTTGATTGTGTTTTGGTATAGTATGAAGTTTTTGGTGCAATTTTTACAAGAAGGTTAAGAATACTGTAGAAACCGTTAAAATCCAACTTTTTGATTATACCTTTTCATTGAGAGCTCTTGTGCTTGCTTCACTTCGTTTTTCGATTATATATGGTAATACTTTCTTTTTTCTTGATGGTGTTTCATAGCATTCTCCCTATTTCAAACTGGAAATATATGTTTTTCTTAACCTACTGGTATATTTTTTGCTCTGGTGTAGGGGTGCTCGAACTGCGGTTCGTAGGCCAGAACCAGCGTGCAAGTCCTTTTCATCCTGCCAGCCAAGATGTTTTGCAAATGCTTCTAACTGAGCTTTAGAATATATTGATTTTACAACTACGTGCGTACAAATATATTACAATTGTGCTTAAAATTATCATTACAATATTGCTAGCAAAATTTGCAAAAGCTTGCCCAAGACAACAACAGCTCATTTTGCTTCAGATAAATCTCATAATTTGAGATTTTCTAAATCTCTCAATTAGTATACCTTAGTAATAAAATGCTATGTTTAAACGTATTAGCTGCAACTTTGATGGAATATCAACAGTCACTAAAAGCGGTTATGTTTTATTACAAGTTATAAACCATTTACATAATATGTATTACACTCTGCTTATTTCAACTTTTGTATTGTTCCTTTTGGGAATAGTCCTACTCAGGTTGTGCATTTATAAGTGTTTCAGAACGATTGTTTTAAGAGTGTATAATATAATTTTTTGACGTAAGCAAAATAAGTGATTATTTTTTTACAAACTTTTGACTTTGTTTAAGTAGTAATCTACTTCAAGTAAACCCCCGCGAACATACTCCAGTAATGATATGAGATGTTGCAGTCTGTTAGCTTGGTCGATAGGCTATCCACCCGAGTTGAAACAAAAATGCCTGAGTTGGTACACGTTAGGTTTTGAGTTGAGCAATCAGAAATAGATGAAAGAATTTTTCCAAACGTTGCAACTTGCAAGTCGCTAATTTATCATCTGCCCAATTTGCTTGGTGTTGTAAAAACTGGTGCTTTAACAAGGAATAATTTTTATAGAAGTTGATACATTTTACCTACGTTTTCAAAATCAGTAGAAAGATTTGCTGTGCTAAATAGGACTTACAAGCATTAACAAAGAAAGCGAACACGATCCTCATCTCCTTCAGATTTTATCCAGTGCAAGTAGAATGCATCACTTGCATGTTATATAAATAATAATGTCGTAGAAATTTTTTTCTGATGTGGCAATAAGTTCGTTGTCAGTGATCAGTTTTTCGAGCTCTTGGAATTTGAGCTGGAAAATTTCGTGGTTTTGCTCCGCCACGTTTTTAAAATGGTGAAGTAGGTAAATTTTGTCAATCTAAATTTTACGTCATGTTGGTCAATCTGAAAGATCTGAAAAGAAAAAGAAGTTTACGTCAGCGTTTGTCACGTTCAGTCTCTATTTATCAGCTACTTGGCCGTTTGAGTTGTAGATCTATCGTGATGTTTTTTTTTGTTTCAGGGCTGAAGCTGTTCGCGTTTGAAATCACCTAGTGGCTGCTGACTCGGATGAGCGCTAGCTCTCTTCGTTATTACCCTCATTTGAGCTTGGAGTTAAGAATTTTGATTATGGTCTACTTTCAAGAAACCTACCTCCAGGTTAGTATTGTCAAATGCTACATTTTAAAACTATATTAGCGTGTTTACATTTACAAATCTAAAAACCTAAGTTTTTTTTCTATGACAATCAATCTAGCACTGACTTATCTGGAGCTCATCATCACTACAGCAGGTCCTGCGTTGCATACAATCGTCGTAATACCAAAACGTGAAAAAACTGAAGCTAGTTCAAGTAAATCATGTGTATCGGTTTAACTGCGATTGTTTTTTCGTACCTGGCTAATCTTATTTCCACGATGCTTTTGGGCGTTAATTGGTTGTCGAATTTCTCACCGCGGCGTTGTGTTTAATGTGGCATATGCGAAAATCATCGGCGATGGATTTAAGTTTTTCAGCATCGCTTGGACTAACCTCGACCTGCGAAGTAGAAGAGTTTTTAATACACAAGTCTCACTATTTAGCGCTGCATGGCCACTTGTAATGCCTTAGTGGGGTCTTTTTTTTTAAGAGACTGGAAACATAAATTTTGTGTCCTTCCAACTCCACAGTATTGAGATCATTATTTTTATTGTTACTTCTATCTGACTGGTTTGGAAAGTTAGTTCGGTTATAAAAGTATGAATGCGGCTATCTTGGCTACCTCTAATCATACTTTAATCTTAAGTTTGGAAAGTTAGTTCGGCTACCTCTAATCATACTTTAAAACTGGTTTGGAAAGTTAGTTCGGTTATAAAAGTATGAATGCGACTATCTTGGCTACCTCTAATCATACTTTAATCTTCGCGGCTTAGCGCCCACGCGACACAGCTCTGAAAACACATCGCAGCGGTGGCAGCATTGTGTCCGATATGACCGGCCCGGGAATCGAACGCCAGACCTCCCTCGCCGATAACGATTTCTATAACAACTACACTAACAACCTAATGATTTGTTTACCTCCCCTGTATACATTATACTCAGCAGCTTATCCGTTATTGTTTGAGACACTTTGAGAATACTAATTACTCGCGGACGTGGGTTCTCTCTAAACAAGTTCCTATACAAATAACTAAAATTTAGTGGAAGCGAACTCGTTGCCTGCTGTCTATTACCTCCAGGGGTGTATGAAAAGGGGAGGGCAATCCCCTGAATTATTTTCTAGACAATTATGTCCATACGTTTACTTTGCACATAATTTGAAGGAGTCGGTTGAGCTAGACGCAAACCCTCCGCCTTAATGAATAAAAATATTCATTATACTCCCGGTATTACGCTAAAACGTGTAACTACTGGTGCTACTTTGCGCATGGGCAGCTCCGAAGAAACGCCTTTGTGGTGGTAAGTCTTTGGCGACACTGCGTCCGTTTTGACCGGCTCGGTAATCGAAACCCTGACTTCGCTTCGAAAGCGATTTCGTAAATCACGACGCTCAATGGCCAGCACGTTTTTTTGTTAATAATTTGTGATTTTGCCAACCGCTTATGACAGTTTAAAGCGTGGTTATTAGTAAGAGCAAGCTTAAAGTGATACAAAAAATTATGGGATGAAAATAGCTTGGGAGCAAAAATAAAGCCACAGTAATTCTAAAACTCGACGTTTTGACTACTGGTTCAGCTGTTATCATCAGCAGTGTAAGCAAGGCAGAAAAAACTAAACTGAAAGTTTTAGTTAGAATTGTAAATTCTAGTTCTTTTACTTTTGTACTGCCTTGTTTACACTGCTGATGATGACGGCTGAATCTATGTTGTCGAAACGTCCAGTTTTGAGTATGAGAGTGGCTCTGTTTTTCCTCCTGGATCTAATACGTTGTTGTGACGTTTCAATAGAACTAAACAAGCTTATTTCGCAGGGAGGATTTCGAATTAGCTGAAGCCGAGTTGATTTACGAATTTTCTTTCCGAAAATAATCGCTGTGAGTACTGAGCACTACTTTGTGCGCGTACATCTTACTGTCTTCGACGTTAAGACAAGTGTCGCAGAACACTCCCTTTTGCCTTGCACAAATGCACAGCAACTTTGGTATCGGTTGCTGGTGAGATGGAACGTCATTGAGGACTCCAAATCGCTTGTATTTAGTATCTCCAGTTGCTAACTTATTGCAGATTAAATTTTTGAACATGATGTTAGTGCTCTTATCTTGAATATTTTTGTAAAATGCAGGAAGCAAGTGCCCTCTGAGTGATTGTAAAGTCATCTTGGGTGCAGTGATTGCGCAGTTATTAAGGTTTTACAGACGTAATTAATCGAACAACAGTTTGTGGCTCGTTTGAACCGGTAAACTTATTCCATTGTATATATATATTTTCACTACCAAAAATGCAATTTTTAGATTTTACGGCGAAGTTTATCAAAAAGTGTTAGCTCATTTTAGCAACCATAAAGACAATAGCAGTGTCGGAGCTATGGTTTCTTCGTTGTCTTTTATCTCGCCGTCATACGTTTCGTTTGTTATTTTTTAATATTTTTTTGTTTTTTCCTTTGCCCCTCAGTTTCAATCAAATGGGGTGTCTCGACCATGCCTACTTTTCCCATCACCTTCAATTTCCATTCTTTCTTGCATGCTACAACGTTAATCGTTTTTTGCTTTTTGTGTGTCCGTTTGCAGTTAAATTCTTTTTGTGTTATGATTATAATGATTGCTTGCGATACCTAGCAATGCAAGCACGACATGGGCCGGGTGTACACTAACGCTTAGCGCACGAAAAAGGGTAACCGGTTATCATTTTTTTCGTCCTTCCAGACTCATGAGGTACACAACTGCGAGGGCCAGAGCTAGCTCTAACTGAACCAACAAAAATCGAAGAATATAGTTAATGCAGTTTGCTAATCAGAAGGGCGAGGCATGCTTACTTGCATGCTACAACGTTAATCGTTTTTTGCTTCTTTTTCTGTGTCCGTTTGCAGTTGTATTATTGTTGTGTTGTGTTTATTTTGACGGTGCGGAAATAAAAGACACTACTACTACTAAACCAGATAGTTTATTACGGTACTAATTGGGTAGGAGTTTTAACAAGAAGTATAGAGAAAACAGACAGTTACAAGAACTGAAGATTTTTTTTCAAGTTACTGAAAAATGTTTTCAGTTATTCTGGTTACATTTTATCTACCAGAACTAGAAGAATTTCCAAGCACTAAGCCTATATGTACACTCCGAAATAAATAGATTTTATTTTTGCCTCTTGCAGTACAATGTCGCGAGGTGATTAAATAATAGTAAAATTTAAACTATAATGATGGCCATCATTCATTTTCAACGGTTAGAAGCATCGAATGACCGTGGGGTTTCCAATCTTCAGATGCTCCTGGATGGTCAAATAAAAAACGCATCGTCACGATTTAACTCTTCGAAGTGAAATATGATAGGCTACGGTCATCGTGGCAACCTCTTGCAAACCACAAATACAAAAATATCCTATTGATTTTAAGCTGTAGAGCAGGGGTGGGCAAACTATTCTCACGAAGGGCCAGATTTGGAAAAGCTGTTGAAGCCGCGGGCCGCACGCTGATTGGAAAACAAAGTGAATTGAATACCTTTTTTGGTTTGTAAGATCACAGTCCACGTACGAGTGTGATCTCCGTAGTAAAAGGTTTTAACCTCGTTTTTCATTTCATCTTATTTATTTGGAAATCCGTTGAGGCTTATTTTTTTGGAAATCACTGACATCCGTGATCTCCAAAGGAAAAAGGTCTTCCGCTTAATTCATGGTGGAAGTTTCTGTAAATGCCGGCTGGCCAGAATGAAAAAACCGGCGGCAGTAGCTTGCCCATGTCTGCTGTAGTCTCATACTCTCATGTGAATGTAATTTTAGTTCTGCAATGTGAAATGGATGCCGGGTTATAACTTGTAGAAACTCCACCTCCACAAGGAGTTCTTATTAAAAAAACAAAATCTTTTTAGACTCTCCGTTCTGCGCCGAAGCGCGTATTGAGTGGCGGGGCCCATCTCCGCAGCTTAGCGCCTGGGCAGCACAGCTCGAAAAGACGTCGCAACGGTGGCGAGACGTAAGCGACACTGTCCATTTCGATAGTTTCGGGAATTGAAAGCCCGATTCTCCGCACCAATAGCGGCGTCTTTGAACAACTCGGCCGAGTGGTAAGAGTGTTAGCCTCTGGAGCTAAAAACTCTGGTTCAAACCAATGACTTTAAAATTGGTATTTACAGCGTTCCTTCTTGACGTTCAGCAACTCCTAAGCCAGCTCGTTATAGCGGTTTGATCTCTTTCTCGTGATAGGAGGATAGGCTATGCAATTAAATACAACTGCCTCGAAGCTTGGCATTAGACAAGGGCCTACGTAAAACCGCATTTTAATGTGGGAGTCTCTTACCCTCATGTGAATGCAATTTCGGTTCGGTAGGTCTAATGTAAAATCTACACCAAGGAGTTCTTCATATCCCCGAGTAAATGAGATTTCGTTTTGGTCGAACTTTACTATTAGACTTACTGTAGGCTTGGCCTACCTACAATGGGTTTACTAGCATGGAGCCTACATTAGCAAATTCGGGGAGAATCAAACCAGTCACTGCAGATTTTTAGTTACACATGGGCCACGTACAGCAATATAATTTTTATTAGAAAACTTTCAGAATAAAAAGAAAAATCAGTAACAAAAAATCGAAAAAAAACACAAAAATTGAAGACGCTAGAAACCAAAGCCTGCACTCAATGCTGAATATTAGCATGTGGCATTGTAAAGTTGTATTTAAGTAGCGTAAGTCCGATAGAGTTGACTTGAAATGTAGCAGTGGCCGAATAGTTGTCGATGCATGCTAAATTTCCAAACACAAAACCCAAAATTGAAAAAACAGGACCCGAAATTTGATGAAAAGCGACACTGCCAGAAATAACCAGCAACATCTCAGCAATGGATGGATTTCTTTCATTCTGACTTCTCGTACAAGTTCAGCCCTAGTACTTCATTGGCAAACAGAGAAGGTGTGATTATTTCTGGGAGAGTTTGCTCTAATCCTTTGCTTGCTTCTTCATGGTCTAAACTTCCCCCGTGCTCAATACTGCCCCCTTCCGGATATTGACCAAGCAGTGTCGCCAGACAATCAGCCAATTCGTGTTCCGTCATGTGTTCTCCTGTGAAAATACTAACTATATTTTAAACCAAATTACGACCACTTAAAATCGCGCCATTTTTATTCTGAATACCAGAGGTTTCGTTAATAAAGGATGTTGCGCTTGCTGGTGATTTTTGGTTCCGTTAATAGTTCCAATTTCAAGCGAACATTCTTTCAATTAGGCTATATTCATGGTTGGTTTCAGTATGGTATTTAGAGGGGGAGCATTACCATCATCATGCCATGCCTTTTGACTTTGCTTTTAGCAAAAACAGAACAAACGTTGCTTAGTGACTGAAATATGCCAAACTCTTTTGATGATTTTTGCAGTATGCCTCCTCCCTCCTTTGAAATTTCTCGCTCACCTCTGGCTGGCTTAATTCACTTTTATAAAATTTGTCTAGAAAAATGAGCTTTCCTGAAATTCATTCACAAAAGCTGATGTCAAATAAATTTTAAGATAACTTCAGCTTATGCAGAGACACTGAATGAACGACTTCATTTGACCGGTTAGTCAACAAATCGTCACATTTAAAGTCTACAACAGAACTTGGCCGAGCGTCAAACCGGCATTTTACAACTCTAGTCATCAATTCCACGGCGCTGTAATCCACGGTACAATGTAACACACTTCACCAGAACAATTCGTACCTTTTCGTTGCAAAATGCTGAGCAGAAGGCTTCGATCGATTTCTGGTTCGCTGCCGTTATCGTCGCTCACTCCTAGAACTTCGAAGGCTTGGTACAGGTCATTCGGAGACAGGCCGAAAGCTGGCCGGTGGTTGACATACACTGCAATATCAAAAGCTCATCTCTATTAAATAACAACGCGTTTTTATAATCTTTTTGTAATAACATAGACCGATTTGCATCACATTTTTCACCGATGCACTATCCTAATACTCGGGTTTCCAAGAGCATTCAAGCAATCCGGTTATTCAGTTTCTCTTCTAAGCATTCACTAAATTTCGGTATCAGACCTGCGCCGTACCAAGATTTTGGAAAGTCCCGGGGATATTTTTTGGGGGCCCCATGCGTTTTTGCAGACCTGACTCCGATGTTTGCAGAACTTTTTTAGAGGATGCGATCTTCCGGGAACCCCACCCCAAGCTATAACCCCCCACCCTTGATTCTTCCCTGTACCGGACTTCCACGACTATAAAGCTGAGTTTTTTTGTTTTTTTTTGTTTTTTTTCGGTAAAATTTCGGTCATAGTCCAAATTAAATTCGTAAAAACCGAAAAAATAAAAGCCATTTCGGTCAATTGACCGAAGTAACTTGTTAATATGCAAGCACCAATTACAAACGGACTACTGGTGTCACAGTGCCAGGTGTAACAGACATCAAACTGATCGAAGTGGTTTTTATTTGTGTTGCGGTTGCAAAGACGCAAGTGTATATGAAGCGCCTGTTTTAAATTTTCGTTCATCGTTTTGTTACTTTAAACATGACCGAAAAAATTTGAAATGACCGAAATTTTTGAATTTTTGTGGACAAATTTTGAAAAAAATAACCCAGCGAGAAGGGAAGGATTTAAAAAAACTACTAACACTTGAGCTTTTTATGCATTTGTTTTCAACAATGAAAATGTCCCAACAGGAAGCAATTTCGGATTCTAAGAGTATAAATTAAACAGTTAAACGCGACTCCTACTTCCTAAATTAATAAATCCGAAATTAGCAATACGACGCGTGGTTGTGTGCCGTGTGGCTGAGCGGTTGCGCGCGTTAGACGTTCACGCAGTAATAATTGGTGCAATCAGTTCTACATTGTGGCCGAGTGGTGAGAGCGTCCGCCTCTGGAGCAGTAGACGCTGGTTTGATTCCGAGTCGGGTAAAACCAATGACTTTAAAATTGATATACACAGCTCCCCTGCTTGACGATCAGCATTAAAGGGACAGTGTGGAAAGCAAACCGGAAAGTTTGCTTGTGCTGTTGGGAAAGGCGATTAGCGGGATTTTTTATCTAAGAGTGATAGACAGGTGGCCACCAACTCCTAAGCGAACTCGCATAGCGCATTGATCGCTTTCTCGTGATAAGAGGATAATTACGAAACTTGAATACGATAAAAATACGACTTACGTTTGATGATATCTGAAAGATCAATCTCAGTCACATATTGTCCTGTTTCAACGTATTGACTAAACTTCACTTCATTTAACATATCTTCAACCTAAAAAGGCGCAACACTGCAAACAACGTTTTGTCCAAGACCACGGTCGTTAATTAAGCATTCCCTATGCAATGTGGACTGTGGCGTATCCAGGGGCACAGAGACGGTGTTCCCCTTTTTGATGTCTGATGACTTTTTTTACTAACCGGTCACTAAGGGTGAGTGAAAACGGGGCATCTCATTGTTTAATTCCGGCCACCTGACCTCCCCCATGAATTTTTCGCCCCTGCTATGCAAATATGAGTTCGGTAGAGTTGATCGTACTGTTAAAGCTCATAGCCAAAGTATCACTTTTTACCACGCTCTGACAAAGTTGCCTTTCTAATACATCAGCTTTATCGACGTACCTCTTGTTCTGATGGATAAAATCCGAGAGCTCTCATTATGAATGGAACTTGCTCGAGGGGAACCACCCGGGAAACTTCTCTTTCTTCGGTTGTATTGATGCCCTGACTGCGCAACTGGGCATAGTAAAAGTAATTTTCCAACTCCGCAAACATTTGCCCTTCTTTTCCTCCATCCAAAAGTCCGTAAAACGGAGTCAAACCTTCACCACCTAGAGCGGCAACCGCTTCCAATGCTCTGAAATTTTGATTAAATTAGGAGATGTGGCAACATATGCTTAACTAAGCCCCATAGTCAGGCTGGCTCAGGTCTTTTTTGTTTTCAGGTGTGGGCTAACATTTACGAAGAAAATTCCACCGCTAATGAAATGTAGTCTAACTGCTCAGGTGGCCGAGTGGTAAGAGCGTCTGCTTCTGGAGCTGTACGTTCGGTTTGATTCAAAGTTCGGTCTAACCAATGACTGTACAATTGATATTCACAGCTTACCTGCTTGACGCTCAGCATTTGAGGAACAGTGGGGAGAACAAACACGCAAGTTTAGGCCTACTTGTTGTGTCGTTTAGAAATGCACTTAGCGAGATTCCCCCATCTTGGAGTGGTAGACAGACGGCTGGTAACCACTAAGCGAGCTCATTACAGCTCCTTGATGGCTTTCTCGTGATAGGGGATAAATACGCGACTAAATTTAGAAAAATACATTACATTTAAAAAAAAAGCAAAATATCTAAAACAAATTAAACTACTTGAACTATTTTCTACTTACTCTCGGTTGATGCTCCACATATGCACTGTAGCTTCACGCCCTCCTGCGGTGAAGATATGGTTTCCATCGTAACCACAAGCTAGCGCTGCAACGCCACCTGGGTGTGCTATACAAGATGTGGAGCGATGAGGGTTGCCATCTAGCGGCAGTAGTTGTACCCCCACTTTATTGGAAGTGGCGTATGCGAGCAAACGATTGATAGTCGGGTCAGTATTGGGCACTTCAGGAATTACAGAAATTCTGCGAAATAAACAAATTGAATCTTCATTATACTTGCGGTATTACACCGATGCATGTTACAAGTGGCGAGTTCAAAATGTACTGCCTTGCTCGCACTGATGATGATGACAGCTGAATCTATGTTGTGGAAACAACCAGTTTTAAAAATTTCAGTGGTTTTATTTTTCCTTCTCAATTCAAAGCGGTAATGTAAGTGACTAGGGAATGATGCAATTGCTATTGAGTAATACTTGGGTTTAAGAAGTAATTGAAGCATCTTTGCCGATCTCTTGCTTAGGAGTTAATGGCTTTCCAAGCAAGAACTCCTGCTTCAAGCCAAAATTTGTTTACTTTTTCAAGTTGTCGAACCGTACACATTTGATGAAAAGATTATTAGCACTGACGATGGTAAAACTTTTTATCGAAAAGTTTGTAAAATGATTACAAATATACTGGCTATAATCTTTTTCTTAAAGTTGCTTAACTCACAGCGATGTTGGAGATCCATATGTAGGTCCAAGGAGTGTTCTTCTGCACATTTTTGTCGTGGTGTTAAACATTTTCATCTTGTACTGGTCATTTACAGTGAGGAGAAAGCTTTCCTTAGTTACAGGAGGGTACCAGGTGAGACAGAGAGGGATAGCACTTTGTTCGACGCGGTCCACCGAGAGAAGTTTTAAGTCATCTTTCGAACTTCCAGCAAGATCGTATTCAACCTATTCATGCAGCTGGTTGGTGATGCAGAACTTGAATATAGCCAGAAAAAGAGAATTCAATTTTCCCGAACTTCTCGTGTGATACAATAAATATGAGACGAGAATAGCGCAAGGAGGAAAGTCAAGCTGCAGTAAATCTCAAAACTGGACGTTTCGACAACATAGATTCAGCTGTCACCATCAGCAGTGTAAGCAAGGCAGTAAATTGACGATGGCAGCTGAATGTATGTTGTCCAGTTTTGATATTTACTGCGGCTTTATATTTCCTCCTTTGAGCTATTTTCGTCTGATATTTGTCAAGGGAAAAGGCAGAGTGAAAAGTTGCTTGAAAGAACCAATGTTTTTTGTGCCATTAGTTTTCAGTCGCTGCAACCACTATGCATTTTATCGATTACTTAGATGGAAACTCACCAGCATTCTGTCTTCTCCCAACGTCAGCAATCTGGCTTGATTTAGATCAATGTCTAATCCAAACACGATATCTTTGATACGTTTGTAGTGTGCTCTGTGTCGACCCAGGTATTTCCAAACTAAGTTATTTGTGTAGGTGAAAACAGTTGTAGTAAACTCTTCATCCTACGAAAAAACAAAACAATTTCAGCGACATGGCCTAGCGGTAACGCTGGAAGGTAACAGATCCAACGTGACGGGTTCGATTCGCGGCTGGATCCCATCGCATTCGACATATTATTTACTGGGTGACTGCTGACTCGAAGGGTGCAAGCTCACTTCCCAGTCTCCCTCAAATGCAGTTTAATATAATTTGAAAATTTAATTGAACAGACATGCTGGCTTGCAGATCAAACTAAAATAACTTTGATGAAAAGAAGATTCCTCAAAATAATTTAAAAGTGTCAGATTCAATCAAATCAATAACACAGAGCATAATTTAAATTACAACGGAATAGACGCCCGGCAATGGATAAAGTTTCAGATGGTCAGGAGCAAATTTCGAGGACGCGATCGGGAGCCTGATGATTTTTCGAAGACTTGATTTTAACCAGACTTTTTTTTATTTACTGTGGAGCCCCGTGGCCGAAGCTTCCCCGTAATCCTGCAGTGCAAGTCAAGGATCATGTCAAGTAAAACTTAAGATTGAAAGCAGTGCCACGTACGCATAATATTTTTCCCAAAAGAGATAGATTGAATATTCTCAGTTAATTAATGGGGCACGATATCTACTCCTTACTCCTGCTTCGGCCACTTTAACTTTATCCCAGTCGCTTCATGCAAGATCATGTTCTCGTAGACAGATGACAATGTTGATAATCATTAAATCTTCTTTATATTCGCAGCATTGCGCCAAAGCGTGCAACGACTGGCAAAACCCATCTCCGCGGTTTAGCGCATTGGCACACAGCTTCAAAGAAACATCGCAGCGGTGAATAGCTCTGTGTTGCCCACTGTTTCCAATTTGACCGGCCTCGGAGTCGAACCCCAGACCTCCCAAAGCGATAGTTATGTCACTACCACCACGTTAACCGTCCGGTTTCACAAAAAATTCAAACTTACGGCTGTAGCAAGATATTTTGAATTAGTAGAGAAGACACAGTGAGTGATTGCTTCACGAGCGTAGTTGAAAGTCGCCTCGATTATAAGCGACATCGAATCCAAGATGTGAACTACCCCGGATGACATTCCGACCGCTAAAAAAATAGTCGATAAAAAATATGCACCGTTTTATCCAGAAGAATTTTGGTCATTTTCGATAGCTATGCAAATATATAGGAAGTGGTAGGTATCAATTGATTCACTGAAATAACACCGATAAATCAATTTGTATCACATGTGTTGTCGAAGCAGCCGAGTCTGACTAACTTACCGATTTGCAAACCATTGTGGCTGAAAGCCAAAGAACGAATTTTTGCTCTTCCTTCGAAGATTCGAGTTACCAAAACTTTTCTACAAAACAGAATGATTTCAGCAAGACAAAATATATTCACTTTAAAGTTTTTAAAACCATGAACATGTTGCTACTCTGCTTCTGAAGCTCATTTTGTACAATCTTTAAGTCAGTGGTTCTAAATTTTTCATGATTTGTGACGTCCTTCCACAGACTCTCAACACCAGCGGCCTCCTCTCAGCTATAAAATTTTTGTCTGTATTTCATTCGTGGTGGTTTTAGCTGTCCGCTGGCCATAAGTGGTCCATCAAAATCAAATCTTTATCATACTCGCGGCATTAAAGTGATTAACGTAAAGTGGTGGGGCTCATCTCTGCAGCCAGGCGCCTGGGCAGCACAGCTCCGAAGAAACGTCGCTGCCGTGGCGAACTGTTGGCGACACTGCGCCCGATTTGACCGACCCGGTATTTGAACCCCAAACCTCCCGCACCGATAGCGTATGCGCTTAGCAAGTGAGCTAACGACAGTTTAAGTGGTTAATTACTATTAATAAACCTTGAGCTTGTGGCCCTCTGGTCGATGTCATTTGGCCTCCTATGGAAGCCAATGGCCCCTGATTGAGAATCCCCGCTTTAAGTAAAAAGGTTGATCAATCAGACTATGTTAGTAGAAATGCTTTTCCGTTTGTTTGTAAACAAAAACAAAAAAGGGTGACTTGACGCGTACAAGGAGCATAACAGCATCACAAAGCGTTTAAAATCTCACTTTTGTTCGTAATCCCACAACTTGAGCAGACCGGCGTAGCTTCCAATACATATCCATGGACTGTAAATATAAAGCACAAAAATAAAACAACAGTCCAAAAACAAAACAATGAAAAGATAAGAAATGCAATGAAAATTTAAAAAGAAAATTTGCATCGAAGGTAAACGTTAAAACAAACTCAAATTATCAGTATACTCGCGATTTACGCCGAAGCGTGTAACAAGCGGCGGGGCCCATCTCCACGGTTCAGCGTCTGGGCAACACGGCTCCACAGAAACGTCGCAACGGTGGCAAGCCGTTCGCGACACAGTGCCGATTCGAAAGGCCCGGGAAGCGAACCCAAACCTCTCGCGCCTGTAGGGATGTCTTTAAACTCTACGCTAACAAGTTACACGAAGAACGAGAAAAAAAAATTAAGCAAAAACAAAGAAAAAATCTTTGAAAAACCAAACAGTCAAAGCGTCGTTTACTTGTTAGGAGACGATGCCAGAGCATTAACAGCAGCATCATGTTCCCACAATATCTTTTTCACTTCGGTACTGGAGGTCTGCACATGAACGATCTCCGACGTTTTGGTCGAGACGACAAAATCGCGCACGACAAATCGACGCGAGGCGATTGTCGAATCCAGAGGATAATCGTTGTCTTTCTCGGGTCTAAAAGTAAATTTTTTGTTTTACTTTGTCTCACTTGAGCAACTCAGATGGCCGAGTGGATAGACCGTCTGCCTCTGGAGTTGCAGACTCGGACTTCATTCTGAGTCGGGTCAAACCAATGACTTTAAAATTGGTATTCAAAGCATCCCTGCTTGACATTCAGCATTAAAGAGCCAGTGCGGAAAACAAGCCAGCAAGTTCACTAGTTGTGCCGTTGGAAAAGGCACTTAGCGAAATTTTTCTACAGTATTTCAGAATGGTAAACTGGCGGCTGGCAACTCCTAAGCGAGCTCGCATAGCGCATTAATCGCTCTCTCGTGACAAGAGGATAAATAAGCAACTAAAATAAAGAAAATGCTAAAACACTTTTTTCTTCACAGAGCTTATATGGCCGCTTTGGTACAGTGGTTAAAGCTATAGGGTCTGCAGCACAAGACCCGTGTTGGAAGCTACCCAAAAATAGGGCCCGTCATACCCAAGCTGGAACGAAGCAAACAAAAATGTTAGAAGATGACAAATCACAAATGGCGAAAGGTCACAAAAATTACGATATTGTAAAAGAATGTTTCAAGCATAATTCACATTAGGTTGTCCTCGAAAAGGAGGAGGGGCGGTGGGAAGTGCCCCAGTGGGCTGTCTCTGGTTCGAAAACTTGCGAACATGACCCAATAAACTCAGCGCTTAAGTAAGATCACGAGCAGCTTTTCCTTCGAACTTGTATCGCAATACAAGAAAAAATAATCGGGTAAAACACACGATTCCACTTACGGTTCCAAATCGAAATCGGGATCGTATTTAAACGATATCCCGCTGACAGCTCCGATCTTCAGATCGACATAAGAGATGATGAGGTTGAGCTGCTCATCAAAGAATGTCACGTGACCTTGGGTGTTTCCCGCCACCACGAAGTCATCGGTTTGGGCCAGTGCGGTGATTCCCCTGTCCATAACTCGGACTAACTTGAGGACTCGTTTACGATGGGATGGAACCACACCACCTGAAAATAGTGGAATAAAAGCTGTGCCGAAGGGACAGTGGACAGGCGTCAGCGACATAGCCTAGCGGAACCGCACGCAGGTTACAGATTCTATGTGACCGGTTCGATTCACGGATGGAGTCGATCGCATTTGAAGTATATACCGCGTGGCTGCTGACTCGAAGAGCGCAAGCTCATTTCGCAATCTCCCTCAATTGCTGTTAAATTTTCCGTTCCATAATTTAAAAATGACCTCAGTCATTTATTAGTTTCTCGTGGACACTGGACAGGTAATTTCTAGTGTACACTGGACTGGCAGTTTCCAGTGTACACTGGACAAGCGCCTGTGATAACACTTTTATCATATTTTATTATATCACAAATAAGGAGATCATGAAACCAATCCGTTATTTCAGGATTGTTGGGTCATGAAACACTAGGTTTAATATGGCAAAAATCTTGAATAAATATTAAACAGTTTCAGGAAATTGAACAATTCAAAGCCGAAGAATTTTATTTTTAATTTATAAAACGTATTCGTCTTTGCATCTCTTGAACAGCAGTATTTTGAATTTATTGATAAAAGTCATTGCGCTACTTCTCCGCTTCTCAGGTGGTATGAAGATAAGTTTATACCACATGAGAAGCCACAACGGCTAAACAAAGTGGGGCTTTATGGTGATTGTACTCAAATAAACACAGTTCAAGCTCTAATTAGCACTCTGTCAGAAGAGATTGAGTCTTACTTTAAATTGTGATTGCGCTACTTCTCTTGATTAAATTTATTTTGAGTTACAAACGCAAAAGCGCGAGCATGTGTACATAACTGCAGACAGTGAACACTGTTTCGACCTTTCAGGACTCTTCAGTGCAATTGGTGTGACCGAAATTTACTCAAGGTAGTATATATGCCAGAGAAGAATTTTTTGCTCGGCGTACGAGAGGGCTTAGCGCAGACATTCACTATGTTTTTTGGGCTGTGCACAGACATAATGCCTGCCAATTTTCCTCGCTTTTTCCCAAGCTAACGGGATTGGCTCAGAGGGCTTTTGCAGGTTCTTGCAACTGGTGTAGTCACGAACCACAAGCAAAAATACTTCTCGGGTATATATATCACTTTGAGTATGTTTCGAACATGCCAACTGCACTAATGAGACCTGCAACATCGAAAAATTGTTCACTGCTTGCAGTTATTTGAATCAGTCGAAACTTTTTACCTGAAGAACTTTTCTTATCAGGTCTATCAGGATCCCAAACTGCTATGTTCCCCTGGGATGTCGCTGTGAGTGTTCGGGTCGGGATGGCGGCCTGAACACAAATAAATACTGAGGAGTGGTCTAGATTGTTTTAGTAATTCGGCCATGTCATCACAGCGACATGGCCTCACGGTACCGTGCGCAGGATAGATTCTTCGTCACGGCTTCGATTTACGGCTGAAACCGATCGCGTTCGACATATACTAGGTGGCTGCTGACTCAAAGAGCGCAAGCTCACTTTGCAGTGTCCCTCAATTATTGTTGAAGCTTCAGATCGAAAATTTGAAAATAACCCCAGTTATTTACTAGTCTACAACGACTGCACACTGGGCGACTCATCTCATTTTTGAAACTGTCACATAACTTTCCCATTAACGGAGCAAAGCAATGCCTGGGAGGAAATCAAACTAGGTCAGCAAGTTTGCGATTGAAATTGTTTAAGTACTAACCAAGCGTAAGTTTCCCCGTTGTCCCTTCATAACCATCAACACACCTGAAAAATTGTTTGACTGAACGTGCCGACCACTTTGTTAAAAGTTGTATCCGCAAGGAATGGAGAATGATGTTCCAAAGTTCCGGTTTCCTAAAAAGTGGAACTTTGATATTAAGATTTAAATGCAATTAAAATTCATTTTAAAATGTAAAAAAAAAATCAAAAACTGAATCTTCATTATACTCGCGGTATTACGCCGAAGCGTATAACGAGTGGCGGGGCCCATCTCCATGGCTTAGTGCCTGGACAACACAGTTTCGAAAAAACATTGCAGCGGTGGCGAGTTGCTAGCGACACTGTGTCAAATTTGACCCGCCAGGGAATCGAACTCCAGACTTACCGCACCGATAGCGATGTCTTTAACCACTATGTCAACCAATCGGTGTAAAACCACACGTAAAATCCATGAACAGCTACAGATCTGTAGGCATTGGAAGTTTCATTTCTGTTCTCGCAGACTGCGATTTCAATTCAGAAATAAAATCTTGTTAATTAACCGGCAGGTGGCGTAGCGGTTGAAAACGCGAGAAAGGTCTGGGGTTCAAATCCCGCGCCGGTTAAATTTTTCACAGTGTCGCCAACGGCTCGCCACCGCTGCAAAGTTTCTGCGTTGCCTGAGCACGAAGTTGCGGAGATGAGCTCCGCCACTCGTTATACACTTGGCGTAATACCGCTAGTAAAATAATGATTTGATTTTTCAACTTGTAAAAGCTTCAATTTTTTACCCAGCAATAAAAGATGATTTGAGATTCTCCATTAGTCACAAATAGTTCGCTGTTATAAGGATGAAAGCGTACAAAAGTCTGTGGTTGGGAAGAAAGTTCAAGATCAACGTGATGGATTGGAGATTTTACAGATGTCGTCCAGTCCCAGACACTAACCTGCGGAACAACATCATGTGACTTTAAAATTTTTAGGCTGAGACATGGCTTGACGGTACCGCGCGCAGGTTACAGGTCCTACGTGACGGGTTCGATTCACGGCTGGAGCCGATCCCAATTGACATATCGCGGGTGGTTACTGACTAGAAGAGCGCAAGCTCACTTCGCAGTCTCCATTTAATACTGTTAAATTTTCAGGCAACATAATTTAAAAATATTCCAAGTGTTTTATGTATTTGGTCACAAATTCAAAAGTACCCAATAAATCACTTTGAACAGCTCAGACGACCGAGTGGTAACAGCGTCCGTCTCGGAAGCTGTAGACTTGGGTTTGATTCCGAGTGGGATCAAACCAATGACTTTAAAATTGGTATTCCCTGCTTAACGCTTAGCATTAAAGCGACAGTGTGGAGAACAAGCCGGCAAGTTTACTTGTTGTGCCGTTGGGAATGGCACTTAGCGGGATTCCCCCA
This sequence comes from Trididemnum miniatum, assembly GCA_964006365.1. Taxonomy (NCBI): domain Eukaryota; kingdom Metazoa; phylum Chordata; class Ascidiacea; order Aplousobranchia; family Didemnidae; genus Trididemnum; species Trididemnum miniatum. Next base: position 23,545,072 of record OZ023240.1, read on the forward strand.
TCTTGGTGTGGTAGACAGATGGCTGGCTACTCCTAAGCGAGCTAGTATAGCGCATTGATCGCTTTTTCGTGATAGGAGGATAAATATGCCAATAAAATACAAAAAAATACTTTAATGCTGAACCACAATATTGACAGTTCGTAGCCGGAAGTAGTGAATCTTTAGGTAGGAGGTGGGCTAGGTTGCATTGCCGTATTATGACTCTAAGGTACCCTGGGGCGAAGCTTTCGGAGCGCATGCTTTTTTCAGATCTGATTTTGACGCAAGCAGGTGACCGTTTCTGGTGGACGCCATTTCACTACTTTTCTAAGATTAAAAGTTTGGTACGACTCTGACCGAAGTGTCATGGGATTACAGCCTCTCAGTCCCCTTAATCCGCCCTGCTGGGTTGCGTTAATTGTTAAAACCAAGGTATAAGTTGTTGGCGTGGAACCGCTTTGCGGTCACTTAGTTCGTGCGGAAGACGAAGTACTTTGTGTCATCATTAACAAAAAACTACTTTATTGTGATAAAAAAGGGTCAAACTGCAAGTTTCTAGAAAGGAAATAGTCACCGATTGTGGCTCGCCAGCGTTGACAGTGACGATATACTTTGCATCACAAGACATTCCGACAGCTATCACTCCGTTATCACCAGGGATGTCAAACAGAACTTGAACAGGAATTCTAAAAAACAAGAAAATCTGATGAAAATATCATAAATGTAATACAAACACAAAGCACGAGAAAATAGGTGTCGCTACTTGACCTACAGGCTACGTCAATGCAAGATTGCAACGTAGCTCGTCGGGCTACCCCTAGCAGTATGTCTATTTTTCAAGCATACCTTACAACTAGATCGAAAGCTGCAGCGTTGTTTTTATTAAAAAAAAAAAAATTTACTGCGCGGAATAAATCACGACTTACGCAGTGTACGTGTCCCAAGCTATGACGCAACTATCAGGTCCTTTCTCCCCGGTCACCAACCAACGTTTGTCTTCACTGCAAGCAATGCAAGTCACAGCGTTACCCTGAAAAAATTAACAAGTTTCGAAAGTACATCTTCATAAATAGGACAAAAAAGAAACCCAAACATTATTTGTAATTAAACTGCTAATCAACTCCAAGTCGTAGGCTACCGTTTCCAAATTTCATCAAAATAACGCAATCTTTGTAATTTGCTCAAACAATTTTTCACTGTCTACGTCCCTGCAGTGGACGAGCAGTGGGCTTATTTTTTTTTCTGGAGCTCTTTTTCGTTATTTTTTTGCAATAACTTAACTGAGAAAGTTGGTTGCGAACAGAGCGGCGCACTCATGAGCATTTTTACTCGAGATCAAGTTCGAATTCACTAAGAATTTGCGAGTCGAGCTGGAGTACTTCATTGTTAAGTTTGCGAGTTCAGTAATTCTTGTCGAGTGTATGTTGTATTCAAGTTGTTTTTGTTCAAGAAATTTTTGTCAAGTTTCGAATAAGTTCAAATTTCAATCAACTTTTTCAAGATCGAGTTCAAGTTCATTCGTCAAAAACGACTGAGTTGAGCCAGTTCGAGTTTACAGCTCTGCTTGAACAATTAAAAACTCCGTATTTTCGTACTTACATGGCCTTGCAAGAGTTTCTGGGTGTTGTTCTTATAGTCGTAGAGCACAGTTACATGAGAAGATGCGTAAAGAACAACGTCACGGCTGTCGTCGGTCAAGTTCAAGCAAGGAATGCGGCGATTGAACCCGAATGTCCATTCAAAATTTATTGGGTAGCTGCCAGCGCTTTTAGGCCTGAAAAAGAAATAATAAAATCACAGTTACTGTTAAAACGCGTCATGATAATTATCCTGCACGGTGGAATCTAACAAGCAGCAAATTAAACAAGACAGAAGCAAATCCCAAAAGGAAAAACTCAGAAACAAAGACAACTTCTAAGCGAGGATAGGTTCGTTCTATGCATAGCACTTTCGTCGCCTTCCTGTGACAGAAGGAAAAAATGAAAAAGTCAAATAGTGAAGACATTTTTTGATTTGAGTTTGAACTATAATCTTCATCACTGACTTGGCCATTGTGTCCTCCGCTGTAGCATCTTCAACCGCTGACTCCTCCGGGAAGTTGGGTGGAGCGGGAGGCGCTTCTGGGGAACGCTCACCACTGACATGCGATTGGGCTTTAGATATAAGCTCGTCAACCTGAAACCGATGAATAATAAAGTGCTTGTTTGTTTTGGTGCATATTTGTCCTCCCATTACAAGAAAGAGATCAAAAGGCTATAATGAGCTCGCTTAGGAGTTGCCGGCCATCTGTCTACCATTCCAAGATCGGGCAATCCCGGTACATGAATTTCCTAACGGTACAAGTAATCTTGCTGGCTTGTTCTTCACACTGTCCCTTTAATGCTGAACGTCAAGTGAATACCAATTGTAAAGTCGTTGGTTTGACCGGACTCTGAATTAAACCCAAGTCTACAGCTCGAGAAGAAAACGCTCTTACCACTCTGCCATCTGAGTTGTTACATAGTGGTGATATTTAAAAACTTCTGTTAATTATCAACCTTTTTTATGTATTAAACATAATTACAAGTTTGTATATTGGCATTAATTACTCGATATAATTCAGAAATTTTGTTTACCATTTCACTGCTTTTAGCTTCCAAAGCGGACTGAGTTGGAGCCAATTTTCCTTCAAGTTCTTCATCCTTTGCTTGTTCCTCTTCAACTGCTTCTGCTGGTGCAGTAGCTCCATCAGAAACTTCATTCTTAGAGTCCAGTTTCTCCGTTGAAACCGCTTCTTCTTCTAGAGTTGCTTTAACCTCAGGGTTTTCAGTGTTCTCTTGAGGCGCTGGCTCTTCGCCTGATTTTTCCTTCACAGCAGAAGACGCTACTTCATCTGGTTTCTTTTCCTCATCAGGTGCTGGCTTATCATCTGATTCTGTGGCTTCAGCAGCAGCTTGATAATAAAATGTTGATGATTTGAGAATTTTAAGTACACTGAATTTTTTGTATTTAGCTGCACATTTATCATTCTATCATGAGAAAGCGATCAAAGCGCTATAACGAGCTCGCTTAGAAGTTGCCGGCCATTTGTCTACTACTGCGAGACGGAGGAATCCCGTTAAGTGTCTTTCCCAACGGCACAATAAATAAACTTGCCGGCTTGCTCTCCATACTGTCCCTTTGATGCTGAGCGTTAAGCAGGGAAACTGTGAATATCAATTTTAAAGTCATTGGTATGACCCGAATTGTAATCAAACCTGAGTCTACAACTCCAGAAAGGGATGCTCTTACCACTCGGCCATCTGAGCTGTTAAAGTTGGTACAATTACCAGTAGTTCAAAAAATAAGTTTTATTCATGCAAAAATACTGAAATAATGACTGTCATTTTGGCATATCAGCACCTGGTTGATCAGCAGCGTTCACTGCCGATTTTTCATCTTTTTCATCTGTACTTTCTTCTGGTTTTGTTGTTTCTTTTTTATCAGCATCGGCGGATTGAACTTGATCTTCTTTGCCAGGTTGACTGTCTTCTTTTACAGTAACGTTCTCAGCACCTTTTTCTTCTTCATTCTGCTTCAACTCTGTTTCTCCTGAAGGTGGATTTTCATCCGTGGTTGTTGATTCTAGAATAATAAAGGATCTATTTTTCTTCTTTACCAGGTTTTAGGAGGCATCAAGAACTACAAAAACTTCCGTGCCGGCAGAGCCGCAGTAAAACTTTTGGTGCCCACGGCTCAATTTTCAGGAGGCTCCATGCTTTTTTACAGACCTAATTTTAACCCCAGCAGCAGACCTTTTTTTAGAGGGTCATGCAACTTACGGAGAGAGTCTCAATCTCTTGATCTGTCCCTGCACGCTGGATTTGTAAAAAAATACACATACATAGAAAACTTGGTTTATGTGAAACGCTGTAGCATTAAATCAGTTGGATATACTCGTACACAGGTTTTTCAGTATTATAATTTTCAAAATTTATGCTGGCAACTAAGACAACGAGTTCAATATCATTTGAATTTTGCAAGCATAACATCTATCAAAAGTACTGACTAAAAATGTGAAACAATTTGCCGACTTGCCTTATTATGGCCAGAGGTGGGCATTTTTTCTGAATAGACTGAAGCACAGCGCATGAAATCGCAAAATTTGTTAAAATTAATGAAACGCAATGCAACTAGTACAATCTAATTTTTTAGACTTAGAGCATTGAAATGCAGCGCAACTTTCGCAATTAATATTTCACTAAGATAAAAGCGCAACGCAACTTCTGCGATTAAGTGTTTTTGAGCGTTGAAGCGCAACGCAACTTTCGCAATCAAATTGTTTTTGAGCGTTGAAGCACAGCTTCCGCCACAAAAACTTTAATAAAGCGCATCGCGTAAATACAGTAAACCTCGCATATAACGTACAAGTCGGAACTAGCGATATTTGTCCGTTATATGCAAGGTTTACTAAATCAATAGGAAGCCATCCGAACTTAAAATTTCGTACGTTACATGCAATTATACGTTATATCCAAGACCGTTATAACGAAGTTTACTGTAATAGTAATTTTTTTTGTAGAGTCCTGGGTGCTTTTACCTGTACTCTGCAAGCGGCAATGTGAGACCGATTATAATTTAGTAAATATACAGCATGGATCGCTTGGTGGATGGACAAAAAAATTGTGTGTTGATCTTGTAACGAGAGCACTTCATTTCAGTTAATTATCTGCAGATACGACAAATTTCTGCTCAAGCTAACAAAATTCTTCTAGCTGCTAAAGAGTGATATCGTGTTTCCATTTGCAGTAACGGTACCATTTTCTTATTGAATAAATACAAATAATTAATCTTCCAAAAGTTTTAGAGGCCAAAAGCTCAGACAATTTGTCCTCGAAATAGTTATTCTGGCATTGAGGTGTGTTTACACCAAATGCAATGCAATTTTTCTTGCGTTTACAAAGCGCAACCAACTTTTTACAATTCGCAGGAATAAGGCGCAAGCTGTTGCATTTTTTTTTCAGTTTGCAATGCAATAAAGCGCAAACAGCATTTACTTTGTTTGAAAATAATATGTCAAAAGTTGTGCAACGACTAAAAATAATACATCACAGCACTTTGCAGTAGCGTAACTTGCATAAATTCTAGCGCTTTAAGCTTCAAATTGAGGAGTGTCTACTTCTGAGTGTGGCTAATTGAATTCCACAATATAAGACTAATTTACTGCGTTTAAATAATAATTATAGACGTGATAAAAAATCATTTTCACTGAAAAAAATTTAGAAAAGCAATATTTGACCAATTGATTGAGGCAATGTATAATCAAGTAAACATGCATTGTTTATGCAAATAGTTTTCATTCAAAAATATTCACCTATTTGTGGACTAGTAGTTGATTGCTGAGTTTGTTCTGCATTTGATTTATCTTCGGAATTTTGTGGCTCTTCATCACCGGGTGTTTCTGATTTTCCTGCCCTATCATCTACAGGTGTTTTAGGTTTTTCTTCATTTTCCTTGTCAACCACAGGTGTAGCAGGATTGCTCGTTTGTGTTTGTTGTTCTATCTCCTCATTTTCAGACATGATTTTACCCTAAGATGAACTCCAAAGCTAATAGAAACAAGGCAGTCATTAGTACAAGGCAATAACAACAGCCACTTTTTCAGTATCCTTCCATGCTCTGCCCAGTTGTATATGAGCATGATAAATCAATAAAATACACCAAAGCGACAAATGCTACAAGTCAGTAAGAATAGTCACTTTGTATAAACAAAACCACATTAATCAAAGACATTGATTTAAAACCAAATTCTGCCAAGCGAAGTCCTTCATAATCAGACTAAATGTTATCTATACACTTCAGCAGGGTCTCATGCACTTTAAAAACTTCATTTCTAGTGTAATGCATGCCAATATTGCTGCATATACACGTTTTTGCATTACATTTGATTTTGATGACCAAATTCAATTAAGCTCAGATCAACTGACTCTAGATTTATATCACTGGGGACCTGGGGTTTTTTTTTGTGTGTTTTTGGTCAAATTTTGGTCATAGTCCAAATTAAATTTATAAAAACCAAACAAATTAAAGTCATTTCGGTTAATTGACCGAAGTAAATATCTTGCCAATATGCAAGCAACAATTACAAATGGACTACCGGTGTCACAGCGTCAGGTTTAACAGACATCAAATTGACCAAAGTAGTTATTATCTGTGTTGCACTTGCAAAGGAGTAGATCTGAAGATGTATATTTCGTTCAACGTCTTGCAACTTCACGCATGACTGAAAAAAATTGAAATGACTGAAATTTTTGTAGACGGTTAGGTCAATTGACCGAAATCAAATTTTGAAAAAAATAACCCAGATGGGGACAACAGGTCTTGATGTGTAACTAGTCCTCAATCCACTTTTTGAGTTTTCTGCCAGTAGGCTATTCTTTGACATAAAGTACCGGTACTAGTAATTAATTTTTTCCTTTTTTCTCTACTGTGACTTCGAAAAAAAATTAAGCTGTTTCTGTGAACAAAAACTTGTGAATACACTATGTGGAGGAATCACATAGGCTACCAGTATAATGTCATAGTGTAATGGCAAGTCTGTGCTATGTTTCGTTATAGAACCTTATGATAGATGACTGACAGGCAGTTTTTAGATTTGCAAGTTTTTTATTTTTACTTACTCAAGTTGCTTTTCAGGTCTATTCCTGACAAGTGGCATAGCCACAGAGGGGGGAGGGCTGGGGGTTACAAACCCCCTCATTAAACCTCAAGTGATGTCGTGCTTAAATCTCTTTCTGACTTTTGTTTTGAAACGTTCTAAAGATACTTTTACTACTCTTTCTTAAGCAATTATTTTATGTTAACTGGATGCAGAGCGAGAGACGAATCCCAAGAAGGCAAGAATTCGATTTAGGGAGTGATAAATGGCGCACGAAAACAGGTACCAAATTTGCAAAGAATATGAGAAAAAAAGCAGCAGACTATATCGTCTTTGTTCAAAAATAACCAAATTTTTCTGGAAAATTAGAGAAATGCTGATATTTTAAGGGGAGAGGGTGATCGCCCTCATCTCCCAACCCTGGATCCACTACTGCATGCAGCAGTTCCAGTGTAGCACTGTTTTCTGAGTGACATAATAGATCAATGATGCTTCAAGATGCAATGACTGTTTTGTTAGTCTGTAGTAGGGCAGTGCCACTCCTATACACACAACTGCCCTTGGCCCCTCTGACCTTCTGCAAAAAAAGGCCAAACGATTTCAAGAAAAATGGTTAGGATTAGGTTCAGTTAGGGGTTAGGGTTGTAACTGAACCGAACCCTGATTAGCCTAAATTTAACCCCAACCGAACCTAATCATAACCAAACCTAACCCTAACCAAACCTGGGGGCTGATACTAGACGTTACCCCACTTTTCTGCATCATATTCACTTCCGAATACCACAATTATGATGTGATATAAAAGGTTTTGGTTTGACTAACAAGGCAAAAAACATTTTACAGCACCTTGCCTAGTCTAGATTTTGTTTCCACAGACCTCAGCCACTATTTAAATTGTAGTTACTAGTTGCTACGCTACATCAAGTTTCCATTTATTTTTTAGGTATAGTCGGAAAAACATTGATTGCTGTCTGAAATAACCAAAAAATAATTCAAAACATTAAGTTCATTAACACAAACTGTGCAGAATTTTTAATATTTTAAGAGGTGAAAGTAATGCTAAGACGTATATATCCGCTTCTAAAGTGACAATTTTTTTATCCAATTTTGCATTAATACGAAATTGTATTTCCTACATTAAACCACCATGATTAAACTTACAAAAAATTATTTGTGATCAACAAAGTCGACGAACATGTCTTCAATAGGTTTACTTTAAATATTTTACTTATGTTTGATATTTTAAAAACTTCAGTTTGTTTGTTTTTAACAAACCTGTCAGTAAATGATGTATATGAACGCCAGTTTTAACAGCTCAGATGGCCGAGTGGTAACAGCGTCTGTCTCTTGAGCTGTAGACTCGGGTTTGATTCCGAGTCGGGTCAAACCAATGACTTTAACATTGGTATTCACAGCTTCCCTGCTTGACGCTTAGCATGAAGGGACAGTGGAAAAAACAATCTGGCAAGTTTACTTGTTGTGCCGCTGGGAAAGGCACTTAGCGGGATTCCCCCATCTTGGTGAGGTAGACAGATAGCTGGCAACTCCTAAGCGAGCTCGTATAGCGCATTGATCGCTTTTTCGTGATAGGAGGATAAATATGCCACTAAATAACTAAAAATATTAAATAACAACTTTTGGGGGTAAGGCCTAGCGAGGTTTCGCATGATAGCATGTTTTTGATCCAAATAAAACAATCTATTCAATTTGAAAAATTTATACCATGCTGTTACGTTCTGTGTCATGTTATTGAAATCTCTTTTCCATTATCAAGCAGCAGTCGTACTCGTTATTAGTATGATTATGCAGACTATTAAACCACCAGGCAGAAAGCCACCTACCCTGAACCACTCGAAAAAAGTCCGTTGGTGTATCCGCAATTAGATTCTTTATCCGCGTAATACCATCTTTTCTTTCCCGCCATTTACGGTTTTGCCTGTTGAATGATTGAGTGCGGTAGGTACCGTACCATACAACCACGCTATTAATGCAGATCGTGCAAAAGTGTAACAGTAGTACATCTAGTAAGAGTAAACCAAGTAACCAATTTGAGCTCTAATGAGTGGAGATAGATCATAGTAGATGTGTAGACTTTAGTGAGCGTTGCTCTGTTGTTGCAGTCAATTCTCGATATAGGCCTAACAAACTTCAGGGGCCTGGAGAAAAAGTTCGTTATATATATCAAAAGTATACCAAAAGCCATAGCTAAAAAAATCGGGACTTCTGAATTGGTTTGTTATATTAAAGGTACGTTATATCAAGAGTTGACTGTATCCCCAGTGCATATCGGTAGGTGGGCAGTACCGGTACTTTTTTAATACGGGTATCGTCAATACTTTGAAAAAGAAGGATCGGTACCGCAGTGCCGGTACTTTTACTTCTCAATTTTTAGGCGGTACTCGGTACTTTTGCAAAATCTTTTGTAATAATAAAGGAGAAGTCTGCACAACTACACCTTCCAATCGTTTAAAAGATATGTTTTTGAAATACAATACTGCCATCCCTTCAGGCACGGCAATAGAAAAATTCTTTTCCACAGGAAAAGATATTTTGAAGCAGAAGAGGAGCGATCTTTAAAAGTTAGACGACCTTTCCCTAATCATGGTATTGTTTTAGAATGTAATTCAGAGTAAAAGTTTTTCTATAGTTTTGTCTGTTCTTTTTTTACCTCACCGTCTGTTGATAAGGTTTTAACATAAGATACAACACAATGGTGCTAGGTCACAAACCAAAGCACACTGACCAAGTGAGGGTAAATAACACAACATCAAAACAAGATAAATCAAGTATCGTAAACCTATGGTGCACTGTGCATATTTAACTGTTCAGAGTAGCAAAATATTAAGGCAACTGTGCAACAAGTAATACTGTAATGCTATAAATTAAAAAGTAAGAGATGCAATAGAGGAAAGGTTCAAGTTTTTCATACGCTTTCTGAATATAACAATATTGGGTACAGAAACTAAGTCATGGGCGGATGAGGTACCAGTAGATTGTTCCAAACTATAGTAACGCGGATGGAGAAGAAATTGCGATAATGATCAGTATTGGCACAAAATTTGTTACCAGGGTTGGAAATATCGATTATAGTCATTTTCCTAAGTGCGCCGCGATTTTCGTCTTAAAACGCTGTAGCGATGTTATTTTCTGCATTTTTTTGATTTTTTTTTTTCAGAAATGGCTACTAGCTTCCTTCTCTACTTTCAGTAAAAAAGTTAGCGAAAATCACTCTTAGTACGTTTGATAATTAATTAGAAAAAATTAATGGCGCATTTGGCAAAAAAACCTTGTTCGCCACGGCGCAGTTGCAAACTGCGCCATTAATACGAATCATACGATTTTGGAAGTGTTTACCTATGCAACAATCATTTTTGTTTAAAACTTCTTAACTTGACCGATTATGGAAAATTATTTGCATATATCGATCGTAAAAAGGAAGCAATGACAGTGACGTCATGCATGACGTATGTGTGACGTCATATTTTTTAAATTGCAGACAATCGAAATTATTGCTACACATATGCGTCGTTTTGTTTTAAATCCATCTAGCCAGCGTCTTCCCGGACGATTATTGACAAAACTTGTTTTAATGTTGTTGGCTTCCAAATTCTCTTGAACTAGATTTAAAATATCATCAATCGAGGGACTAAAACCATGCTTACATAATATCCCGATGCAGTCAGCTAACGCCCCTTCAACTTCCCAGCTTAATTCTTGTTTTCTCCCTGTTATGGAAGTTATTGGAAAATCTGGTATTTCGTTTTTCCGACGTCTCAGAGTGGTTTCCGGAATGCCATATTTTAGCGCCGCACCACGCACAGACATCAATCCCGCCTGCACTTCATTTAGCGCGTTATCCACATCTTTTTCATTCCAATTTTTCGCCATTTCGCATAAAAATTATCTTATAAGCAATGACAAAACTTTTGACAAAAAATATAGTTTAATATTAGAACTGAAAACTATGCATTATCATGTCATTACAACTCAATTAAAACTTAAAAGTCTTCTACAGGCCTAACTTGAACCATCCATAGACAAAATGATTAGCCTATTTTTAATTTCAATTTAATTTTAAATTTCAATTTAACAATTTTCTCTGTACAGTACGACTTCCATTTTGTCACTTTCTCAAATAATCACTTTCTACGTAGCTGGAATTTAACCTAGATTTCTGGTCCGATCATAAGCTAGCTGAAGTTTCACCGCAGAAGTCTACTATAATGCATTGTCAGATTTTGTAATTCTTCCAATATGTTGTAGCCTAAATATAGAGATTTAAATTTTAGGGGCTCAGAAGAATGGCCAGAGCTAACCCTTTAGCAGCTGTAACCTATTCCCTAATCTAACATCATTGGCATAGATTTACTGTTGCTTAAATGATAAGACTAAGAAAACCTAAATCACGTTAGTACATATTTCCTTGGTCTAGTACTTTGCTGGTCATGTCACCACACACGTAAATCGCTACAGTTTCGAACAAAGAATGCGCTGACGATGCAAGCTTTTCTCCTAATGCGTCGAAAATTTCTCCGAAGTTCGCCATTTCTCTTGACTTCTTCTTGTGGAGATCCGTTTCTTCTTTTTTGTCCACTAAAAGTCAGTATAGGTTTAGCTGAAAACATTAGTACAAAAATGAGCCTTCTTGGTTGAGCGGTTCGCTAGAAACTAGAAAGTTACGACACGCGGCTGAAAAGTTTTGAGTAGGCGAAAACTGGAGTTTTTGAGAGTAGGTTTTCAAATTAAGTTTTTGAGATTTGTTCAAGGTATATGGGACTAGTTTTCTGTTTAGAAGCTTCAGGTAGTATGCTCTTTGTACTGCAATGTAAATTTTTGGTTTAGTTATCAGCAAGTTCAAGTTCATAATGACTGGCGCACTTACGCAAAAATAACGAAACGGCGCAGTTGGGAAAATGACTATAGAAATCGATATCAGTATTCTCTACTTTTTCATCATCGAATGCAAAAATTCTTTACTATTTTTTCTTTATCAATTGTGGCTTTTCGCAATTTTTTTGCGCGAGAAATCGATATGAATTAATATCAATAGTTTTTTTCTGAAGTAGGTTAGTTCTTTCAAAAGTCTTTATATTTTGTTATTTTTAGTATCTTATTTGGTTTTTGTGATATGTGCAGGTAAATATTTTACTTTACATTTGCATAAAAACAGTTAGCGTGCAGAAAATTCCTCTCAAATCACCGAGTAATGCACTGCATCAAATGCACTGTCATTTTTAATCTATTCCAAAATATAACACAAGAAAACCTTTCACTTTCATTAGCTTGTTACTTGAACCAAATTCACATACCGGTATTGACATTCCAGTGTATTTTGAATTTTTCTTCACCAGCTTTTTTTCATTGCAACTTAAAACCTAAGCTTAACTATGAGAACAAGAACGACAAAAAATTGATAGTAGTTTTAAGACGTGTTTTTTTCAGATTTCAAAATTCATTTTTTCGGATTTGACTTGTAATTTCGCAATTAATTATAAGCTTTTTCTAAACATTTAATTTTCTTTAATGTGATTTCTTCTTCATTTGCATCCTGCTGTCACGAGAAAGCGACAGAGGCGCTATGCGTAGGATGAATCTAGACTCGCTTAGGAGTTGTCTTTGTTTCCGAGTTTTCTGGTTGAGTTTTGCTTCTGACTTCTTCAATTTGCTGCTTGCTAGATTACACCAAGCAGAGATAATTGTCAAGAAGCATCTTGTCCAAGGATGCAACAACAAGGCTTGGGTGGGAGTTGAACCACCAACCTTGTGAGCATGGCCGTCGTAAAAATGACCCTCCTAACCACTCAGTCATGCTGCTGACAGACATTCCACCAACTTACAACTCTCGGCAATAATATTTCTTGAATGAATCTCCTTCAAAAGCTGTAAAATTATAAAATAATTGTGTACTTTTTCTTGTGAATTTGATGGTATTCTAGATGTAGACCTTATTATTAGCGAGCTAATATCAATTTCGTTTTTTAAAAGCCCACATTCTAAACATTACTTGCATGACATGTTTGGATGTTACGGTAAATGCTAATGTTGTAGCAATGCAAATGGCCAGCAGGTAATACCGGTACCAGTATCACCCTTTGTAGTCTACATACTATTAAGGTAATCTTGGAGAAGTTATTGTTACTGGTATTTTACAGCTGTAAACTATGGTAGCAAAGTATGCCTACCGGTAGTGACAGAAGACCTGTGCTTTGGATCAGTGTTCCCTCAAAGGTGCGATATTACAAAAAATATGAAATTTTTGGCAAAAATTTTCAATTTTGTGCATTGATATATCAATGATTTAAAAGATATATACCAATGATTTAAAAGCAAGTTAGTTAAAAGTGCTCAAGTTTTTTTGAGTCAAATGAAAGTGTTTTACCATAGAAACTCTTCATGTTAAACAAAAATTATTGCAGACATTGAATTACACTGTACCAGTACGCTCTTTAAATGTTTGGACAAATTTTTATTGCTTTTCATATGACAGTGTCTAGAGCAGCGACCCAGTTTCCATAGCCAAAAGATTGCATCACCGGCAGCTTGGTATTTTTCCATAATGACGTCGCTGTCACGTGGTGCCCGGTTTTCCTGTGCTGCAACAGACTGCTTGTTTGTTTTTATAAAAGTCTGCCGGTGCCCTAGGCACTTCCTTTTCATATTTGGGCAAATTCGCACTAGTTAAAACCTTGGACAGAACAGTGCTTTGGATAGACTTCTTGTGCTAGGCTGCGTGCTAGTGGCTAGTCTGCCAAGCGAACTAGACTTGTGGTTCCTGCACTGGTAGGGTAATTTTTGACGTGTGACTGAGGGACTAGTCATAGTCTAGGCAATTTGAACTTATCGGTAGCTTGTTAGCAAATTAGCATCGCAGTAGATAGGATGTAGTGGTTCGGAGCGTCGTTTTTACGACGACCATGATCGCAAGGTTAATGGTTCCACTCCCAACCTAGTCTCGTTGTTGCGTCCTTGGATAAGATGCTTCACGATGATTATCTCTGCTTGGTGGAATCTGGCAAGCAGCAAATTAAAGAAGTCAGAAGAAAATTCAACCGGAAAACTTGGGAACAAAGGTAACTCCTAAGCGAGTCTGGATTCGTCCTACGCATAGTGCCTCCGTCGCTTTCTCGTGATAGGAGGATAAAGATGGAGAAACTCACTCATGTAACGAACATGTCATGTATACTAGTCTATCAATAATCAATCATTTTGTTACTTTTAGATTGATGTTCAGAATAAGTAACAAAATGATGCTAGTGTGTGCTTGGTGATAGCGTACTGTTCTTGAATGTTGTGTAATACCGGTATAACGCTGTACAAATTATTGCTTACTTCGAAAGTGTACAAGAGTTTATTCACTGTTTGCTACTTTAGGGATTTTCCTGTAAAGATTTCACATTCATTTTTTAAACACAGTTGTTTTCATTATAGTTGTAACAAACAAATCCTTCATAACTCTGACATCATAATGCCTCAAAGGACTATTGCTTCATTTTTTTCGAGCAAAGGAAGTGCAAAAATCAATAAGCCTAATGATGATGTCACTAATAAACAAAAGGAAGAGGACTCGAATAAAAGTGATAACAACGACAAAATTAAAGAAAAAATGTCCAAGATTGATGCCAAAAACAATTCACCATTAAAGAAAATGGAAATGAATAATTTGCAAAACAATCTTACCAATCCACCAAGAGACGTAACCATAACTCCTAATGGATCTGTTAAAAGAAAGACGGCTAGAAAGTCTGCTCCCAAACCAAAAAAGCTCAAATTAATTGATGATAAAGTTAGAAAATCATCATCTTCATCAGATGATGGTGAAGATGTAAGACCAAAACGTAATTCTGACAAAAAGGTTACCAAAATTCGTGATTCTCCTGATCGTAACTGTTCTGAAGATTCTACGAGCACCAGTGCTACCAGTAAAAGTCGTCTAGAAACTTCCAAGATAGATGATTCGGATATTCAAAATTTGGACAATATTAAGACTGATGAAAGTGCTTCTAAAAAGAGCCCTAAATCTAAAACTCCTCACAGTTTTTTTCAAGTAAAAGCTTCTAAGGAAGCTGAGAAGGAAGAGGATTCAGTTTCTCCTGAAAATTATGATCCCGGTTTAAAGAAATACAATCCAATTAAGCATGCTTGTTGGAAGCATGGTCAAAGTGTGCCTTATTTGGCTTTAGCTCGGACGTTTAAGAGCATTGAAGAAACTACAAAAAGGCTTCGTACAATTGAACTCTTATGCAACTTTTTTCGAAGCGTTATTGCATTAACTCCAAATGAGTTTATACTCTGCATATATTTGAGCCTGAATAAACTTGCACCAGCTTATGAAGGGATAGAACTTGGTATTGGTGAACATTTGCTCGTAAAAGCTGTTGCCGAATCAACAGGTCGCAATGTTTCTAAGATTAAAGTTGACATGGAAAGCACTGGAGATTTGGGAATCGTTGCTGAAAGTAGTCGTTCAAATCAAAAAGTCATGTTTGTTCCCGCTGCTTTAACAGTGGCTGCTGTGTTTAAAAAGTTGAAGCAGATTGCATCTATTCAAGGAAGTTCTTCAATGAATCAGAAAGTGAGTTTGGTTAAAAGTTTGTTAATTGCTTGCAAGCAGTGTGAAGCAAGGTTTTTGATAAGATCTCTTGGAGGGAAATTGAGAATTGGATTGGCAGAACAATCTGTGTTGATCGCAATTGCTAATGCAGCGTTTTTGACTCCTCCAGGCCAAGACTTTCCTCCCAAAGTTATTAATGCTGGAGCAGACATGCTGGCTGAAAAGCTGAAGGGGAAGATGGATGAAAAGGCTTTGATTGTGAAAAGCACGTATTGTGAGCTGCCCAATTACGATACGATAATAAGCAACCTTCTTAAACATGGTTTGGATGCATTGCCAGAGCATTGCAAGTTAACTCCGGGTATTCCGTTAAAGCCTATGCTGGCCCATCCTACTAAAGGCGTGTCGGATGTGTTATCTCGCTTTGAAAAATCAGCTTTTACCTGTGAGTATAAATACGATGGTGAAAGAGCTCAAATCCATGTTTTGGACAATGGCCAAGTCAACATTTACAGCCGAAATCAAGAAAATAACACTTCAAAGTATCCAGATATTGTCGAACGTATTCCCGGTGCCCTTAAAGATTCTGTACAATCCTGTGTGATTGACACAGAAGCGGTTGCCTGGGATCAAGAAAAGAATAGGATAATGCCGTTTCAAGTTCTCAGCACCAGAAAAAGAAAAGACGCTGATTTATCCACAATTAAAGTTCAAGTTTGTCTTTATGCTTTTGACCTGCTCTATCTAAATGGGAAAGCTTTGGTCAAAGAATCTTTTCGTGAGCGGAGAAGGTTATTGCATGAACACTTTAACGAACAGTCAGGACAGTTTGTGTTCGCGCAAGCCCAAGACACGACTGATACTGACCAAATTGCGGAGTTTTTGGAAGAGTCCGTGAAAGGAAACTGTGAAGGACTTATGGTGAAAACTCTAGATAAAGATGCAACTTACGAAATCGCAAAAAGATCCCATAACTGGCTCAAACTTAAAAAGGATTATTTGGAAGGGATGGGGGACACTTTGGATTTAGTGGTTGTTGGTGGTTACCGAGGCAAAGGCAAAAGGGTCGGCAATTACGGAGGCTTTCTTTTGGCTTGTTACGATGAAGAGAGCGAAGAGTATCAGTCGATATGCAAAATCGGAACCGGTTTCACAGACCAAACTCTTGCAGAACATGCCAAGTTTTTCAAAGATCATGTTATTTCAAAACCGAAATCTTATTACCGATTAAATGGCTCTGATGCTGACGAGTGGTTCGAACCAGTACAGGTTTGGGAAGTAAAAGCAGCAGATTTATCTGTATCACCTGTATATGCGGCTGCTAATGGAATAATTGACCCTGAGAAAGGCATTTCACTCCGATTTCCTCGTTTTGTTCGAATCAGGGATGACAAAAAACCGGAGGAAGCAACGAATAGCTCGCAAGTTGCAGAGTTGTATCACAAACAGCAGCAAATCCAAAATCAACTTAAAGACAAAGAAGTTAATAAAGATGTTGATTTTTACTAAATGCTGATGTAGCCTCAAGGGTGACCTCAAAAACACTCCGCGGTGAATTCCCATAGGAATTGTTACTTTGTCACAAAAAAACTTCATGTCTCCAACATTGAATTAAAGTGTTCATTAGCCTGCCTGTAGTGTATTTCCACCACCACTCACCAGGGCCGGATCACGGAGGGGGGCAATGGAGACCATTCCTCCTGGGACTCCCAGTTTGGGGCATGTTGCACAAAGAGGTCGATAAATCGCTTTCTCTGAGAAAAAGTCTGCCGCTGAAGTCAAAATGAGGTCAGTAAAAAGCCCCCCCCCCCCCCCAAGTCTTCTTACGGCTCGGCACATTACTGCCGACTCTTTAGCTTGCGAAATTTTATTGGAAGAGCTTCTAATTATTTGCGTAATTTCATGCTTTTAATTTTCTTTTAATGTCTCGCTCGTCTCAGCTGAAGAAATTCTTAAGTTGATGCTCGCAATATAGACTAAGCTCGTTCTGTTAGCAAGTGAGTAATTTCTGAAGTTCACACAAAATCTAATTGTATAAAAGGGTTGAGCATTTTAAATACAGACAATACAGGCAGAAAACAGTTAAAACCACTAAGGTAGACTTGTTTTGCCCCGTGGCAAAGGACAAACCTCAGCATAGACTTATAGGTTTGAAAATGGCACCAAAAGTAAGCCGAATCGTTCTTCCAAATGTGTTTAGCTGTTTCTTGGCTGTATTATTTGTAGTCGATTGCTAACTAACTCCTAATTGTACCGTTTGCCAGGGTTGCGCATTTGTTTCAAATTGCAGAAGTTTCGCTTTTCACAATTCTATCCCTTTATGTTTTTGTGTATATGAGTTTTTTAGACATTTGGTGCCGTAAAAAGCAGTGAATTATTTGCGAGTGCATCAAAGGTTTGCAGAGCTGAAATTAGAGCTATTTGTATTTAATTAGTGTTTGCACTATTGCGTGTCGTGATTTTTCTAGTAATGGTTATTCCAAGAAATCAGTTTGTTATAGATCTGTCCCTGTCTACATGTCCCACTTTCGCAGTACGCGAATACTCCGCATTTCAGGACGTGGGCTGTAGGCCAGTAGTTCTTGCTTTTAGTTTTTGCATCATAATCAGTTTTTTAAAGTCATAGTTTAAAAAAAGTGATTATGACATCAAAAAATTGATTATGATGCAAAAACTAGAAGCAAGAACTTCGGGCCGAAAGCGGACGAAAATTGGACATGTGAAGAGGGTACTGCTAAACTTAATTTGTGGTGAAGCGTTTTTTCTAATTGTGTATAATCATTATCGTAGATGAGGGATGGCGAACCTTTTCAAGTGGTGGGTCAAATTTAAGGTCGTAGACCGAAAAAAGCTAAAACGTGGGTTACGGATGTAATAATATTAACGAGGGGCTTGAACCCAAGTTCTGCCGAAATTTGTGCAAAGAGCAAAAAAAAAAGATCTTCACCTCAGAAATACCCAGCTTCCCGTCTTCAATGCCACAATATGGAAAGATACGCTTTTCACTACGTTAATGTTCGTAACCGTTTTCGTAAAATTTTCCAAACTATAGGCTAAGTGGGTGACTTAGTGACCCGCGGGTCAGTGGTTCTCCATCCCTGTCGTAGATGTTATTGAAATTTTGGCGGGTTAGCGCCGGTCTATTCGGACACTGGTGTCGCCAACTGTTCGCCACCGCTGCGATGTTTCTTCGGAGCCGCGTTGCCCGGACGTTGAGCCGCGGAGATAGGCCCCGCCACTTGTTACACGCTTCAGCGTAATGCCGCGAGTATAATTGAAGTTTTTTGAGAATGTGTAGTTGCATATTTCTATTTTGATAGTCTCTCCTACGTTGAAGGGACCTGAGATGCAGACAAAAAAAATTATGTGGGATAAAAATCTATGCAGCAGTTAGCTTAACCACATGAAGTTTTGCTACGAATAAAAATAAAGGCTTGGGGCTCCATCAGGTCTAGTTGTGATCACCAAGCTTTTGTTAATTATATTTAATAGCCTAACCGATGTAAATTTTTGTGGCGTTTATCGAACAAATAGGTTTTTATTTTCATGGCATTGAATATATTGCCTTGACGTCAACTTAACGCTTTAGCTTCAGTTCTTGCGTACAGTAACTCGATGTTCTGACGAAAGAAAGTGATAAATACTTTGAAGAGATTATTATTGAGTTGCTTACTGATCTTCCTATTACGAGAGAGCGATGAAAGCGCAAAAACGAGCTCGCTTAGGAGTTGCCAGCCAGCTGTTTACTACCGAGAGAAACGGCACAAACAAACTTAAAGGCTTGTTCTCCACACTGTTCCTTGAATGCTGAACGTCAAGCAGGGAAGCTGTGACTACCAATTTGAAAGTCATTGGTGTGAGCCGACTCGAAAGCAAACCGGAGTCGACAGCTTCAGAGACGAACGCTCTATCCAGAGATGGGCATTTATCGCGATAATTTTTTACCGATTATCGTTATCGCTCAAAATAGTTTAGATTTATCGATTACCGATATCGCTTTTGTAATATATTTTGTTATCGCCGATAAATGATTCTTTATGCGCACAGTGTTCAAAGTTAGGGAGTTGGCGCTGTGGCAAAGTTCACGGTGTCGATAAAGTCTTGTTGCAATTTTAAAAATCTCTCTTTGTTGTGTTTAATCCCACGGCAGAGTCCGTGAACTGCTCTCTTTTTGAAAAATCTAGAAAAATACTTTTGTGATTTGACTTACCAGAAAAAAAACTTCGTCAAACACATTGAAAATTTTCCGCAACATTTATCGGAAAAATTTGTCGGCGATAATATATCGATTACCGATATCGCTTTAAGAAATTGAGATTTATCGGTATCGCCCAGAGCATTTTTGAAATTATCGTTATCGCTGTAGTAGCTTACAGAAAGGTTTTTCGTGCCCATCACTGGCTCTATCCACTTGGTCATCTGAGCTGTTTGATATTCTTAAGTACGTCTTCGGTAAGGCGAAATCATACTAAAACCGAAATAATTTTAGAAAGGGGCTAGCAGTATTTTATTTCAGGCTGCGCAGCCCATAATTGATCATAAACGAAGCGCCAAGCTTCGGCCTACAGAACTTGTACCAGAGTTGCCAGATTGGGCTGCTTATTGCCAATTGGGCTTTTCTTAATCATAATTGGCAACTTTTTGGGCTACTTGCTAGCAAGTTTCGGCGATTTTTTTTAACAATTGGCTACTTTTAAAAATGCGTTTCAACAAAGAAAACTACGTTGAATTACAAGAGAGCGTTTAATTTTGCAACACTGCGTACAGGAGCGTATTTAGTAAAGGGCCATTGTGCCATGCCCCCCCTCCCTAATAACTCTGCCCTTTAGTAAAAAAGAACAAAATTGATGGTGCCAAGTGACTGAAATAATTCGATGGTTTCAGTAGCTTGTGGCCAGGGGCAGGATGAGGGGTATGCATCCTCTCACCAGAAATTTAAAAAAATATTTTTGATCTACCGGCACACAATTTTTCCATCAGCTCAAATCTCTTCAATATCAATCAGCCTTATGCCTGAGCACGCATACAGCTTAATCGAAAATGTGTGAACAAAATGCATCATATTTTGCGAAGCACTCAGAATTAGGGTAAAAAAATTTGCCTGAAAATTATTGAAAAATCACTAAAATAGTGATTACAACATGTAGGCCTATTGTAAATTTTCCAAAAAATTTTGGGACGTAACTGATAATGGGTTAAGCGTCAATTCAACTCAGTTAGTTAAAAAAAGTATGTGTTTAAGGAAGTGCAAAATTATTTTTTTCCAAAACTATACCTTCATATAAACAATAGGTAAGAAGCCAAATCCAAAAGATGTGAAGTACAGTAAGATCTTAATAAAGCTTGCCAAACGAATTATCTGCACTGTGCATGATTTCGCAAAAACGTTATACAGTTGCTAAAATTACACTGTTTTCTTTGATTTTGTGTCTATGAAGTCTGCGACAAATATTTGGGCTACTTTTAAATGGAATTGGCTACTTGAAGCAAAAATAATGTGGCAACCCTGACCTGTACACAGTGTTTTTTTAAGGCGTTTTGAACAGGGAGTCGAACCGTTTAAAATATCGCTCCGGTTCAGGTTCAAAAAATTTAATTTTTAACGGTTCAATTCCGGTTCAGGTTCTAGACTTTTCAAAAATTTGGGTTCAGGTTCGGTTCGGATTCACTTGCACCACAATTTAAAGGTTCGGTGCAGGTTCAATGATCTCAAATTTAAACGGTTCAGGTTCGATTCGGGTTCACCGAAACAAAGCGGATTTTACCAGTTCGGGTTCGATTCGACTCCCTGTGTTTCAGACTCATCAAGTTTTGAAAAGCAGAAGAATGTTACGCATCGCAGCACTTGTCTAGAGATTTTTATTAATATTTTTCAAGAATCGGCTCAGGTTTAAACATTGTTGCTAAACGATTTCTGTTCAGGTTTATGTACACAAAATAATATAGGTTCGGGTTCACTTGCATAAACTTTTAAAGGTTCGGTTCAGGTTCACAGATTTGCAATATTAAAGGTTCGGTTCAGGTTCAATGATCACAAATTTAAACGGTTCGGGTTCACCGAAAAAAACAGCGGATTTTTCGGGTTCGGTTCGACTCCCTGGTTTTGAAGAACCGAAACGGTCTTTCAAAATTGTCCAGCGGTCTCTCAAAATTTGCAAATTTTTGTTGCAACAGTTGTTCACTGCAGTTTCATTGACAGATTTAAACATTGGCGTTCTCTCAACATTGCTGGATGGTTCCTCAAGCCAAACCTTTAAAAAAAACACTACCTGAGCTCACGAACACACTTGCTAACGCCTGTGTCGCATGCAGAGAAGAGCTAAAACGTATTCAGATTAATAGGTCTACAAAACATCAGACTGCGGATAATACAATGCGTTGCCAATACATTATTCGACTTGAAACAACGGTGTAAAAGGTTACACAACAATTTGCGAATGAAACATCAATGTGGGCAAAACAAAATTTGTCCCTGTCTTGCTCAGACATATCGGAGCAAGTTATCAAATATCCTGTAAGAATAATTTTTGGAAAGCGAGGATATCGATGCCGCCACCGGCAGCCCTTTATTTACACCAGAGATGCGCAACATTGAAAGATAAGCAGCAAGATCGAAACGAATGTTTTTTCACGTGAAAAATAGGCTACTTAGTACTTAAGTTTAGCTTTCAAACTATTGCTAACTCAGCCTAGTCTATAGCTTTGATCTGTAACAACATTTTTAAAATTGTTAAGTTACCGGTATTCAAATCAAAAATTAAATCTTCATTATACTCGTTGGAATACGCCGAAGCGTGTAACGAGTGGCGGGCCCATCTCCGCGGCTTAGCGCCTGGGCTACACAGCTCCGAAGAAACGTCGCAACGGTGGCGAGCCTTTGGCGACACTGTGCCGATTTGACCGATCCGGGAATCGAACCCCAGACCTCCCGCACCGAGAGCGTGCGCTTAGCAACTGAGCTAACGGCCGGTCATAAAAAATCGAATCTTCATTATACTCGCCGTATTACGCCGAAGCGTGTAACGAGTTGCGGGGCCCATCTCCGCGGCTTAGCGCCTGGGCTACACAGCTCCGAAGAAACGTCGCAACGGTGGCGAGTCGTTGGCGACACTGTGCCGATGTGACTGGCCCGGGAATCGAACCCCAGACCTCCCGCACCGATAGCGTGCGCTTTGCAACTGAGCTAACGGCCGGTCTGTTACCGGTATTTAAAATGGAAAATTGCTCTCCTGAATACACTACGGTAACTGACGTATTGTTAAACACCAATCCAGCTTGGGCGGAGACAACGAAAAAAGTATAAGTGGGGCTGGATTTTGGCAAGAGGAAACCCCGTTTTTATTCGTCCTTAGTCATCGATCTCCTAAAAAAAGCCTTCAAGTGTCACAGAGGAGACAATGTCCTCCCCCATGGTTGCGTCACTGCGGTCCAGATCGCTTTGTAATTTCTGAACTAAACCACTAGCTTTGACGCGACCTGCGATAACTAGATTTAAAATCAATCCGCTAGCTAGCAGCAGCGGTAAATGGAGTTGGCAAAGAAGTGGCAGATGCAACTGGCGCCGAAGAAGTGGAATCATTTTTTTGGAATAACATTGCGTCATGTGTCGATGATTGTACCAGTCCACCCAGTCCAGACTCGACATTGATGTTACACGCAGACATTTCATGTTGTAAATCTAATAGAGCCTATAAGCGGTGTATATCTGCGGGTCACGCATTTAATGCGTAAAATCAAGAAGACGAGATACCGGTACGAAATATTTTAAGTGTTTCTTTATGTCGTGACTTGCCTGAGAATTGAAAGGTTGTTTGTTTGCTATAATCAGCGCTTTAATTGCTACAATAAGGGCAGATTAGATGTTGGTTTACAGCGTGGGAGACACGTTGTACTTGTACTATACCGGTACCACAAAATGTGCTACAGTAAACGATTTCAGCAGGGGCGGATCCAGCAACTTTTGGAAAGGGTTTAAATTAGGTTGAATGTTAACTGAATGCAAAGATGTTAAACCCGAAAAAGAGCGTAAATAAGCCCTTTTTAGAAAATGTGTCCGTGAGAGAGAAGTATATTCAGAACTTTTTGCACCAAATTTTGACATTTTTTTAAGCGTAGTTTTTCTGGCAAAGTTAAATTTGAAGCAAACAGGAACACTAAAATAACTCTAGGGGCGTCCGGGGGCATGCTACCCCGGAAAATTTTTGAAAATTCACATACTGCAAAGGTCATATTAGCGCTTTTCGAACAATTTGTCACGCAAATTCTGTTCTTTTGCCCCTAATTAGTCCTTCACCATATACATTGCATTTTGTTCGCACATTTTCGACTTAAGCGAAGCTAAAGGTCTGTTTGCACTAAATCCGATTTTAATCCAATTTGTTGTCGCACGAAATTTTATCCATTTTTTGACGTAAGAAGTTGGAGGAAATATCTTCCACGCAACTCGAAACCCAACAGTTTTGCTTTTTATCGGTTATTTTGTAAAGCATCTTACGATTGTTTTCTAAAATGCCGTGAAAAGTGACGTAGTTTTACGTCATAACCTCTAACTGCTTCGTGATCTACGTCACTTTACGTACGAAAAGTCGCATCGCATTCTGTGTTAGTACATCTTAAGACGTAAGAATTATTGCTGAATCGAAGAGGTTTGAAATTATGGAAAAATTTTATTCATCAAAAGCATTGTTGAAAATTGCAATTGGCTAGTGGGGGGAGGGGGGATGCATCCCCCACATCCTTCTCCCCCTGAATCCGCCACTGGATTTCAGTTATGTATTGTAGAAGACGTAAAATTTATACTTTACTGCTACCGGTATCTTGTAGCCTACAAAATTCAGCATTAACAGTTCACATATTTGAAACAGATTTTGTAACAAAGATACGCTTCGATGAAAAACATGATTAGAAGCTTTTGTATTGTCGTATTAAGATTTCTTGGGGAGCCCGAAACTAGTTTTTAGTGGTTCCCATGCTTTTTTGCAAACTTTTTTAGAGGGTTTTGACGTCGGCGGTAGACCATTTTTAGAGGAGCGATTTACCGGTGCTGCAGGTCCCATGCAGGTGCTGCAGGCCCCATCCCGGTCTCTTAATCCGACCCCGGATGTTCGCAAAAAGTTTCGGAGGAAGTAGGCCTACACCACAACAAGGCATGACTTTTCTTGGAGATATGAGCGACAACGCCTTTTAGCGATATCGAAAGAGGCCTGGGGCTAGGGGGACATAGCCTACTGTACATACGAGCCCTACCGGCGAATGCCACCAATGATGATAAGTAGAGACACAGTGGGCGAGAGAAAGCAGCTAGAGTTAAGATGATGAGTTTTTGGTTCCAAAAGATCTTAGTTGCGGTAGTTGCTACAATAAGGCCTCAGAAATAATTAGTAGTAAAAATCAAATCTTCATGATACTCGCGGTAACGTGCCGAAGGGTGTAACGAGTGGCGGGAACCATCTACGCAGTTTAATGCCTGGGCAACACAGCTCAGACAAAACGTAGCGGCGGTGGCGATCCGTTGACGATAGTGTGTACGATTTGATCGGCCTGGAAATTGAACCCCAGACCTCCCTTACAGATAGCGAGATGCTTAACTGAGCTAACCAGCCGGTCAGTAGTAGGCCTATTCAGTCAGTATAGGCCTATTCAGTCAGTATTGCCGAGCGTATGCGTGAAAATAAAATTGAAGTGAAGGAATAGGATCTCAACTCAAACCGAATCAATCCAGCTCAAGAATCGACCAAGTCTTTTATTTTACAGTAAGTTATAAGAAGATTTTTCAGCCCGGTGCGAGCAAAAAATTAAAGCACACAAACTTGATATGCAGTAGTAGCCAAGAGGGCACCAGGCACTGCGCACCTCCCCCCATCTTTGACGCATGAAGACCTTGTTTAAAGATCGATAAATACGGCCACACATCCGCTGGATGTGATGTCATAATAAGATAAATCTGCGCAATGCCTCAAAGGCCTCAACGTCTCAGTTAGTGTGATCCCACGTTTATTATTTCAGCGAGATATTCATAAATACCGGCCAAAAAGAAGCAAAAAAAAGTTTATTAAACATTTCAAGGTGTGAACTACGCACTAATCGTGCTATATCGCCGCTGAGTAGTATGACGTATAAATTCGGGCGAATCGCGTCGGGACAAAAGCCAAAAAAGATAATTGTATGTTTGTCGTCGAATTGTTTGTGCTTTAGAACCAGTGTAAGAAGAATGTGTACCGAGCAAATAGACTAAGGTATTGGCCTGGCAACGATACGTTTGCATTGTGAGTTATAACTCAACTTCGACTAAAGCTTGTCGTTATGACAGCAAAAAGTTAAGCTTTTGTTTTGTGTAATTAATGAAATTATGATCAAGTTAGACCAGGTGTTGCTAGTGTGTAGATGTGGCAATATGGCCAAACTAATAAAAAGCAGCTTTAGTAAACTTAGCTTATAAAGGTGAGACTTCACCAAACTTGAATGAAAAAGCAATTAGCCTATAGAATTTATTGGATCCAGAAAAATTTAATGGCGATGAAGTTTTGAACTAAGCTGAATGTTAATCAAATACAAAGACTTGGAAAAGTCGTAAGCTATGTAAATTTTCTTTGATTCATGAGGTTCTTTCTTCAAAAAAACTTTTTTAATTTTCGTGATGTAGGCTACCTGTGGCACAAAAACTGGTAAAGTTTTGCCACCAAGTCATTGCTGAAAATGGCTGGTGGGGATGCATTTCCCATGAAAGTCTAGCGTTGTTGAGTGTTTCGTAAATTTTAGCTTTCACGCTAACACAAGCAAATTCTTATTCAAACAGATTCCAAAAACTTGTCGCAAAATTTATTTGAATGATAAAAATTCCAAAACTAAATAAGAGCTTGTTGATAAACGCGCAAAAGAATTTCAAAATCTTTATTGCAACAAATACGCATTGGCGGGTTATATTATAGGCTTATCAGTATATCAGCATAACCTACCGGCAGGGCCAGATGAAGGTAGAAGCTGTGAGGACTGTAGCCCTGGACTTCCTGTGATATAGCCCCCACCCCGGGTCTGGAGCGTTCCAAACTTAAAAAGAAACTTAATTAGCCTCCTCCAGTAAAAATAAAGGGCTGCTGCTATCGTTAAAGTCATGTCTGCAAAAAAAAGTAGGCCAATGGACCTTCCTGTAAAATTAGCTCTAGAACCCCCCAACATCATAATAGGGCCTGGCCCACAGGCCTGCACACATGACCGTTTACTGGCGTTTAGACAAGCTGTCCTCAAAGATAAACTAGTGCTCAGCCGAACGTGATGTTCAAATACATTCATTTCGTAGTACCGATAGGCTTGTTTAAAAGTTATGGAATGAGTTGTTAAAATGTAAATTAAATTTCTAATTTTAAAAATGACTGCAGTTGATTACCCTCTACCAGTTTGGAGATCATTGGCATCTGGGAATTATAATAATAGTGACAGAAGAGAAGCTTTGGACAGAGGTGTAAATATTTCCTCTCCGACTGAGATCAGCTACAAGCTTTTTGAAGAAAAGAATGAATCAACTCCAAATGCATATTTGTTTGTAATGTTTGTGAAATTGCCCAACTGGAAATCTAACGGTAATTTCTTTGATATAACAAGTTATTTTCAAATTATATTGACCTCAAAATCCAATCGTGATTCATGGATTGCGAAGTGAGCTTGCGCTCTTTAAGTCAGCAGCCACCCAGTATATATCTCAAATGTGATCGGCTCTAGCCGTGAATCGAACCGGAGGCGAAAGATCTGCTACTTGCACGGTACCGCTACGCAATGTAGCTGACTTTACGTATGACTTGTTACCGTTTCAGATGATCGAGAATCAACTCCAGAAATCAGAACACTTCGTAATCTTAAAAATGGAATTGAAGTTTACCGAGTGAAAGCAGCTCTAGAGCTATCTACTGGTCTACCTGCTCACATCACTTCACTGCTAGATGCAAAAGATAAAAAGTTTTCTGACGAAGCAAGGCTGGTCATTGGAGAAAATATCAGAAATGGAAACAGTCTAAGGTAAAGTGGTTTTGCGTCGAGAATATTTATCAACTTCATGTAAAAATCCAATCTTCATTCTTTCTTATACTCTAGCGGTATTGCACCGAAGCGTGTGACGAGGGGCGAAGCCCATCTCCGCGACTTTGCGCTGGGCAACACAGCTCCGAAAAAATGTTGCTACAATGGCAAGTCGTTTTCGGCGATGTGTTTGATTTAACCGGCTTCGGATTCAAACCCTAGACCTCCTGCGCCGATGGCGATGTCTTAAACCGCTAGGCCTACCGACCGGTTACGTATATCGACTAACTTCAGCATTTTTTGGCATTATGTAGCTTCGTAAGACCCCCCCTTTAACAAAAAGTTTCAATATTTTGTTTCAAGATCAATTTTGGCAGTAGTATAGTGAGTTCGTTCTTGTGACTGCTTGAAGTAAGAATCAAACCCAGGCTTATAGCTCGTAATTTAAATCAGCACTCAAGTCTTCCAGATGTTACCAAACTGCTGGTTTTATCAGTGTAAACGCATTTGATCGCAGGTTGCCTGAATTTTGCTGGTGATCGTTGTTGTTGCAACTGCAGTCATTTCATGTAAATGTATGTATGCGCTGAGGTGGCACAAATGATGAGATAGAGAAAGATTGGTGGAGTTGGAGCATCTTGCAGTGCAAAAAGATTGACCGTAGGCTAAGCAGTTATAAAGGTCGTAATCAATGTATATTTTGGCTTTTACTTATGGTTCGTCAGCTGTCAGCCAGGCTTGTTTTAGAGCTCAAACAACTGAAGGTTCGAATTTCAAGAAGGTAGCTGTCAGCGCTCTTGAAAAGCAAAACTGAATTTTCTATTGTTTCAATTCCGCTCACGTATCATCATTTTGCAGAGACTTGTACAACGTCAATTTTTGAAACATCGCTATTGGCGCAAGAGGTCATGGTTCGATTTCCGGGCAGGTCAAATCAGAACCAATGTCGGCAATGGCTCGCCACTAGCTGTGTTTCCCAGGCGCTATGCCACGGAGATGGACCCCGCCACTCGTCAACACGCTTTGGCGTAATTTCGCAAGTATATAATGATTAACGGAGATTTGATTTTAATTTTTTATTTCAGGTTGCAAGTGTTAAGCGCATGGGAAGATGTTGTAAAAGCAGCTTGGACTGATAATTTAGATGATCTTTCAGCCTACTTACCGTCCAAAAATACTAAACAGGACAAATCTCTAACATCGCCAGAATATGAAAAATTAGCCTCAGTTGTAGGAAAATCAGAAAATGAACATGCTTTTTGTGCCTTGTTTACGGCAGCGGCAAGAGGCAATCTGGACATCTGTAAAAATGTCCTTGAAGCAGGTAAAGTTCTACGTTTATAATTATTGTTGTTCATGTTATCGTAACTTTGATAATAGTGTAATAACGCTGGCTGATAGGCAAAGCACAACTGTTAAGATTCATTTAGAAATTATCTTTATTAACTGTAACATACGAGAAGTGGCAGGGGCGTGCCCAGAAATTTGAAAGGGGGTGGGGGCGCAATTTAAAGCCAAGCCACCAAAGGCGGATATAGTGAAGAGTAAAAAAAATCACCTTTACTTTGTCAGCAATCGGCCCCAGCGGCCCCCCTGGGTACGCCCCCCTGAGTGGCGTATACGCAAGGGGGTCATTTGCACATCCACATCACCCCTTTTTCGATAAACGCTGTTATTGCTCAGATTCTTGAAAGAAATTGAGCCTTTTTGAGCTAAATCTGTTTAACTCCCCCCTTCCTGAGAAAACTTCAGTGTGTGGTACCCTTGAATGCGAGAACAAGTTTGTGTTTTCAATGTAATATTTTTAAGCACGAATTATTGCAAAGACTTTTATGCAAAAACAACCAAACAAAGTCTTTTTTACAAAAACTTTGTTTGACGCTAAAAATACTCTTCTTGACATTAGGTTATGATCCTAATCAAGCAACCTTTTTTGGCAACACTGCTTTACACTCCGCTGCATTCAACGGACAGTTCGAAGTCATTCAATTGCTGATATCTCACGGGGCTAATATAAGGTAAATTAAGTTTGTGATAGTAGCGTGAGTATAATCGCTTAACCTTTAGGAACAAAGCAAAGTATGATTGTTTAATAGTCCTCTGGCTGGAGAACATTTTACCCACGCAGGTCTACTAAGCTCAGATGGCCGTCTGACTCGAGTCAAACCAATGACTTTAAAATTGGTATTTACAGCTTTCCTGCTTGACTCCCAGCATTAAAGGGAGAGTGTGGAGAACAAGCCGGCAAGTTTAGTTGTTGTGCCGTAGGCAAAGGCACTTAACGCGATTCCCCATTTTAGAGTGGTAGACATGACTTTGTGGCCAGAAACTCCCTCGATCGCTTTTTCGAGATTGGAAGATAAATAAGCAACTACTGTAAATGCAAAAAACGCAAATACATAAATACGTTCTGGTAAAGCATATGTCGTGTACAATTTGATATTGATTGCTCTGAAAGTCATCAGAATTATATAAATCAAGCTCACTACTTCAGAAATAGACATTAATTAACAGCAGCTCAAATGGCCGAGTGGTACGAGCGTCCACCTCTGGAGCTGTAGACTTGGGTTTGATTCCGAGTCGGGGCTAATCAATGGCTTTAAAAATGGTATTCACAGCTTTCCTGCTTGACGCTCAGCAATCTTGACGCTCAGCATAGCTCAGATGGCCGAGTGGTATAGAGCGTCTGTCTCTTGAGCTGTAGACTCGGGTTTGATTCCGAGTCGGGTCAAACCAATGACTTTAAAATTGGTATTCACAGCTTCCCTGCTTGACGCTCAGCATTGAAGGGACAGTGTGGAGAACAAGCCGGCAAGTATACTTGTTGTGCCGTTGGAAAAGGCACTTAGCGGGATTCCCCCATCTTGGTGTGGTAGACAGATGGCTGGCAACTCCTAAGCGAGCTCGTATAGCGCATTGATCGCTTTTTCGTGATAGGAGGATAAATATGCAACTAACTAACTAACTAATCAAGGGACAGTGCTGTGGAGTACAAGCCGGCAAGCTCACTTGTTGTGCAGTTGGAAAAGGCACTTAGCGGGATTCCCCCATTTTGGTGTTGCAGACAGATGGCCGGCAATTCATAAGCGAGCTGGTTGTAGCGCTTTGATTGCTTTTTCGTAATAGGAAGATAGATATGCAACTAAATACAAAATGTTCCGGTAGTTAAAAACCGTTATGTTTGCCTTGGCCGGCATAACTTGCATAGATATCAATTTGACTTGACCCTCGATTTACTTTTTAGGTGCATAAATTCGCAGAAGAAAACCCCTCTTGATCTTGCCGCTTCTCGTAGTTTCATCGATTGCGCGCGATGGCTCTGGTTAAATCAATGGTCGGTTAACGTCCCCGTCAAAAGTGGGGAAAACCCTAACGTCGAACTGTCAAAATCCCATTCTTACCCGAGCCCAGCTAAGCCCCTTAAGGACTGTTCTACTCTGTTTACCAAGCCTGATAAACCTACTCTGCCCCCCGTTGAGATGGTTAAGCCCCAGTCCAGCACCCATGCGAAGTTATCCCCAGGACATTATGACGTAACAAAGGCGTCGGAAAGGCCAACCTCAAGTCCGCTTTCTTGGAAAATAAACAAAGCGGGAAATAAAGTTTTCTTTTCGAAAAATGAGAAAAATAAACGCAGCGAGGCCTTTCGCGTTTATGCTGAAACTAAACGCCCCTTTACCGCAGTTGCAAAAAAGGGCGACGGTGATTTGTCCCCCCGGCTTCTGCCCCAGATTTCTGCCTCCCTAGCTCGAGGTCGGTCAATTCCTTCGGTTCAAGAATCTCGGCTTCATAGCCACACAATGGCCCATCTTCGAGTAGATATTAGGACACGCTCTGTTGTCAAGCCATTAGCAGTGGACATGTCTCTGAACCGTGAGTAGAAATAATAAAATTTGGAAAAAAATTGCAAAGTCTCTCTTGTTTAGTTTATTTACAAATTCCATGGATGATAAGTTTGTGACTGATTACTGGTGATTTAGCGGTTAATTTTGACTTTACATCAGAAGGACATGCAACGATCTATTTCCAGCAAAACGAACAAATGGCCGAGTGGATAAAAGCTTTGTCTTATTGGAGCGTTACACTCGAGTTCGTTTCCGAGTCGTATCAAGTTGCGACTTCTAAATATTTATTTCCTGCTTGACTTTCCTTATTGAGTGTGGAAACGAGCCGGAAGATCAAAACATATTTTCCGACCCTTGGAAAAACGTTTATCTAATATTAAAAAAATCAAATCGTCATTACTCGCTGTATTACGCCCAAGCGTTAGCGGGTGGCGGGGCCTCTCCGCGACTTAGATCCTGGGCAACACAGCTCCGAAAAAACACCGCAGCAGTGGCGAGCCGTTGGTGGCAGTGTGTCCGATTTGACCGACCAGCGAATCAAACCCCTGACCGATAGCGATGTCCTTATCCACTGCGGCCACGCCAACCGCTGGTATAAAAAATTCAAATAATTTTGGATGTTTTTTTTTTAGGTCATTGGATTAACCCTGTTCAGAATTTGACCCCAAACGATAATACATCTAAAGAGCCCCCAAAATCTTTCAACCGCAATGACGATTGGGGTCTTGTTAGTCCCTCAAAGCCCCATTTCTCTTCGAGAGGATTACCTTTTACAAATCAAAATTCAAGCAAAGAAACTGACAAAGTGAAGTGGCAACAGCTAGAAAATGAAACAAAGGAAGATCGTATTTCCAAAGTTGAGGACGTCATTACTACCCAGAATAACGACGTAGAAAACGTGAAACCAGAAATAGATATAAAAGTGAATTTTGTTTCGCTGCAGTCAGAAACATCTGTCCCTTTGATTAAAGAAGAAATAAAATTTTTGGAAAAACAAACATTTTTCAAGAAAAATGATGCGACCGAACATAGAAACCTTGAAACAACGAAGAATATTTCAGAAAAACAAGACGGAAACACCGGCAATCACCTACATACAACTAAGCTAGAGAAATCTGCATTCACGGAAAAAACACTCCAGAATACGTTGGATTCATACGACTCGCTACACGGGGACAGCAATAGTAACCAGCGTAGTGTTAATGTGTAAGTGTTTTCTATTGAGTTGTACTCAGCTTCTTGGGTAAAAAATTTCGACTTGAATTTCCTTACTTTTAATGTTTTTACACAAACTGAGAGCCTATGGATTCTGAAAAAGTTAGCTCAGGTGTAAGAAGTCAAGTCATTGACACTTAACTTTTATGTGCAAGCAAATAAAACAGCTTAAAGAGGAAAAATAAAGGCAAAGTTATTCGTAAAATCGACCGTTTCGACAACGTAAATTCAGCTGTCATCATGAGCAGTGTAGGGAAGACAGTTCGAAACGGAAAAAAGTTTGTACACTGCTGATGATGACAACCGAATCTATGTTGTCGAAACGTCCAGTAATGAGAATTACTGCGGCTTTATTTTTTCTCTTTCAAGTTATTTCCGTTCCATTTTTACTGTATTCCGAAAATAGACATTTCTTTTTTAGTTTGAAATTATTCTTGATAAATTCTTATCACAACTTCAAAATATTCAACTCCTTACCACTTAAAATGGTTTTACTGGACGTTTAATGGCACAGAAGTTAAAGATTTCCGAAAGTAGATGCTGCAT
Organism: Trididemnum miniatum; assembly: GCA_964006365.1. Lineage (NCBI taxonomy): Eukaryota > Metazoa > Chordata > Ascidiacea > Aplousobranchia > Didemnidae > Trididemnum > Trididemnum miniatum. The sequence continues at coordinate 23,577,833 of OZ023240.1, forward strand.
TTTTCAGTGCTTTTTATCTGACGCACTTCAGAATCGTTTTTTTTAATACAATTTTTAGGTGCTAAGCCACGGAGGTGGGCCCAGCCGCTCGCTACACGCTTCGGGGTAATTCCGCGAGTATAATGAAGATTTGATTTTTATATTTTTAGTCCTAATAAGGAAAAGAAATTGCGGCCCAACTCTGTCTTTCGAGATCACAATGTCCACAAGGAGGCAGTAGAACGACCGGCCACAACACCTCTTGCTCCCAAACCTCAAACAAAACCCCCTCAACCTGTGAAAGAAAAAGTTTATGAGCGGTACAAACGAGAAGGCAACACTGCTGACAGCAAACAAAAACAATCTCTTACAAGGTTAGTTTGTTTACGCACAGTACGTTTTAGTGGGCCTGATTTTTATTTTTTTTTACTTGGTAAACAGCTCGCCGCCGCTGCGGCGTTTTTTCGGAGCTGTGTGTGTTGCCCAGCAGGCGCTAAGCTGTGGAGATGGATCCCGCCACTCGTTACACGCTTCGATCGGCGTAATAACGTTGATGACGACGTGATAACTTCACCGAGTGTAATGAAGCTTTGGTTTTTTAATTTGAAGATCTTTTTACTCGAAAGATCGATCACTGAGGAAGAATATAAACGGGGTCTCACACTGTCTAAATCCGCCCCTGCACCCCCCCAATTTTTTCACTGGCTTAGGCCCTGATTTGCAGAATGCTGATCAGCATTTTGGGTCTTACTTGGTTCACACAAAAAATGAATTGGTAATTTTTTGTGTTATAGAGACCAAGTGATTCGAAAGGAAAGAAACAAGACAGCTTGGATGGAATGGATGGCTGCCAAGCATAAAAACGAAGTAATGCACAAGAAAAAAATGGAGGAAACCAAGAAAGTGAGTTTATACTCGCACCATGCAGGGTTTTCCCAGCAACCACAGGCTGATAGTTCGACTCTCAGTCTGGTTGCTTGTGCTGATATATTTGACGTTTCAAAATACTACTCAGCCCATTGCCGAAAAAAAAACCTTAGCGAGTGGCGGGATCCACCACCACGGCTTAACGCCTGGACAACATAATTCCGAAAAAAATTCACAACCTTTGCGGACATTTTGTACGATTTGACCTACGGGGATTCAAACCCCAGATCTACCGCTCCTATAGCGATGCCGTTTACACTATATGCTCACCAACCGATAGCAATGATCTTCAGTTTAGCAAGCTTTTCGCTTAAGAATTAAAAAATCAATATCCTCGTGGAAAATTGATCAATGTTTGTTTATTGTTCACACGTTACATGTTTGCGGTTAATTTTTGTTTACTTTTAGCAAAACGATCACGCAGTAAGAAAATGGGGAATGACTTTTGAAGAATGGTTGGACGAGAAAAGAAAAGAACCGAACAAAAAAGCTGGTAATCTCCGATAAATTTAAACAATCTTGATCGAAGACAAACGTCATTGACTTTAGGCTATATTTGGAGCTGGGGCTTTTGTCTCTTCTTCAACAAATATTGTTGTATGGCCTAGTGATAATGTCCATGACAGGGCCTAACGGTATCGCGCGCAGGTTGCAGAACACACGTAACGGGTTCGATTCACGGCTGGAACCGATCGCATTTGAAATATAAACCGGGTGGCTGCTGCCTCGACGATTGTGCTCACTTAGCAGTCTCCTTCTATCTGTTGAAACTTCAGCTCAATTTCAAATAATTTCAACAATTTGTTTTTGTGTCGTCAAGTTTAAAGTCGGTTTTTCCCACAAAGCAAACACAATTAAGAATTTCATTATCCTACAAATATCCTTATGCCCTCACCAAGAGTCGAAGTTTGAACAGAGGTTCATGCAGGATTTTTTTTTTGGGGAGGGGGGTAATTTTATTGCACTTAGCCTAATAAGCAGTAGCGTAGCCAGGAGAGGTCCACCGAGAAACTCTCCTTTACTTTTTTTGACGTATAAATGTTTTTATAAACATCAACCACTAATGGCAAATAAATACGGGGCTTCTCATTGTCTAAATGCGGGCCTGCCCCCATTACCCCGAATTTTTTACTGGATTTGCCACGGCGTATACGTTCAATTGAAAACGCACCAGGAGGACGATTGTACTCTTTAAGAATCGCACCTGAGTTTAAGTGCTGCGTAACTCCGCGTATAAAAAATTTAAAATATAATCACACGGAAAATCATGCAATTACCAAAATATTAATAGATGAAACTGAAGTCACAAAAACAACGGTGAAACGACCCATTACAGCAAACAGTGGAAAAACATTTGAAGAATGGTTGAAAGAGAAGAAAGAAGATAAACCTCGAGATATCAAAAGTACTGCGAAAATGTCGGAAGAAGATATTAAAAAAGCGTGAGATTTTTGTTTTTTTTTTATAAATAATGCCGTTCTTAAAGCAGAGCTAATATAGACATTAATCATGTTAATCGCAATTCTTGAATTTTGGAGATTTGCATTGCTCAGTTGGAACAGAATCTTGTTTTCAATTTTATGCGGTTTCTCAAAAAAAAAAGTTTTGTTTTTTTCAACTTAAACATACATTTTTCTTGAGCTAGAAGTATGCAGTTCTAAAAAAAAATCAGGGGTTCAATTCTGTGTCATGTTGCACAGGAAAAAACCTTTACAATGATCAAAATCAAATCTATATATTCGCGGCAGCAAGTCGAAGCGTGTAACGAGTGGCGGGGCTTATCCAAGCAGCTAAGCGTTTGGGCAGCAAAATTCCAAAAAACATCGCATTGAACGCATCGGTGGCGAGCTGTTTGTGACACTGTGTCCTATTTTTGACCGACCCGGAAAGCGCACCCATGACTCCCGCTTCGATATTTTTACCCACTGCGGCACCCGGCCGCTTATCACGTATAACTCGGTAATTTTTTTGATGATGTAAATCATTAACAGTTGATTTTATTATGTACAGCGACGAAGCCCGCCAGCGTAGTTTTGCTCTATGGAGTGCAAAAAAACTTGAAGACGCTAAAAAAGAGAAACAAAAGAGAGAAATGGAAGAAGAGGAGAAAAGGAACAGCTTGACGATAATGCATGAAAATTGGAGGAGCAAAGAGAGAGTAATGCCTTTTGAAGCTTGGAAAAAGAAAAAAGAAAACGCAAGGAAGTAATTAAGCATTTTACAGTGTGACCTACCGGCCCAAAATAAGAGCCCACAAATATTCGAATAAAATCTTCAATGATTCTCTTTTTTCTGCAGATTGTAGAAGTAGACTTAGTGAGTGAAAAGTTGAAATAGTATCTTTCCTACTTTGTAGTGGTCATTGGTCAACCAAATGGCATCAATCTCCGCGGCTGAGCGCCTGGTCTACACAGCTCCGACGAAACGTCGCGGCAGTGGCAAGCCGTTGGTGGCACTGTATCCAATTGGTAGGCTCAGGAATCGAACCCACAACCTCCCGCGCCAATGTCTTTCAGCTATTACACCAAGTGTGTTGTGGCGTAAAATTGTGTTAGTTAGATGCAACAAATTCTAGTTTCTATTGCCGGGTTTGATTCTCATCCACTACTAGAGCAATTATTTTACAGATTAAAAATGGTTGACGAAGCTCAACGAGAGGAAAAAGAGTACCTGGCAGTTTGGGCAGCGGAGAAACGACGCGAAGACGCGGAAAAAGCGTTCCGGAAATGGATGAATAAAAAACATTCCGTGCTTTTAAAAGAGGCAGAAACCGAACTGGAAGAGGCGAAACAAAAAAGGGAAGACACAGAGAAAAAAATGAAAATTAGAAGAGCAATGCTGAGAGCAAAAGTTTTATGTAAGCTAAATTTTGAACAAAACATCGTAAAAAAATGGTGAAGCAAATTGTAAAGATAAAAGTGCATGGTTAAGATTTTTATTCAAATTTTTTCTGCGCAAAATCAGCTTGAGAATTTTTATGTTGTGCATGTGCTCCGTTGGAGACGACGTACCTCTTTTCATATTCACAAAAGAGTGCTCACAGTGTGCTTAAACGAAAAAAATATTTTGTATACTTCCTGCTATGAGCGGTTTTTTTATGAGCATAAGTGCTTGTAAGTAGTAACTAATCGAAGTCAATTATGTAAATTCATTATCTGCCTGTTGACGTGGTGATAAAAAACTCCGTTCGCGGTGCGGAAGGTCTTTGGTTCAAATCTCGGCCTGGTCAAATCGGACACAGTGTCGGCAACGGCTCGCACTGCTCCGATGTTTCTTCGGAGCTGGACTGCTCAAGGAGCTAAGCCGCGGAGTTGGGCCCCGTAACTCGGCTTGCACGCTTCGGGGTAATGCCTCCATTTGATTGTATTATCCATTGAAGAAACAATACTGGCCAATCTTAATCCGTTACTTTTAATATTTGCAGTGCGTTGGGAAAAAATGTCTCAAAACAGTAGAAAACAACACAGGAGAAAAAGCAGTCGTCTTGATTCAACATCACTAAGCACCGGAGACATAGCTGATGTCACTAATGAGGTCAATATCCGAGAATTTCCGAAACCTCATTCCGAAGACGAAGAAGAAAATTTCAAACAGAATTCCAATTATCATAAATTTGCTTCAGTTGTAGCGAATTTAGACCTTAAAACTTCAAAACCTTTTAAAGCAAACTTTAATGATGCCTTAAAAGCTTCTTATATTGAAGAAGATAAAGCTAAAGATACTGCAACTCCAGCCTCTGTTGGTGCAGAAACGTCTTCCGGCAGCAGCAGCTCTGACTCTGATGCTTCGAAAAAATCCAACGACCAAAAGCGAACAAAAGCAAGAAAAAAGATCAAAACGAAAACCAAGAAAATTGCAAACAAGAATATAAATAAACCGATCAACAAAGCTGCTGATGAGGATGCTTCAACTTTAATTTTAGTAAAGACTGATCAAAAATTTTCGAAAAAAGAGTCTTCCAAATCGACTTTGCACCTTTTAGAAAAACAAGCAAAAGCAGAAAAACAAAAATTGGAATCAAAGAAATCTGCAGTCCAGCTAAAAAGAAAAAAATCAGTTTTAACAGCAACAAAAACGTCAAAAACAAATAATCAACTTGAAAATTTTTCAAGTCCTTACACAACATCGTTAGATCACAACAAAAACACAACGAAGCGAAAAAGTTCAACTCAGGAAACGAAACACAGCAATGTGAGGCAATCGCAATCAACAAAAAGTGGAAACAAACAAAGGGTATTTTCGGAAGAAGCAAAAGACAAAGAAACCATTGTAAAGACACCAACAGCAACTCAGGCTAAGAAACACGAAAGTGTTAACAAAAAACAAACTAAAGAACAAAAACCTCTTGCGATTTTCAATCAAAAAAATATAACAGATAACAATAAAAGCACAAATCAAGCCAAAGATGATGAAGATCCCCACAAAGTTTTACCCCAAAATCTCGACCACATAAATGCATTAGGGCAGACAAAGAGCAAAGAAAAAAGTGTTGCTGATCAGGTACCGTTAAAGCATCCTACGTCATCCTCATCAAAAGAAAATTTGCATGATTTTGCTGCTCACATTTCCGAAAAAAACACAAGTCCTGTTGATGTCGAAGGCAAACACTCAAGTAGCGAATCCTTCCTGCCTGCTGATGGTAAGCGTCAAATGCAGACAGAGTCAAAGCCGCCGTCAAAGACAATAACTAGCACTGCTGAAATTTTTGAAAAGAAAGCTGGTATTCGCAGCAATGCTGGTGCAGAAAATAAGCCTGATCTTAATGTTGAAACAAAGAAAATTTCCGATGAAACCAAAGCAACTTCAAAAACCGCGGATAATGTTAACCGTCCAACCGCATCCGACGGCGTTCAAGTGGTAACTAAAAACAAAATTAAACCGGAAAACAATAACTCTGCTTTGATTAATGCGAACAAGAGTTACCAGTCTCTTTCATCTGAGCTGCAGAAGCTCCAGCCTGGTTTCCCGAAAACTAAATCTGTTTCAAAGAGCAATCAAATTCAGAAAAGAACTCCAAATACAGGTAAATCTGAAAAAAATGAAGCTGGGGCAATCGCTGATCGAACTGAGCCTGGATCAATTTCGGTAAATTTTGTCGGTAAAGATAACCTCAAGGAATCAAAAAAGAAGAAAAACGCTAAGCCTAAAATGTCTACAGACGATAAAGAGAAAGTAATCAGAAAACAAAATTTTGTTGAAGAAAATGAATCACAGAAAACAGGACCACACAAAGTTCAAAAACATTCTCAATTAGATCACAAGGACATTGTAAAAGAAAATTCAAGTAAAAAGAAACAACTTCCTGAAGACGATAAAGCTGAAAAACGATCAAAGGCATCAATCAAAAACAGCAAAGAAATCCCAGTGAATCTCAATCAACCACACCCTGTGTCTTCCAAGGAAAACCACTCTTTAAAATCTGAAAAACGAAAAAAGTTCGTCGACTCCGCTCGTAACGCAATTGAAAAAGATCAAAACTTTGTCTTGGAGCCAAAGTCAGTAGACAAAACTTTCAATTTCAATAATCCAAAAATGAATGTAAAAACAACAAAGTCAGAAATTCCTCCGAAAATTATAGATGATGCACCAACTGCAAATCAAGTTAACTCCTTTGTTGCTGATGTTCCGGATAATAAAGAATCTCATATTGAGGATAAAGTTAAATCTTCTTCGAACGCAACATCTTCAAATAAAGAGGTTGAAGAGAGAAAAAAGGAGAGGAGATTTGGTGTTCAGAGAGCAGAAGATAATTCCAGCCCGTTTCCAAACCACAATGAAGTATTGGTTAGCCCAGTTTTGAATGAAGATTTAAGTCTTCAACAACAGTTGGGCAGTAATGACCAAATGCAATCAAATTTTGAATCTGCTTTAAACATTCATAACAAACTTACTGCCAAAGAAAATAAGCTAGAAACTGACAAGGTCACTGTTCCATTAAATGCAGAAATTGTGGTCTCCAATTCACACGAGAAGGAAACAGAAAACTCGAAAGCTGAGGACGCAACTCTACCGAAAGAAATTAAGAGTAAAAATGCTGAGAAGCAAAAAGTGTCATTGAATTCAGAAATTGCTGTCTCCAACTCACACGACAAGGTGAACGAAAACGTAAAAGCTGAAGAAGTAACTCCACCGACAGAAATCAATAGTAAAAATAAAGAAAACCCAAAACTTGTTCAAAATTTATCAAAAGAAAAAAGTCCACATAGACAAAGCAGTGTTAAAAAATCAGCGCCAAATGAGCATCCGTCCGATGAAACAAGCACTAACCCCTTCAACCAAACACAGAAACCATCTCATGAATTTCCATCTTACAGTTTGGTTCAAGCAGCACTCGATTTTATCAAGGCAGAAGAAAATAAAGAATCCATTTCCCCTGAGTCGTCTGATAAAATCAAAAGAAAAATTACGATCGAAATGCCAGTTGCTCACATGGATGAAGACTCTGATGGATCGAATTCTTGAACACGTTCATTTATGAAACTTTATTATCGAATACAACTGTTTTTCGGGCCTCAAGTCGCGTTTACCGATACGCGACAAAAATTTTGCGCTCCTTGTTTGTTTCATTTTACTATTCACCGATTACGCGAAAACCTGCAAAATCCTTTTTCATTAGGATCACCATATATTCACTGCGCAAAAGGAGAACAGAACCTGGTTCTTTGAGGGTCAACACGTCCGCAGATCTTCATTTTTCCGCCCAAAAGCAAGTGAAAACAGAAAAAAAAGGTCATCACGTCCGCAGATGCATATTTTTCCTCCCAAAAGCAAGTGAAGACTAAAAAAAAAGTCATCACGTCCGTAGGCACTTAGTTTGCACTGAAACTTCCCAAAATTTTTCGTGGGAAAATGATTTGACATGCTTCTACTGCTTATAATGCCGAAAAAGAGAACATTTGGCCATTTTTTGACGTCCTCGAAAGAGAATTTTTTTAGGTCAGAGAGGAGAACATGTCCTCCAAAAGGAAAACGTATGGTAAACCTATTCTTCATTTACGTTATGATTTTCGTTGCGTGTCGCCTGTAGCGTATCGGTAATCGCACCTTCAAACCTTCACATTGCTGACCGACGTTACCAGGGCCGTATTACGACTTTGGAGGTGGGGGCCGGAACTAATTTTTCGGTTAGCCCCATGCTTTTTACAGACCAAACTTTTTTTTGAGGACGATACTTACCGGGGGTCTCCGGAGTTATAGCCCCCTCCCTGTGATCCGGCCCTAGTTGCAAATACTGTCGATGCTGGTTAAAAATATTTTGCGTTTTGTCATTCTTCCACATTTCATATTTTTGTAGTAGTTTTGATATTTCACTGTAAATTCAAATGCACTTACACGATGTTCAATACGCCACTTGATAATTTTCACACTGTGATTATGATACTAAGGCCAGAGACTTTTTGCACCATCATTTTTTGATGTAATAATTGATAATGTGATTACGACATCAAAATTTTATTATGACGCATATAGTCAGTCCATTATGATGCACAAAGCTTTTGGCTCCATTTAAACGTGACATGTGGACAGGGTCAGTGTGGTTCTGCAATACATCAAAAAAGAGGCGTAACCAGTATCTTGTCGAACGTTTAATTGGTAGTGCAGACATTTTTTTGCTAAAAAAGTAACTTTACACGCATTTCGTGTATCACGTTCTTTATTTTTCATTAAATTTCATACAAATGAAGCTAATATCACAAAGTCATACAACAGGGCGCAGGAGCGGACCGAGAAATTCTGTATGAGGGGAAAAAAATTGAAATGGCCTACCTTGCCGGCTTGTTCATCACTCTGTCCCTTTAATGCTAAGCGTCAAAACAGAGAAGCTGAGAATACCAATTTTACAGCCATTGGTTTGACCAGACTGGGAATCAAACCCCAGTCTACAGCTCCAGAAGCGGACGCTCTTACCGCTCGGGCACCTGAGCTGTTAGTATGAAGGCGTAATTAAAATTTAGGGAAATTTAAGCTTTTTAGCCCTATTTCCGGACCCGCCAATGGGATAACCTCATTTTTGCAGAAACGGCCGGCAAAACAGCGCAGCATGCAGCAAAATAGCGCAGCACGCAGCATAAATCAGAGCCGTGCACACAGACTCAAAAGAGTTTTGTTACTGTCGAGATGGAAGAGAGTTCTATTCATCTGCAGCTTGCTCTTCAGCTTCCTTTTTCATTTTTGCATATTTACTGTCAAAGAATCCAGCCTAAAACAATAATTTAATTATGCCAATTAGCGAGAGCGTTTGCCTTTGAAACAGGACATAGCGGGTTCGATTCCGAGTCTTGCCCAAAAAATTAATTTAGAGGGGAATTTTTCGGCCTCGTGTTGGCTGAAAATTAAAATTGCTTTCCCGATACTTAATTCTAAAAGATACTAGCACAGCACATACGACGCACTTGGATTTTGAAAGCACAATAGTTTGTTAATTTATCTTGAAAAAAACAACGCATGTCTGGCTTTACTGTATAGAAAAAATTGACTTTGTTCAGCAGTGACCTATCCTTGACTCACTTTCCACCAGCCCGTTAGTGTAGAGGTGAAAGACATCGTTATCGGTGCGGGGGACATGATTTCGATTCCCGGGTCGGTCAAATTGGCCCAGTGTTGCCAACGGCTCGCTACCGCTGCGATGTTTCTTCGGAGCTGTTCTTCCCAGGCGCTTAGTCGCGGAGATGGCCTCGCCACTCGTTACACGCAAGGGCGTAATACCGCGAGTAGGAATGAACATTTATTTTTTAACTTACTTTCCAAGCAATAGCGATAGTCACAACCAACAAAATAATTCCAATCGCTATTCCAAGAATGATGACAATTGTGTTGTCGGATGGTTGGGGAGGAGGAACAGGAGGAACGTATAGAGATACAGAGGTTGCAGTCTAAAAACATGTTGATGTGATCTTGAGTAGCCAGCTCCGTAAAATTTGGAATGCAATAAATATGGGACGAAAATAGCAAAAGGAGGAAAAATAAAGCATCAGTAATTCTTAAAACTAGACGTTTCTGCAACATAAACTGCGAGCTGTTAACATCAGCAGTGTAAGCAAAGCAGTAAAAAATCTTTCAGTTTAGTGTTTTGCACTGCTGATGATAACAGCTGAATCTATGTTGTTGAAACGTCTAATTTCATGAATTACTGTGGCTATTTTTTTCTCTTTAAACTCTGTCAATTTTGTGTTATAGACAAAACGTCAAGAATGTTGAATCCTAAGAGGTAAAACAGAATGCCTTGCAAGAACATTGGCGTTGCTCACTCAAAATTTTACGATCACATTTTTAAGGTCCTACATATAAAAATCGACAGAAAACGTCTTTTCTGAAGACATGACATAAGACGGTCATGTAGTAGTTTCGAACCAGAAGCGCAAGTTTTGGACCTCCAGTTTAGGAGCAATTACCACAAAACGTCACTTACCTCTGCTGTGAAAACTTTGTTGGTCTCTGACAACGGCGATTGAAAAGAATTTACTGATACAATGCTGCGAAAATTGCTTCGAAAATTCGGCTGAAAAACAGCGATGTAACCGTTTAACGTATAATTAGCGGCAGTAACCTTTTTTGTCCCCAGCAACCAATAAGCACGAAATCAATAATATCAAAACTTCATCGTACTCGCGGTTGCACGCCGAAGTGCGTAAAACGAGTGGCAGGGCCCATCTCCGAGACATAGCGCCTAGGCGATAAAGAAATGTTCCAGCGATGGCAAACCGTTGTCGACGCTGAGTGCGATTTGACTAGCCCGGAAATCAATGAAAAAACCCCACACTTCCTCCACCGATATCAGTGTCTTGATCTCCAATCACTGCATTGACCCGCCGGTAAGCATTAAACAAGTTATTTTTAGTTACATCTTGTTCTTGACTGCCTTGGCGTCCAAAGCTGCATAGGCCTTCTGACTGAATCATTTGCCGGCTTCATGGCCTAGCAGTAGACCAAAAGTGCGTAGGCTACAAATCCTACGTGACGGGTTTGATTCCCGGTAGATTCATTTATTTAACAGGCTAGGTTCATAGCAAATCAGTCAATACGCCACTTTGCTATTATGAAACATAATTATTACAAGTTTCAAAAAAGGCGATTGGCCTGTTACCGGAATAAAGAAGTTTAATAAGCCACAAAAATTGTAATCAAACCTGTGACAGCGTAGGTAGCCATAACTTATAAAACAACTCAACGGTGACCACGCTGAATGGACGAAGACCTTTGATCGTGCAGTTGATCTTGGAGCAAGAAACGTCATTGCAATTCTGCTCAAATTAAAATATTTTAGAATACAGCATAAATTATATGGAACACAAATAGCTCAAGGAGGAAAAATAATACCACAGAAATTCTCGAAACTGGACACTTCGACAACATAGATTCAGCTCAGAAGTTTTACCTGCCTTGCTTACACTGCTGATGAAGACAGCTGAATCTATGTTGTAGAAACGTCCGGTTTTAATTTTTCCTTAAAATAATCCATTTTTATCATTTTCTGAAGCTGAGACTTAATGATTCATCTAGGTGCATACAAAAAAATTACAGTTAACATCACAAACATGATGTAGTAAAACTAGGCGTCGTGAAATAACCAACACCCGTCCTGTCGCTAAAACGGATTAATGGCCAACCAGTATCCAAGGGTTTAGTTCAGTTGTTTCAATCTTTTTGGCGGAGCGGAACCCCAAAAAAACATTCCATAGACCCGAGGAACTCGTGCGCATTAATTTAACTCTCATATACTGAATCCAGCTTTAAATTGTAAACTTGCAGACCCTAGACTGTACTGGCGGAACCATAGGATTACGCAGAACCCAGGTCGAAAACCACTGGATTAGCGGAAATTTTTAGAACTGGAAAAGTTTTACCAGGAAAGTAATACTTTTGAAAAGACAATGAATGCCTCAAGATGTTTTTGATAAACAACGCAGAAATCTTATGAGAGATAATCGGAAAAGCAGTCAACTGGGGCTTTATTTTGAAGTTTTCAGCAATTGAAGGGGGATACGTCCTCCTAAACACTTCAGGAGGGGTGCCACTCAGGTTAATTGCCTTGACATGCTATTCGACTGCGCTCACGTGAGTGGATTTTTCAATTCTATAGGAGTCTCCACTCTAGTAATTCCGGTCAGTAATGTAGTAGAAATGTGTTGTTTGCTTCCACTTAATGCTGTGCAGCAGCATCTGAGGAAAGTTAGGAATCCCACAAACATCTGTGGTCCTCTTTCAAGAAACAAGTAGTAATTATCAAGATTGAATAGTCGTACAAGTATAATTCATGAATACTGGTATTTGAGTTTACTGAGACATTAAACCTCTTCGCGGAGCCCAGGTTAAAAACCCTGTGCCAAAACCTAATGCCCAGAATTAAATAGCAAGAAGTGAAACGTCAACACAAACTTTTTGAAACTAAACACACTATACTAACCGGATTAGTCCGAAGCTTAACCTCAGTTGGAGAAGGAAATACTAAAGAAACATTGGCTCCTGATTGGTTGCTTTGTGATAGGTTTAAGTAGTTCACAGTTTCTCCAATTTGGCACTGACATATTGAAGATGGCTGAAAAAAACAACAAACTATGTGACAGTTAGGATATTCATTTGTACAAGGCGTTTTGTGAAATTGAAACTTATCACAACAATTGTTACTCGAGATAACTAGCGGTGGAAAATCAAAAATTTTATCTTCATTATACTCGAGATATTACGCTGAAGTGTAACGAGTAGCAGGGCCCACCTCCGCGGATTAGCACCCGGGCTACACAGCTCCGAAGAAAGATTGCGAAGGCGGCAAACCTTTGATGACATTTTGTTCAATTTGACTGGCCCGGGAATCAAACCCAGGCCTCTCGCGTTGATAGCAACTTTTTAAGCCCATACACAAACCGGTTGGTAGCAAGCTGCACAAAGCGAAGATTGAAAACAACGGATGTGTGTATCTATCGGTTAAAAGACTTTCAAGAGAACGCCGAAGTTGAATTGTAGCAGGGGGTTACCCTTTGGAAACCATCTGCTGATGCTCTCATAAAAGCAATTTAATGAAAATAAATGCAACTGCTTCGAACTTTCTATAATCAAAAATATGTGCTTGACTTTCAGATAAACAGGACTACAGCATCTTCCATAGACTACAAATCAGTGGCTCACCCAGGGGGGTTGAACAGCCTTTTTTATTTTCAATATACTTTAAAATGATTCTGCCCCCCCAAAAAAAAAAACACGCTTGAAAATATGGCAAATTTGGGTGCCCCCTCCTTGAAAAAATTTCTTGAATACGTTGCAGACATGAAAACATTTTCAAAGGGCTTCTTCCGATTTTTTTGGGTCTAACGTCTTTGTATTTGGTTAACACTAAACCTCATTCAAAATTTCATCCCCTCCCCACCAAAATTTTGTGGATCAGCTCCTGAGTGCGGAATCGAGTTTTTTTTTTAGAACCCCCCCTTTGACATTTCCTGGCTGCGCCCCTGCTACAAATACCGTTCAATTTTCTGCATGGAATAATTTGTTAACCTACAGTAAATACGAATATTCTTAAGTAGCAAGGCTGTGTACAATTAGCTTACAGCGCATTTGAAATCGTAAAGATAGAGCAAAGGTGACATCATTGATGAAGTCAGCCAAGCTGGCCACGTCACTGTCATTGTAGAATTTGCGATACCATGAGGTCCAGTGTTTGAAATCTAAACATAAACAATTGGTTATGAACAAACAATATCCATTATTTTTGCGTTTGAAAGGCACATGCCAATATGGAAAGTCAAGAAGTCAGCAAAAAGGTAACAATACGGGACAGCCGGTGCTTTTAAGCTAATTGCATACGCCATTCCAATTTTGGCCCATTTCAAATATCAATCATGAATGACCGGACGCTGACAGTGGACATACAAGACAAACAATACACATCCACTTAACTCTTCGCACTTCCCGCTTTTGCAAAACGCCTGGCGGGGAAGCTGCGAATACTATTTTTACTGCCTTCAAAGAGAGATGCGGCCGAGAACAAAACACAGTTTTACGGTTTTACGGTGGACACTTTGAACCGATACATTAAGAGACATTTATTGCACACGAAGAAAAAACAATCTTATGGGCAGAAATGCAAAAAGAAGTGAGAAGCAAGAATTAAGTAAAAATGTAGTTTTTACTAACAAGATAATGTAGAAAAAGTAACCTGTTTTTTAAACTACGTGCAAAGTAAAAAACTTTAGGCAATTAACGCTCAGCGTATATAATATTAGGATGTCCCGTTTTTACACTTTTGTTCACAAACTCTTAGTTTATACGATTTACAGGGTGCAAATCGGCACAGAAACCCATTGCCAAAAAAATTTTGAAAAATATTGAGTTCTTCATGCCCGGGGGAGACTTTGAAATATTTTGGGGGGTAAATGACGTAACTCGAAAAGTACACATGCTACACGGCTGAATTTGATGTCAAACGATTCGGAAGACATGGTTTCCTATCTGTCTGTAATACATTTTGATGCTCTATCTTGATCAGAAAACGACTTATGATTCAAGGATGTGCATTAGAATTTTTTGATCTTTTGCTATCCACAAATCATTAATTTTAATTTTTTAAATAAGTCGTTTTCTGTTCGAGATAAAGCATCAAAATGTATTACAGACAGATAGGAAACCATGTCTTCCGAATCGTTTGACATCAAATTCAGCCGTGTAGCATGTGTACTTTTCGAGTTACGTCATTTACCCCCCAAAATATTTCAAAGTCTCCCCCGGGCATGAAGAACTCAATATTTTTCAAAAAGTTTTTTGGCAATGGGTTTCTGCGCCGATTTGCACCCTGTAAATCGTATAAACTAAGAGTTTGCGAAAAAAAGTGTAAAAACGGGACACCCTAATACAATATACAAACCGGATCTACTTTTAAGAGTAAAATAAAGAAGGTAGCGTCAAATCATGTTAATTGTAAGCAAGTAAAACTAAGTGTCCAAAAATATAATTGCTTAAAAGGACTCATTACTGACAAATTCCACTTGAGTAGGCTACTTATACAAAGATTTGGGCAAGATACTTTCCAAATGTATTTAAATACAAATACAAAATAGATTGACTAAAAAGTAAATACAAAATACTTTTCGGCAATACTAGTAAATACAAATACCAACTTTAAAAATGCGTTTAAATACATTTCAAAATACTTTTTCGAAAAACAAAAAACATTTGAACCAAAGCGAATTTTGGAAATCCAAAAACACTACAAGATATAGCTTTTCGAGTACTATTAAAATTTGGAAAAAAGTGAAAATCAACAAAGTTCCAGATCCGGCGTTTTTATTTCGGGCGGCAGCTTTGTTCAGCGTTATTTGTTATCCATTGCGTGGAACAAATGTATTTAAAATACAAAATGCAAATACTTGTAAAAAATATTTAAATACAAAATACATCTCAAGTCTGCTTATACAGAGCTACTTCTGTTATCTTACACCTCTGCTTACAGGTAAGATATTAAACTCACCACAAATGAATGGTTTATGTTGGTTCGAGAACCACCAAGGATAGGATCAAGTAGAGAACCAACTACTGATGAGTTCTCCGTGCGATTGAAGAAGATGCTCACAGGAGAAGCTCTCCTGTCGTTAACAAATATACATTTCAGCAAAATTTCGAAAAACAGATTTTTGCGACTACTAAACACACAAAAACATTTTATTTCCCAACATCAAGTAATTGCGTGTTTCATGAATCCCTTAAACTTCTAGCGCCAGCTACAAAATACAGGATTCCCGTTAAGTGCATTTGCAAGTAAGCTTGTGGGGTTGTGTTCCATCATACAGTCACTTAGATGTTGGCTGAACGTCATTGGTTTGACCGGACTTAGCCGCATTTCTATCCTCTAAAATGGGGAAATTCCGTTAAGTGCCTTTCCATATGGCACAAAAAGTAAACTTGTCGCTTGTACTCCACACTGTTCCTTTCATGCTGGGCGTCAAGAGGAAAGCTGTGAGTACCAATTTTAAAGTCAGTCATTGGACCCGACTCGGAATGAAACCGCAAAGTCACCGGTCCAGCAGCACAATTTGTATAACTCAGCCATTTCATTGGTTACTTAATGAGTCTGATAACATTACAAGTAAGTTTACCTGGTAGAATCCAGCGAGGCGAAATATCGAATTGGTCTACTGAATTTAAACTCATTATTCGTTGTGTCTGGATCAATCCATCGCGATTGGCTCGCGCTGCAACAACACTGCAGGTTAAGAAGGAAAAGTAAGCCAAAGTAAGTCTTAAAACTGGACGTTTCTACAACATAGATTCAACTACCATCATCCACTGCCTTGCTTACACTGCTGAAGATGACAGCTGAATTTGTGTTGTCAAAACGTCCAGTTTTAAGATTATGGTGGCTTTATTTTTCCACTCTCATGCATGTTAGTTTTTACTTCTACCGACCATAACGCGAGTTTCCGATTCAAAATCGCCGCATCGGTGGGACCAAAAAAAGGGCTATAGGGTCCTATATTCGCTTTTAAAATTTTAGTCATACAAGACAATACAAGAGTACGTTGATACTTTGAATAGCGTAAGAATGAAAGATAAGCACTTTGTCTACTCCTGCCCTTCCTCCCCAAAAGATTTCCAGGTCCTACCCTGATGAGTGACGATTCCATTATCAGGTCCTAAGCCAGCGTTTCTCAAACCATGGGTCGCGACCCAAACGTGGGTCGCCAGGGCTTTTTGAGTGGGTCGCGAAAGGCTTCTGTTGATACAGTAAATTTATTAGCCTAAACAACATCTCCAAGCAATATTTCATCGCTCCTTTTTAAATCGATAGTGACTGAGTGTTAGTTACATCGTGCAGTGAGTTTTAAATCTTTCTGCATTACTACGCAGTAGTACGCTCATCCAATATTGCCAATGCTCTGTGATGTCATAGATATAGTTTTAATCAAAACTTTGCAGAGAATGCAGTGCTGCTGCTGCAGACGCAGTGAGGACAAAAAGACAGTAGTTGCGAGCTGTTCTGTGGCAGAATTGCAGGCTGTAGTAGTGTAGTAGGCTATGTTTTATATTGAAGGTAAGTAATCGAAAGGCGGTAAGGCTCTGCAGTGTTTTTAGCAAATTTTATTTCTACTTTTAGATATCGCAGAGCTTTTAGATATATCGCATTTTTAGATATGCAGAGCATCCAATGCGTTTGGCACTGAATGATGTTGAGCCACAATTTCAAGAACTTGTTGAAGCGAAATGGCATTGAATGTTGTGGAATAAAAGTTGATTTTGGTGTTTTTGTATTTATATTTACTACGCTCAGAATTCTTGGGTCGCAGCTGTTCTTGCAGATCGGATTTTTAATCGATTTTGGGTCGCAGAAGAAAAGGGTTGAGAAACGCTGTCCTAAGCCTCTTGATCATGCCTCATTACGTAACAATAACATAGCTTCACTTCCGTCTCCACATAATTAGTTAAAAATGACCAAGTCGTTAATGGCATCGCTACAGGGCGGGAGGTATGGGGCTCCATAACCGGGTCGGCCATATCGGCTCATTGTCGCAAACCGCTTTCCAATGCTGCAACGTTTTTTCGGAGCTGTGTTGCCAAAGCGCTAAGCCGTGAAGCTGAACCCCGCCGCTCGTTCCACGCTTCGACATAATATCGCGAGTGTATTGAAGAATCGATTTTTTGATCAACAAGGCACCATTCCGATTTTTTTCGTGTCGTTTAAACACACTGTTCTTTACCTTGAATAAACCCTTCCAGAAATATTGATTTGATCAACAGCTCCATCTACGGCCAACCGCTCCAAAGGATAGCTTAGTACCAAATGACACTGTAAAAATAATTGGTTCAGGGTTCATGATACCAAGTGGAATTAACAAAATCCGCGGATTCCAAGCGAGCCTAGCTTGGCGGCACAAAGTTAGGGTTGAAAATCTTGCACCATGGGTTCGATCGTGGCAGTAGCCGCCGTAAAATTTGACACATATTTCCAGTGGCTACTGAAGCGTTAACTCATTCCGCAACTTCTTTAAATCAGAGGTAGGAATTTGCATAGTAATGCGAGCCACATAAATTGCAAAATACATCTACAAATTTTCAAAACCACGTAAAATTATCACAGTTACGTTACAAATTCATCAAATATCAATAGCAAAATTATGTTTTACTACGAAATCAAAGATGACTTGGTGCGTGTTATGACACAAATAAAGCAAAATAGTTAAATGTGTCCTAGCTTTTAGAAGCTTTAACGTTTTCGATAATGTGTTGTACACTCAACTATTTTTAGGGTGGACCATATTAAAAAATTAAGCAGGCTGCAGGTTTCCTACCCTGCTCTAAACACACTTTTTAATTTTTAGATTGGTCTTTCAACATCTTGAAGTAAATTTCACTTGAAGCTGAAATATTTTAGAGTTTGATCTACTTACCGATTGTTTTGGGAAAGCAAAACGACTTATTGTTGAGAATGAAGAGAATTTGAAGAATAACCGAGCAACGCCGGAAGTGACGTCAAGGAGTTCTACGCAATTTCCGTCCACCTGCAAAACAATGCTATAGCCTACTGCTGTATACGCAAACAAGTTTAGACTGTTAACGTTCTTTTTTTGAGCTTACGTAAACTCAATATAACCGTTCCAATTGAGGGAGAACTCGATAAAGTCATGGAACTAGAACTAGAATTCGAGAAATTAAAAATGAAGAACTTACCGGCCGGTGAAAATCGTAGAGGTTAAGACACCGCTATCGATGCAGAAGGTCTGGGGTTCAATTTCCAAGCTGGTCAAATCGATCACAGTGTCGCCAACGGCTCGCCACCGCTGTGACGTTTCGTCAGAACTGTATTGCCCAGGCGCTAAGTCGCAGAGATAGGCCTCGCCACTTGCTACATGCTTCGGCGTATACTTCCAGCATAATAAAAACTTGATTTTTTTTCGAACTTGCAATTTTTTAGCAAACAGTTGATCAAATATGTTTCGAGTTTGCAAGCCTGGTGCCAAACAACTTTTTTCGCACTGTGCTACGTTTTGCTTCTTAATAGCCATTTAAACACGGCTACCTTTACTTCCGCAGCATAATCGGTTGCGCGTTGCCGGCGCTGGTAAAATTACCTCAATTCAGAATGCCACAATCTTGACTTTTTCGTAGGGATATCATACCTACTCTTTTTTTTAACTCCTCTTCTCCTATACCTGCAAGTCCTGCATGCCATTACGCTAATCGTGTGACTGCCTCTTCCTTTTCTAGTAACGTTGTTACATCTTCTTCATCTTATCGTATTTTTTATTGTGTTGATGATGCGTAAATAAAAGACACTGCTACTACGTGATGTAAAAGGTACGCACTCGCAAGCAATTATTAATCGAGTTAGAGTTGACTTGAAATTGACATGCCGATATTAAGTTCAAGTTAGAGTTCATACTTTTTAACAAGCTCAGGCTAAATTCAAGCAATTTTTGTCAAGTTTAGGATAAGTTCATAATCATCCAACTTTATTCTAAATGGAGTTCGAGTCGGCAATTCTGCTTGTTTAACATATAATTGTAACATGAATCTATTTCTTTTGTATCAAATGCGTGAATATAATTCAGGTTATACTGTCGCTCATGAACTTAAAAATATACAAGTAGTACTGCTCACAGTTCACACATTAGCTAAACTGTCTGACGCGTTATTGCTGTTGCTGAGTTATTGCAGTTAGTTTTCTAAAATGGAATAGTTCTTTTTGTAGTTTCAAACTATGCTCCATACAAGTTGAGGCGCTGCAAAACTCAACTTTACCTTCAGACAAATTGCATTGCATTAGAACGCTTAATTACAGATTTGCAAGAAGCACAAATGAAAGTACCGGGT